>OY776116.1:18107771-19307771 GCA_963675035.1 Allygus modestus
AAGTCCTTCGTACAAAAATTGCAACACCACCTGATGCAGCTGGATCCGGTCTGTCTTCCCTGTATACAGAATACCCACTTACTTTAAAATGTCCAACAGCAGTTAAATGCGTTTCACTGATTGCCATTTAAAGATAAACAACTAGTATTGGCGGCCGCTATTGCGACTGCAAGAAATAATCAGCTGTTTCAGGAACAAAGCTTGAATACTCCCGGCTCTGCTAATATATGCTAAAATGGCCTAAAAACAGCTTAAAGCTACCGTAACTCAAGCAAGGTTGCTTTTTTTCAAGAAAAAACAAACAACATGTGCAGCTTCCCCGACCTCGATTACCCTTAAAATATATCTTTTCGTAGCTTGGGAGCCGTTACAGCTAAAAAACAGCCGTGGACGCATAGACGCATGAAAATGGCCTAAAACATGAAGCTTTAAGCTACCGTAACTCAAGTAAGGTTTTTTCAAGAACCGTCGCTTGGGAGCCATTACAGTTTGAGAAACAGCCGCGGACGGACGCACGGAGCCTCAGACAATACGATCTATAGTATTGATGTTTTTAAGGAAAATTTGTGTAACATATGATAATACCTTTCTCAGAATTTAATTGTAAATATAAACCAGGGTTTACCTTGGTTTTAAAGTTTAAAGTTTATTGGAACAACTGTTACAAATTTAAATTTTTGATTAAAAATTAATCAAAGTTATTTCATGGCCAACATTAACCACTACATAATCTGTTTCATTCCTGGGCCTTAACAAAACCAAGTCTGTCATGTTAATGTTTATTGTAAATTGCTGATATATAACTCATTTTACCTGTAATAGAAGTTTGTTCATTATTTTCAAGGTCATGACAATCATTTCTCCAGCATATTTCAGAAGTACAATCCGCACATTGTATAATCTGCACTTATTGTTATAAAATTTCACTGGGGCCCGTTTCATAAAACTTTCAGGACCTGTATTACAGGTAACTTCTCTGTATTATTACTTAAAATTACAATAGTGCGTTTCATAAAGTTTTTCAACTGTAGAAATACTTACAGGGGATTTACCTGTATTACAAGTACATTTTACAAGAGTTATAAAGTGATCTGTTTCATAGAGGGTAGTGGCCTGTATTACAGGCCCTGTAAATTATACACAAAATGATGATTGTTTAGAATATCATAAAACTTTTACAAGTATCACTTATTAACGCATTCGCTGCGGGTGCTCCGAAATCGGGACATCGCTCAACATTGAAATATATGAGATTTTCATGTTTAAACATAACAAACGCAGCAAAGCTGTTAAGTTAAATAGTGTGTTATGCATATATTTGTAATTATAAAGTGTATAATAGACACAGAAAGCAGTTCTTGTGATGAAGAGAATTTTATTTTTGTATACTATTTTTCAATTAATTTATGTTCATAATTAAGAGAGTCATACAAATTTACTTAATCTCCATAAGAATAATATTGAATAATAATATCTGGGTAACCAATTGACGTGAATAGTAATTTAAGTACTAAATTGTTTTTTTTTTCAAGTTAGAAACCCAGTCAGATCGCCCCATCACAATGTTTTTTTTGGGGGGGGGGCCTTGTACACCAACATTTTTGTTTAAACTTTTAGATATGATCTTTTTAAAAGTCAAATTTTAATTTTCACTATTGGATTCAGCTTAGAGTCATAAATATTGCTTTATATGTTTGTACCTAATTTAATCAAAATGGGACCATTTTTATGAAAGTTATTGCACCCACAAACACTCACTAAACTGAAATGTCTGTTTCCCATATAAAAATGTGTAAAATATTAGAATAAAGGTTGTTGAGTGCAGTTTCAGATGTGTTTCCGACAGCAAATTCTTTTATATCTGCCTATGTAAAAATATATCACTTGCAATCAAAAATGTTTATGTTTGCCAACGGTACACTATACTGAATGTTTGTTGTTGTTGTTATTGGCGGATTAGGAAACCCCAGCTTTGCTGCTAGTCACCTCTTCCACACGCGGGAATATTGCAAGGGTTACCGGAAAGATAGGATATAGCAGGAAAGGAAAGGGTGGGAAGGGACGGCAGCCAAATCGACCCCTCAGAGGGCCAATTCCCGTGCCCCTGTGACAGCTGGGATGAGGCTCTCAACAGGGGACCCTCATTTTGCCCTCCAACAGGTCAACCCAACTGACAGGGTATCCATGCACAACAGCCAGGGACCATTCATTCTCAGGTTGGAAGGAGGGACCAAACCTGGAGACTCTGTCCCTAGCCGCTGCAAATGGAGGGACCAAAGGTGAAAGGGAAGTTAGTCATAATGGACAGCCAAAAGACTTACCATATGTCGTAATGACAACCTCATTTGCTGTACCCAATGTCAGCCTCAAAACTGGTATAGACCAGTCTTAAGGTAGTCCTGGGACTACTGAATGTTTACCTTTCCATGGTGCAACCCAAGGTAATATATAGATTCTTTCTCGAAATTCGCTAATAAATCCCACGAATCCCAGGATTCAATTGTAACCCCCCCCAGGCCATGTAAATTAGAAAATTAGATAAATGTCATCATTATACGATCATAACATTTTTATTCAAGTGTCGCGTATAAAGTAAAAATAGTTTGTTATTGCATAGATTTGTAATTATAAAGTACTAGCTGCTACCTGCGGATTTGCTCGCGACAAATTATAAAAGACTGACCAGCACTATCAAATATTTGTTTAGTTTTCCCATCTGATTTCCTTTGCCCTAACTGACATACAACTACAGCTGGTAATTTTATAAATGACTAGCTGCTAATCCCGTGCTTCGCAATGGGGAAAAACATTCAGAGTAGAAAGACTAAGCAGTTATGTGTGCTGCATTCTGTGGTTAGCCCGTGGAACTATTACGAATCAAGATCAGCTGTTTGTATTTTCATCAGCTCAAACAAAAATTAATGTTCATGAGAATAACATGGGAACTTGGAAGTCCTATGGGGAAGAGCCCTGAGGACTTTTAAAAACGAAAATAGGCCTATGTGTTTATTTAGTATATAAGGAAAATTCCTCTCAATTTTCATGCCAATACCAAACACACACACACATGTGCACACATGTGTTGCTGCACATGTTGTTTGTTTTTTCTTGTTTGGTTTTTTTTTTGCCTCATAGTGATTGAGGAACAAAAAGCAGATAGACAAACCATCCCATTTATAGTAGGATATCCTTCCATGAGATTTTCATTAGATTAGAACTTACAGGACCAGGGGGGGTGGAGCCCTAAGCTTGGATGTGGACATTATCAGGTCTATATGTTATGTGATATGTAAAATGCAAAATTTTAGCTTAATCAGTCCAGTAGTTTATATGTGATGGAAATCCAAGTATCCATACTTTCACATTTATAATATTAGTAGAATAATAAACTATCAGAAAACTCATACATGCTTTCTCCCTTTTATACCAATTTGAATCAGTAAATTATATTTACTAAATATAGAATATAAAGTACGGTATCATGTATAGGCAATCTTCTAATGACCTTTTTCAAAAATATCGACCCAAATACACGCAGAAGTTACGAGGGGAATGCCTCCTCCTCCCCCCAGGGTTAGGTGGCAACATATTTTGAATGTCCTCTGTTGGTTAATGCTAACTCTACCTACATACCAAGTTTTAATGAAATTGGACAGTAAATAAGATAGAAATAATGTTTTTATTCCCCGTAAATAAAATAAACATTGCAATTAGAATTGTAACTGCGGTTGGTGTCATTTTACTAGGGACTTGAAAACCATAAACCACTACATTTGAAATAAAAACGTTAGCCATCGTTAGAATCGTTATATTTTAAACACACTAAATATAAATGTTTAATATGAAAAATAAATGTACTGAGTAGGCCTACGTGATTCTACCCTAAGTAATAACAGTAAAAATAAATCCCAGGGGCCAGGATTCAATAGTAATACACGTGGAATATTACAGGTGATTTTAGGATTGTGGATTAATTTTTATGAAACAGATTTTACAGGAATTGTACTTTTTATTTTACAAGTCCTGTATTACAGGACTTGCATTACAGCAAGCTACTTTTATAAAACGAGCCCCTGTGGGATCCCCCGAATTATGGATTGTTTTTAAGATGACTTTTTTATTTGAAAAAAGGGTGCCTAACTAATTGGGGGCTTGCTTTCTTTACAATAAAAAGGTAAGTAAGAAGAAAAATTCAAAAATTAAGAATTATTCATGAATTGTCGCTTTAACGAAATAGGATTATCTTATATTTTAAATTGTTGAACAACAAAAACGTAGTTAATTCTTTTATTTATTTCCTTAAAAGAGAATATAAATACAGTATTAATTTGTATGTGTAATATTAACTGATTGTTTGAGGAAACTCCAGATCAGAAAATTAAATTTCCTTAGCCTATCTTTTGTATCCTTCCATCTCAACTTCTAAGGTTTTGTGCAGTTCTATGAGTAAACAAGTAATCTACAGAACCAGCAAAATAGTTTGGCGAACTTATCATCTTGAGCAACATATAGGTCTTATTTATCTTTTGTTATATTTTAGATCAACATGAATTGATTAAATATCCATTTCTGTAACTAGAGCAACACAAGCTTCTTATTTATATAGTTTTTAAATATTTGATCAACAAGAATGCACTAAATATCTATTGTATAATTTAGATCAATGTAAATGCATAAGTTTCCCATTTGTATACATTAGATCAACGTGGACGCGTAAAGTTTCCATGTTTATACTTTCGATCAACGTAAATGCATTAAATATCCATTTGTATAGCTTGATCAACGATGTAATGCATTTTATCCAACAGAGAGCAACATAAATGCGTATAATGCCCGCGATCAACATGGAAACAGAAAACGGGAATATATATATATATATATATATATATATATATATATATATATATATATATATATATATATATATATATATATATATATATATATATGTGTCCGTGAATGCGATAACTTGAGTAAAAAATGTCCGATTTCGATGAAATTTGGCTCAAATGTGTAAACTGACATTTATGACTTTAAGTTCGAAAACCAGAAAAATCGGACCATGGGAAGGGGGGTTTATGGGGGTTTTAAATTTTCCAAAAATCAGTTTTTTGCATTTTTTACCCTACAATTTTTAAAACACTTAATTTTGGTTTAGACCATGTTATAGAGCTTAAAAAAACAAATAATATGGTATTTTGAATTATTAACCTAGGTTAAGTGGTTGCGGAAAAAATCCAAAAAACATGCTCATAAAATCTCCCATGTTAATCTTATGGGAAAAAGGTTTTTGGCTTTTCCTCAGTTAATTTTACTTTAAACTTCACATTTGCATTGGAAATTCGCTGAGTACGCAGGTTTGCTGCGACGGGGGGTATTTTAATTTGTATGTTCTAAGGATTATATTATTTATTATTTGCCTTTGATGTTTAGCTAAACCAAATTTTTATTTTTCTATTTTTGTTTATTAACGTTGACGTTCTAAAGCGTAAATTAGTTAATTTATGTTGTTTAAACACTGAGCGTAACTGAGTACAACTCAGACAATGGACTTTGTCAACCTAACAAACGGTCCATTGTGGTATCTGTGCAATTTTATATTGTATGTTTTGTAAGTCAATTTATGTTAAATAAAGCACTGACCTGTTCTCAATTCTCTTCTCTATTCACTACATTTTTTACCACGGTGAAGTGTTCGCAATTAACCTTCACCCAATAATCTATTAAATGCGTAACAATTTAGGGAAGTAAATAATTTAGCGAACTATGCAGCTTATGTTTGGACAAGGGATGTAAAGCAGTAAAACTAATTTGTCAACAGAGAATAATTTGTTGTGCTAATGACTCAGTATATCATGGTGTGACATTGGTTCGCCACAAGCTGTGGTCTGGAGTTGGATGTGTGTAATTTAGTTCTGCACTACGTCATGAATTTATTGTATTCTTTTACTTGTAGTTTGGTTATGGCAGTTAGTGTAGTTAGTGTAGTTATGGCATGTTCGGCATGACTTGCTCCTTAAATTTATTTTATATATGTCAAAACACTTCTAAATATAGGAAAAATATATTAAAATTTAGTTGTTTTTTTTCAATCAATGGAGAAGGTAAAAGTAATAAAACTTTATGAACAAATAAACACACTTTTGAAATAAAAATTATTATATAATGGTGGAAATAAAAGTATAATATCAGCTGAGCTGAATCACTTGGACTGAGGAAAACGGTCCACCAGGAAAGTGCCACTAGGGCCAGGTAGCACACCGGGAAAGTGCCACTAGGGCCAGGTAGCACACCGGGAAAGTGCCTCTAGGGCAGGGTAGCACACCGGGAAAGTGCCACTACCAAATCTACCCCACCAAAACGCCAGTGCGGCTTTCCTTTTGTCATAAATATTTCTGAGAAACTGCCCCAGCAGTAGGCAAATAATGGTGTACACTTCTCATTTACAGTTCAACCCAATAGACTTACTTGAGTTCCTCCCTTCATTATCGATTTATATTTACTTTTACATAATGCAAATTTACCTCTGTACTTACAGTATAGTACAATACAATACAATCGGTATTTATTTCAAACAAAGACTTTAATATTGAAAGAGCCACATTTGACTTACGTGTTTGCAATCAGCCCACCTTCATAGACAAACACTTCAAGAAATTTAATATATTAATTCTCCGTCTTTTAGCTGCAAAATTGTCCTATCAACGAACTATGGATACACGGTTTTCTTCCTTCGTTGCGTAGGTTCTCTGGTTTTAGCGGTATTCATACAAATGTAGTTGTCTATCTTGGCATTCTTCAAGGTGTTAAGAAAAAGAAAAATGTTCGGGTGGGTAGACGGATGTAGAAAAGAGTGTGTATGTGCATTGTGTCCGTCAGTAAGTTGCACATAGTAAAATAAATCAGATTGTGGAAGCGTGAATAAAGTTTTATTTTTACATTTCAGAGTTACAAAAGTTCAGTACAGTTTTCTCTTTTCTAAAACAATAATAATAAAAAATAGAATTTTTCTTTCCAATTGAAAACAACATATGTTTCTTCAATCACATGTTTGTTGATAAATACAGTCAAGGAAATTAATTTTCATGGCTTTGCCACACTCCGGCCACACTAGAAAGTTCTTCAGTCCAACCTTTGATCTTTTCATCTGCTAAAGCAGTAGTCTTTCTTCGTGGACGGTTACTTTTCTTTACGTCAATTCGTTTTAACTCTTATCGGACGTTACTTCAAGAGGAAAGAGTAAGTTTAATGGTCGGACAAGTTTATTTTTGTTGGTTAGGATGACTGTTGCACTTCTAATACATCCATCTCTGCTTAAATGAAGTTCACAGATCCGACCAAGACGCCACCTTCCTCTAGGTAAATTGTCATGAATAAGGACAATATCTCCAGTGGCAGGAAATTGTTCGGAACGGTTTCGTGCCTGCTTTATTTCATTTTGAGTTCTTTCTCGCAAGCTAGTTAGATAATCTTTTTTCCAAAGTGTCCAAAATGTGTTAATAAGATTCTGCCCTTTCTTCCAGGTTTCAAGCAAGTTTGCAGTATTAGAAATCTTGAAGTCTGGACCAACTAGTTTCTCACATAATTCATTTTCATTCATACCAATTCCATTCTTGCCATGAAGATTTAAGAAATGTCCTGGAGTTATAATGTAATCTGATAAGCTAGCTTCACTGGAAGATACATATACCAGAGGTCTTGAATTTAACACTGCCTCAATTTCAGTCAAGGTTGTTTCCAATTGAGAAAAAGTTAGAACTGTTGGACCAACTGACTTTCTCAAACACCTCTTGACTAAGGATATTAGCCTCTCATAAAAACCACCCATCCATGGTGAGAGTTCAGGAATGAAACAAAACTCACATCCCCTATTACTTATATAAGATAAAACGTCAGAATCGATAAAGTTCTTTTCCCAAATTTCTTCAAGAAATGTGGCTGCTAGTTTGAACTGAGATGCATTGTCCAGAAAAATCTGTTTTGGTTTTCCCCTTCTGCTTACAAATCGTTTGAGACACAGAAGGAATTCATCAGTTGTAAGATCACTAACCAGTTCAAGATGAATGGCTCTGGTTGTAAGACATGTAAATATGCATCCATAAACTTTTCTAACATTGCCTTTATTTTTACTATTATGATCTTTTATATATAATGGACCGAAGTAATCAAGCCCAGTGTAAGTAAATGGCATCTGCTCTGTAACTCGTTCTTTTGGAAGGGGAGGCATGGGTGGTAATTCATAAGGTCCACTCTCCCACCTAATACAAGTTAGGCATTTCTTGATAGTTTTGTAGACTTGAGACCTACCACACACTATCCAGTATTCCTTTCTTATTTCTGCCAAAGTATGTTGAACTCCAACATGAAATAGTGCATTATGGAAGTGTTGAATCACTAGAGTTGTGAATTCTTCATTTTTGGGTAGAAGTTTCGGGTGTTTTTGGGATATTGGAAGTTCAGCATTCAGTAGTCTTCCAGAACATCTAAGCAATCCATCATTGTCAAGAAACAGTTTTAATTGTATTTTAAGGGAATCATCTTTGATGTTAGATATAGTTTGAGAAAAGTGTTTTCTTTGGACATGTTTCTCCCATTTTATTCTAGCTGACTGGAGTTCCTCAGTTGTCACATTAGTAGTTGTTGGAACTCCTGGTTGTCTTTTGCATCTCAAAATGAATCTCTCGCAGTATGCAGTCACCCTTAATAGTCTGTTAAGGTTAGAAAAATGTTTAATATCAATTCCAAGGGGAGATTCCAGGATAGTTTCCTCAGAGGTTTCATTAAGTGCTGTTAATTCTTCTTTGACGTCTTCTTCAATTCGTTCAGAAGGATTGAATTTCCAGTTTGGCCATTCAATTTCGGGCAAATTAAACCACTCAGGACCTGTCCACCATATTTTAAAGTTTCTTAGTTCATTGATAGTCATGCCACGAGTTGCCACATCCGATGGATTTTCCTCTGAAGGAACATATTTAAATATGAATTCTTTGTTTGACTTTATTTCAGAAATTCTTCGTTCAGTGAATTTAGGTAATATCTTTGTAGTATTCAACCAATGTAAGACACACTGAGAATCTGTCCAAAGAAACTTTCTTGATACCGATTGCTCTAAATTTTTCTCAACAAAGTTTAAGGCACGTGATCCAATTAAAACCCCTAGCAGTTCCAAACGAGGCATAGAAATATTTTTTCTCGTTTTAGGAGTTAAGTGACTCTTTGAGAACATAAGTTTAGATTTCACAACCTCTTTATCAAGTACACGTACATAAACTGTAGTTGCATAGCAAATGTTTGAAGCGTCGGTGAAACAATGTAATTCTATTCTAGTTGATTCTAAACCTACATACCTTGGTATGGAAACATTGGAAATCTCGAAAAGGTCTTGCTTTATGTCCTGCCACTCGGTACATTTTTCTTTTGTTAGTGACACATCCCAATCAAAATTTTCTTCCCACAAATTTTGAATGAAAACTTTTGCCTTTAATATTACAGGATTGAATAGACCAGAGGGGTCAAATATCGAGGACACAAGTTTCAAAGCAGATCTCTTTGTACAAATACCTTCTTCGCAACTTATTGGTTTCAAGGATAAAGTGTCCCTGTTAGTGTCCCATTTTACGCCTAAGACATTTACATTAGACTCATCTTCCTTAGTAAGCTTACCTTGTGGAATGTTCTCTTTTAGGGCCTGTGAATTTGAGCACCATCCTTGGAGATTCATACTCGCTTGTGAGAATAAATCAGTTACAAAGTTAAACAGATTAAGAGCTTCTTGATCGGTTTTTATCCCAGTTACCATATTATCTACATAAAATGAAGTTTTTAGTTTCTCAGTTTCTCCAATTAAGTTACTATGGGACAGGTGATGCTTTATAGTGGCACTCAGTAAAAATGGACTTGAAATAACTCCAAAAGGAACTCTAGAAAATCTTAACTCCATAATATTGTTTTGATTAGGTGACATTGACAAATCTTTCAACCATAAAAATCTAGTAACGTCCCTATCCAATTTGTTTAAGTTTAGTTGAAGAAATGCTTTTTCAATGTCTGCTACGACACCAATAGGGTTGAGTTGAAATCGTAGTAGCAGACCGCATAGGTCCTCCAGAATTACCGGGCCACGATATAGGCAGTCATTTAAACTATTATTGGATTTCTTTGACTTAGCTGAAGCATCATACACTATTCTAACTTTAGTTGTAGACTTGGCTTCATTAACAACGGGATGATGTGGAATGTAGTGCTTAACAACAGAATTGTCAGTCACTGGAACGTGTTCAATGATACCGGTTCTTAACTGCTCCTTAATTATGTTATCATATTTTTGAAATAAATCTGGATGACTTGATAACCGATTTGCAAGTGATTTGAGACGAGCTAGTGAAAGGAAGTAATTATCCGGTAAAATTGGAGGATATTCTTTCCAGGGCCATGAAACCGAATACCTACCATCTATCAACTGAATAGATTTATTAAACTGCTCTAAAGCAATATCATCATCATTTTCAAAGGGGCAGTCATGAATACCTAAAGTTTCAAGGCTCCAAAGGTCTTTAATGTTGAGTTGTTCCACTAGTTGAGAATCTGGATCATTGAAGTAGGGTTTGAAATTAAACAAGTTAGATGGCTGGATTGTAGTTAGGAATGATGTAGAGTATGACTCAGTTTCGTTTGATTTGATTTTAGTTCTCCCACTGACAATCCAACCTATTTTGGTACTCATGAGATAAAGACCATTGTTTACCTCAACTTTCTTGTTAGTTATTAAGTCTAAGTAATAATCATTCCCAATGAGAAGATCGATGTCAGAACTCATGGTTTGACCCTGAGCAAAAGTTAAGTTAGGATACAAACGTTTTATTTGTTCCATATCTAGTATCCCACTCGTGGTTATGCGACCAGTGACCAGTGGTACCACATTGGCATGTATGTCCAGGGTATCCCCATCTAAAAGTTGAATCCCAACACTAACAACACTTGTCTCTATAGTTTTTGAACTTTTATTTCCAAAAGTGAATACATTTAAAATCTGATCTTCTTCAGATTTTAGTTGTAACTTTGAAGCCAAAGACTTGGACATATAAGACCTTTGACTGCCAGTATCGAGTACAAGCCTAGCAGTATGTGTTAGTTTACTTTCATTGTTTACAACTTGTACAGTTGCAGTCTGTAGAATTACATGTTCGTTTGCGGAAACTAAAGATATTTCCCCTTTTGAATTTAGTTGAGTTGCAGTCGAGGCTGGGGTCATTGGAAACTGTTTCGGACAAAGACTCCTGTGATGATTTTTTCTTTGTTTACAATAGACGCATGGCTTAGAATTTTTACAATACTTAAGACTGTGTCCCTTTTTTAAACAAACGAAACACAAGCCCTTTATTTTATTTTTACGCTCACTTACCGTGTTGAACTTGGTGCATTCATCACTCCAGTGATCACCTTCACAATAAACGCAGCGTAGTAAGTCGTTGGCTCTATCACCAGTGGTTAGAGCCTGGGCAGTTGAGGTCAGCTCTCTTTCACCCTCAGTTGCAACATATTTACCCAATCCGTCATTGGGTAAAGATAGAACAGCCTTAGACCTACTGTTGGAAACTCCCAAAATCATTTCTGATTTTTCTCTTGAAAGCAGGATGTTTTGAATTGTGGTACAGAGTAATTTGACATCTATTTCAGTCCCTAAATTTTGTTCTTCAACCTTTAGGAGAACATTAAGTGGTAACTTGCTAGTAATAAGGGTAGGAAAGTAGTTCGAGTTGGTATCTTCACCCAGTGATTGCAAACATCGTAAATGTTTTTCAATCAAGTCAAAAGTACAACGCAGGCTTTTGGTACTATCAGTTTTAACAGGAGGAATGTCTATCAGAGCTTTGTAGTGAGAGTTGACAATAATCGGCTTGTTAGCAAACCTTCTCTTTAATAAAGAAATAGCAGTGTCATAGTTGAGAGATGTTAATGGGAGGCCTGAGATGCTAAGTTTTGCTTCTCCCACAAGCAATGAATTTAAGTAATTAAATTTGTCAATAGAGGTAAGATTGTTGTTGCTGTGGATAGAGGAATCAAAAGAATCCCAGAATTCCTGCCATTTTAAAATGCTACCATCAAAAGTAGGGATGATAAGTTTAGGTAGTCTAATACATTGTTTATTTTCAGTTCTTTGTTCAGATGAACAAAAAGGATGATTGCTGATATTGCTCGAAGGCTTATTATCTGAAGAGTGAAGTCTTACCTGCAATTTTGCTTTTACCTCATCGCAGTCTAATATAAATTCAAATGGATCTTCTGTATCTTCACTCTCCTGTTGATCTATTACTCTTCCATCCTCAAGTGGGTCCAGTTGTTCCAGTATAACTTCAAGTCTTGCCGAGTAGCTTTCCAATGTGGCTAGGATTCCTTGGAGCTTAATCCTCGGAGTATCCTCTCCATGAAGTAGTGAATTTGCCTCGTCGATTGTAGTTTTAAGTCGTTTAGTGAGGGAGTCAGCTTTCTTGTTGAGTCTTGAAGTCATTTTAAAGTTGTCAGTCATGCAAGTAAAAGGTTAAAGTTGGTTTGAATGTGGACAGTTTCAGGCTCTGCTACCATGTAGAAAAGAGAGTATATGTGCATTGTGTCCGTCAGTAAGTTGCACATAGTAAAATAAATCAGATTGTGGAAGCGTGAATAAAGTTTTATTTTTACATTTCAGAGTTACAAAAGTTCAGTACAGTTTTCTCTTTTCTAAAACAATAATAATAAAAAATAGAATTTTTCTTTCCAATTGAAAACAACATATGTTTCTTCAATCACATGTTTGTTGATAAATACAGTCAAGGAAATTAATTTTCATGGCTTTGCCACAACGGACGCGTTTTTTTTAACTTGCTATGAATACCTACACAGGCGTTTATGGTCAGCCTAAGGTCCGATGAGTTTAGAGCCCAAATGAAAATAGAAATCCGTAGCGTTTATAATTTGTTTACATTCCATCTTTTGCCAGATTACCTGGCTACATGGGGTTATGTTGGCGCTTTCCCGGTGCGTCCCAGGCTGACCCTTTTTCGACCTTCGCATATTTGGCACTTTCCCGGTTTACCCGAGGAAAGTGATCTGAGGTTCAACCCAGAAACTTGGTTATTAATTACAAATAGGTGTGACGATTCCAACCTTCTTTAAAACAGTTGGTTACATTTTGTATTTTCATACGGGTTTGCTACGGGCTTTGAGTTTATAGCAACCTTCAAAATCTGGGTTGTGGTGATTTGCGTAAGCGGTTAATAACTACCAATCGAACTATACTATCGATCTACTATATTACTAATATATTATTTCTCTGTGGATATATCAACCAAGCTGAAGATCAAGCGTCTTATATGTGCACCAGTCACCCTAATAATAATCTCAAAACTCATATAGCGTGTGGCCGCTATAATAATCTCAAATCACCAAAGAATAGCAGTTATTCACAATCAGCAACGAGTCATGAAGTGACACCGGCCCAAGTATGAGTCTTTAGTATATCACTAGTGGCTTGAAGGGGCGATAGCCCCTAACCTTGGTCCAAGTAGGAACACTTGTAAACAAGTAGATTCTTAATCACATGTTATAGAGTAAACAAAGCAGACGTTTATAATTTCCATGCTTTTCTAATGAGGGATATTTACCTTATTTCTCCTTTGCTTCTAGTTTTTTTGGAAATACTGCTATTTTTCCCAAGTCCTTGAGATTAAGACCTTTAATTTGAGCCGTCTCCCACCGTTCTGCGATTTGCCAAACTCCAGCAATTTTGACTTAAAAACTTCGCTTACAGAATTGTATATCAAGATTATGGGACTAACTAGTTCACATTTGACTCGTTGGTCTGTTTAGATTAATTAAAGACTCATTTATGAGTCGGCTGGGATATTTTGGAGGGAAATTGTTATAATGTTCGTTCCAAACGTGTTAAATAGGCCAGAGCAACGTTGCAGTTCACAAAGTTTGCGGCCGTATTGTTAACTTCTGTTTCAGGTTCGGGATGTCTGTTAACTTTGATTTCTTGGGGTTAGATTATTCCGTTAGCTGAGTTCAAGGAAGTTTCTTGGTTGGAAAGTTCCTGTCAAGAGTAGCAGTAGAAGTGGTGAATGGCAAACATGATAAGTAAAGAACTGAGTTACTTATCATTATTTAGTGTACAGTTTTATTAGAAATATTATATTATGCTACTATAGGAAATCATAATGTTATAAACATAAATTAAAGCGAAGCTCTACTTGTAAGTTTATAGAAAAATATTAGAGGAAAGATCAATAAATAACTAAACTTTGCAATTAAAGTATTATAACTGTTAACAACCAAAGTTCTGATATACCATATGGTATAGTTATTTTTGTTTAGTTTTTATTGATTGAAGATAAAATGTAAAACATGCACTTAACTGATATTTTAGTAGTAGGGAAAGGGGACTTCTGGCTCACTTGATTGATGGCTTCCGGTCACGTGACCGGAAGCGCTGCGTCATGAAAGACGTCATCTGAGGCTGAGCCAGTGACGTAGGCGGTTTTGTGACGAAATGAGTAAAAGTTCAAAGTTCAAGGTCACGGTGAAGTTTTTTTAAAAAAATCTACCTCGCACTCGTAAAACGATTGTGATTCGATAGTTAATCGATAATAAATATCGAATGAAACAATCGAATGAAGCAATCGAATGATACGAGTGCGAGGTAGTACTATTACAAATATTACTTTATTTTATTTACAATAATTCATGTTTACAATAGTTCCCCGTTGTTGGTTGTCATCGATGTTGTTGATCCGGACGAGTTGCGGCCATCACTTTGCTTTCTGAAGAAAGACGGTAGATACTTCGATCCCTGCGCAGAGTCCATGTTGTGTTTTCGACATCTATCTGTTCTGTTAGGTGTTTGCATTTCATTGCTGTCAGGTGGAAATAATACCTGACGGCAATGAAATAGAAACATCTATCAGATCGTGAGTGAAATGATATTGTTATTTTGTGAAGAGCGTCTCGGAGAGCTCGATGTTCACCGGTCGAGAGCCGGAGGTGTACTGACTATTCGCTAGCTAGCGTTCTGGTATCAAACAAAATGGTGGGGGTAAAAGTGTAGTAGAACGAAGCAGATGGCGGACGGCAGATGGAAGGCGGCAGGTGGCAGGCGGCAGGTGGCAAGTGTGCGGCAGATGGTGGTCCCCCACTACACCAGTCCCCCACTACACCAGTCTCCCCACCAAGTTTTACATCGCACAATAATTAGTTTACATGTGTTAGTTAGGGGTTTAGCTCTTAGACTGTCAAGACCTTACCTCCGTAACTAAAAACTTCAATAATGTTGTTCCTCTGATCAATCTGCGTAATTTGAGTACCCACTTGACATATGGTAAACTAGAAATAAAGAAATTATTTAGATTTGACCTTCAAAATAGTTATTTTTGGCTATTACTGCTATACCCTTGGTCGGATCTGAATTATGTTTGCACCAATTTGTTCCTCTGATCAATCCGCGTAATTTGAGTACCCACTTGGCGTATGTTAAACCAGAAATAAAAAAAAAAATTAGATTTGACCTTCAAAATAGTTGATTTTAACTATTACTGATATACCCTTGGTCGGATCTGAATTCTGTAATAACTAAACCTTAATCTCTCCCGAAAAATCAATACATCTTCCAGTATTTTAAGAAACGAGAATTTTCTGGAATTTTCCAAGTCCCCAAGGTCATCTGAACAAATTGCCAAAACGGGGAATAGAGCAGTAAGTGGTTCTCACTTGGACCGCAAACTGCTCTATTCCCCGCTCTGTATTAGGAGAAGAGGCCTAGTTTAATGCTCGCAATTATAGGCATAAACCTGATAACGGAACGCTATCCTCTCCCCCGAAAAGTTATCCCCCAAAAATAAATAAATAAAAGCAAAATGGTCAGTTAACAACAGTCGCGCACTCTGAAACCGCAAGGACGTTCATCACTGTGTAGGCGTCAGAGTTTTACGAACCGAAGTACAATAATTACCTGACCAAAATCCCCTTAAATTTAACCAAAAATAAGCAAACTGATTGAATCTGTTTCTCGTGATTAAGGGCTAAGATGGGCAATGTCAACCGGTTTGCGCGCCGTATTGACATAAGGTCGGTTTTCGTGCCATACCTTTTTTGTAAGGGGCTAGGAAAAGGATGAGAAACATACTGATTAGTTAAAGTTAATTTGACAAAGACCAACCGAGGACGGTTTTGCAAAGGTCAACAGTATCACTGAAACCCGGTGGGACGTAGACCCAAACACCCGGCGTCAGGCTACTGCGAACCTAAGTTTTGACCCAAGGCCAGTTTTAAAGCGTGAAAGAAAAGTACATATTTAATTAGTCAATAGAACACTTCAAAGACCAACACCACAAATAATTACAAACACCAACACTAACTACATTTTATAGCAGCAAACTACAAGCTATAATCTAACAAACAAACTAACATGCATAACAAACTAACATGCTAAGGTAGAATCTTTAGTATACAGGGGTACCACCTCTATACTAAAGATGCTATTACAGACAGTTAAGGCGAACAGCTAGCTAGGCTGCCAGCCTGAAACTGTGAGACGACTGCGGCTAGACCCTCGCTTTTATAGCCGACAGAGGAGCAGGTGCAAAGGCAGATGTACTCTACTACATTCGCCGCGTCGCAAAAGTAATTTAATACGGCGTCGACGTAATACTCTTGTATTTTATTTTGTCGGTTCATTTGATATGGCTGAAACACTTAGATATGCAATGGCTGAAACACTTGTACTAACGACAAAAGCCTCCAGTTGTTTTATAATGTAACTCTATATTATCAGTTATAACTACCCAATCTTAATCAAAACAAAAACACCAAATAAATCGCGTTGAACTTTTGTTATTAGATAAAACACACAATACAAGTCATTTTCTGTGCAATGGATTAAGCTATATATTTACTTTTAATTTAAATTTTCGAATAAATAAACACTATCTAGAATAAAGAAACACAATAACTTATACTTTATGTCTGGTATATATGTTACAATTGTTCATACAAATAAAAAAACTAAAACAAACTTTAAATTTTTTTGAATTTCGGCCAGATAAATTAATAAATTAATGAAAAAGTACATCACAAATACTGCTGTATAAGTTTGTGTGTTCAAATTAAATGTACATGTCATAAAAAAATTATAAAGTATAAATCTTGCGTTATTTTACAAAATCCTTGATCTTAATAAGTATTAACGGTTGGCACGTTAAATGACAGAAACACTATATATAAATTTTCCAACATCTTAACAATACTTTGATTTCAATATTTTCCTTACCCCACAGTAATTTCCCAAGTTATACCGAACTTATATAAACGCTTTTAATATAACTTTCTATCGCCAATGAATATAAGCTTGAAAATGACGTCAAGAAGAGTCTTTAGGAGATAATAGTGACAAATAATCAGTCTTAATATATTTCTGGTGTTAAATTTACATGAATAATTAAGTTTAAATATATAGTGGTTATTGTTCGGGTTTAAATACAAATTTTGTGACATATTTATTTGAATTACGTTTTATAACACTTTGCAATGCTCAAACAACCGTCCAAAACACTGTTATAACTTCATAAAAACGCTTAATGTTAGTCTGATCTACCTCCGAGTCGGCGTATCGGATAGCTAATTTTGATTACAATATGAATATATAAAAACCTCACAACCCTCCGATACAATTTTTTAATCAGTGTACTGGGCTTCGGATAGCCAAAGGCGCTATGTCCCGCGGCGTGCCGCGCCGCCGCGCCGGTGCCGCGCCTGGCATAGTTAATTTAAAAATATATTTCAAATAAAATAAAAAACTAGCCCGGAAGTATGCTTTTCTTCCCAGCCTTATTTTATTTTAGTGTTAGACCTTTTTTATACTGTAATGTGGTTTCTTATGTTAAATATATGTTCGAAATATATATATATATATATATATATATATTTTTTGTTTATTATTATCCTTCTGATATGGGTGAAATCCTTGTTTGCTGAAATCGTATATCACACCCAATGTAAACTGAACTTCAGACGTTACCTTACAATTATATCAAATTTCAAACAGGCATTACAGTAATATTATTAATGAAGGTCTGCATACATATAAGGTGAGATAACAACTGAATAATACTGTAATTTCTTTGGGTAAATGAACATTAACTAATGTCTTAAAACTATTTGGACTAAGTTATTTAATACCCTTGCTTGTCTTCTCTATTAGCAAGTGAAACTTCGAGGATATTACAAACCTATAACAACAATTTCTTCATTAGAACTTTTCTCATTACATAAAACACAATACATGTCATTTTCTGTGCAATGGATTAAGCTATATATTTACTTTTAATTTAAATTTTCGAATAAATAAACACTATCTATCTACCGCATTAATAAAGCGCAATTTAATCCACAAATATTATATACCTTTTCGAAGGTGTATAATAACCAAGCTCATTTTTTTTTTATACCCCAAAACAATTATGAATGTTTAATCAGGTGAAAGAGAACGCAGGTAAAACTAACTGTACCCTTGGGTATTAGTCTTTAATACAAATCCTATACCCTAAAGGTCACTCAAGATTATAGCCAAGGTTAAGGGCAAGGTCGCTTGCATATCCAGTTAGAAAGTGGCTACACAACGTGAACTGCACACAAACTCGAGACTAACAAGTCCCCTGCCTGGTTAAAGAGGTACAGTATATGAATGTAACCGTTAACGTAGATTACGAGACTTGTGTGTACAGAGAGAGACAAAAAAAAACACTTCCCCCTCGGGACTTAGACATCTTTCGAAGTAGAGCTGGATAAAATTGGAGAGAGAGCGAGTGCTTTGGAAGAAGTCACCCGACCTTGAATTAATAACCTACTGTGAACCGCACAAAGATTTAAGGTTGTAAGCTGAATTTATCCTTTGATAATCTACGGTGAACCACACAAAGATATAACAGTTGTAAACTGAATTATTAGACGTTCAAAATAAATACTACAAGGTATATGAATCTAACTGATAATGTAGATTGCGAGACCTGTGTGTACAACTACTTAGACATCTTTCGAAGTAGAGCAGAATGTAACTGTAGATATGGTTTACTTGAAGTTGACTTTGATATTTGTATAAAAAAAAATCTTACAATATTTTACCGAATGAAAATTTTATATATATATATATATATGTATGTATACAATTCGATAAGTTAATTTTTTACGGAATGTGAATTTTTAAAATTAATGTCACAACTCCATATTCATTTTATATAATGCAATGTTGAATTAAGACGATTCGATCTAACCTCAATTTATATCTGCCATTTTTAAAATGTTGTTCAATTATATAAGTCAATTATTTTATAAATATCTCAAAATGATTGCGACAAGTTAAAGTATTCCATTTATTTTATTATTTACACTACGTAAACGAGACATCTCAATTTTGTAATTACAATCCATAAACATCTTGAAAATGCCTTGAATCTATAAACTAATAACTACAAGTAATTAAGGAACCTCTTCCCAGTACAATAATCGGGAATAAAATAACGAACAAAATAACTTTAATATTTTCCGTAAATCATGTAGATAAGCACTATAGATAGATCCTTATTGTCTTATCTTCAAAAGCACTTTACCTAGGTTAATAATTCAAAATACCATATTATTTTTTTTTTAAGCTCTATAACATAGTCAAAACCAAAGTTAAGTGTTTTAAAAATTTTAGGGTGAAAAATGCAAAAAACTGATTTTTTGAAAATTTAAAACCCTCCATAAACCCCCCTTCCCATGGTCCGATTTTTCTGGTTTTCGAACTTAAAGTCATAAATGTTAGTTGATAAGCTGGCTGTCGGACCAGCATTTAGTCGAGAAAAAATATTTCAGAGAATAAATCAAGTTAATAAAACAAAACAAAAATGCACATTGCTCTCTGAAGACTAATAAAAAAATAAATAAATATAGCGAGATGGTTTTGGAATAAGTCTTCTAAGAGTCTCAACTCTATTTTTACACACATAAATATTACAAAATTCACAAACAATCATCTTTCATACAAAAAATTAAAACCAGGCTGATCCATTAAAACGAATTTTTGAGCAGAAAAAATTAAATAAATAAGACCCCTAAGACATAATGTCCGTTTAGAGGTTCCTTTACATAAGAAAATATATATATATATATATATATATATATATATATATGCTTTCAAAGATTTTAGGAGCTAACAAATACATGCATTACATTCTGTGTACAGGTTATTAACATGAAATATTGTGCTATATGTAAGTATTTTGAATTGTAAGTATAATAACATAATAGAATAACTTATAAAAATACGTATTATAATATTACTAAACCAAACTCCAAATATCCAATTTTGTTAAAATAATTTTGTAGTGTTCTTAACATAACTAAAGCATTATTTGTAATAAAACAACAACATTTTTAAAACCCTTCAACCATTGTCTAACCTCTTTTTATGAATTTCGTGTGATTTACCAAAGTTTTAACATTATTATTTGGAAGTTTATTGTAAATTCTTGGGGCAATAAAATAATATGTGTGAGTGAAAAATGTTAAGCTTGGTTTCGTTACATAACAAAAACTTGCATTTCTCATAATTATAATTTGATATGTAGCAAATTTAATAAACTAAATATATTCAAAGATTTGTGGGGCGTAGGTATGAGGGGCTATGTAAATTATAATGGGTTTCTGATCATTTACAAAGCAATACCTTCCTAACGGTATGCGTGAATTTCTCCTACGATGCATAACAGTTAAGAAAAAAGAGGGGCAGTTGTGTGCTTGCCTATTAATAAAAGGTTAAATAAAATAAATTTTGAGCAGTGAAATTGTGGGATATTGCTTTGCTTCAAGAAAACAATAGAGCACACCTCTTTTAACTCTTGAAGTTAAATATTGTGCTATTACTGAAGCTAGTTTAACAAATATTTACAATTGTTTATTCACTAGCTTAAAACACTGAACACCTATCTATATTTACAACACATTAAACTTAAACAATGTTGAATGTTATTAAAAAACAGTCATCAACAGATAGGAGACAAATATTTCAGAGAATAAATCAAGTTAATAAAACAAAACAAAAATGCACATTGCTCTCTGAAGACTAATAAAAAAAAAATAAATAAATAAATAAATATAGCGAGATGGTTTTGGAATAAGTCTTCTAAGAGTCTCAACTCCTTAAGAATCAAATGATAGTTTTATTATATATATCTGTACTAAACAAAAACAGTTTGGTTGGATGAAAACTATAATTTATTTATTTATTTTATCAATAAAGTATTTTATATTATCAATGAACAATTCTAAAGAAATATCACAGATAATCTGTTACGAAAAAACACTTACTTTTGTCATTTTACATCTACAGACCTCCTAACAGAGAAAATACAAGTAAGAATGTTCATTTCTAGCTTTTTATAGACTATTTAGCAGTCAAATTATATGTTTACCGTTTTTTCTACTTAAGTGTTTTACTTGACATTTACGGTGACATTTGACACTTGACAACGAATTTTTCACTGAGTACCAAAAAATGATTTATTAAAAAAGAGATCTTAAAATAACAAATGCACCTTTATTTGTTAAAAATCAAAATATGTACAGTATTTTTAAAACTAATAATATAGTAATCTTACTTTGTGCGTTATCAAAACAGTGTTTTTAACCCGTCCTAACAGAAGTATGATCAGACAAAATACTTACTTTACGCTACTATTGATACATAGACGTTAGCTAAATATTAACGAATGAAATAGCACTTAAATGAATCCTAAAGTTAATCTTATGCGAGAAAAAATTGAATTTGTTTTCTAGATTATTTCATTAATATTCAACCTAACTATCTCGGCCGGGATTCCGTACCACAGATAATATCTGCAAATTTTGCAAGTTGTGTTTTCGCATTACACTTGAAAAAAATAAGTATACTAAAAAATTAACGAATAAGTGTCTTTGCTTCAGATACATTGTGTAGTGTTTAATCTTTGAACGATATAATTAACCTAAATAAACATAACTATATAAATATATAAACATAACATAATTTCTAAGTTAAAATTATATAGTTTAATTGTATATTAAACGAACATATTTTGTTAGTGAGCTGTTATGCTGTTTTTAAGGTAAATTAAATTATAAGAACACCAACACTTAACACATTTAAGGGAGCCGAACAGAATAATACCCCCCGTTGCAGCAAACTTGCATACTCAGCGAATTTCCAATGAATATATAACATAACACATTAAAACACTTAACAGGATTCATAAGAAATGTATTCACAAACAAGCGATATTTAAAATATTAATTGTTCTCCATAAGAATAACATCGGGGATGAGTACGCAGGTTTCCTGCAACAAGGCACACAAAATAATGGGTTTTTATGCAAATATCAATAGAACTCATCTTAGCGAAGTCACATACCAAGTTTAATCCATATACATTCATAAATAAGCGATATATAACATTTTAAGTATTTTCCATAAGAATAACATGGGGACCAAGTACCTAAGTTTGCTGCTACAGGAACCATAGGCGAAAAATTGTTTTTTTGTGTGCAAACAATTTTTCACTGAGTACCAAAAAATGATTTATTAAAAAAGAGATCTTAAAATAACAAATGCACCTTTATTTGTTAAAAATCAAAATATGTACAGTATTTTTAAAACTAATAATATAGTAATCTTACTTTGTGCGTTATCAAAACAGTGTTTTTAACCCGTCCTAACAGAAGTATGATCAGACAAAATACTTACTTTACGCTACTATTGATACATAGACGTTAGCTAAATATTAACGAATGAAATAGCACTTAAATGAATCCTAAAGTTAATCTTATGCGAGAAAAAATTGAATTTGTTTTCTAGATTATTTCATTAATATTCAACCTAACTATCTCGGCCGGGATTCCGTACCACAGATAATATCTGCAAATTTTGCAAGTTGTGTTTTCGCATTACACTTGAAAAAAATAAGTATACTAAAAAATTAACGAATAAGTGTCTTTGCTTCAGATACATTGTGTAGTGTTTAATCTTTGAACGATATAATTAACCTAAATAAACATAACTATATAAATATATAAACATAACATAATTTCTAAGTTAAAATTATATAGTTTAATTGTATATTAAACGAACATATTTTGTTAGTGAGCTGTTATGCTGTTTTTAAGGTAAATTAAATTATAAGAACACCAACACTTAACACATTTAAGGGAGCCGAACAGAATAATACCCCCCGTTGCAGCAAACTTGCATACTCAGCGAATTTCCAATGAATATATAACATAACACATTAAAACACTTAACAGGATTCATAAGAAATGTATTCACAAACAAGCGATATTTAAAATATTAATTGTTCTCCATAAGAATAACATCGGGGGTGAGTACGCAGGTTTCCTGCAACAAGAAATAAAGAAATTATTTAGATTTGACCTTCAAAATAGTTGTTTTTGGCTATTACTGCTATACCCTTGGTCGGATCTGAATTGTGTTTGCACCTTCTTGTTTATTTTGCCAAGCCGCGACAGTAGAGTACCCACTTGGCATATGTTAAACTAGAAATAAAGAAATTATTTAGATTTGACCTTGAAAATAGTTGTTTTTTCGCTGTTGCTGCTATACCCTTGGTCGGATCTGAATTGTGTTTGCACCAATTTGTTTGTTTGATCAATCCGCGTAACCTAAGTACCCACTAAACATTGAGAATAAGCTATCCTTGTACAGCTGACAGAGTGAGTCTGCATTCTTGGGTAGTACTCTAAGAAACGAGAATCTTCTAAGTCCTCAAGGTCATCTGAACATGTTGCCAAAACGGGGAATAGAGCAGTAAGTGATCCTCACTTGGACCACAAACTGCTCTATTCCCCGCTCTGTATTAGGAGAAGAGGACTAGTTTAATGCTCGCAATTATAGGCATAAACCTGATAACGGAACGCTAACCTCTCCCCCGAAAAGTTATCCCCTCCCCTCCCCACAAAAATAAATAAATAAATAAAAGCAAAATGGTCAGTTAACAACAGTCGCGCACTCTGAAACCGCAAGGACGTTCATCACTGTGTAGGCGCCAGAGTTTTACGAACCGAAGTACAATAATTTCCTGACCAAGATCCCCTTAAATTTAACCAAAAATAAGCAAACTGATTGAATCTGTTTCTCGTGAGTAAGGGGTAAGATGGGTAATGTCAACCGGTTTACGCGCCGTATTGACACAAGGTCGGTTTGCGCGCCATACCTTAGAGGGATTAGGAAAAGGATGAGAAGCAAGATACATTACTTTGAAAATAAAGACTTTACCGTTAAAGTTAATTTTTCAAAAATCAACCAAGGTCGGTTGTACAAAGGTCAACAGCAAACTGGAACCCAGTCGGACGTGGGTCAGTAACGGGCGCCAATCTACTGCGAACCCAAGTTTTGACCAAGGTATGATTACAAGGACCGATTTTATATTTACAAGTTAAACCCCACGGATAAAAATAGGGACACTTTACCCAGTTTGGATCAATGTCCATAAGAAAAGGGAGCTGTAGGGAAGGTACATATTAGTAAATAAAACACTTCAAAAAACCAACACCAAACATTAATTACAAACACTAACTACATTTACTAGCAAACTACAAGCGTTAATCTAACAATCTACCATGCATAAAAACACATGCAAGGGCGCGGATCTGTTAATTGCGCGTCGGGCCCAACGCACACTTAACAGACCTACGCTGCAGCAGAATGCAACCCAGTCGGACGTTGGTCCGTAAAGGGCGGCAAGCTACTGCGAAGAGACCGCGGACTGCTCTGCTTTTATAGCCGACAGAGGAGCAGGTGCAAAGGCAGATGTCCGTGGGGGCAGATGCACTCTACTATATTCACCGCACCGCAAAAGTAATTTAATACGGCGTCGACGTAATACTCTTGTATTTTATTTTGTCGGTTCATTTGATACTATTTACCATTTAAACGTGTACTGAAATTCAAAATTTAGGTGTGTTTAAAATATACATGTCCAAGTTGTATTATATACTTTTTTCCGTTGTCCTAGTTGAGCTTTTAACGCTATTTTTTTTTGTAAATGAGAGACTCTATTTAAAATAATTATTACTGTAAAAGTTAATTTTTCCTCGATATAGTTAAATAATGAGAAAACTACAATATTTTTTTTTTACCATATTACACTCTATCTAATAAAATTCACCATCAGACACCTGCTCAATATGAAGTTATTTTGATTGTTAGTTATTTGTTTGGTTTAATAGCAAGCGACGTCAACTAAATTATACAAATTGTTAGGTTTTTAATTGATAGGTTTTTATTAAACTGTTGCTACCTAGGTAAGGTCAGATTAGTCCAGAGTCCTAGTCCCCTTCCTGGCGGTTTACATAGTTAACCATACAATTATACCTTCCTTGGCTAGACAATTCCGAAATGGTCTCCCCCACCCCTTAACCACAGCGTAATTTTAATTTTAACCCATAAATAGTTACTAACATAACCATCGAATTTAATAAAACTACGCCTGAATACGAACACGTCAGGTGAATATTAATTCTAAACGTCATTAATCTGGCAGGTAATTGCAACTTTTAATTCCATCTTTAACCATTTCCAAAAAAAAAAAACATCGTTACAGTTTTACATTTCTAGTGTTCTATTCGTGATCTTTGAGTTAGGTATTTAACGTAAAAGTCTTATATGTCTATAATTTAATCAGACAAATCTCACATCCATTAATTTATAAAAACTCAATCAATATAAAAATTGTTTCCAATAAATCTAGTTCACGCCAATTTTCACGCACAAATATCGAGATCAAATCGAACTCCGACCACTCAAATAAATCCAATATGCCACGCACGTAAACCAATTACTATTTCTACAACTTAATCAGACAAACAATAATTAAATTCGCCGTGCAAATCAATTACCATCAACACATTTAACTAAAAAAAATCGCATGTGACATAAAACAAATAAAATTCTCTTCCTTATGTATAACATGGACACTTGCAAGTCCTTGGGCAGAGCTCTGAAGCCTAGCTAATCTTTTGAGAAACTTGTTTAACCGGGTGTGTTCACGTGTCCACTTTTCCATTAACCCCGGCGGGGTAAATCCATGTTGGAATTTGCATAGGGTCCTCCCCAATTTGAAGTCCCCTGAGACAATAAATTTGTTCGAATTTGATTTTCGTGAGCATTTAATGACTTTCAGTTTAAGAGCTATGTTATAATCTGGCAGCTTTGTGCCGTTTGTAAAGGTCAATTCCTAAAGGCAGGTAGTAAACAACTAAATGAATGGTTTCGTTCAAATTTATTTTGGGGTTTTTTATAATACGTTATTTTATACAGTTTGAGTAATGGAACAGTTGTTTCCTACCACGTAATTGTATGATATTAATTGAGACTACCCAAAATGAATTTAAAAAAAAAACTCTCAATAATTACACGTTATAACATTTGCTATGCCACACACCAATCACGTTTCACCTTCGATAGGTTTATTAAACAAGCGGAAACCAACAGCAATCATGATGTAATCGATTCAGTCACCCGCCATTACGCGGCGGCCGCTGGTCGCTGATAGCGTGAGGCTAGAGGCACTTTCTACGGCACTTGTCTTGTCGCGCAGAGCTAATTATCTTGTTCAACAACCCGTTAAACCGCCGGCGACCTCCAGTTTCGATAAATAAGTCTGAACATCGCATCCGTTCTTGTTATGATGTCGTTTGGTTTATTAGCAGCTAAACTGCCCATTGGAACCAGTCCGGAGAATGCAAATTGCGCTGTCGACCGCCCGAGGGTGTGGTCGCGTGTGCGCGTGTGAGAACACGGGCATGTGTGTGTGTTTTGACCTACAGCCCCGTCTGGCCTTGATACCAATATCATCTTAATTGCCGGATATTTTTTTTTTGTTGCAAGAGGGTTGACAAATAAATATAAATGCATTATATAGTTTTCCTGTAATTACGGTCAAACAAGTTACGTCAAGACCCTAGCTGTTTAAGATGTAAACTTCTAATACGTGTTGCACTGATAAGCTGGATAGATCACTCCTTGTGACTCTGTTAACAGTTATGCATAGAAGAATGTTATTTAACTTAGTGTTAAAAATGTATACCATCATGTAAAAGAACTTGTTGAAGAAAAATATACATATATATATATATATATATATATATATATATATATATATATATTAACTTAAAGTGGGCTTAAGAAGTTTTTAGTTTTTTTTTTTTAAATATATAAAGCCAAGGCCCCTTAGTTGTTTTATAATGTAACTCCATACTATCAGTTATAACTACCTAATCTTAAACAATAAAAAAATCGCGTTGAACTTAAATACACAATACATGTCATTTTATTTGCAATGGATTAAGCTATATATTAACTTTTAATTTAAATTTTTTGAATAAATAAACATTACCTATCCACCTCATTAATAAAGCGCAATTTAATCCACTAATATTATATACATTTTTGAAGATGTATAATAACCAAGCACATTTTTATACATTAAAACACCAATACAATTATAAATTTTTATACTGACACTAACAACAATCAAAAAAACAAAAATACAAATCGACCTTTACTTGTTTGTTTAATATAATATTTATAATTTTTGGGCCGATGGTACATCGAGCTTTATTTTATTTCATTAGAGAAATATATCAACTCTACGGGTCAAAATAAACCTAAATATGAAGCAGCTAGACTACCCGTAGATTCAAAACGCTATAAAAAGAGCACCTTCCAAAAACCACACAGTTAAATAAATCATCAGTTGTTAAACACCTTATCAGTGAAAACCATTCTTCAAATCAATGTTAAATAAAATAACTACAAATTTATAGAATTTTATAAAACTGCATGGTAATCTAAAAATATGAATTTGTTCCAGTTATAAGACAAATTTGTTAAATAAAAGGCAGTTCCTTTATGAAAATCAATAAACTTTGTATGTAATAAAATTTGTTCCAATTGTCTCTTACCAATTATAATGTTATGATTCATAATGTATCTAAGTATTATTTTTCCAACCAGTTATGTCTCCTCCTGACCGTAACGGTGACCGCAGTGTCAGCGCAGTATGGCGGCTACGGATACAAGCCCGCCTACGCGCCGCCCAAGGACGAGTTCTCGTACGCCGTCAACAACCCGTACACGTACGATGTCGAGCCAAAAGGAGTCGCGAGACGGCGACGTTGTGTACGGCGTGTACGAGCTGCTGGAACCCGACGGCTCCAAGGACACGGGCTACGGGTTCCAGGCTAAGGTGGACAAGCTGGGGGTTTTGTACCCCGAAGCTGTGTTTTTTGGGGTTTTCACATGTACTTTTAATTTAAATCAAATTTTAATTAATACCGTTGAATTCAGCTTAAAAAACAAACAATTTGGTATTTTTATCATTGCTCTACGTCAATTAGTTACCGAGATATTAAAAGTGCTAAACACAGTACGTTGTCTAATGTTATCCTTATGGAGAAAAAGAAAAATTGTAGATCTTGCTTATTTATGATTATAAACTGGCGAAATTTGGTATATGGCTTAATCTGGTTGTGGTTTATTGTTGTTTGCACACAAAAAAACAATTTTTCGCCTATGGTTCCTGTAGCAGCAAACTTAGGTACTTGGTCCCCATGTTATTCTTATGGAAAATACTTAAAATGTTATATATCGCTTATTTATGAATGTATATGGATTAAACTTGGTATGTGACTTCGCTAAGATGAGTTCTATTGATATTTGCATAAAAACCCATTATTTTGTGTGCCTTGTTGCAGGAAACCTGCGTACTCATCCCCGATGTTATTCTTATGGAGAACAATTAATATTTTAAATATCGCTTGTTTGTGAATACATTTCTTATGAATCCTGTTAAGTGTTTTAATGTGTTATGTTATATATTCATTGGAAATTCGCTGAGTATGCAAGTTTGCTGCAACGGGGGGTATTATTCTGTTCGGCTCCCTTAAATGTGTTAAGTGTTGGTGTTCTTATAATTTAATTTACCTTAAAAACAGCATAACAGCTCACTAACAAAATATGTTCGTTTAATATACAATTAAACTATATAATTTTAACTTAGAAATTATGTTATGTTTATATATTTATATAGTTATGTTTATTTAGGTTAATTATATCGTTCAAAGATTAAACACTACACAATGTATCTGAAGCAAAGACACTTATTCGTTAATTTTTTAGTATACTTATTTTTTTCAAGTGTAATGCGAAAACACAACTTGCAAAATTTGCAGATATTATCTGTGGTACGGAATCCCGGCCGAGATAGTTAGGTTGAATATTAATGAAATAATCTAGAAAACAAATTCAATTTTTTCTCGCATAAGATTAACTTTAGGATTCATTTAAGTGCTATTTCATTCGTTAATATTTAGCTAACGTCTATGTATCAATAGTAGCGTAAAGTAAGTATTTTGTCTGATCATACTTCTGTTAGGACGGGTTAAAAACACTGTTTTGATAACGCACAAAGTAAGATTACTATATTATTAGTTTTAAAAATACTGTACATATTTTGATTTTTAACAAATAAAGGTGCATTTGTTATTTTAAGATCTCTTTTTTAATAAATCATTTTTTGGTACTCAGTGAAAAATTCGTTGTCAAGTGTCAAATGTCACCGTAAATGTCAAGTAAAACACTTAAGTAGAAAAAACGGTAAACATATAATTTGACTGCTAAATAGTCTATAAAAAGCTAGAAATGAACATTCTTACTTGTATTTTCTCTGTTAGGAGGTCTGTAGATGTAAAATGACAAAAGTAAGTGTTTTTTCGTAACAGATTATCTGTGATATTTCTTTAGAATTGTTCATTGATAATATAAAATACTTTATTGATAAAATAAATAAATAAATTATAGTTTTCATCCAACCAAACTGTTTTTGTTTAGTACAGATATATATAATAAAACTATCATTTGATTCTTAAGGAGTTGAGACTCTTAGAAGACTTATTCCAAAACCATCTCGCTATATTTATTTATTTATTTATTTTTTTTTTATTAGTCTTCAGAGAGCAATGTGCATTTTTGTTTTGTTTTATTAACTTGATTTATTCTCTGAAATATTTGTCTCCTATCTGTTGATGACTGTTTTTTAATAACATTCAACATTGTTTAAGTTTAATGTGTTGTAAATATAGATAGGTGTTCAGTGTTTTAAGCTAGTGAATAAACAATTGTAAATATTTGTTAAACTAGCTTCAGTAATAGCACAATATTTAACTTCAAGAGTTAAAAGAGGTGTGCTCTATTGTTTTCTTGAAGCAAAGCAATATCCCACAATTTCACTGCTCAAAATTTATTTTATTTAACCTTTTATTAATAGGCAAGCACACAACTGCCCCTCTTTTTTCTTAACTGTTATGCATCGTAGGAGAAATTCACGCATACCGTTAGGAAGGTATTGCTTTGTAAATGATCAGAAACCCATTATAATTTACATAGCCCCTCATACCTACGTCCCACAAATCTTTGAATATATTTAGTTTATTAAATTTGCTACATATCAAATTATAATTATGAGAAATGCAAGTTTTTGTTATGTAACGAAACCAAGCTTAACATTTTTCACTCACACATATTATTTTATTGCCCCAAGAATTTACAATAAACTTCCAAATAATAATGTTAAAACTTTGGTAAATCACACGAAATTCATAAAAAGAGGTTAGACAATGGTTGAAGGGTTTTAAAAATGTTGTTTTATTACAAATAATGCTTTAGTTATGTTAAGAACACTACAAAATTATTTTAACAAAATTGGATATTTGGAGTTTGGTTTAGTAATATTATAATACGTATTTTTATAAGTTATTCTATTATGTTATTATACTTACAATTCAAAATACTTACATATAGCACAATATTTCATGTTAATAACCTGTACACAGAATGTAATGCATGTATTTGTTAGCTCCTAAAATCTTTGAAAGCATATATATATATATATATATATATTTTCTTATGTAAAGGAACCTCTAAACGGACATTATGTCTTAGGGGTCTTATTTATTTAATTTTTTCTGCTCAAAAATTCGTTTTAATGGATCAGCCTGGTTTTAATTTTTTGTATGAAAGATGATTGTTTGTGAATTTTGTAATATTTATGTGTGTAAAAATAGAGTTGAGACTCTTAGAAGACTTATTCCAAAACCATCTCGCTATATTTATTTATTTTTTTATTAGTCTTCAGAGAGCAATGTGCATTTTTGTTTTGTTTTATTAACTTGATTTATTCTCTGAAATATTTTTTCTCGACTAAATGCTGGTCCGACAGCCAGCTTATCAACTAACATTTATAACTTTAAGTTCGAAAACCAGAAAAATCGGACCATGGGAAGGGGGGTTTATGGAGGGTTTTAAATTTTCAAAAAATCAGTTTTTTGCATTTTTCACCCTAAAATTTTTAAAACACTTAACTTTGGTTTTGACTATGTTATAGAGCTTAAAAAAAATAATATGGTATTTTGAATTATTAACCTAGGTAAAGTGCTTTTGAAGATAAGACAATAAGGATCTATCTATAGTGCTTATCTACATGATTTACGGAAAATATTAAAGTTATTTTGTTCGTTATTTTATTCCCGATTATTGTACTGGGAAGAGGTTCCTTAATTACTTGTAGTTATTAGTTTATAGATTCAAGGCATTTTCAAGATGTTTATGGATTGTAATTACAAAATTGAGATGTCTCGTTTACGTAGTGTAAATAATAAAATAAATGGAATACTTTAACTTGTCGCAATCATTTTGAGATATTTATAAAATAATTGACTTATATAATTGAACAACATTTTAAAAATGGCAGATATAAATTGAGGTTAGATCGAATCGTCTTAATTCAACATTGCATTATATAAAATGAATATGGAGTTGTGACATTAATTTTAAAAATTCACATTCCGTAAAAAATTAACTTATCGAATTGTATACATACATATATATATATATATAAAATTTTCATTCGGTAAAATATTGTAAGATTTTTTTTTATACAAATATCAAAGTCAACTTCAAGTAAACCATATCTACAGTTACATTCTGCTCTACTTCGAAAGATGTCTAAGTAGTTGTACACACAGGTCTCGCAATCTACATTATCAGTTAGATTCATATACCTTGTAGTATTTATTTTGAACGTCTAATAATTCAGTTTACAACTGTTATATCTTTGTGTGGTTCACCGTAGATTATCAAAGGATAAATTCAGCTTACAACCTTAAATCTTTGTGCGGTTCACAGTAGGTTATTAATTCAAGGTCGGGTGACTTCTTCCAAAGCACTCGCTCTCTCTCCAATTTTATCCAGCTCTACTTCGAAAGATGTCTAAGTCCCGAGGGGGAAGTGTTTTTTTTTGTCTCTCTCTGTACACACAAGTCTCGTAATCTACGTTAACGGTTACATTCATATACTGTACCTCTTTAACCAGGCAGGGGACTTGTTAGTCTCGAGTTTGTGTGCAGTTCACGTTGTGTAGCCACTTTCTAACTGGATATGCAAGCGACCTTGCCCTTAACCTTGGCTATAATCTTGAGTGACCTTTAGGGTATAGGATTTGTATTAAAGACTAATACCCAAGGGTACAGTTAGTTTTACCTGCGTTCTCTTTCACCTGATTAAACATTCATAATTGTTTTGGGGTATAAAAAAAAAATGAGCTTGGTTATTATACACCTTCGAAAAGGTATATAATATTTGTGGATTAAATTGCGCTTTATTAATGCGGTAGATAGATAGTGTTTATTTATTCGAAAATTTAAATTAAAAGTAAATATATAGCTTAATCCATTGCACAGAAAATGACATGTATTGTGTTTTATGTAATGAGAAAAGTTCTAATGAAGAAATTGTTGTTATAGGTTTGTAATATCCTCGAAGTTTCACTTGCTAATAGAGAAGACAAGCAAGGGTATTAAATAACTTAGTCCAAATAGTTTTAAGACATTAGTTAATGTTCATTTACCCAAAGAAATTACAGTATTATTCAGTTGTTATCTCACCTTATATGTATGCAGACCTTCATTAATAATATTACTGTAATGCCTGTTTGAAATTTGATATAATTGTAAGGTAACGTCTGAAGTTCAGTTTACATTGGGTGTGATATACGATTTCAGCAAACAAGGATTTCACCCATATCAGAAGGATAATAATAAACAAAAAATATATATATATATATATATATATATATATATATTTCGAACATATATTTAACATAAGAAACCACATTACAGTATAAAAAAGGTCTAACACTAAAATAAAATAAGGCTGGGAAGAAAAGCATACTTCCGGGCTAGTTTTTTATTTTATTTGAAATATATTTTTAAATTAACTATGCCAGGCGCGGCACCGGCGCGGCGGCGCGGCACGCCGCGGGACATAGCGCCTTTGGCTATCCGAAGCCCAGTACACTGATTAAAAAATTGTATCGGAGGGTTGTGAGGTTTTTATATATTCATATTGTAATCAAAATTAGCTATCCGATACGCCGACTCGGAGGTAGATCAGACTAACATTAAGCGTTTTTATGAAGTTATAACAGTGTTTTGGACGGTTGTTTGAGCATTGCAAAGTGTTATAAAACGTAATTCAAATAAATATGTCACAAAATTTGTATTTAAACCCGAACAATAACCACTATATATTTAAACTTAATTATTCATGTAAATTTAACACCAGAAATATATTAAGACTGATTATTTGTCACTATTATCTCCTAAAGACTCTTCTTGACGTCATTTTCAAGCTTATATTCATTGGCGATAGAAAGTTATATTAAAAGCGTTTATATAAGTTCGGTATAACTTGGGAAATTACTGTGGGGTAAGGAAAATATTGAAATCAAAGTATTGTTAAGATGTTGGAAAATTTATATATAGTGTTTCTGTCATTTAACGTGCCAACCGTTAATACTTATTAAGATCAAGGATTTTGTAAAATAACGCAAGATTTATACTTTATAATTTTTTTATGACATGTACATTTAATTTGAACACACAAACTTATACAGCAGTATTTGTGATGTACTTTTTCATTAATTTATTAATTTATCTGGCCGAAATTCAAAAAAATTTAAAGTTTGTTTTAGTTTTTTTATTTGTATGAACAATTGTAACATATATACCAGACATAAAGTATAAGTTATTGTGTTTCTTTATTCTAGATAGTGTTTATTTATTCGAAAATTTAAATTAAAAGTAAATATATAGCTTAATCCATTGCACAGAAAATGACTTGTATTGTGTGTTTTATCTAATAACAAAAGTTCAACGCGATTTATTTGGTGTTTTTGTTTTGATTAAGATTGGGTAGTTATAACTGATAATATAGAGTTACATTATAAAACAACTGGAGGCTTTTGTCGTTAGTACAAGTGTTTCAGCCATTGCATATCTAAGTGTTTCAGCCATATCAAATGAACCGACAAAATAAAATACAAGAGTATTACGTCGACGCCGTATTAAATTACTTTTGCGACGCGGCGAATGTAGTAGAGTACATCTGCCTTTGCACCTGCTCCTCTGTCGGCTATAAAAGCGAGGGTCTAGCCGCAGTCGTCTCACAGTTTCAGGCTGGCAGCCTAGCTAGCTGTTCGCCTTAACTGTCTGTAATAGCATCTTTAGTATAGAGGTGGTACCCCTGTATACTAAAGATTCTACCTTAGCATGTTAGTTTGTTATGCATGTTAGTTTGTTTGTTAGATTATAGCTTGTAGTTTGCTGCTATAAAATGTAGTTAGTGTTGGTGTTTGTAATTATTTGTGGTGTTGGTCTTTGAAGTGTTCTATTGACTAATTAAATATGTACTTTTCTTTCACGCTTTAAAACTGGCCTTGGGTCAAAACTTAGGTTCGCAGTAGCCTGACGCCGGGTGTTTGGGTCTACGTCCCACCGGGTTTCAGTGATACTGTTGACCTTTGCAAAACCGTCCTCGGTTGGTCTTTGTAAAATTAACTTTAACTAATCAGTATGTTTCTCATCCTTTTCCTAGCCCCTTACAAAAAAGGTATGGCACGAAAACCGACCTTATGTCAATACGGCGCGCAAACCGGTTGACATTGCCCATCTTAGCCCTTAATCACGAGAAACAGATTCAATCAGTTTGCTTATTTTTGGTTAAATTTAAGGGGATTTTGGTCAGGTAATTATTGTACTTCGGTTCGTAAAACTCTGACGCCTACACAGTGATGAACGTCCTTGCGGTTTCAGAGTGCGCGACTGTTGTTAACTGACCATTTTGCTTTTATTTATTTATTTTTGGGGGATAACTTTTCGGGGGAGAGGATAGCGTTCCGTTATCAGGTTTATGCCTATAATTGCGAGCATTAAACTAGGCCTCTTCTCCTAATACAGAGCGGGGAATAGAGCAGTTTGCGGTCCAAGTGAGAACCACTTACTGCTCTATTCCCCGTTTTGGCAATTTGTTCAGATGACCTTGGGGACTTGGAAAATTCCAGAAAATTCTCGTTTCTTAAAATACTGGAAGATGTATTGATTTTTCGGGAGAGATTAAGGTTTAGTTATTACAGAATTCAGATCCGACCAAGGGTATATCAGTAATAGTTAAAATCAACTATTTTGAAGGTCAAATCTAATTTTTTTTTTATTTCTGGTTTAACATACGCCAAGTGGGTACTCAAATTACGCGGATTGATCAGAGGAACAAATTGGTGCAAACATAATTCAGATCCGACCAAGGGTATAGCAGTAATAGCCAAAAATAACTATTTTGAAGGTCAAATCTAAATAATTTCTTTATTTCTAGTTTACCATATGTCAAGTGGGTACTCAAATTACGCAGATTGATCAGAGGAACAACATTATTGAAGTTTTTAGTTACGGAGGTAAGGTCTTGACAGTCTAAGAGCTAAACCCCTAACTAACACATGTAAACTAATTATTGTGCGATGTAAAACTTGGTGGGGAGACTGGTGTAGTGGGGGACTGGTGTAGTGGGGGACCACCATCTGCCGCACACTTGCCACCTGCCGCCTGCCACCTGCCGCCTTCCATCTGCCGTCCGCCATCTGCTTCGTTCTACTACACTTTTACCCCCACCATTTTGTTTGATACCAGAACGCTAGCTAGCGAATAGTCAGTACACCTCCGGCTCTCGACCGGTGAACATCGAGCTCTCCGAGACGCTCTTCACAAAATAACAATATCATTTCACTCACGATCTGATAGATGTTTCTATTTCATTGCCGTCAGGTATTATTTCCACCTGACAGCAATGAAATGCAAACACCTAACAGAACAGATAGATGTCGAAAACACAACATGGACTCTGCGCAGGGATCGAAGTATCTACCGTCTTTCTTCAGAAAGCAAAGTGATGGCCGCAACTCGTCCGGATCAACAACATCGATGACAACCAACAACGGGGAACTATTGTAAACATGAATTATTGTAAATAAAATAAAGTAATATTTGTAATTGTACTACCTCGCACTCGTATCATTCGATTGCTTCATTCGATTGTTTCATTCGATATTTATTATCGATTAACTATCGAATCAAAATCGTTTTACGAGTGCGAGGTAGATTTTTTTAAAAAAACTTCACCGTGACCTTGAACTTTGAACTTTTACTCATTTCGTCACAAAACCGCCTACGTCACTGGCTCAGCCTCAGATGACGTCTTTCATGACGCAGCGCTTCCGGTCACGTGACCGGAAGCCATCAATCAAGTGAGCCAGAAGTCCCCTTTCCCTACTACTGCGACTGAGAGACTAGCTTCACTTATGAGTTGATTATGGGTATTTATACCTGGGAATAACAACGAGCTTAATACATCTAGAGCTCTCACACGTGTTAATCTCAGCGTTCGTTGTCTGCGTCGTCAATGAACATTATTTTAGTCTGGTTCTGCCGCGAATAGACGTCGGAGATGCCCTTGCACCTGCGCGACTGGAGACTAGCTTCACTTATGAGTTGATTATGGGTATTTATACCTGGGCATAACAACGAGCTTAATACATCTAGAGCTCTCACACGTGTTCATCTCAGCGTTCGTTGTCTGCGTGGTCAATGACCATTATTTTAGTCTGGTTCTGCCGCTAATAGACGTCGGAGATGCCCTTGCACCTGCGCGACTGAGAGACTAGCTTCACTTATGAGTTGATTATGGGTATTTATACCTGGGCATAACAACGAGCTTAATACATCTCACACGTGTTAATCTCAAAGAATACCCCCGTCGCAGCAAACCTGCATACTCAGCGAATTTCCAATGAATATATAACGTAACACATTATAACACTTAACAGGATTCATAAGAAATGTATTCACAAACAAGCGATATTTAAAATATTAATTATTCTCCATAAGAATAACATTGGGGATGAGTACGCAGGTTTGCTGCAACAAGGCACACAAAATAATGGGTTTTTATGCAAATATCAATAGAACTCATCTTAGTGAAGTCACATACCAAGTTTCATCCATATACATTCATAAATAAGCGATATATAACATTTTAAGTATTTTCCATAAGAATAACATGGGGACCGAGTACCTAGGTTTGCTGCTACAGGAGCCATAGGCGAAAAATTGTTTTTTTGTGCAAACAACAATAAATCATAACCAGATCAAGCCATATACCAAATTTCGCCAGTTTATGTTCATAAATAAGCGAGATATACAGTTTTCCTTTTTCTCCATAAGAATAACATAAGACAACGTACTGTGTTTAGCACTTTCAATATCTCGGTAACCAATTGACGTAGAGCAATGATCAAAATACCAAATTGTTTGTTTTTTTAAGCTGAAGTCAATGGTATAAATTAAAATTTGATTTAAATTAAAATGAAATGTGAAAACCCCAAAAACCTCATTTTTGGGGTACAAAACCCCCCAAAAACTCCCCTTCGGATGGTGCGATTCATCTGGTTTTCGAACTCGTTCAAATAAATGGTACTTTGCACATTTGTAGCAAATTTCATTAAGATCGGACCTTTTTTACGAGAGTTATCGTGCTTACGGACATATATATATATATATATATATATATATATATATATATATATATATATATATAGAGAGAGAGAGAGAGAGAGAGAGAGAGAGAGAGATATATACATATATAAAAATTTGAACGAATGGTGTTTTTGGCATCTGGGGACCTCAAAATGAAAAGTTATCATGGTCTCGGGCTTAAGTCTTACCATGAGACCTACGGTAATAGCTTCTTCCCTATAGGGGAAATTCGCTAAAAAGTGAAGCCTACATTGTGACCACCATTTTCCCACCATTCTCATGGTCGCACAACTTGCCAAGACTGTAGTCAAAACGTCTTAGTCAAAGTCTTGACAAAATGATATCTGCAATTTATGTCCAACCGCTTTCCGAGCACCATACATTTCAAAATTAAGTGTTTTCAAGATTCAATAATTCAAATCGTTTATGACTATGTAGCACAAGGAGATACAAATTAATATTTTATTTTAAAATACTACTTTTATGTCAATATATATTTTAGCATATGTTTGCTGGTAACCTTTAATCTCTGTGATTTGTTTAAAAAAAATCCTCTATTGAGTTTCATATTTTCACCCCAGAGAAGATCTCTAGATATATTATTAAGTTCGTTGGGCCTAACAGCCCATCTTGATCATCAGGTAACAGTTCTTTGATCAAATAATACAGCTGACATAATACAAAATAAAAAGATGGGTTTAACGTATGGTATTAGGGGAGCATTTATCGCAACATTAATATTTTCCCTTAAATTTTTTCACCAAGACCCTTCATTCAATGACGTAAGTATTTCTAAAGTTCCTGGTACATTTTGGGTTTCCATATATTCCATACCGATTTGATTGTCGGATTAAAACAACCGATCGTTTTAATAGTCTATATAATGTATGGATTAAAGATTTCTCTTTTTTAAGTGGCTTATTAATGTTTTTGAAATTAAATTTTTGTATATAATTCTTTAAATTTAGTGATTTACATTATCTTATTATATAATCACCAGTATTTTTTTTTTGTCCGATGACTGGATGAAAATTTCTCAATAACCAGAAGTGAAAGATTTGAAGCATAAATAGTTTGTAGGTCGTAGAGGTGCAGGAATATATTTAAAAGTTCATTATCTAAGGCCCCGTAGGGTGGTAAAATATTAATTAAAGTTCGAAATTTCGCCATTAAGAAATTACGACATTAAGATGTATGCTTTATACGATATAAAAGTTTTGTATTACATATTCCATGTGATAACCTGCCATGTCATCCTGTAGCGTAAATTTCTATATGAACTGTATGATCAGCTGATTGAAATATAAACAAATCACTTTTATTTAAATATCAAATCAATGTTATGGAATGTACGTATTTACTACGAATAATGATATATCATTTCAATCCTAAACAGTGACTACAAGAAGTTTTAACGAAAAAACTAAGTGACCGTGATGCTTAAATTCTTGATAACTCTGTTAACGTGTTTCACTCTATAACTGGTGATATTTTTTAAAGAGTATACTGTTATTTCCTTATTGCTAGAAATTGCAAGTACTTTTTTGTAGACTTTCTTCGTTTGGAATTCGATGCTATAATTTCCAAAAATGCTTAAAGTATAAGTAAAGAGGTCAAAAGTGGTTTCAAATACTAATGGTAGTTAACCATTAAAGGTAAGTTAATTGCACGACCTATTCCGAATAATTTGGACGAAGACAACGAGTTCATTACATATACACATGTATTTAAAAAACTGCAATGCATAGTCGGGTATGCATCTGAGGCGATGAGTATTTCCAAACTCTACGATCTCAAGCTCAAACAATATAAACTATTCTGCAAAATCGAAGGTACCTTTGGTTATACTAACCCCTTTTTACACTTGAATTATGATCTTATATTTTAGAATGGATATAATTATAGTTACGATATGTTGTTTGCTACATAAGGTTTGTCATTTTAAAATTATAAAGATCCTCGCTTCCAAACTCGATTGTGAAGGCAGTTTAAATCCTCCTTAAAACCTCCTTAGATTATTGCGTCACCTGTGATTATTTTTCTGGAACTAGATAAATGATTTGATCGTTGTTCATTTATTGCTAATGTTAGATAGTGATAATAATTGCCGTTGATTTTTCAACGGGCGTTACCCTAGTATTTTTATTAATTCCCACTTGGGAACAGTAACTTAGATGTTTACAATCAAAACTATTAATTACTAATAAAACGAGTTCGCACGCAGCACGCTGACGTGAGGGAAGTGAATTTCCACACAAAAAACGTTTAAAACTCAAAATCTGTGTAAAAACATATATGTATTCCAATTTTTATTGAAATCTGAAAACATTGATTTTTTGGCTGTTCTGATGTTCCTGGTTACCTGCAAAGCTGGGAATATAATTTTGCGCATTGTAATGTTAGGAGAAGGTCCAGGCAGGCTTGAAAGTAGGCGTGAGTTGCTGGGAATGATAAAAGTACTCTAACAAAGGAATAACAGGCTTTTCTAGTGTAAAACCCCCATAAGACAACGTACTGTGTTTAGTCGAAACACATTTTCTTTAATAACTCGGTAAATATTTACGCTAGAATGACGAGAGAGGACTTGAAACTTTTGTCTTACTAATTTCCATATTTGTAGATGCATTAATTTTACATCTGGGGATTTTTTTACCCTTTTTGGGTCCAAAAACTTGAAATTTGAAAGATTAATCCCCAAAAAAGGGGTTTAGAGTTTTCCGATTGTTTTGCCCAACGAACTTGTCCAACTGATTACAGAAAGGAACGTCCCTACCAAATTTGAAGTAAATCGGACAAAAAATGCGACCGCTAAAGTGCAAACACACACACACACACACACACACACACACACACACACACACACATATATATATATATATATACAGGGTGTCACAAAAAAGTGTGATGGGCTATACAGGACCTAATTCTACATGCAAAAATAAGTCAAAAATGAAGAATAACATTTTTTGAACTTCGGCTTAGTTTAGCCGTAATCCGCCATTTTGTTTTTTTTGGAAAATATTTATTATTTCAAAAACCCAATGAGATATTTTTACGAAACTTGGCAAAAGTGTTTACACTAAAGTAAGTAACATTTAAAAAAAAATATATTTTTTTACCTTTCCAAATTTCAAAATGGCGGCCATTTGAATTTTTGTATGCCAAATTTCATGAAAACCGGTACCTAAATCAAAATTTTTTAGGACACAAAAGTTTTTGTATTTATTATAACAAATCCAACAAAACAAAAATGAATAAAATCGGTTCATAAATAAAGAAGCTGTGTTTATTTTAGTAATTTAGATTGAAATTACTTAACTACATTACATAAATTATTACATTACATTTAATAAATTTTAATATTAATAATAATCACAGCTTCTTTATTTATGAACCGATTTTATTTATTTTTGTTTTGTTGGATTTGTTATAATAAATACAAAAAATTTTGTGTCTTGAAAAATTTTGATTTAGGTACCGGTTTTCATGAAATTTGGCATAAAAAAATTCAAATGGCCGCCATTTTGAAATTTGGAAAGGTAAAAAAATATTTTTTTTTACAAATGTTACTTACTTTAGTGTTAACACTTTTGCCAAGTTTCGTAAAAATATCTCATTGGGTTTTTGAAATAATAAATATTTTCCCAAAAAAACAAAATGGCGGATTACGGCTAAACTAAGCCGAAATCCAAAAAATGTTATTCTTCAATTTTGACTTATTTTTGCATGTAGAATTAGGTCCTGTATAGCCCATCACACTTTTTTGTGACACCCTGTATATATATATATATATGTATATATATATATATATTTATATATATATATATATATAAAATTTTGAACGACCCCCCTAAACGTGTTCAGGGGGTTACGTTAGGAACTTCTGTGGTGGTCCCGGGCTTAAGTTTCACCGTGCGGGTCATGCTAATAGTTCACTTTCCAAAGGAAATTCACTAATAACTATTAATAAATTCCAACATTATTCCTTTTTCTAAACAACTAGTTATATACAAATAGGCCTAACAACATAATCTACGTACGAGTTAGATCAAAGGTTCTTATTATCGAGGTGTAGGCCTATGGTCTATTTCACAATGTACTCGGGAGGTTTAATAGTGCGTTAGTATTCAATTTCCTCTCTCCATAAAAGTTATTTCAAATAGCATAAATGTAAGATTGCAAATGGCTATCAATCAGAATTAGAACCAATGTTTATTCCTGCTTTTCGTATTAAATGATAAATTTATATCTTTTATGGTTAAAAGGACTAACTTGAAAAATTACCAGTTATTAAAAAATCCTATCCAATGGATTTTGTACTGGTTATTTTAATTTTATTGAAGCTAAAAATTAGACACGAGCTAAAATTTAAAGTGTCCATAAACCAAAAGTAAACTTTATTAATTTTTATGTTATGCCTATGAGTTTTGAACTATTAACAAACGATCGTGAAACCATCACTAAACCATTACGTACTATTAAGTGATCGTGAAACCATTACGTAAGGTAGTACGTAAACTCGTGAAATCTGGAATTCAATAAGTTTAAGTTTACGTTTTTTTCAATAAGTTTTCTTTTTTACTTTGGAGGATACTGTAACATATTTTTAACAATCCGTTTTACACGGGTTAACCCTTTAATGAAATATTTGTACTTATATGACTTTTATTCACATGAATTATTTTCTAGAATTCAAACAAAATTAAGAAATATTTCTAAAACGCTTACTTTTAAACACGTGTAATGAATGGGAAATCTGCCGCAGAAAATTTGAACGGGTTGATTAAATATCAAATTAATTAACAAATCCTATACTCTAACATGAGTAAGGTTTGCTTGCTTGCTTGCTTGCTTGCGTGCTTGCTTGCTTGCGACACAGATCTCAAAAACGGCTCCAACGATTTCCTTCAAATGTTCAAAATAACTAATTTCTGGGATAAAAATAAGTTCTAGACAGGCCTCATCCCTAGGAAAAATCAAATAATGTAAAAAAACTAAAATGAAAAGTTAAAAAAATTAACATTGGGCTTATGGAGTTTCAAATCAAAACAAAAGTATTGTAACAGCTGTTCATAATCAACCAGGGAACTGTCAAAGTAATACTCATGTTGTTTATGATTATTAACATGTGGTTTCCTGAGAGCAGAGTTTAACAGATTTGAGTAAAGATTACATATATAGAGTAGTAAAATAAATCAAAGGGACATTGAGGTATAAATAACAACTGGAGGGACCTTAAAAATGTAGAAAAGAGGCTAATGAATAATACAAATCTGATTATCAGTAGGGGGAAGTGGTGAAATATTACTCCGAGTCATCTAAACAAACGACTGACCTTCCCCCGAGCAAAGCTCGGCCCCCCAGGTACTTATTATTAACAGTTTAGTGAACAGATTTATTCTGAACGCGTTTCGCAGCAACTAGGCTGATTCATATGTAGTAGGTTGATCCGTTGATCCGTGACCTCGTGACAAGATCTCCACCGGATCAACCGTTGCTGCGAAACGCGTTCAGAATAAATCGGTTCACCGGATTGCTAATAGTTGATGATAGAAAATACAATATAAGCACAATTCCTTGGTTGGTTATCATCTCATGATAAATTATTAGTTCAGAGTTGCGAACTAATAGCCGGCCTAGTTTAGGCAGTAGCTCAGTTCATAAGTTCAGTTTATCGCCGAGTTTATCTTATTTCTTAATTCTTAATTCTCTTAGATATTTTTGTGGTCAGCCATGATTTTATCTCATGACTCATTTCGACATTTGGTAACATTAACGGGATATTGCTCAAGATGATTTGAAAGGAATTTCCCTCAGTCCTTATGGCTCCACCCTACATACTCTCAAAATCCCCATGTCATTCTTATGGAAGGACACATATTTTATTTGGGCCACGTTTCATATTAGTGCACTTTCAACTGCAGAGAAATATTTTTAATTGCAGAGGGTCACTCTTATATTTTAAGTTTGATCTGAATTGCACTTTTTGTGCGAGATCTTCTTGACGGGAGTCTGGTTAATTTATTGAATTGTTTTTCATCCTCACCAACAACATGACAACATTGAATATAGTACGTATATTACGTATAACTTAGTCTGTTATCAGCTACGGCAAGCATGATTAAAACGAAGCATGAGCTCGTGTGCTTTGATATTTCACCGCCACATCCAGTTGTTCAACCGACCGGATAAATGGCTACAAATTAAATTATCGAAATAGCTAATACAATAATTATCTTCCTCAAATTTTATTGCAGTTCATTTGTCTCCATTAGCAGACAATTTTCATCTAATACATGTTGCAGAAAGGTGTAAATATAGATAGAAAAACAGCGTTCTCCGTTTACAGAGTAATAACCAACTTTATCGATTGCAAGTTTACGGGAAATCTGACCAGTTGAGCCGGCACAACAAATAACGGTTTAAACGTATTTTGAGACTGACTTATATTTTTATAGGGAACGGTCCAAATCATTTGTTTGAATTTTTCAAAGGATAAATATGGCGGACCTCAGATCAAAAGGCAAGCGCTCTAACCACTATGCTTAAAGTAAACATCTGTTCAAATAAATTGAGGACTTTATAATGTGAACAATGTAAATTATGTTTGTTATCTATTCACAAGGGGCGTCACTATAGACAGTTAGTAGCCATGTTATCTATTCACAAGGGGCGTCAATATAGACAGTTAGTAGCCATGTTATCTATTCACAAGGGGCGTCAATATAGACAGTTAGTAGCCATGTTATCTATTCACAAGGGGCGTCAATATAGACAGTTAGTAGCCATGTTATCTATTCACAAGGGGCGTCAATATAGACAGTTAGTAGCCATGTTATCTATTCACAAGGGGCGTCAATATAGACAGTTAGTAGCCAGTCCTCCACTATCTTCACTAGGACAGTGATTTAATTTAAATCAAATATTTTCACTTGAACGGTAGAAACAACGGTTTCCCTACATGACGATTTAGAAAAAGCCTTTATTTAGCCTTGAGATATCGGCTAAGCCAACACCAGACAACACTGCAATGCAATCAACAGTGCCATGGAGTCACCTGTTCACTGTGACAAGGAAGGACGTTGTCAAAGATAAAACAACAGTATTTTACTGTCAAGGGTTTCAAAAATTGTGTAATGAGTGGACAAGATTAAGAACAAACCCTGAGTAATTTAAGGGAGATATGGCCTACCAACATCAACACTCTTGAGTAATCTAATATTTCTAAAGAACTGTATTAAGAAAATTCAATTTTACTTTCTCCCCTTATACATAGTATGGGGTGTAAATTAGAAAGTTGAGAAGTGGACGAAGGACCAGTCAGAATTTTATTAGGAATCTGACAAAAAACCGTTGAGGAATTAAAAGTCTAAATATGCTGTAAAATTATAATGTGGATCTATAACTTATGAACAATACAAGTAAAGAATAAACGAGTTCGCAAGCAGCAGGCCGACGTGAGGGAAGTGAATTTCCACATAAAAAACTATAAAACTCAAAATCAGTTAAAAACATACAATTATTCCAATTTTTATTAAAATCTGAAAATATTGATTTTTGGCTGTTTTGATGCTCCTGGTTCTATTTACCTGTAATGCTGGGAATACAATTTTGCGCATTATAAGCTTAGGAGAAGGTCCAGTCAGGCTTTAAAATAGGCGTGAGGTTGTTGGGGATGATAAAAGTACACCAACAAATGAATAACAGGCTTTTCTAAAGTAAAACCCCCATAAGACAACGTACAGTACTGTGTTTGGTCAATACACATTTTCTTTAATAACTCAGTAAATATATATGCTAAAATGACGAGAGAGGGCTTAAAAGTTTCGCCACACTAATTCCCACAGTTTTTCATTCGTTAATTTCACATCCGGAGCTTTTCTGACCCTTTTTGGGCCCAAAAACTCAAATTTCTAAATTTAAAATCCCCAAAAAAGGGGGTTAGAGTTTTCCGATTGTTTTGCCAACAAACTTGTCCAACTGATTACAAAAAGGAATGCCCCTACCAAATTTGAAGTAAATCGGACAAAAAATGCGACCGCTAGAGTGCATACACACATATATATATATATATGTTTTATATATATATATATGTTATATATATATATATATAACATTTTGAACGATCCCCCAAAACGTGTTCAGGGGGTCACATTAGGAACTTTTATGGTGGTCCCGGGCTTAAGTTTCACCGTGCGGGTCATGCTAATAGTTCACTTTCCATAGGAAATTCACTAACAAGAGTCACTAAATGTTCTTTCAATTATAGTTCAAGGAAAGATTCAGATCACCAACCTTCTTACATCTTCTTGCTTGGCTGGAAATAGGGTGAACTCGTAGTTTTTTCATTACTTCATTTTGATTGGGTATCCATGGTTGATTTTCATGTTGACTATTTTGTTCCGTAGTCTTCTTGTCTTCGTGATTACATTTTTAAAGGATCCACATTATAATGAATTTTGAAAAAAAAAAATAAAAACTATTACGAAGTGACTACGTACACGTCCAACGTAAGCCGCTACCGCTTAGTTTAGGTTAGGTTAGGTTAGGTTAGGAGGTTTTCGTTATGTGACACTGGCTCTCAATCTGTTTTAAAAATCACAGGAAAAGTAACGTACGGTTCATCATTTGGAACGGACGTGAACAGTAGCGGCTCACGTCGGACGTGTACGTAGCCTCTGCCAAACTATTACTTTGTTGTATATTTTAATTAATTGAGAGTGGATGTAGAGTAAAAATAAAAACAGATGGTAGATAAATTAAATATTTTCACAACGTGTGGTATTATAAAATAAGTAAGAAAAGTCAGTTGAATAATTGAGGTAGGAAACATCAATGTATGTAAGGCAAAAATGGAGTATGGAAAAGAAAACTTAGATCAAAAGAATAAATGGGGAAATGAAAGTGGACTAGTGTTGTGCCCAGTCTAGTTACTGTTAATAACTTAGTTACTGTTAATATATTGAACTGAACTGAACATAGTGTTTGGGAGAAAGTATTTTTTCGTCAAAATTTTCGAATTTGAGTTGTTTGTGGAAATATTCGTTTGGTGCTTCCTGGACCCAAAAAAGTGACTTTTACGTGATGTCTGTCTGTCTGTCGTCTGTCTGTCTGGATGTGTACAGAGCTAGAGCCCTAACCAATGGTCCGATTTTTATTAAATTTGGTATGTAGGTACTAATCCTCGATATCTCTAGGGTTTTTAAATTTTGTTTAATTTTTGATTTTTAAGTGTAATTATCCATCAAAAATCGCCAAAAAACATGAAAAATCAAAATTTCTCAAATACGGCTCTAACGATTTTGATTAAACTTTAGTAATTTGTAGAACTTTAGTTTTTCAACAGAATGATATCACCCGCATTTCTGTAAAAATTCGGGATCAGAAATTACAAAACTTAAAACATCAAAAAATCTTTATTTTTTATAAAAAATATATAAAATATTACTATTCACGATTAAAAAGAGCTCGAAAAACTAAATAATTTAGTATCTTGAATTACTATTCTACGATTGCTAGTTGCGGAGAAAATTTAAATTTTCATTTTGCTGTAAACGTAGTGCATTGTCCAATGTTATTCTTATGGGGAATACAAAAATTACTAGCCTATTTCTCTCTTATTTACTGATCAATTTCGTTCAAACTTGATATGCAGGTCAAGTTAGCATTGAGCAATAGAGGATATTCGAAATATGTTGCCACCAAACCCTGGGGGGGACGAGGTTTTAATTCCCCCTCTTAAAACCACTGTGTGTAGCAACGGATTCTGTAGTGCCTCCCAAAAAGGGATTTGAGTGGATATTCCCGAGAAAATATTTTTAGAAAATGTTCTGTATGTTCGTCCGTACTTTATATTCTATATTTAGCAAATAAAAATGAACTTAAACATTAATGTTGAGCTAAAAGGGAGAAAGTATGTGTCAGTTTCCTGATACCGTTTATTTAAAATGGGGTATGAGTATACAAATCGTCAAGCATGCTAAACAAAACGAGTTCGCACGCAGCAAGCTGACGTGAGGGAAGTGAATTTCCACATAAAAACTTTTAAAACTCAAAATCAGTGTAAAAACATACATTTGTCCAATTTTTATTGAAATCTGAAAACATTGATTTTTTGGCTGTTCTGATACTCCTGGTTTAATTTACTTGCACAGCTGGGAATACAATAATTTTGCTCATTATAAGATTAGGAGAAGGTCCAGACAGGCTTGAAAGTAGGCGTGAGGTTGCTGGGGATAATAAAAGTACTCTAACAAAGGAATAACAGGCTTTTCTAGTGTAAAACCCCCATAAGACAACGTACTGTGTTTATCCGATACACATTTTCTTTAATAACTTGGTAAAAATTCATGCTAGAATGACGAGAGAGGGCTTAAAACTTTCGCCTCTCTAATTCCCATCTTTTACATACATTAACTTTACATCTGGGGCTTTTCTGACCCTTTTTGGGCCCAAAAACTCGAAATTTGAAAGATTAATTCCCAAAAAATGGGGTATATGTCTATATATATATATATATATATATATATATATATATACATATATATATATATATATATATATAAAATTTTGAACGACCCCCCAAAACGTGTTCAGGGGGTCACGTTAGGAACTTCTATGGTGGTCCCGGGCTTAAGTTTCACCGTGCGGGTCATGCTAATAGTTCACTTTCCAAAGGAAATTCACTAACAAAGGAGAAAATGGGAAACCTGTATAAAGGGGTGACTTTGACGAACGTGAAACGCTACCAAGAGAATGTCAACGCCAAACACCGGTTTAAGGAAACGAAATGTTATTCTTTTTATTTACTTTCTCACAAATCTTGATTTTGTATATATATACAAAACGTAGAACTATTCGCATGCATTTTTACGACGCATATATTTGATTTATTGTAGAATAATTATTTACATCCAAACGTTTAATATTAGTGTGATATATCAAGCAAGATAGGTGTAGTGTGTTACTATATAAACTTCTACTTTCGTGGGTCTATCAATTTAGGAAGAGTTTAAAAATTTGTTGTTCAATTTGTTGACAATTTGGCTTCAGATCCTCTAAGTGTTTATTTACTGTTTTCTCAAGCAACTCAGTAAGTAGTAGGATATATTATTTATTATTAATGAATGGATTTCTTCAGTAAGGAACTCATACATGAACTTTTAAATGGTTAAAATTATAATACTAGAAACTGTAAAATAGCAGGCAAATAAATCAGAATAGTGGGAAGAAATTAGGTTGAAGTAGTTACAAGTACTATTGTTTACTAATTTTGATCAACAATTTTAGGTCAAATGTACATCAGTATAGATCTCAAGATACAAAAGGGTTTAGCACTATCAAACAACGTCCTGGCTTGATTTTGCTATAGGACGAAGTTATTTTTTTATTTTTTTCTTGGCTTAAATTAGTTTATCGTTAAGCCTGACACACCTTTGTTTGATTCTGCATTAACAGTGACACGGACAATTCTCGCTACATTTGTTTGTTATCTCAGTTCTACAACAGTTAAAACTATGTAAATTTGTTAAGAAAGTATTCAAAACAATTCTTAGTTTTTGATTAGGCACTTAAGAATGAACGTTTTCATTCATATTTTATCATTATTTTCAAGAGAGAATTTAACGAGTTTTATTAACTAGTGGCATTGTATACATATGTATACATTGCTAGTGGCTTGAAGGGGCCAAAGCCCCTAACTTTGCTCCAATACTCTGCCTAATATGATTTGGACACATGCCATTTCGTAAACAAAGTATACTCTTAATCACATGTTTTAATGCAAACAAAGCAGACATTTTAAAACCCCCATGCTTTTCTAATGGGGGATATTTTACGTTATTGCTCATTTTCTGGTATATTTTTAGAAATACTGCTATTTTCCCGCGTCCCTGGGGTCAAGACATTTAATTTAAGCCATCTCCCATGATCCTATGATTTGGCTATCTCCCACAATTTCGACTTAACAATTTCGCTTACAGAATTATAAATAACTAGTGGATTGAAGTGGCCATAGCCCCTAACCTTACTCCAATACTCTGCCTAATCTGATTTGAGCACATGTCAGTTCGAAAATAAAATAGATCCTTAATCACTTTTTTTAGTGTAAACAAAGCAGACGTTTTTAATTTCCTATGCTTTTCTTATGGGGGATGTTTTACGTTATTTCTCGTTTGCTGGTAACTTTATGGAGATACTGCAATTTTTGCCGAGTCCCTGGGATCGAGACCTTTAATTTGAGCCGTCTCCCATCATCCTGCGTTTTACCAAACTCCCACAATTTTGACTTAAAAATGTCCCTTACAGAATTATATATAAAGACTAGTGGCTTGAAGGGGCCATAGCCCTTGACCTTGCTCCAACACTCCAATCTCTTTACTCGTTAAATGCTGGGTAAGTCAGTGTAAGTAGGAACACATGTCAGTTCGTAAACAAAGTACACTTAATCACATGTTTTAATGAAAACAAACCAGACGTTTTTCAATCCCCATGCATTTCTTATGGGGGATGTTTTACGTTACTTCTCGTTTACTGGTAACTTTTTAGAAATACTGCTATTTTTCCGAGTCCCTGGGGTCGATACCTTTAATTTAAGCCGTCTCCCATCATCTCACAATTTACCCACAACTCCCACAATTTTGACTGAAAATTTTCGCTTACAGAATCCCATAATAATATGAGTAAGGTTTGCGTGCGTCGTCCGTGCTTGCTTGTAACTCTGATCTCAAAAACGCCACCAACGATTTCCTTAAAATGTTGGAAATAACTAATTACTGGGATAAAAATAAGTTCTAGACAGGTCTCATGCCCAGGAAAATCAAATAATGTAAAAAAAATTAAAGGTTAAAAAATTAACATTGGGATTATAGAGTTTAAAATCAAAACAAAAGAATTGTAACAGCTGTTCATAATCACCCCGAGAACTGTCAAAGTAATACTCGAGTTGTTTATAATTGTTAACATGTGGTTTCCTGAGAACAGTGATTAAAACAGTTAAGTGAAGACTGTATATAGAGTGGTCATATCCGAAATAGTTCAAAGGGACATTCAGTTATAAATAACAACTGGAGTGGCCTGAAAATTTCAGAAAAGAGGCAAATGAGCTATAACAATATGAATATCAGTTGGGAGAAGTGGTGAAATATTACTCCAAGTCATCTAAACAAACTGACTGGCCTTCCCCGAGCAAAGCTCAGCCCCCAAGTACTTATATATAAAGAAAAGGTGAACAATCCTAAAAATAAATAAATAAACAATAAGTAAGCAATATAAATATAAACGTCTACCGTAAAATTTAAACATGAAGTGAATAGATAAATATCAATCAAAACAATGTCTCCATTTGTTCATAATTTGCCTCAAAGCTAATTTTCAAAAATATGACAATCTTCAGTACAATTGATATCTATAATTGTTATCAGTGGCATAGCGGTTAAATTGAAAACCAATAACAGATTCAAACTTATCGCTTGCAACGATGCTTGCAACACTGAGAACAGAACAGCTGCACTGGCTAGCGTGTACAATAATTAGTATGGACATTAATTAATTACCACCAGCGGCGACATGTTCGCTCGTCCTCTATAACTGCGACTGCTGATTAATACGTCCAGTACTGCGGGAAGACTTACTGAATACACATAATCTGTGTAACCTGAGCGATTGAAAATACCTCACGAAAAAACTAACTGAAACTAACTGAAAAGCTATTAATATATGTAAAATATAGAACTCTTCCCAACTAACATTTTGACGTCGGGTGTAACTACAAATGTAGAACAATTTGAAGGTTTGTCCGTCTATAAAAGTATCTCAACGTTATATTTTTACTACATATTTAGGTACCAGTGTTTAAAAAAGATTACAGGACTAGATGAAAAATGATGTAATCATTTTTAGTTTTTGTATTTCTAATCTATCCTAAATATTTGATTGGAGTAACACGAATCAAGGAGTGTGTTATGTCTTGAGACGAATCTACAACTAGAGTTTAAAAAGAGTATAAAAAGCTCGAATCAAGTATAGAGTGTATAAAGTATAAATCAGCTTGTTACTGAAATATAGTTATAACTGCTGTATATATTATTGTACGTGTATTATTAACTTAAATTGGAATTTGTAGAACTTTGTTACCACAGCGGGGGTTGCATTTACAAACACTATAGTTTATTAAGATTGACCAGCTTTAAAATCTGTGATTTTTATCAAATACTGTTGTAATATGTAGATGTAGTAATTGCTTATAATACTAATTGGTACTAATCATTTTGAGTTAAAAGTCATCCTCTTCTTAGTACGAGCCAATTACTGTCTTACTTAGTAGTATTACTAACTACTACTATTATCTATTGCAACTACCTACTACTAGCAATAATAGATGACTCACAAAGAGCGTTAATTAAAAATCCACAAAACAAATTCTGCAAATAAAAATTAGTCTTCTGGATAACAATTTAATCTGGAGTTACTGGCAAATTGTAAGGTCTTAACAAATTTTACCCCCAGTAAATCTCAAAGATTAAACACACGCCCCACTCGTGAGCCGGCCAGCCACTGGTCTGGTCTGGCAGTCGCGGAGTTGGACCATCAATCTGGCCAGGTGGAGTTGCGTCCGGTTCAAATCTGTCAGACTCCGCACCACGCTGCGCGCTGGGCCGACTTTGGCGGCAGGGTCAGGGAGCAATTTATTATGTGTTTAATCTAATGTTACATTAATTTTGTATCACGTTGCATTTGGTGCTAAGTGTTTACAATTTGTCTTATCAAAAATATTCTATTTAGTCATGGTTCATTCCTCAAAAATCGCAGTAGTCAAAGTAAAACAGGTTAGCTCACCTAATTCGTCAATGGTTATTATTATTTTCACACTGGGTTGTCCGTGTTTGAACCACTACGTCACCAAACCTTGACGCCAATTCTGCATTTTCACTCCGTGGAAGTCGTTATTTATATTAAAATTCAGACCACGCTCACACGTAGTTACGATCCGAGACACGCGTACATACGAACATACACGTTTCCGGCCTATAGGGCGTTAGAACTGAAACATATCCTATTTAAAAATATCCTAATTTTCAATGTAATTTTGACATGAGACCTAAATATTTTAACACGTTTTTTAAGTAGTCGGTTTGAATAAAACTTAAAAATAATATTTAATTTTACACCTATAATAGCAGCCAAATAAATTGACAGTTGGGCTGTAGCCAATAGCATGGCTGTACGCTGTCACTGTTGCCAATTTTACATAGAAAAATATCACTCGAATGTTATTCTGATCAGCTGGTTTGTAGTTTTGGTAATGTAGCACGTCTACTATTGGCTGATCTCGGTTGATAGCCCGGTAAACCACGCCCTCAACTGGCAATTTCTTTGGCCGCTATTGTAAACGAAATTTTGTCCATACATTTTGTATTTGTTGGCCATGGCGTAGTGATAAGAGAACGAGATTTTGGTCCACGTGACCCGGATCTGATCCCACGAATTATTTCTAGCACTTTCATATCATTATAGGTAAATATATATTAAACAACTCTGAGACGAGGAGAATCACCATATCTATATCAGATACCTGCGTCACTTAAAATAACTTAATATTATCAGTGTGACATTGATTTGTGCGTATGATGTTATTCAGTGCAAGCTGAGGTATTTTATAAATGTCGTAGTATTCATCTTTTTTATTTATAACTTGTATATTTATCCTATAATTGTCGTAGACCGTTCCATATCTCAACGCTGGAACAGATTTTACACTTTAAGAACTATTAGTAAGTATTAAGTCGTTGAATTTTCTCCTAGAATAAAAATTTTGGAAATTAAATTCACCTCAATGAATACAAAAAGATTCGGGTAATCGTTCTACTTTTGGCTCGCCTACAACTATCGTTTTATCACATTGCTCTGCGTTAGTGTTCCAAGGTAACGATCGTGTCATAGATCAACGAGGTAACTGTTCGTTACACTTTGCTTAGTGTAGAATATTGACACCAATTTGTTTAAATTCAGTTTAAATTGTCCAAAGACCCCTGTATCGTATTATTAATAGAACTGTTAATTGTTATGTTTCATGTTAAAATATTCGTTAGAACTCATTCATCATATAACTGAAAAGTTATATCGATTTCAGTATATATAGTTAAATTGCATCGACTACAAGTACTTAAGTATGTATATAATAGTTTGTAAATGAACATGTCTTTATTATTTTACAAACTAATAACACAAATGTGTTCTCTAACCGAGTGAAAGTGCGAGTACGTGTTCCGGTTGTTCTCGGGTGGAGATCAGATCAAGGTGAATGATTCCCTTTCAAAATGTGCTCAGAGTAAAGTAACGACCTGATCAGCATTCCATTCAGTCGTGGAATAATGGAACAGCGATTCCAAATGTATGCGGTATTGGAATAACGACCAGACAAGTAGTTCAAATGATTTATTACGCAACTGGTGCGAGTATTGTTTTTTAGTGTCCTTAAATTAAAACGAGTTCGCACGCAGCACGCTGACGTGAGGGAAGTGAATTTCCACATGAAAAACTATAAAAACTCAAAATCAGTTAAAAATATACATTTATTCCAATTTTTATTCAAATCTGAAAATATTGATTTTTTGGCTGTTCTGATGCTCCTGGTTCTATTAACCTGCAATGCTGGGAGTACAATTTTGTGCATTATAAGGTTAGCAGAAGGTCCAGTCAGGCATTAAAGTAGGCGTGAGGTTGTTGGGGATGGTAAAAGTACACCAACAAATGAATAACAGGCTTTTCTAATGTAAAACCCCCATGAGACAACGTACTGCGTTTGGTCGATACACATGTTCTTTAATAACTCGGTAAATATTTATGCTAGAATGACGAGAGCGGGCTTAAAACTTTCGCCTCTCTAATTCCCATCTTTTTACATCCACTTATTTTACATATGGGGCTTTTATGACCCTTTTTGGGTCCAAAAACTCGAAATTTGAAAGATGAATCCCCAAAAAAGGGGTTTAGAGTTTTCCGATTGTTTTTCCCAACGAACTTGTCCAACTGATTACAGAAAGGAACGTTCCTACCAAATTAGAAGTAAATCGGACAAAAATTGCGACCGCTAGATGCAAACACACACACACACATATATATATATATATATATATATATATATATATATATATAAAATTTTGAACGACCCCCCAAAACGTATTCAGGGGGTCACGTTAGGAACTTCTATGGTGGTCCCGGGCTTAAGTTTCACCGTGCGGGTCATGCTAATAGTTCACTTTCCAAAGGAAATTCACTAATGATAAAACGTAAATATGAATTGTTACATGTTTCTTCATCATGAACAATCGTATCGATCTACTAAAAGGAAAGATACGCCGGTACTTTGGTATTATACGGATGCCACCCTTATACAGCGCGCTGCGGCAGTTATGTTAGGATGGGTTATCATAAAAATGATTGTAGGACTTTCCTTGTTTCGTTACAAATCGAATGATACCTGATGAGTTATACTTCCGGCCGCCAAACCCCCTCCAAATAGGCCAAGGTCAGGTCGTTGACTGGAGCGCGCGCATCACTTGTCACCGCCTGTATCTGGGACTATCTGGGTCAGTGTCATGAGTGATTTATTGCCGTGCACTACGTTACATTTGTTTCATAATGAGTGACGTTCTTTTGATGTGGGATTTACCTCGAAATGAAGAGGAAACCGTACGTATTTTTATGATAACCCATCCTAACATAACTGCCGCAGCGCGCTGTATGTTTGGCGGAGTACATGTGGCGATCGGGTGTGGCTGCTAGCGGCGGCGACGCATTCAACACGATCCTAGCGGACATCGCTGCCTTTTGGGAGGCACAACACAAAGACCGCTCATCAGAATGATGTAAAATTTGTACAGTAAGTCAATAAAAGTACTTTTTTTCGATTTATGTAGTTATCCTTTGTATCCGGTAAAAATTTAACCTCCAAAAATAGTGGCATCCGTATAATACCAAAGTACCGATACGCCCAAAGTACTAATTATAGGTCTATTCACGTTTCAAAAATATAATGCGCAAAAGCACACAATGCGGCACATTTAATCATTGTAAGCTGTTAGTCTCTACTAACAACTACTAAAATATGTCAAACAAAACACAAATATAAACCCGTCATAGTCGTGACTACTTTGCTGCCTGGTCTTTTGTCATAGATTTGAGTACAAAAAATGTTTCGACTTTTAAGATAGAACGTACGAGATGCTCGTAGAATGCAAATGTTATGAGAGCGAAGGGACAAAGGGTTTTAAAATTCGTCTTCTATGTACTTAGGACTCGGCTAACACTGTTATCTCTGGCTCTTATCATCCTTTGGCCGGGATAATTTGACTTTGTAAAATGACACAATTCAGACAATATATTACTAGCAGACCTATATTAAATCCGATCGTATATTTAATAAATGCCGTTGCCGTTGATTGTACAATAATTAATACATTTAAGACTGAAATATTAAATAAGTTATTTGCCCGTTTGTGTATTTAGTTAATTTTACTCACGTAGTTTTATAATGTAAAGTATTTATAATTTTAATAATATCCAGGTCTCAAGGAAAAGTGTCATTTACCGTAAGGTGTAAAGTTAACCATAAGTGTCATTTACAATAAATTTTACAGGAGGATAATACATGGATAATTCAAACCTTAATGAAACCATTAACGCTACCATTGGAAACTAACGCTGTTTTCCTTGCCATCTTTATTCCTAAGAATTTCCCAAGAAAATGATTAAATCGTTATTTTTTTTATCAAAAAAATAGACACCATAATTTAAATTAATAGACAGTAAAAAACATGGATTAGGATTTAAAATGTCAATATCAACTTGTTTATAATTAGTGAAGAAGTATAAATTGATCATACGCCTACTTCCTATGACAACTTGGCCCGTTATCTCAGAAAGATTCGTATTTTGTATTTAAATATTCAAATATAAAACATGCAGTATGTAGTGGTAAAGTTATAGAAAACGTTATTTATAAATTAAACAAGTTTTAAATTAATTGCCAGTTCTGTTAGGACGTGAAGTAAATTCGATAGTCGAAAAAGGCTAAGTAACAGAGCATATTCGAAAAGAAACTCATCAATCTTTGTAACGAAATGTTGTTTACAAGATGTTTCCTAACAGTGGCGCGGATGAGAATGTAATCTTGTTCATCGTTTTGTGGCAGTTTTATTAAAGGCAGTACGCAATTAAATGAGGGACGCTTTATTGCAAACATTTCTGATACTTAATAAAGAATATGTTTTGTTATTTGTTTGTAATTCAAAAATATACCCACCAGACAATTATTGGCTGAATATTAAATTGTGTATATATATTTTTAAACGTATTGTAAATATATATTTTTCATATACGTCCGGAAAACATACATACTTCGGCAAACATGAAATAACATTTAAACTAGATTTGCATGTACAAACAATATATAAATATATTTTTTTATCAATAGGAAATAAATAACTGTTGATTTAATAAAAATTATTAATAGTTTCCAGTGTAGGAGTGTCATATGGTATCTAAAAATACTTACCTTAAGTTATAGATATACTGAAACGAATATTTTCACTAGTAACTCAAATTTAACAAAAACCATACTTTCTCCACGTACGTGTTTCCAGGGGAAAGTAAGAAACAGCTCTTGTTTAGTGATTTATATCAGTTACAAAGTACCATGATATTTTATAAATAGGAAAACAGTGATAAATACCCCCGTCGCAGCAAACCTGCGTACTCAGCGAATTTCCAATGAATGTATATGTTTCTCACTACCACATAAAGGCACTTACCAAGTTTTATAAAAATAAATTAATAAATAAGTGATCAATAGCATTTTATTTATTCTCCATAAGAATAACATAGGACTGAGTATGCAGGTTTGCTGCAACAAGGAACACAAAATATGTGTTTTTATGCAATTATCAATTTAACTCAACCAGGTGAAGCTACATACTAAGTTTTATTAATTTATGTTAATAATTAAGGGAGATATAAAACTTTACTTATTCTCCATAAGAATAACATTAGGGCTGAGTATGCAGGTTAGCTGCTACGGGGACAACATGGTAGCTCTATAACATGGTCAAAATCAAAATTAAGTGTTTCAAAAATTTTAAGGTGAAAAATGCAAAAAACTGATTTTTGGACAATTTAAAACCCCCATAAACCCCCCTTCCCATAGTCCGATTTTTCTGGTTTTCGAACTTAAAGTCATAAATGTCACTTTACACATTTGAGCCAAATTTCATCAAAATCGGACGTTTTTTACTCAAGTTATCGCATTCACGGACACACACACATATATATATATATATATATATATATATATATATATATATATATATATATATATATATATATACATATATATATAAATTTGAACAAATAGTGTTTTAGTCATCTTGGGACCTTAAAAAAAATTTTGTCACGGTCTCGGGCTTAAGTCTTACCATGAGACCTACGGTAATAGCTTCTTCCCTATAGGGGAAATTCGCTAAAAACAGCCAATTATTATTATTTATTCAGTATCCAATTTTTCCTCAATATTTCATAAAAAAAACACATTTCAAATACTGTATCTCAACAATGCAAACTAGAAAAGCTCTTCTCATCCCTGCATGTGTATTAGATATACACCTGTCCATATTATATATTTAGCCTATATTATACATTTCACGTATAACACGTACTTCAAGCTCGAAGCAAGAATGTGATCGGGTCACCCCCGGGGGGGGGGGAATGGGATCACAAACTAACTTGTGGGAGTTCCAGACCGGTTTAGATCTGTCAGTTTCGAGCCGTTGAGAGGTTTACTTACCGCCCACAAAAACGCCGACTGCGAAGTGAATTGTTTTGCAAAAGAAGAAGTTCACTTGCTGGCGGCCGACGTCAAAAGCGTCGATATTTGTTTATGTGCTTTTTACGGCCGGTCAGAAATGTATCTGAACCTGTTAAAACCTCAACGTAAAATCCCTTTGACCATTGATTAGCGAGCCAAACGCCCCACCTCCGAGAAATGAACTTACACGTATTTCTGTCTTCCATTGAGTAACTCAAGGTTTGTTTTTAACTGAGCTACTTTACTGTTTGTCTTTGTTTTGGTGTAAGCAAATTAAAAAAGTTCTTTAATGAAAGTTTGCGAATCAAGCTGTTATCCAATTTTACTATGATCGCAGTATATATTTATACTATTTATTCATCAACTATACATAGAAATATTGTTTGAGTTCATTTACATATTACTAAGACATATTTTTATCATAGTTTCAGGGCTTTTTCAGTGTTGTCAAATCAAAGTATATTAGAGTTGGCACTTGTCTCCCAAGCCTAAACAAACATCGAGATACAAGTAGAGGATATAGGATACAGAATACAGGATACAGGATTCGGGATACAGGAGACAGGATCGCTTCCAGCCAGAATACTGCTGAAAGCTAAACTTTTCACCAGTTAGGAACACAAAAGTCACCAAAGATTGTAAACAGAGGAAAGTCTAGTCCCAGAAAAAAATTGGCAGACGTAAACTGTCAACAAAGTCTTGTCAATACCAGCTGCCCGCACAAGCAGCTGTAGTAAACGATTCGTTCCTTTCTCCACGTCCAAGCAAAACTCGGGTTGCCTCATAGTGGAATTAATATTCATTTATAACTTATTTTAAAATAATATTTACTGATGATAACGGTTTTTTAATAATTGATATAAAAACAAAAGAAAACTTTGTCAGCAGAGAGAATTTGGCCAGATAATGGGGAAATGAGTTCCGACCAAAGAGTGATTCGGAATTCCGTGGCTTCGGAAAACACTACAGTGGTAAAATGAGTTTAAAAGAGACTACATTAAACTTCGACATAACCTTCGCTTGTGCCGAGAGTTTGGTGGTTTACGTCAAGCGCTCAACGTTTAGGCTGATATGAAATGGCTCTAGGAATTACACAGGCTCTATTCTATTATTTTTTACAATAAGACTTGACATCTTTGATATTATATTTTCACTTCGCTTTTTCACCCAAAATGTATGTGTTTTGCCTTTTACTTGGACATAGACGTTATTCAAATTAAGCTATTCATTAGGGCAGTCATCACTAGGGCTTTTAAGTTTCAATTTATTTGTACTAGCAATCGCCCAGGAGTTATTCGACCAACAATAATTCTACATAAACCAAAGCGGCACATAATGGCTGTTTTCCACATCCTGCGTGAGCATTTGCATTTTAACCAGAGTCCTTATATTGAACTTCACAAATAATCTCTCTTTCTCTCTCCCCCTCTCCCCCCTACCCATCCATCACCCACTCCCCCTCAAACTTATGTTTATTTAGTGTAGAGTTAAAAAGCATAAAAGAAAGGTGTTACCATTCCAGTAGTTAGTAGATTTTTTTATTTACACTAGTTCTGAAACATCTGTTCTTGCTGATCTGCTAGCATTTGTTATATCATCAGCTGTCAAATATACAATTCAGTCAATTACTATTCTTCCATAAGATTATCATTGAAACTTTGAAAGCCACTGGGCGCAGCCCTGAGGGCCGATGTAAATTATATGGGTTTCTGCTCATCTACAGGACACTATCTTTCTAACAGTATGCGCGAATTTCTCCTACGATGCACACAAGCTGGGAAAAAAGGAGGACAATTAATATAAAGATTACCTGTCAGCATAAGGGATTTGGGGTGGGAATGATTATTTCTGTCGTTTTTTATAACTAATTTGTTTGATTGCGAAACCAACTAAAGATTATGTGACTACACTACAGTATATTTATGAACAACATTTTATAGGGGATTAACGATCTTCCAACTAAAGAAGACTTATTCTTACTTGTGCCCGGTGCACCATCTACCTGGCGCGCTACTCACAGCCACACACTGAGGCTAATACAACTCTATAATCTGTCCTAGAATAAGATACTTGTTTCGCAGTCTTATAACATGTGACGGGTTAAATACTGAAGTCTGTATTGCGATAAGAGAAACGAGTACATGGGCGATTGAAATTTCAAGAACAAACCTTGCAATACCTGTGCAACGACCAATTTGGGACGAGCCCAAGATGGAAGATTGCCAAGAAAAGAAAATGATCGCAAAGCGAGGAAGTGTTGAGGGGTTTCTCACAAGTTCCTAGTATGGTTTGACTTTATAAAGGTTACCGATTTCCTTATATATATATATATATGTTTAAAGTTAGAGAAATTCAGAAGACTTCAAAAACTGAGGTTTTAGTGGAACTGCAATATATTTATTTATTGAGAATGCAGTAAAATATATGAATTGTTAAACCCGACGCAACCTCGTGAAAAAATAGCAGTGTGAACAAGAATAATTAGTTAAAATAAGAACAATTTGTGTGCATAAAATAAGAAATGCATTATATATTTCTTTTTAAGTTGGTGCTTCTTAAATCGCATTTACTTGTGCGTTGGTTGAAAGAAAAAAAAAAGAAATATGTCTGTCATATTTCTTTTCAATTCATTTCCAGGCAATAAATTGCATGGATAAAGTTAGAGTTCCCGATATGGGGGGCTGAAGGACAAATCCTTTGTGGAAATCCGCTGATTCCTCCGACCGTCTCCAGTTAATCATCCCCGAGCCGGGCGCTGATCCCTCCACTGCCGCAGTCAAACTTCTATCAGCAGCTGAGTCCTTCTCTCCTCTCACTGCGTTGCTTCAGTATATTGATACATTCCTAAGGAATCTTTTTTCCGGCCAGCTACTTTTTTATTGCATGACTTATGACGATTGAGGTGTCAAACTAAAGGGATTTTACTCTAGGTTATTCGAAAGAAACTGATTTTTTCCTCGGGTCTCAAGACTCCGGCCCGTCTGGTCTTCGAAGTTCCCAGTCATTCTTATGGCTAGAAAGAACATGTATGGAACTACATTATATATTTGCGAGATACCTGTTGGGGGACGGGGCTGGATGCTTTATCAAAAACCTGCAGTAAAACTGTCATATCTTCGTTTCTTGTATAACAAATTTTCTAATTTAAAAATAAATCTGAAGCAAGATAAAGAAGAGTGAGCTGAGCTTGAATTAAACAACTTCATCTACCAATCTCACCTTGAATTGAACCTTTTCCCAAAATGCTGTAAAGTAAAACTATCCCAACCAATGGGAACCAGGAATTGTGTGAGTAGTCTTACTACACAGATCAAACATACTAAACACAATGTCAAGAAACATGTTTAGACATTATAGAACCAATGGTACGTTTTTTGGCGTTTTTTGGGGAATAATTACCCTAAAAAATCAAAAATTCCAAAAAATGAAAAAAATGCCTGGAGATATCGTGGATTAGTACCTACATACTATATTAATATTACCAAAACATGGAAACCCCGTCTATCCCAGCAATAGGGGCACAACGGTAAATAAACGGTATCAGGAAACTGGCATATACTTTATCGCTTTTAGCCCAACTTCAATGAATAAATTACTTTTTATTTACTAAATATAGAATACAAAGCACGGTCGAATGTACAGAAAATCTTGTAAACATGTTGTTTTCAAAAATATCCACCCAAATCCCTGTTTAGGTGGCACTACAGAATCCATCGCTACACACGAGGTTTTAAGAGCGAAATGCCCCCTTTTCCCCCCTCAGGGTTATTAAGGGACAACATACTTCGAATTTCCTTTGTTGATCAATGCTAACTTGACAAGCATATCAAGTTTGAACGAAATTTATCAATAAATAAGAGAGAAATAGTAATTTTTGTATTGCCCATAAGAATAACATTGGACAACCTACTGCATTTATCACAAAATGAAAATTTAAATTTTCTCCGCAACCAGTAATCGTAGGATAGTAATTCAAAATATTATATTATTTAGTTTCATGAGATCTTTTTAATGGTGAATAGCAATATTTTTTATATTTATGTTTTTTATGGAAAATCCGAAAAACTGAATTTTGATATTTTAAGTCTTGTAATTTCTGAACCCAAATTTTTACAGATATTCGGGTGGTGTCATTTTTTTGGAAAACTAAAGTTCTACAAATGACTAAAGTTTAATCAAAATCGTTAGAGCCGTTTTTGATAAATCTTGATTTTCACGTTTTTTGGCGGGTTTTGGGGGATAATTACCCTTAAAAATCAAAAATTCCAAAAAATGAAAAAAATACCTGGAGATATTGTGGATTAGTACCTACATACTAAATTTCATAAAAATCGGACCATTGGTTAGGGCTCTAGCTCTGTACACATCCATACAGACAGACAGACAGACAGACAGACACACAGACATCACGTAAAAATCACTTTTTTGGGTTCAAGGAGCACCAAAACGAATATTTCCACTAACAACTTAAATTCGAAAATTTTGACGAAAACAATACTTTCTCCATGTACTATATATAAGGGGAGGAAAGTAAAAATGAACCATTTAAGAGGTCCATCAAATTTAGCTGACTATTTTTCACGTTGAGCAGCAAGATAATCAGTTGGGAGTAACCTATTATTTCAATTTTTTTCCGGCAGTTGACTTTCATTTCTTTCGTTTAGTTGACGATCATAAAATCGAAGTTTCATTGTTTATAAGAAAGATTTTCTTCCTTAACAAATTTACTTCGAGTTGGAAACGACAGTTGACAAGTGTGAATGAGTAATCTGGAAGTACGAGTTGGCATTCCAAGTCTCGACTCGGTGACACTTTGTGATGACCGACACATGGACAGTGTCACGAGCCGGGGTGCTCCCCATTGATGGCTGGGTCATTTATAGCTTGTTTGACACCCGTGCAGCTACAAACCTCCACCGATTGTACTCTCTCTTGATGGCTGGGTCATTTATAGCTTGTTTGACACCCGCGCAGCTACAAACCTCCACCGATTGTACTCTCTCTTGATGGCTGGGTCATTTATAGCTTGTTTGACACCCGCGCAGCTACAAACCTCCACCGATTGTACTCTCTCTTGATGGCTGGGTCATTTATAGCTTGTTTGACACCCGCGCAGCTACAAACCTCCACCGATTGTACTCTCTCTTGATGTCTGGGTCATTTATAGCTTGTTTGACACCCGCGCAGCTACAAACCTCCACCGATTGTACTCTCTCTTGATGGCTGGGTCATTTATAGCTTGTTTGACACCCGCGCAGCTACAAACCTCCACCGATTGTACTCTCTCTTGTTGGACACTTCGTTTGAAATCTCGCTTGGCTGTTTTAGATTGTCAATCAATGTTTAAGTGTTTTCCAATTGGTCAAAAAGGACCAAAATATGGTTTTATTAGGGGATGAGGAAAGGATTTAGTGGTAATTCATAATTACAGTTGAGTTAATTTTAATTTGGGCAAAGCGCATTTTAAACCAGAAACTGGAGCCTTGATGGTTATGTTTGTAAAACACCAGTTTGTAAAGGAATTTTGGAGAAAGCTCAACCTGGACTAGAAAAAACTAAATAATGTAACATTAACAACTATTAAGCACTCGGTTCAGATGAAAAAATATATATGTGTATGTATGTATGTAACAACCAACAATAAGAATCATTTGTGTAACTAGTATTCTTTGTCAACTTGGCAACTTCACATTGTGTAAAAATATGTTAATTTTTTGTTTGAATAAATAATCTTTATATAAACAAGCAATATTATACAATCGTCACAAAATATAATACTACTTCTTATATGCACTTAAGTAACAATGGGGAACTGGGAACAATAACAAACTGACCGCAAGGATACTGCTGGCAGTTAATTTGTTGGTTGCAGCAACTTTTATATTACCCAACATAAGTTCAGTACCTATGAAGTACCCGTAACTCGTAGGTCCTGCTGCTAAATTTCAAGTGAATGTTCTACAATGCTTCTGAATCTATCTTACTCCCTCTGCGTACACTGCGTCGTCAATCCAATATTCACTTTTTATACAATTTGTGTACATCTCCTCTTGCTCCTGTACTGTGTTTTGTTAGTGTGTTAAAAACTGTTAACTATGCAATTCAATTTATTTATATTCTTCCATACAATTTACAGTACATTGAAGCTTTGAAGGCCTTGGTGATTTTAAATAATATAATTCGCATTTGTCTGTGGCTCCGTGCGTCCGTCACATTGACTGCCGCATTGACATGTATGAAGAAAGTATGTGTTATAGTGTCTTGAAAAGTTCACTAACTCAATGCCATAACTATTCAACCTATTAATTAATCCTCTGATTTCGTTTTGCCATTAGATAAATGTATTATGGACGCACGACTTGCACATTGTTCTGTATATTAAACATCAGCTTTGATTCAATCTTAAAAGAGTTGAATTGCATAAATATTATTTATTATACTAGTAAACGGAAGTATATTATTTAACATGATTTAAAGCTGGTTACAGTTCCGGTAATATATTTCACTAATTAAATCATATATTTCACAGATCATAAAATTGCCATAAATACGTGTACTATACGATCATCTACTCAGAAGTTCTCTTAGTCCCTGAGTTTGATCCTTCTGCGATCATTTTTTGTGAGCCAGACCAATTCCTCTCCAGCACAAAAAGAAGGGACGCGTATCCATCTGTCAGTCACGTGTCCACTTCAGATCGCTCACTAGGCTTGACTTAATGTATTCATTTGTGGACATCGCCGACACGATCTCTCCTCAATTCGACCAGTGTTGAGTAATAAGCCTTCCATTATTCATCATCTGGTTGACGTGTGTTATTGGCTATTTCTACTACGAGATAACAATTTGTAACATGGTGCGTTAATGTAAAAATAAAATGTTAAAACTCAATAATGACTTTGGTTTGGTTTTTGGAGTTATGAAAAAGAAACAGAAAGTATGAAATAGTTATTTATAGATGTATTTAGATCGTAAAGTAGGTATCTTTCGCTTGAGAGTAAACTGTAATTTTACGAAAGCAACAAAGACACTTTGTTCTCGAATTGCATACCACATTTATTCCTACAACTGCAATTTTGGATACCACAAACATAAAAAAATTTACTTTCATACATTTTGGCTGAATTTACGATATTAACGTTATAATCACCGAGTTAGTTAGCTTGGTCCAAAGTAACAATTACTCAGCTGCTTGTTAGTAATTCAGCGAGGGGAATAGTAAGGTACAGCAAGCGAAAAAACTCTTTCGCTGGCTAAACCGGGAACTAGTTTTGATGTGTTTACTAATGTTTACGATGTGTTTTAGATATTAAATAAGCAAGGACCATAGATACTTTGTAAGGTCTGTGCAGTCGGTATATTTAAGGTTTTCTAGATAACCGGAAGAGGCATCGTAAAACAACTGTTAGGTCACGTGATCACCAATCCAATCTGCAGGGTTGCTGGATAAGTGTTGCTGGAAACACGATATTTATCGTACACGTACCATGTTTTCCTTATCATTAAAATTTACGTTTAATTAAAATAAACGTTGTTTAATTAATTAAACAATTTCATCAGAAGTTATTTTATGAAACTAATTATTGTTTTGATTTATTTGCATTATTAGATTAATGGGTTAAGAGTTTAAACTTTCTTTCTGCATGTCCAGTGACAATTTAAAAATAGCTGTACCATTATTATCCCCTTTAAGGTTGGCAACACTTATACTAAGTTGTTGATTCATGCATCAGCTGGACGACATAGCAAGACAACTTTGCTGCGAACATTACGAACATTACTCTTATGGAAATAATCATACCTGGGCTGGAAGCTCTACGAACCATGTTAAATAAGCACTTTAGGCGCGCGGTTGTAGGAAAATAGTTTTAAATAGTGGCTTGAAGGAGCTAAAGCCCCTAACCTGGCTCCAATACTCCTGGCTCTAATCTGATTTGAACACATGTCAGTTCGTAAATAAAGTAATGTAAAAATAAAATCACATGTTTTAATGTAAACAAAGCAGACGTTTTTAAATCCCCATGCTTTTCTTATGCCCCATGTTTTACGTTATTTCTCGTTTGCTGGTAACGTTTTAGAAATACTGCTATTTTTCCCGAGTCCCTGGGATCAAGACCTTTAATTTGAGCCATCACGAAAAAAGTTAAAACCATCCAAAGTATGCTGCTAAAAAAAATCATCTACAAAAAAAACATAATTGTATTAACATAACCATTAATATTCCAATAATGGTTATATCAAATTATTTGATATAATGTCCACCATAAGGTTTAAGTGATGTGCAAGATTGTTCTGGATTGAAGCTAGTTTTAAGAATATTTTCTATGTTCATTGGATTATTACTGCGGTATATCTGCGGTTTTGTGAATAACTCAGTTATTGGGAGTTGAGAATATATTAAACTGTTTATACTTTGTCAGTTGGTGTGTGGTAGTTCTGGACGTCGTTATATTCAACTCCCACAATTTTGACTTAAAAATTTCGCTTACAGAATTATATATAAAGATAACTTCAAAGTTAACAAAGGTGTAAAATGTGAATTTTAAAACGAATCCACTGTGATTCAATTAGATTAACCTTCCACACCACAAGCATATTCAGTCTTTTACTCATTTGCTGTAAAACGAGTTCCAAGATGTAAAAAGTACCCAGTTTGATTGGATGGAAGATCTAATTAAATGAAATCAAGTATTTCTTCACCCCAGACAACTTGGGCCCAAACCAGATTGAGAACATGCCAAGTAAAGTCATCTGTTGAAATTGTACATTTAGTGTTTCACAACTTTGTGGTCTTCGAAAGTAAACTTAAGTATCTTACAAATTATACATCGACAGCATTATATTAACATAATACCCCCGTAGCAGCAAACCTGCGTACTCAGCGAATTTCCAATGCATATATATGTATCTTAATACCACATAAAGCCACATATCAAGTTTCATCAATATACATTCATAAATAAACAATTTATGACATTTAAATTATTCTCCATAAGAATAACATGGCGGCTGAGTATGCAGGTTTGCTGAAGCAAGGAACACAAAAAATGGGGTTTTATACAAATATCAATATAACTCATGTAGGTAAAGCCACATACCAAATTTCATTTATTTATTTTCATAATGAAGCGAGATAACACGTTACTTATTCTCCATAAGAATAACATGGGGCTGAGTACGCAGGTTTGCTGCTACGGGAGCCTTTGGTTAAAAATAGTTTTTTTGAGCAAATATCAATAGACCACAACCAGATGAAGCCATATACCAAGTTTCGTCAGTATACGTTCATAAATAAGCGAGATATAAAATTTTTCTTTTCCTCCATAAGAATAACATTAGACAACGTACTGTGTTTAGCACTTTCAATATCTCGGTAACCAATTGACGTAGAGAAATGATCAAAATACCAAATTGTGTGTTTTTTTAAGCTGAAACCAATGGTCAAAACCAAAGTTTGAATATCTCAAAAATTATATGTGAAAAATTCAAAAAACCCATTTTTGGGGTACAAAACCCCCCAAAATACCCCTTCGGGTAGAGCGATCTGGCTGGTTTTCGAACTTAAAGTCATAAATGTTGCTTTACACGTTTATACCAAATTTCATCAAAATCGGATAATTTTTACGAGAGTTATCGTGCTCACGGACACATATATATATATATATATATATATATATATATATATATATATATATATATATATATACAGTTTCGAACGAATGGTGTTTTTGGGGTCTGGGGACCTCAAAACGAAAAGTTATCATGGTCCCGGGCCTAGGTCTTACCATGCCGACTACGGTAATAGCTTCTTCCCTATAGGGGAAATTCGCTAATACGTTGTAAGAAGTACGAACATAAACTAATTGAAATAATTCTGCATAAAATTTAATTAAGGTCCAGTTTTGTTTGAAGTGTTTACAAAAATACCCTGGTTTGAGTCGTTGAACCCATCTGCTGCGCACGCTAGGCCTATGTTTGTTTATCTTTGAATTTTATGGGTTGTTTACAGCCTGCAAGCACACGTGAGTGGCAACTAGCAAGTGATAAACTCTTTAATTTTTTCAAAAATAATATACTTCGTGTTTTTTTTAGTTTTTTTTTTAATTTAGTGTATTCCCATCGGCCATTTAGTTTTCGCCAGGATGATAACAGGAAGGAGAATTAAACATAATAGTTGTACGGTGATGTAGCTAGAATTATTGTTGTACGGTGATGTATCTAGAATTATTGTTGTACGGTGGTGTAGCTAGAATTATTGTTGTACGGTGATGTAGCTAGAATTATTGTTGTACGGTGATGTATCTAGAATTATTGTTGTACGGTGGTGTAGCTAGAATTATTGTTGTACGGTGATGTAGCTAGAATTATTGTTGTACGGTGATGTATCTAGAGTTATTGTTGTACGGTGGTGTAGCTAGAATTATTGTTGTACGGTGATGTATCTAGAATTATTGTTGTACGGTGGTGTAGCTAGAATTATTGTTGTACGGTGATGTATCTAGAGTTATTGTTGTACGGTGGTGTAGCTAGAATTATTGTTGTACGGTGATGTAGCTAGAATTATTGTTGTACGGTGATGTATCTGGAATTATTGTTGTATGGTGATGTAGCTTGAATTATTGTTGTACGGTGATCTATCTAGAATTATTGTTGTACGGTGATGTATCTAGAATTATTGATGTACGGTAGTGTAGCTAGAATTATTGTTGTACGCTGGTGTAGCTAGAATTATTGTTGTACGGTGATGTATCTAGAATTATTGTTGTACGGTGATGTAGCTAGAATTATTGTTGTACGGTGATGTAGCTAGAATTATTGTTGTACGGTGATGTATCTAGAATTATTGTTGAACGGTGATGTATCTAGAATTATTGTTGTACGGTGGTGTAGCTAGAATTATTGTTGCGGGTAATACTGAATCAAATTCGTGAGCTTTGAAGTTCAACGGTTTAGCTGGTTTGGCAAGTTAGTAATCATGCTAATATTTACTGTTGCCGTGATGTTTGCCCTGTGATAGCAGTTGAGAGCGTAATTTATGCACACTCACACTCTCGAATAAAAGATAACGTTGTTTTGAAATATATTTGATGCAGAATGACTATTATGCATAAACAAACTTTCACACCTAACATCAGAGTTTAAAACTTAATGCATATAATTTGTTTTTGCTGTCAAATAGTATTCTATCTTTTAAATCTAGATAAATAAGATTAGAATTTGTTCAATACAATTTGAGTTATTTTGATGTTTTATACATCAAAAAATTCGAAACTTGTGTTTTAAAAAATGGCTGTTTGTTTTTGTTACACTTATAGGACCTGATTTTGGTCGCTTATCAAGGAAAAATGCGAAATAGAATTTGATAAAACCTTTTTCCCATTGTTAGTGTAGTTATGGGAAAGAGTTAGGCTATTTAGAATCATTGTACGTCATTATAGGGCTCTGCCTTATATTGCCGGTTATGTTATTCTTGAAGGTATTTATTTACATTATAAACCGTAGTAACAGCAAGCAGAATGTAAATTGTTTTAACGTCTATTTAAACTGCAAGAAACCCGTGCGGAGAACGGGATACTACCGGCTAGTAGTACAGAATAGCATAGCATGACTATATATAAATCAAACACAATATTTATTTACACCATTCTGTAAAAGATTGTTGTTTTGAAAAATGAATATGTTCGTTGTTCTGTCATTTATACATCAGAAGCCTAGTGACAGGGGAAGTGAAAGCTCCATTTTCACTGCACATCCGACTGTAATAAATTGTGCTGCGGCCTCTGGCCTTTCTATTTGTAGAGGTTCCCCTATATTAAATTTTTGGCTCCGACTGATTTACATCTTCAAAAATTATGTTTACTTTCTATTGACAAAATAATTCAGACGAATACTGGCTTCTTATTGGATTAGCTATATTTTTAAACCAGCTTCTAGTAAGAAGCCACTAATAAGACGGTTACACGAGGAAGGTTGTTGTAATCGTTTGGCATCTATGCTTTGATTTGTACTAATACAAATTGCTTGTCGAGAAATGGTCTTTCAGAAGTTAAAGTAAAATTAATTCTGTACAAGCAATTTGACATGCAATCTTTAATGAATTTCATAAAAATGCAAGAACGGTGAAGTGTATTTTGAGAATATTTTATGTCTAGAAAAGAATGATGAGATTATAAAACTTTTGTTTAAATTTAATACTGATGAAATATTGTTTACGCTGATTCTTGTTAATACCCAGAAGGGCTTTTATCCAGCTTACGGTGTGTTATCTTCATACGTTTCACGAAGACCTTGTTACTAAGTCCTAAGAGATTTGACTTTTCTGAGGAACGAATTTATTTATTTATTTATATATTTATTTATTTATTTATTTAAATTTACTATTGAAAATTAACATGAAAGAGTTTTTGGGAATGTAACGGTTGAATCATTGCTACCTATTTATATTTACACTAACTATAATTTATTCATTCTGCACTCGCATTGTATTACCACAGAATGAGCTTGAATGACCAAATTATGCAATACAACGAAACAAGTTGTTTAGGGTTTAGGGCCCAAGATCAGAGAGAGGCAGCTATATGATCCACTGATGTCTTGCAGTTAAGCGACCCCAACCCCTACTAGGGGATGAAACAACCCCACGGATCATCAACATTACACAATCGCGCCTTCGAGCGTCGTCGTTATTGTCGCGAGACTATAAATAAATGACATCGTCTGAAACTAATTTTAACTTTTAACTTTATTATATGTTGTAAGTATTTAAATCTTACTTGAAAACTGCTCACAAATTTCACTTTTCATATTAAACTGTAGCCTTTGCAAATAGTATGAAAATCATTATATGGTAGATTAATTTTAAATTTTATTTTTATTTATGGACATTTAAGACAATAATTAACATTTATTAATTGTATTTTTTGAGCTGTAACTTCCTCCCAATAAAAACCCCTAATATAAAATACAAGTTTGCAAAGTTGTTCCATCTTGTATCTTATGATATTAAGATTTGGAACATTTTGTCCTGCCATTTTAGTAGTTTGTGTTACATAAACTGTGTCTTACAACATCTTAATGTATAAATGTGTTGATATTTTTTAAACTGTGTTTTGTTGTATGGACGGCGGTTTTAGAATGCATTGAAATAAAACTCGGCTCCATATTTAGGGCAAATAACGAACTTTGAGGGCGTCTGTGCCCATCAGAATGGGGGTATCGAAAATGTAAAATACCCCCGTCGCAGCAAACCTGCGTACTCAGCGAATTTCCAATGTATAATATTTGTCTGAATTCCACATAAAGCCGCGTACCAAGTTTCATAAAAATATATTCACATATAAGCGATTTTAATTATTCTCCATAAGAATAACATTGGTAATGAGTACGTAGGTTTGCTGAAACAAGGAACACAAACAATTGTTTTTTATGCTAATGTAAATATAATTTAACTAGGCGAAGCCACATACCAAGTTTCATCAATATTCAATCATAAATAAGCGCTATATAACATTTTAGTTATTCTCCATAAGAATAACATGGGGGCTGAGTACGCAGGAATGCTGCTACAGTAATAACCAACAAAAAATCAATTTTTTGTGAAAATATCAATATACCAGTACTATTTGAAGCTACATACCAAGTTTCATCAAGATACATTCATAAATAATCGAGATATCAAATTTTATTTATTCTCCATAAGGATAACATTGGACAATGTACTGTGTTTAGCACTTTGAATATCTCAGCAACGGTTGGGCGTAGAATCACAATTTAAACACCAACATGATTGTTTTGTGGAACTGAACAGATTTCTAAAAGCAAATGTGAAGTTTAAATTAAAATAAATTGAGGAAATGCCAAAAACCTATTTCCCACAAGATTAACATGGGAGATTTTATGAATAGGTTTTTTGAATTTTCTCCGCAACCACTTAACCTAGGTTAATAATTAAAAATACTATATTATTTGATTTTTAAGCTCTATAACATGGCTAAAACCAAAATTAAGTTTTTAAAAAATTTTAGGGTGAAAAATGCAAAAAACTGATTTTTGGAAAATTTAAAATCCCCATAAACCCCCTTCCCATGGTCCGATTTTTCTGGTTTTCGAACTTAAAGTCATGAATGTCATTTTACACATTTGAGCCAAATTTCATCAAAATCGGACGTTTTTTACTCAAGTTATCGCATTCACGGACATACACACACACACACACATATATATATATATATATAAATTTGAACAAATAGTGTTTTTGTCATCTGGGGACCTCAAAACAAAAAATTATCATGGTCTCGGACTTAAGTCTTCCATGAGACCTACGGTAATAGCTTCTTCCCTATAGGGGAAATTCGCTAACACTTTGCACAACTAAGGATTAATACCTTATTTATACCTTGATACCACATTTATTAGATACCTCTGTCGAAATCGGTTCAGAAGTAACCGAGGAGTTCTATTCAATCACACAAATCACCTTAGCGTGTTGCATTAGTTAGAAGTAAAACATGTCCTACAATTAATAAACCTTGCTGCTGCATGTTTAACCCATCGGCATTTTTTTATGGACGCCAACGATTTTCCCTCTTGAGGCATCCCTTCAACCATGTTACAAAGTATATACCTTTAAAATGTATTCACTTAGGGTACCTCAAGTCTCATTATTAATACTTGTTCTTTTCAACTTATCACGTATTCTCCTCAAAAGTGATAAAACCACCACAACTTTTATTGTTGAGAGGTTGGTTGTCTGTAAATATTTCCTTTATGTTTAGATCCAACTACTATTTACGAAAGAATAAACTATCTAAACATTGACGATTCCAATCTTTAGAACTCATTTAAAACTGTATATTTTTTACCTGCGGACGACATTTGCTTTGGAAGGCTTTCAACGTGTAACCTGTCTAATTAGAATGAAACTTGATTGACTAAAAAAACAAATATTAGTTCGTTCCAGACAATTTGGGACCGATCCAGTTGAAACTGAGCCAAGAAAAGCAACTAAAAGAATCCTTCTAAATTGAACACTTTGTGTTTCCTAATTAAGTATTTTAATGTGCCTTAATGGGGGTGGTTTATAGCATAATATGATTACATAGAGTTTGTATTTAAGAAAAATTTAGTAATGTAATCTTCAATCACGCTCACCCACCTACTATTATGACCTATTTAAAAAAACATAAATGTTGTTTGAAGAAAAAATAAATGTTTGTTCGTGTGAGTCTTAGATTATTATTGCGTATTTTAAATCATTCGTTTTATAGACAGAGTGATAAGTTAAAACTAGTTTCATTTTATTTAATAAGTGATTTGTATCAACATGTTTTATTTGCAGTTATTAACCTGATGTTCCAATTAACCTTACTAGAAGCATAGACTGAAGAACGAACATTAAAATCAGCCGCCAGCAAGTTTGTTGTTACCATTTTTCATGCAAGGTCTAACGGTTTTTCATTTACAGATCACTATAAGAGCTTATTACATTTTGTCCACAGTCATAAGAATCATTAACGAAATACGCTACATATTACCTACCTCACTATCATAATTAGTTAGGCCGACTCAGGTTACATAATCCTCATCGGACACGGACTCGATGTTCGTTCTTTATTCTATGCTAGTGCTAGTTCAATCACTAGCTAGAATTAGAGATCATTTCAAAGTCAATATTAATGTTACTGAAAAGGAGGGTTTAATGGTCCCAATTATTGGCATGGACCATGACTACGAGGTCAATATTATGCAATTATATTTTTAGCATTCAACATGACATTATAGACTTACAAGTTAGTTAGGGTTTATTTCAAGCTGATTATGAATTCAAAATATTTTAACAACGCATTTTTAACCAAACAATATACCCAATTGAATGGGATTATTACTATCAACTCTTAGATCTATGAATGAATCAGTTATCAGTTTTTGTTATGTAGCCAAAACATCATAGAAATATCCTGTATTATATGATTTCATGGAGGCTGTATACAATTGTTTCGTCCTATTTAAATAAAAGATTCATTTCTGATTTACAGTTACAATACCAGTTAAGTAATTTTTATCGATATGACTATCCAAAACGGCGCATTGTTTTTAGCGAATTTCCCCTATAGGGAAGAAGCTATTACCGTAGTCGGCATGGTAAGACCTAGGCCCGGGACCATAATAACTTTTCGTTTTGAGGTCCCCAGACTCCAAAAACACCATTCGTTCGAAACTGTATATATATAAAACAGTAAAACACGATAACTCTCGTAAAAATTATCCGATTTTGATGAAATTTGGTATGAACGTGTAAAGCAACATTTATGACTTTAAGTTCGAAAACCAGCCAGATCGCTCCGGGGTATTTTGGGGGGGTTTTGTACCCCAAAAATGGGTTTTTCGAATTTTTTACATATAATTTTGGAAATAGTCAAATTTTATTTTTTCCCATTGGATTCAGCTTAGAAAAACAAACAATTTGGTATTTTGATCATTTCTCTACGTCAATTGGTTACCGAGATATTGAAAGTGCTAAACACAGTACGTTGTCTAATGTTATTCTTATGGAGAAAAATGAAAATTTTATATCTCGCTTATTTATGAAGTATACTGACGAAACTTGGTATACGGCTTCATCTGGTTGTGGACCATTGATATTTGCTCAAAAAGACAATTTTTTACCCAAGGCTCCTGTAGCAGCAAACCTGCGTACTCAGCCCCATGTTATTCTTATGGAGAATAAGTAACGTGTTATCTGCCTTCATTATGAAAATAAATTAATGAAATTTGGTATGTGGCTTTACCTACATGAGTTATATTGATATTTGTATAAAACCCCATTTTTTGTGTTCCTTGCTTCAGCAAACCTGCATACTCAGCTGCCATGTTATTCTTATGGAGACTAATTAAAATGTCATAAATCGTTTATTTATAAATGTATACTGATGAAACTTGGTATGTGGCTTTATGTGGTATTAATATACATATATATGCATTGGAAATTCGCTGAGTACGCAGGTTTGCTGCTACGGGGGTATTTTTTTTAAATCCAAGCCAGGTTGAAAGATTTGTGTGGGCGGAAGTGAGTGTCCCACGTTTGCCACAACATCCGCTTTGGCTATTTCTGGAGGTCCAACAACTTATTAAGCCGGGATTTAAACTATTTTCACTCACAGAAGCTTCTTTACAAAGACAAATGCTGAAAATAAGTCTACAAACTAATTTCGGTGGCCCTCAACCTGTGATTGAATGGAAGTAGTTTAGGCGCCATGGGCAGAAACAATTGTTTTGTAACTTAACATCTCCAAAATAACACATCTTGTTTTGAATGAGGTAGTACGTTCGGTTAATGTTATTTCTACATGTTACTATAAGAGTTATCTAGACTACTTCCTTAATTAAAAAAAATAGAAAAAACTCCCTTCTGTTATCAACTAAATATTACTTACATCACATCTAAATTTTAAAAACCACGTGGTATAATGGGAGAAGAGTTTTTACCTCCCATAACGTACTGTAGTTTTGATCACTTGATAGTAATTATTTCGTTAGCTATATCCAAATACATATAAAAATAAAATTACAAATCATCGTTATTATGACTTAAACAAATATTGTTTTACATTTTATTCATAAACGGTGTGTGTCGTTGACCTTACAATTGTAGGAGAGCCTTTTTACATTTTTAAAAGAGATCGTGCATGTAATTTCAGTTATAATAATTTATTAGAAGAATATTTTCTCAACGTTAAAATTTGTAATGAAGAATATTGCAATTGCGTTTACATACTAAAGTTCTGTGGGATACGTATTTACAATTCAGTTTGTACCGACTTGACAAATACAGTACTACAATAAGGTCCATGATGCCTCTCAAAATTGACAACTCGATAGTAGACTGTCATTTTTGAATGGTGACTCAATTAGCTGTTGTGTTGAATGAGTGAGTATGTCGTGAGGGTGATGGTTGTATTGTTGTATTATGATGCTGATGAGAGGGTTCGCCGGGGCCGGTAGAATCACAGGTAGGGTCAAAGCTGCCGCCACCAAAGATCTTTGCAACTGTTTAGAGTTCGGCATAACAAATACCGTACAGCACTCAACGTTAATTGTAAAGTTGAATTCTGACACGGACTTAACAAGTTATTTAACAGATAAGTTAATGTACAGAATATTAATTAATCGATACAAGGACGTTTTCACAGTAAAGCAAATTATCTGACCTATTGAAATCTGCTTTTGCTTTGGTTTTATTATTGTGGAAATTCCGAGATGACTTAAACATTTGTATAATCATCATTATATTAAAAGAATAAGACGATTTTTTTGTGCAGAAGATTATGGCCAGACTACTGGTGTCGATTTTGATCATTTACGTTTCGTTTGAAAGCCCTTGACGTCTAGATTTGCCTTTTGGGGGTCTAAAATCAGTGCGTGGATCCAGAAACCCTTGGGAAGCCCTCAAAGTACGATTTTGGCCCATTTAAATCACATTGGACAGCAAATCAAAGCAAAAGAAGCAGAACAGCTGGGATTAATGATACAAACATATGGTTTGCTAGTAGTGTTAATGGTTATAAGAAAGAACAAACGGTGAACAATATGTATCGATGTAATGCAGTTTAATTTGCAACAACAATAAGTTTCTTCTAAGATCAGATTGTTACAAAATTATTTACTAACTAGTTGTCCTGTTGCTCGAATCCGAGCAATAAATATTGTGTTACCGTTCCAAAACCAACATGACCTGCTGATTAACTGTGTTTACTCTATCCAGCTGATTGCTTAAAACTTATAGTTATTTCCCAATGCTAAGCTTAAAGGAAAAACTCAACTTTAAAGGGCCCCAGGGCCTCACTAACAAATTATTTCTCTATAAAAAAAGTTTCCTGCACAACTTCACGTTAGGCTCTTTCCAATGACACCAAAAACATGAAAATCGGTTCAGTAGTTTAGGAGGAGTGACTGTCACAAAAAAAAACAGCTCGCCTATTAAATAAGTATAGATGTATAGGAAAATATACTTTCAACAGTAATTATAATGCAGTAGGGATTTTGTTTAGTCTACGACAGTTTTAAATTTTCGTGCGACTGATTGTTATTATAACAAATTAAGTACTTCTGTGAGGAGCACCTGTTAACATTGTTTGATATGGTTTTCAAGTCCCTTTTTAAAAATTTACGAAAACATTATTAACACTCTGATTGTGATCGGATAAGCCGAACAACAATATCTGCACTTGCCAGTTCAGCTTTCAAACCAAACGTCAACGTCAAATCTTGAGCCTAAAATAAACAATACCAATTCAGACCTCCTGTTTTATTCTACTGATGATCTGATTCCATTAATGTTGGTCTATCATTAACTCCATTTGTGAATTGGTTAGAAAAATGAAAAGCATGAAAAAGAGTAACTTACGTTTTTAGGAGTAATTTTAATGTGAATTTTATCTGCCTTCCTCTACTAGGGCGCTAACACGGGCAAAAAGTAATGCTCAGGTTATTCTGTCATGCTGAAACATTTCCTATATATTCCTAGATGTAATGAGGGACGGGCCTAAAAATTATTAAAAACCTTTTTATTCCACTAAATATGCTGTGAATATGGATGCATAAAAGTTCATTTTAAAACCAACTAACCAATAATTGAGTTCAATATTTAATATTTAATTTTTAAAGGATACTGTTGAGACCCATCGTTTTTTGTTTAGTTGTAAAAGTAGTATAAACCTTTATTACAAGAGTCCCGTGACAAAGTTTGTCATTTCTGATCATTTTATAATTGGACAGGTCATTTTTCATTTTTGATCTGACACCGGATAACTGATAAAAATTATGTAGTTAATAAGGTAATTTTTATGTAGTTACTAAGATCATTTTTATGTAGTTTTATGATAGAGGTTTCAAAAGTATTTGTTATCAAGGATATCAGGTGTCAAACCAATTTTAGCTGCCTTCTCCAATTCGTAGAATCACCCCCAAGCAAGGGTTTCTCTCAGACTTGCATAAGGATTGTTATAGCACAGTTCAACAATGTCGCTAGGAAAGTGAAGATCACCTCTTGTATTTTCATTTAGTTATAGTGCATCATTATAGCTAGAACAGTGAGGATCACCTCTTGTATAGTTCATCATTATAGCTAGAACAGTGATGATCACCTCTTGTATAGTTCATCATTATAGCTAGAAGAGTGAGGATCACCTCTTGTATAGTTCATCATTATAGCTAGAACAGTAAGGATCGCCTCTTGTATAGTTCATCATTATAGCTAGAACAGTGAGGATCACCTCTTGTATAGTTAATCATTATAGCTAGAACAGTGAGGACCACCTCTTGTATAGTTAATCATTATAGCTAGAACAGTGAGGATCACCTCTTGTATAGTTCATCATTATAGCTGGAACAGTAAGGATCACCTCCTCCATTTAATTTCGTTACTATTCAGATTCATAGGAAATAGCGTCAGTCGGGATTTGAAGTAATAACTCAAGAAAACATGACACCTTAATTTACCTGTTAACAAAAATAATTGGCCAGTTACGACGTCAGTTGGCTCCTTATTCTGACAGTTCTTGGCGTATTTGTTAAATATTTAATTTGGCAGGATATCTCAGTATTTATTGATAATTTTTGTGATAGTTAACTCACAACACCTGACATTCTAAGGGTACACCAAGGCCGAATGTGTTACTAGTAGAATCGACCTTGGATACACCATCAAGGAAAGTTTCTTTAAATATTATATTATATCTGATGATTAAATATAATAACTCTATACAATCAACATTAAAGGCTCATAAAATAGTTGATCAGAGATTTAATTCCCTAAAAAGGTGACATTTAGTAGGTGCCTTCTGATTGATATTTACTTCATGAACCAAGTCAGGCAATAAAAGAACCTTAGAGTCCTAATCGTACAAAACTAATTTCTTTATAATAACGAAACTAATATGATTTTCAGTATTTTCAAATTTATAATTCTCTTCTATATAACGATGAGTGAAGTATATAATAATCAGCTAATTTCACCAACTGAGAGGACATGGATCGTGGCTCAGTCTACCTCATTTGGAAACAAATATTTTCATATGAAAATCTTATCAAGCCAATCAATACACAACCACCCGATGGTAAGACTGTTATATTGATTCGTATCAAAGCAATCAGAGATTTTTTATGGTTGCATTCTCTCTTGGAAATCGACTTCTCTTGCCTGATGCAAACTTTGACAGAATATTGTTTATACTTTTATTACTTAATCAAAATCGCAACACAAATTAGTAGCCAGGATAAGGATTAAATAACTTTGTTTCTTGCAAGCATTACAATTTTTCTATGATTTTTTTCAATAATCTATCTTCCTCCCGAGTTTCGCCAGTATTACACCATTCCAGTATTATGCACCAGGCACCTAATAGTAAACATAACTTAGCTCTGGTTGCCAGTGAGGAGGGTACGAAATGAATTTTGGTAGATCTACGTGTGATTTTCGTGTTTTATCTATCGTTATAAAAATGTTTAGCTCTAAAGAATCAGTAGTTGGTCTGTGATGGCCAAACCCCGGGGTTATCTACACTAGACAGTTCAGCTCTCAAACCAGTTGTCAACGTCAAAACCATTGACCCTCGTGTTTAGAATAAACATGGAGATGGCTTCAGACCTCCAAATTGACTCTACTGCTTATCTGATTCCATTAATACTGTAAGTGAAATCAATAACATGATCAAATTGAAGCATGAAAAGGTGTAGGTTAGGGTATATTAACGTGACAGAATAGCATGTCTCCTAAGTTAGTTTGGTCTGGACCGATGTGACTGATGGACTTGTACAATAGTGAAGAGGAAGCGACAGTTAATTTATTGCTAGATAATTACAATGTCATTTGGGAATGGTGGATAAATTAGCTATTATAGTGTAGAGGGAGCGGGGGTGTGTGCGTACGTGTGAACGTGTGAGGACGAAACATGTGTTTGTTATGGTAATTTATACTTTCCGCATGTCAAATTGCGGGTTTAAAGGTGCCGCCGTCGGCCGGCCTGTGCTGGGATTAACAAACATGGAGTCCCGAAAGGGAATAATAAATATGTCAGCGTAAATTAATTATTAATTACTGCTGAAATTTACAAAACTGAAGAAATATTTTTATGAAGTAATTAACGTGTTTTTATATGAACATTGTATTGAACATCAGTAATTACGGACATGTCAGTGCTTATACCTGCAATATACTTACCTGAACTGTATTGTTATCTCGTTAATACTGTATAGTCATTTCGGAGGTTCTTCGTTAAATTTTGCTTGGTTAAATTAATATCTAATAAAAGAAGCTTTGTAGGCTGCACTGGTACAGGGATTCCTTTGTGAAAATTACCTTTTCAAAGTTAGATTTTTTTAAAGTGCATTGTTGTTTGTGACAGCTTACATTTTAAACTCTAATTATGATAGAACATTTTAATACCCCCGTCGCAGCAAACCTGCATACTCAGCGAATTTCCAATGGAGATATAATGTCTTAAAAGCCACTTACCAACTTTCATAAAAATATATTCACAAATAAGCGATATATACAATTTTAATTATTCTCCATAAGAATAACATTGGGACTGAGTACGCAGGTTTGCTGCAACAAGGAACACCAAAAATTGGTTTTTATGCTAATATTAATATAACTCAACTAGGTGAAGTCGTATACCAGTTTTTATTCATTTATGTTCATAATTAAGGGAGAAAGAGCGTTTAATTATTCTCCATAAGAATAACATGGGAGCTGAGTACGCAGGTTTGCTGCTACGGGAGCCTTTGGCAAAATTTTTTTGAGCAAATATCAATAGGCCACAACGAGATGAAGCCATATAGCAAGTTTCGTCAGTTCATAAATAAGCGAGATATAAAATTGTTCTTTTCCTCCATAAGAATAGCATTAGACAACGTACTGTGTTTAGCACTTTCAATATCTCGGTAACCAATTGACGTAGAGAAATGATCAAAATACCAAATTGTGTGTTTTTTAAGCTGAATCAAATAGTAAAAACTAAAATTTGACTATTTCAAAAATTATATGTAAAAAATTTAAAAAACCCATTTTTGGGGTAGAAAACCCCCCAATATACCCCTTTGTATAGAGCGATCTAACTGGTTTTCGAACTTAGTCATAAATGTTGCTTTACACGTTTATACCAAGTTTCATCAAAATCGGATCATTTTTACGAGAGTTATCGTGCTCACGGACACACACACACACACACACACACACACATATATATATTATAATATATAATATATATATAATATTATTATATATTATATATATATATATATATATATATATTATATATATAAAGTTTCGAGCGAATGGTGTTTTAGGGTCTGGGGACCTCAAAACGAAAAGTATCATGGTCCCGGGCCTAGGTCTTACCATGCCGACTACGGTAATAGCTTCTTCCCTATAGGGGAAATTCGCTAAAATTAGTATGAGATATTCATTTGTATGCACTTGTTCTAAAAAAAGTCACGTCATCAAAGCTCAATACAAACTCGTTTGGCATTACAAAATACTGTATTTCAACTCATAGATGTACTTCATATGCATATACATGAACCTGTATCTGGTACAAAATAGATGATTTATGATTTATTTTAAAGATCAAAATTTACCTAGCGATTTCAGTGATCAGAATTTTGATACCACTAATAGTTCACACGTACAAACCCGTAAATATACTTGAATATTTTGGAATTTTTTGAACGATTGACATTTGTGATATCGAAATTTTACTCACTAAAATTGCTAGGTATTTTTTGCTGTTTTAAATTACCCATAAACCAATGATATCGGATAATCCGTTGAGGAGGGACGGGCTTTGGAAGTTAACATTGGCCTTGTGCGGGAAAACATCAGGTAGAAACGCGATATGTTTCGTGGCTGGAGCTCACCCTTAGACTTAAATTTAGAAAGATTTTGTTATTAATTAAAGTTGATATTTTGTTGAAATGTCATAGCCGTTGTTAGAAAGCCATACCTCGGAAGCGGTTATCTGCACTTGCCAGTTCAGCTTTCAAACCAGTTGTCAACGTCAAATCCTTTAGCCGTCGTGCTTAAAATAAACATGAAGATCGTTTCAGACCGCCTGGTTTATTCTACTGCCTATCTGATTCCATTAATGTTGGTGGTGAAACCAATAACAGTATCAAATGAAAGATTGAGGTGGGCATTTTTATGGGTTTGTAACATTCCGGCCAAAACCCACTCCACTCCAGTTACAACTACAACTCTTAATTCTGAAAGGCCTTTTTCGAGTGATAAAGGATTTTGAAAATAAATGTATGTATATCTTTCTTTTACTTGATATAAATTGCGTAAACCTATATTTTTCCTCTCGCTCTCAGATTTGTTGCTGATTGAAGAGGGTGAGGGCATAGAAGGGAGAGTGAGGGTGGTGGCAGCGGCGCCGTGGCGGCGAAACAAGGGGGAAATTTACTGTCAGCTGGGGAACCTAACGAAATTATTCAAGGGGAAAACGGAACGCCTCGACTTTCCTGGACTTTCCGGAAGCGTCACTAGCTTCTTCTGACACTTCTCGCTTTGTTCTAAATCTTTAATGTGGCAGGACAACTAAACTTTATACTTATTTATAAAGTTACTACAAATGTAAGTAGTACTCGTCGTGGACATTAGATACTGATGTTTTAAATCTATGCGTAATAACGCATATGTATTTACGATAAATTAATGAAACACGATTTTACTCATTTGCGTTCCTTTCATGTGCCTTCTATGAAGGGGGAGAATAACGAATGCTAGGGATATATTTTTAATAGTTCAAATAAGATTGTAGAAGCTTGAAAAATACTGAAACATTTTTCGTAAAATGTCCAATAGTTATATAATTTAACATTAATCCAACTATTCTTTCAAGGAATATCGCAAAGTAAAAATTATAAATTAATTTCAGGGGAAGTTTAACCTGTACCCGAAGACCTAAACCTGGGGACCTGTAGGGCCGTAGTCGTCCTGTCGACCATATAATAATACAAGGCCTTTAATCTAATTAAGCGGAGCTCCTATACTACACTCTGGCTTTTTATTTACACGTACTCCTCCTGAACGGCTGGAGTGATCCTCACGAAATTTTGCTCGGTCATAGTAACCATCTATGGGAAGGTATAAATCTGAAATGGTCCAAATCGGACATAAGGGTTCTGCCCTACGGCCCTTTAAAGTTACCATGTTATTTTAATAGGAGAAATATTTTATTTGGTTTGTTTACTGTGTGTTGATTATACAGCTGTTTTAAGGATCAAATTTAAATGCAGACTGTTACTACTGTATCAGCTGTTTGTAAATACAGTAGTTTTCTGTGAAATTGTTGTTTTATTTATTTTAGTGGTTTGTTTAACTTTGTACGTGAATGAAATGCCACGTTTACGGAGAGGAGGTGCAAATCTTGGACGACGCACCGTAAATGCATCCCGGTACCATCGACAGGAGACTGCACATGAAACTGATGAGGAGTATGCTGAAAGGTTTAGGCATAATTTCGAAGCCCTCGCGTATCAAAAATGCAGAGTATGCAGACGCTTGGACATAGTCAGCAATGATGACAAATATATTTGTACCTCATGCGTAAAAGATCATTTAAAATTCTTTGCAGTCAACAATATGCAACCTTCAATCATTCCCGAAGATTATCCAAGGGAAAAATCGATTCGTCGATACATTTCTGAAAATTACTGATTAAATAAATACTAGCTCCGCTCAATATTGCAAGCAGACAACTGCATTGCATACCTAGTATATTTTCCAGTCGAGTAAAATCAGGTCATGGGAAAAGGAGAAGGACAAGAACAAGACCTTGGTATTAAGGTGTTTTTGGGATATTGGAAATTCATACACAAGTTGTTACAATTACATGTCTAAGTTTAAGTTACAACTGTTTATAGGATTTCGTTTAATTTTGTTAGAAGTTTTAAAAACCGGTTTTGATTCAAATATTTATTAACGGATGACTTTATTTACTATGACTTAAAGGTGTGTTCGAGTTTAAATTATGAAACGTGTCAATTATGCAACTCGCTTTATATGGACTTTTTATTTACGTAATAACAATTTTATTTCTTGTTTAGACACACGTTGTTCGTTGAAACCCACTCCCAACCTCTCCAGAGACCCCTCTCATTAGTGTCTATAACCTAACTTGGATATTCACTGCCGCAATTTCCGCTGGAGCTGATTAAGCAAGCAACCCGACCCGCCCTGAGCTAGCTATGGCGGTCACCCGATCCCGCCGTAGACTGATATGCAGCGCCTCTTGGGATCCAAGTGATATCTGAGTGATATTGGAGCTCAAACTGATATTGGAGTTGGTCTCAAACACACTGATTGATTAAATTGAAACGGATTTAAAATAAACAGTTTGTGAGCGTGTTCACCCTTATATTTGTATATCTATTTTGAGGAATGGTCAACTAGTTTAAAAACTCTTTGATTACCATGCGTATGTTATAATTCTGGGATGTGATTAAAACAATCTTATAACAATTAGAAATATATTAACACATACTTAACTCACATACTGGACGATAAATAACCATATATGCATTTGCTATATTATGGTGAAATAAGTTTTGCAATTACGACCGAATATAAGTATTTTGAAAAGAATTCAGAATATTTAATGATTTTTGTTTTGTTTTAATAATATTAGTAATGATTATAGTATAGCATTAGATTATTTTATTGAATCGAGCAGTGTTTTATTATCATTTAATTAGTAGTTTTTGAACTTCGGAGATCATTTATGATAACAATGAGGGACTTTAGCCATCCACTATCACTATCACATATATATATCCTATCCTATCCTATCCTATACTCTAATATGAGTAAGGTTTGCTTGCTTGCTTGCTTGCTTGCGTGCTTGCTTGCTTGCGACACGGATCTCAAAAACGGCTCCAACGATTTCCTTCAAATGTTCAAAATAACTAATTTCTGGGATAAAAATAAGTTCTAGACAGGCCTCATCCCTAGGAAAAATCAAATGTAAAAAAACTAAAATGATAAGTTAAAAAAATTAACATTGGGCTTATGGAGTTTCAAATAAAAACAAAAGAATTGTAACAGCTGTTCATAATCAACCAGGGAACTGTCAAAGTAATACTCATGTTGTTTATGTTTATTAACATGTGGTTTCCTGAGAGCAGACATTAAAAGATTTGAGTTAAGATTACATATATAGAGTAGTAAAATAAATCAAAGGGACACTGAGCTATAAATAACAACTGGAGGGACCTTAAAAATGTAGAAAAGAGGCAAATGAGTTATAGAAATCAGATTATCAGTAGGGGGAAGTGGTGAAATATTACTACAAGTCATCTAAACAAACTGACTGGCCTTCCCCCGAGCAAAGCTCGGCCCCCCAGGTACTATAACTAATAAGCTAACAAAAGAATTGGTTAAAATATGACTAAAACTGTTAATATTGAAATAGTGAAGCGTACTCACGTGATTCTGCTGATACTTTCCGGCAAACAAAGTAGCGAAAAAACAGAACCAGCGAGTCGCTGGCGCAGTTATCAAGGCAGCAGTTTCCGGAACCATGGCAGTGGTCTTGTCGTGGGTTCGAATCCAAATTCTTTCAAGTTCAAGTGGTAGCGGCTCGCTCCTCACCCCTTGCTTTACCCCTTGATACCAACGGGCACAGAATAGAAATATAGAATTTATATTCTGTGCTCGCTGCTTGGTACGTTCTCCCGAGGACTTAGTGGCAAGCAAAGTATATGAGGAAAAAAGGAATTTTAGTATACAAAATTCTATGTAGTAATAAAACGGGTTGGATAAATTAACTAATTCTAATTTAGGTTGTCGTTTCCTAGCAACTCCATATCGATTGTTATTTGATCTTTTAGATAAATAAAAATACACCCGTCGCAGCAAACCTGCATACTCAGCGAATTTCCAATTAATATATAACATAACACTTAACAAGATTCATAAGAAATGTATTCACAAACAAGCGATATTTAAAATATTAATTATTCTCCATAAGAATAACATTGGGGATGAGTACGCAGGTTTGCTGCAACAAGGCACGCAAAATAATGGGTTTTTATGCAAATATCAATAGAACTCATCTTAGTGAAGTCACATACCAAGTTTCATCCATATACATTCATAAATAAGCGATATATAACATTTTAAGTATTTTCCATAAGAATAACATGGGGACCAAGTACCTAGGTTTGCTGCTACAGGAACCATAGGCGAAAAATTGTTTTTTGGTGCAAACAACAATAAACCATAACCAGATCAAGCCATATACCAAATTTTGTCAGTTTATGTTCATAAATAAGCGAGATATAGAATTTTTCTTTTTCTCCATAAGAATAACATTAGACAACGTACTGTGTTTATCACTTTCAATATCTCGGTAACCAATTGACGTAGAGCAATGATCAAAATACCAAATTGTTTGTTTTTTTAAGTTGAATTCAATGGTATAAATTAAAATTTGATTTAAATTAAAATTAAATGTGAAAACCCCAAAAAACACATTTTTGGGGTACAAAACCCCCCAAAAACCCCCCTTCGGATAGTGCGATTCATCTGGTTTTCGAACTTGTTCAAATAAATGGTACTTTACACATTTGTACCTAATTTCATTAAGATCGGACCTTTTTTACGAGAGTTATCGTGCTTACGGACACATATATATATATATAAATATATATATATATATATATATACATATATAAAAATTTGAACGAATGGTGTTTTTGGCATCTGGGGACCTCAAAATGAAAAGTTATCATGGTCTCGGGCTTAAGTCTTACCATGAGACCTATGGTAATAGCTTCTTCCCTATAGGGGAAATTCGCTAATAATCTTATGAAAAAGGCAGTCACGTTATTACACGGAAACATGTTAAACATACATGATAGGTGTACCGGCGGTGAATTTTATATTTAGTGTCCTAAAATAATATTTCCTTATTCAAGTTAAAACATTTTTGTTAGAGAATAATATATTTGTCATATTGTAGTAATCATTACAGTTAACTATCTTGAAATTTGAAGACGTCATATCACCTTTTACATCACGTCCTGTCTTACACTTGTAGGACAGGGCGACAGCCGACAGCTGCGAGCGACCTCATGTTGTCGGCTGTTGTTGTTGACGTCTTGGACATTTATTGCTTGTTCCATACAAACGCGACTGTAAACATTGTTCCGTTTGTATATGAACACTATGTTTCAAATGTTACATTTTGTTTTGAGATTGTTTTAGTTTCTCAAAAATGTAAACTTACTACTAATATAATTAGAAGATTTTGTTGATTTTTTTAAAGACAATTTTTGTTTTTTAGAACTAATTATTTATTTAGGATATACATATAAAAATCCTGTGTCTGTATAGGTTAATTTTTGGAATTTTAAGGTATTTCCTTTTAGGGCTCTGCCCCAAAGTTAGGTTAGGTGTACAGACTTGGTGGATTACTTTAGGGAAGGAACCTGTCTTAACTCTGAGTAAATGTATAAGGCTTTAGATACTACCAAAAATAATTGTAAGTAAAAAAATAACATTGGGCTGCCCATTATGGGGTACAAAAGCTGTCTTAATATTAACGTTGCAATCCAACTCATACACTCATGTCTTCAAATACGCACAAAATTGAATTATTAAAAGAAAATAGTTCTTAAAAAGTGATTTATTATGTTACAAATATTGATTTCCAACATACAGTCTGTGGGGAATAATGTGTTTTCTGTTCGGAGATGATTTGATGGCCAGCTAGTAAGGGAGGTAGGGCAGTCACCCCCACCACAACCATTCCTTATTTATATCTTTTGACATTGTGATTTGATTTTTTTTGTTCTGAAGGTGTTATCAATGCTCATCTTAAACACCAGTGACATTTTTTTAGTTGGATTTTACAACAAACAGGGCAGGTTATGACCAGTGGAGGGGGGACTTCCCCTTAACTAGTTGTTTACTGGGAATCAAGTCATCTCATATTATAGTTAGTTTAAATTTGATTAAACTTTATCGAGGTAAATAATTCAGCTAGTCTGTGACCAATCTATCATCATCATTGTTGCGGATTAGGAAACCCCAGCATAGCTGCTAGTCACATCTTCCACAAGCGGGAATATTGCGCAGGTTACCGGAAAGGTAGGATATAGCAGGAAAGGAAAGGGTGGGATGGGACGGCAGCCAAATCGACCCTTCAGAGGGCCAACTCCCGTGCCCCTGTGACAGCTGGGATGAGGCTCTCAAATAGGGGACCCGCATTCTGCCCTCCAACTGGTCAACTCAACTGACAGGGTATCCATGTACAACAGCCAGGGACCATCCATTCTCAGGTTGGCAGGTGGGGACCAAATCCGGAGATTCTGTTCCTAGCTGCTGCAAATGGAGGGACCAAAGGTGAAAGGGAAGTTTGTCATAATGGACAGCCAAAAGACTTACCATATGTAATGACAACTTCATTTGCTGTACCAAATGTCAGCCTCAAAACTGGTACAGACCAGTTTTAAGGTAGTCCTGGGACGTGACCAATCTAAAGTCTAGTCCACACTGGGATACATGTTTGCAGATTATCTTTATCCAGCCAGACAGTATGTAGACTGTATGTAGATTCTATGCAAACTGTATGGAGACTGTCTGCATACAGTCTGCAAACATCACCACATACAACGAGATACAACTGGGATACAGCCTGCATACAGTGTATCCGGATACAAATCTGCCAGTGTGGAAGAGGCTTAATAAATGCCTCTGGTGTTGAAAAAATACTCTATGTAGTACAAAAAAGCTCTTGTCATCATATGAATACACTGTAATCCCTGAAGGATGACATGGCTTGCACGCCGCCGCCGCGACACGCTACTCCAGCTGTGTGCGCGTGTGCGTGCCAGCTGTGCGCTTACCGGAGTGCCTCAGTTATGCCCGTGTTGACATCTTGATCGCTTATAGCCCGTGGGACAAACGTGACTTTCAAACCTACAACTTATTATTCACATTCCTCTTGGACACTTTGTTTCAATATTGTTAAAAATAATTTTATTTTTGTCCTCTATTCCCTAAAAAATATGTTTTTTAAAGCAATTGAAAATAGATTTTACAAAATTTACTTTACAAATTTTCTTGGGTGTTTTAACAAATAAATTACAAGGTGCAACACCCGATATTTAACTAAAGGATCATGGATATCTTGAAATATTACAATACCCAGGCAAATTAAATTAAATTCAGATCTATTTAATTTGCACCTTAGTGTTAGTATTCGGAATCTTACCAAGCTAGTAAACTATTCTTATCCTTATATTGCCCTAGCAGTAACCTACAGGCTTCGCCCTGCAAATGATTCAAAAAGCAAAAACTATGACAGTTGTGTGTGCTGCATTCTGTTGTTAGCCCGTGGAACTACTACAAATCAAGATCAGCTGATTGTATTTTGATCAGCTCAAACAAAAATGAATGTCCATAGTGAATACATAAATGAATACATAGGAACTTTGTCGGGGTCTCTGGCAGAGCCTTAAGGTTAGATCGGGATCCATTTAGTTTTCCTATTATGCCTAAAGAATCAGTGTACAAAATTTCAACTCTAGGTAAATTGGAAGTAGGAGAATTTGTGATGAGTGAGTCAGTGAGTGAGGGTTTTGCCATTTGTAGGTATAGATTATCATTGGTATTAACCATTAATGTAAGTCGTTGCTTCATGTGAAATCCACAATAATTCCAACGTCTAGCCAAAAATATTCCAGGTTGTTTATTCTGTACACTATTTATCACAGTCAAACTGGATCATCCTGTTTTTACTTTTATTTTAACCAAAACTATGATATACGGTCCTCATAGGACTGTGTAAAATAAAAAATAATAATAATGCGAGTATGTGTAAATAAAAACTCTTAATATATATTTTACCTTTTAATCCACAATGTACAGATTTATTTAAATAACTGATTTTATCTTTGAAAAAATATTCTCTTCAATGCACCTAAAACATATACGTCAAAATAAATGGTTTATTAAAATAACTGTCATTTATAATATTGACAGACAAAGATTCACAAGAGGTGGCGTACAGTTTTTCACTCGCTGATGTCTATGCTGTTGTTGCTTACAATTTTCAAGCCAGAAAAATAAAATACAATTGTTATCTATTTAAATTAATTATGTTTTAAATCTCTCAGTATGTTAAATTAGGTAATTTAACAATACAGTACCTATTTTTGGCGGAATTTTTTTAGATAGACTATAAAGATTATTGAGTATGAAAGTTAAGAAGGCGATTTCCCACCCTGTAATGAAGCCAAAGAATATTAAATAATGCGGAAAGTAGAGTAACTTACTGAAATATCAGCTGGATTGCTTGGAGAGCTTTCAACCAAGTAACGATCTAATTACACAATTGGGTGGAAGACCCGATTGACTGAAGAACAAATATTGCTTTGCTCCAGACAATTTGGTCCCGACCCAGTCTGATATCGAGCCAAGAAAAGCAAATTAAAAGTAATTCGTTCCAACTTATTATAGAGCTGTTATGGCTCTTAAATTAATATCATTGGATTTACTGTGTAACTTTCTGAGTTAATGTTATATTATTCTCTTATTCTTTAAATCACACTATTAAGTTTTTTCTTCAATATTTTAGAATTCTTATTGAACGAAAGTTACAACATACGAGTAGCATATTTTCTTTAATTATTGACCACCTAGTTGTGCAAGTGATGTCTCATGTTTGTGTATTGTGCTATGTTTGTTTGAAGAGAAACTTCTCGAGCCTACACTAACAGTTTATTATCACCTGGTGGTTGGGCTGGACCGTTAAAAACGTTGGCAAATAAATCAATATATAGACTCTACCATTTCAATATTATACTAGGTATACAATGCAGTTGTCTGCTTGCAATATTGAGTGGAGCGAGTATATTTGCACCTCCTCTCCGTAAACGTGGCATTTCATTCACGTACAAAGATAAAAAAACCACTAAAATAAACAAAACAACAATTTCACAAAAAACTACTGTATTTACAAACAGCTGATAGTAACAGTCTGCATTTAAATTTGATCCTTATAACAGCTGTATAATCAACACACAGTAAACAAACCAAATAAAATATTTCTCCTATTAAAATAACATGGTAACTTTAAAGGGCCGTAGGACCCTTAAAGAGCCCGTAGAACCCTTATGTCCGATTTGGACCATTTCAGATTTATACCTTCCCATAGATGGTTACTATGACCGAGCAAAATTTCGTGAGGATCACTCCAGCCGATCAGGAGGAGTACGTGTAAATAAAAAGCCAGAGTGTAGTATAGGAGCTCCGCTCAAAAATTTGGTTTAATCTACTTATAAAACAGTCCAAATTTTTTATTTTTTTTGTTGCAGCCAGTAAAACGTAGTCTATTAGATCCTATACTTGAATTAGAGAATTTTAAATATTTAGTAAACATAAGGAATAATGTGCAAGAATCACTAACATTGACTTTTGAATGTGAAGCAAGTGTAAAACTTGACACCCCTTTTTTTATTATTAGTATTTCAAGAAGTAAAATATTCCTTTAAAGTTACCGTTATGGTATTTTTACACACTTACGATTTGCAACTTTTTTATACCTTTAGGAACATATTATTTATGGAAATATTTATTCTAAGTTTAAACTTGTTTTACTGGGCACTTATGAAATACATCGTTCTGGGCATTTAGGTTAACGTACTGGGCAGGATGAATATTAAGTAAGGTCTTCAAACATTTCTGTTACGTTGAAAGCATATTAATTTGAATATTACAAACAATAAAAGTTATGTAACAAGTATTCGAAAATAATAACTCCCAATAGCCCCACTAGATAATTGTTTAAATACAATTGCAAATCCACAATTTGTCTCGTATGGACTTCACGTACTGTATGATTCAAATTTCACATAGGACATTGTTTAAAAATAGCGCTCCATGGTTGAACGATCCAAGTAGAGCTCCCGCTCGCTGTTAAGCTTGTGAGCGATAATTTAGCGCCTCCTATTACAACGATCCTGGAAGCTTAAGACACTGGGCTTGGCTACATCGGATAGGTCTGCTCTGTAATTTACTGAGATAAAAGGTGTAATAGCTTTCGTTTAGTTGATAAAAGAAGATTTAAACCTTAAAATCCTTTCTGCATTGCGTTACTTCTTAGTTTTTCATTTCAACATTTTATCATCGGTTTTCCCGATATCTTACATTTCAAAAATTAAATTTGTTTGTAACAATCATGTAACAAATTAATACTACTTTATTGTGATTTCAAATGGAATAGATTACATTCCTGAAAAAAATTAAAAACAAAGTAATTACCTTTGGTTTATTATTTTACAGAGGGTTGATCTTATTTAATATCATTTCCCAAGATTAATATCTTAAAAATATTGTTTTCGTACAACATATACATGCGTTAATTTAGTATAAAATGAGAGCAGGTTTGGTCCGTTGTTCTGTAAAAACATTAAACAAAAAAAGTTCACTGGCATAGACAAGCAAATTGAGGCTTCATAAAAAAACTGTTGCTGCATCATTATAAACAGAGAGCAAAATTACAAAATTAGATTACACCTTGGTAGCACTAACATTTGAAATGGCATATGACAATAATACCCCCGTAGCAGCAAACCTGCGTACTCAGCGAATTTCCAATGCATATATATGTATCTTAATACCACATAAAGCCACATACCAAGTTTCATTAATATACATTCATAAATAAACGATTTATGACATTTTAATTATCCTCCATAAGAATAACATGGCGGCTGAGTATGCAGGTTTGCTGAAGCAAGGAGTACAAAAAATGGGGTTTTATACTAATATCAATACAACTCATGTAGGTAAAGCCACATACCAAATTTCATTAATTTATTTTCATAATGAAGGGAGATAACACGTTACTTATTCTCCATAAGAATAACATGGGGCTGAGTACGCAGGTTTGCTGCTATGGGAGCCATTGGTAAAAAATTGTTTTTTTGAGCAAATATCAATGGTCCACAACCAAATGAAGTCGTATACCAAGTTTCGTCAGTATACGTCCATAAATAAGCGAGATATACAATTTTTATTTTCCTCCATAAGAATAACATTAGACAACGTACTGTGTTTAGCACTTTCAATATCTCGGTAACCAATTGACTTAGAGAAATGATCAAAATACCAAATTGTGTGTTTTTTTAAGCTGAATCCAATGGGAAAAACTAAAATTTGACTATTTCCAAAACTATATGTAAAGAATTCGAAAACCCCATTTTTGGGGTACAAAACCCCCCCAAAATACCCCTTCGGATAGAGCGATCTGGCTGGTTTTCGAACTTTAAGTCATAAATATTGCTTTACACGTTTATACAAAATTTAATCAAAATCGGATAATTTTTACTAGAGTTATCGTGCTCACGGACACATATATATACAGTTTCGAACGAATGGTGTTTTTGGGGTCTGGGGACCTCAAAACGAAAAGTTATCATGGTTCCGGGCCTAGGTCTTACCATGCCGACTACGGTAATAGCTTCTTCCCTATAGGGGAAATTCGCTAAAAGTCAATTGATCCTACACATGAGCTCATGCATTAGAGAAATGTGCGTGACGTGTGATCTACTAGTTGATAATTAGTGTGTGGTTTGTGAATAGAGAGTAAATCATACACAACTGTGTCGAGTGGGTGAGTGTGTGAGTGCGACGAGTGAAGAGAGCACATAACATATTTCTATCAAGCACCAATTTAGAGCTAATCTTTTCTGGAAAGAGTCCCATAGTGAAATAACAAATATACCACTCAAGTCATTTAACACTGAACCCTGAAACCAACTTGGACAATATTTTAACGGTTTAAGTGCTTCCTATTTAATATTTTTAAATAATTTGACTTTTAAAATAGATTTTTGTTTTGATTCGCTTCACTCAAACATTGCGGGATACATTGTTGTAACTCATTAGTATGTTGCACATAATTTCATCCTTCTATGGTTCTTTTAGTCTTTGAAAAAATTGTTATTGTCATATACTGAAACGTTGATAAATTATTGACATGCTTGGATGCAGGTAATTTACTTCTGTCAATACAATTTTGAAAGCAGTTGTCACTTCCAATGACAATACCGGTACGTTAAAAGTCTTCAGATTTCCTTTATGATTTGCGTTATTGGTGTTTTGTATTGTCATTAAAATTATCTACTGTCTGTTTGAGAAGAAATACATATACAAGAAATTCTCAGATTTTCTATTTTTTATTTTACTATAAACCCTTGGGCGGAAATATTGTCATATGTATATTGTATATGTAAAAACCTAAACTAGGGTTCCTAGATTGATGTCAGGACTAAGATGAAACTAGGTACCACACCAAAATGTAAAAATGTACTTTGATAAAAAAATGTTTAGTTATGTCTTGGATAAACATGAATACTATTTTGAATCCATTGAAATTAAAGAAGGTATCCAACCCAAAGACAAATAGCCAAAGAAAATGTGTCATATATAACCCCCCTCCCCCCTCCAAAAAAAAGTGAATAAGCAAATTTCCCCTTCACCATATGGGAGTAAATAAAATATTACATAATGCAATAGGCTGCAAATTAAATATTTCAACATCAAGTCAGGCGAAAGAATGTGCTATAAAATTAGTTACAAATAATAAACAGCACTCATGGCAAAATTTAAAAAAATCATAAACTTATTCACATTTGCTAAGAGGGTGTAACACCATATCGGCAAAACCCTTGGAGGGATTTACTGTCTACTGTCAGTTGGGGGAATGTATCGAAATTATTCAAGGGCATTGCGCTATGACTAAGGTCTGGATATGCCAAGACATTGGCTCATTGTAACCTTTCACGTAAATATTACATGTGACGGAATAATTCAACATTATAGAAGAATATAATATAATATAATATATATATATATATATATATATATATATATATATACATAATATATATATAATATATATAATTACTATCTCACTGTATTGAGTTTTTTATATTGCATTTTTTACATAGAAACATTGTAATATACTGTATAACATTCGGGAGGTATCGGGTTTCATCCCTGGCCATTCTGAATAAGTTTGTACGGTTTCTCATCCCACTTAGGCAAATTCCGGTATGGTTCCCTAAGAGGGCTGTACCCCACCAGAAAGGTAGAAATAGGACTCAGGACTACCTTATCGGTTAAAACATTTCCCCTTAAAGTTATTATTTTATTTTGTAAATTCCAAAACAATATAAATTATTGTAATGGAATAAATATTATTATTATGGTTTGACTACAAATGTCCATCGTCCACGTTAAGTTTAGTATATCAGAGTTAGTGAATACTAATTTACCCATGGTAATTACCAGACAGATGTTAATCTGCCTAACTGTCATGCAGAGTCAATAATTCATCTTAAATACAAGTAAATTCGCTTCGTTAACAAGTGTTGATCTTGTAGTGAGCATGTGTTCAACTATCATTAAAAAAAATTAAAATAATAATGTGATCAAAGAAAAAAGTTAGTGCATATTAATGCAGCCCAGGCAGAGGTTGTGTTGCTAAATAAGCTTCCTGGTTGGACCAAACTTGAAAATAGCTTTTCTAAGTACAGGGCAAAGTTGAACAAAATGTTGTTTAAGAGATTTTTGCGGACATTTTTATTATTGTAAACAAAGAATGGGACAAAATATTTAACAACAAACATATTTTATTCCTTACATTAATTTATAGACCACTCTCATGAATTTAGTTCATCACAGAAACATCTGTGCAGTATTTCCTAATTTTAATTGGTCATTGTCCCAATCTATATATTAATACTCTAGGAGTTTTTTCTTAACAGTCATTACTCAATAACGGCTGGACAGATTTAAACGTTTGAGGTGTCAAATTAAAGGTATTTTTACTTAGATTTGCCAATAGGTCTCAGAATTTTAAGAAAAGGGATCACTTAAATACTGTAAATGGATGAATTTCGGAATAGTGGCGCTATCCGACGGCGGAAGTCTAAACTGCGTGTTGATTGAAAGTACGTTGTTATCATCCGTTTTAATATCCGATGTTTTGATATATTTGTTTACAACCGAAGTAACCTTTCGTTGGGTACAAACTTGCTCGGATTCGAGCAACAGAACAAATAGTGAAAATTAATCACCTTGCCAAAATATTAATATCTAAAGTTCCTCAAAATTGGGGTAAAGTTTAAACATTTTTCTGTGATGATTTTATAGGAGAATTACTATAGAGATTATGTTTTTTTTATGAATTAAATTTAGTTATGAATTAAATTAGTTATTTTGAATCCTAAAATGTATAGCAAATTTGTTTTGGAAATTACTAACATTTGTTAATGATTAACAACTAAACTTTTGTTTGTATCAAATTGATGGATTTCCGTAATAGGTTTTAAAATGTATCAAATTAAAATAGTGTAGTATATGTGTTGTGTAACAAGGAACAGGGAACTGAGTTAAATAGGATGTCTCAATACAATACTATATTTGAAATTTGGATAAGTAGAGACGAAATATATCAAATGATCATGGCTGAATCGTTGGTGTTGATTTAAACTGGGAACTTGACTGCCGCTATTAAGACCATTATTTTTTTTAGCTGGTTATGAATGGACGTCTTCGCCGGAGCCTTACCTTATATTATCTTATTTATCGTCACTTCGGGGCTAAAACTGATTTTGGAGTGGTCATTAGGCCCCTATAATTGTGTTTCCTTACATTTCTTGTACCTTGTGTAAGTATATGAAATTGAATTATTTAGACTACCCTACTACATACTGTCACCGACTCATAGGAAAAACGCCATTTAAGCTATGCTATTATAATTTTCGTCACAAATTTGTAAAACATTTTGCAATATGGTCTTTATGAAATACCAAGAAAAAATAGTCCAAAATCGACCATATTACTGCAGTGGAAGGAATTATTGCAAATTTGTAAACAAAAATTATACAATATTATATTATATACAGGGTGGTAGGTGTAGCCTGTCCATAGGCATTGTCTGGCGGTCCCTGAGCTTACGAGAACTGTGTCTTTAACCTGATACACATCGCCCCTAAACGGCCAGATTGTAGTATTTTGCTATGTGGCAGGGCTGGACCGAAGTTTAAAGAAAATTAGTTCATGATTTATCTTTTAGAACGATATTCAACTTTTGGAGTAAAACATTAAAAAGTATATTTTTTTGTGAGTTAGGCCTCCGAAACACTGATCAATACATGCATACTGGTTTGAATTACCTTATCGTCACGTGATTCTATCTTCCTCGAAAGGCGACCGGTTTCAATCCACTTTGGGACCTCATCAGGCGAACGTCCAAGTTCTATTACTTCTCAAACATGTCAGTTTTTGTAGTTATTCAAAAAATCTACATGTTTGAATAGAACTAGAATTTTGACGTTAGCCTGTTGAGGTCCCAAAGTGGATTGAAACCGGTCGCCATTCGAGGAAAATAGGATCACTTGATGACAAGGTAATTTAAACCCGTATACATATAAAAAGTATATGTTAAATAATTTCATACAAATTCAGTATGAATTTGTTTAAATATTTTATAAAACTACTAGCTGTTACCCGCATGCTTCGCCCCGCCAATGATTTTTAAAAAATATGACAGTTGTGTGTACTTTATTCTGTGGGTAGTCCCTGGAACTACTACGAATCGAGATCAACCTTTTGTATTTTCACCAGCTCAAAAAAAATTAATGTCCATAAGGAATACATGGGAACTTTGTCGGGGTCCCTGGCAGAGCCCTAAGGTGAGATCAGGATGAAAACCATTTAGTTTTCATATTTTATTCCAAAAGAATCTGTGTACAAAGTTTAAACTCTCTAGTAAATGGGAAGTAGGAGAATTCATGATAAGTGAGTGAGTGAGGGCTTTGCCTTTCATAGGTATATATTAAACTATTTATTGTAAATTATTTTAAGGTTTGAACTGATGTTTCAGGAGCGCAGTCCCAGCAGCAGCACCGATGTTTCGTGTGCCTGTCCGAGACTGGCTCTGACGTGGAGGTGGAGAGGGTGTTCCCCGGGGCCAAGCTGGAGTCGTGCCGTCTCTCCAGCGAGGTCATGGTGTGCCCTGACAACTACAGGGGCTGCCTCACCCAGAGCAAAGGTAGTAACCCCACCCATTAGCAAAATTTGACAATTTTGACTGGGGGAGCAAAATGGTTGTGATCGTGACTTTTCATACATTACAGTAATAACTTAAGTTTTACTTTATTCATATTTGATAATTGCCTCTGAACTGGTAAGACTTATGAAAATAGTGGTTTTATATTACCTTTCCGTCACCAGTTCTCTAGTATCGTTTATTTCACGACCAGGTTTCGGTACGAAGTTGTACCATGATCATGTGGAAGTCGTCCGTGACTCAAGCTGTGATTATGAAGCTGTCCAGAAGACTTTATCGAAAGTTAAAAGAGAAACACGTACACCACAAAGAGAACACGCACATTGTTACACTTAAACACGAAAAGATTTTAAATACTTAATCAACGGATGGTCGGCGGCCACAATGTTCGTTTGTACAACCGTTACCCGGTACCGAACGGTACAAACGAACATTGTGGCCGCCGACCGTCCGTTGATTAAGTTTTTAAAATCTTTTCGTGATTAAGTGTAACAATGTGCGTGTTCTCTTTTGGTGTACGTGTTTCTCTTTTAACTTTCGACAAAGTCTTCTGGACAGCTTCATAATCACAGCTTGAGTCTCGGACGACTTCCACGTGATCATGGTACAACTTCGTACCGAAACCTGTTTGTGAAATAAACGATACTACAGAACTGGTGACGGAAAGGTAATATAAAACCACTATTTTCTTAAGTTTTACAATTTATTGACGGGGCAGTTAGCCCCTCTGGCCACCCCCAGATTACACCTACACCACTGCCGGACATGCTTCGAGTTTAAGGCCCAGGTCTACCCCTTATGCACAGTCCTAGGAAAGGGTTTGCCAGATCCCTTTATAGAGATGCTACATAAACCCCTTAATTAAAGTTAGTATAATAATAAAGAGGAACATTTTATCTACAAATGTATCTTTTTAAATTTTTAATGGATTTGCAATTACAACCACTTTTAAATGTACAAACATGAGCTATTTCAAACTACAACAACTTCAGGCAGAAAAACTATCTTGAGTAATAAAAAATAGCACGAGTAATTATTTTCCTATTAAATACCATTTACAGAATGTTTATAAATAAAGTAAATATTATCATAGCCACAAACAGATCCTGCGGACCTCAGTAACGCTCCTTTTTCCTATTTTAACAATGTATTTCCATGCGGGAGCGCAGATTTTTCCGTAGGGTAGACCATAGCCTCAAGTAAGAATAATATACCATAGAGAGCCAAACAGATGAGTTTCCTGTGTCAGCTGTTGGATGTGTTGCTCTGTTGCATCCAAACACGCATAGAGAGTGAGTCTAGTGGATGATGTGGCAAAGGGCAGCTTGTCTGGCAGGCTTTACCTAGTCTCTCGTCTTTCATTAAACATTAATTACTAAAAACATTTATCAACTATTATTACAACTTCTCTGTATCTTCTGAGTATGGAACTACTCATTCATTAGAGGTGAAACCAATAACATATTGTTTTGGCCAGTTATGTAAAGACAAGTAAGGGGCAGATTTTATTTTAATTTGGTTACTTTTTTTATGTTTGTTCACAATGAGCCACTGTGTATTTTTGTATTTATTAAACCATTAACCCTTACAATATAGTAAAGCTAGGTGATATTGACTTTGCGTATAATCCTTTAAAGTTGGACAAAAGTCTAAATATGTGTAAATAATAATTTTACCTTAGTTATATTTTTGTCAAAAACATCATCCCTGCTTAAAGTTATGTGAGGAAGGAACTCGATTGTCGGGAGCAGGAAAGATGACACAATTCTCATCTTAAACAAGATTTAAGAAAAGCAGCACTAGAAGTTATTTTTACCTAACCCATCTAGTTAAACGACGAAGTATTTCACTTTAGTTAACTACCACTTATGTTCTGATTTAGAGTCCTAGAGGTTTCCACAGCATGTTCTGCCAAGGTGTCTCAGAATCAAATGGAACACCTAATGGTTTTTGACAGAATTTTGGAGATTACACTATATAACCGTAAAGCTCCCAGATTTAGTAAAATAAATAAACATTAAAACCATTTATTTGGACAGTAACTTCACACTTCACACTCTCCGCAGGTGACCAGGTCATGAGGACGTGTGCCCAGCTGGCCGTGGACGCCTGTCGGTGGGCCAACGGGGTTGAGTACTGCTACTGCATGGGAGAGCTCTGCAACGCACCGCCTCCCAGACCAGTGGCACCCTCGGACGATGAGGACCTCGGAGAGACTCTGGAAGGCAGTGGCGCTCACAGCGAACCCCCCGCCACCAGAGAGCCTCCCCCGCCAACCACCCCCACTCCCCCGACTGCTGTCACGAATGTTACTTCTAGCGGGGTTGTTGATGGTCCGGTTACTCTGTGTGTGACAGTTTCCGTTCTAGTTGCCGTCTGGAGGTAACTGCGTGATGGATTTGGTATTCCGAGTTTAAACTGTGATAACAGCCTGGGCTGATGGTCGGGTTGTGTTTGTAAGGTTATATTGTAAGATGTTTGAGTCATGATTTATATGTGAGTCGACTATGAGATAATGACTATACAGTGTTTTTGATCATATTCCTTGTAACAAATATAACAATATATACATCAAACTATTTTTAAGTAATGCAATTTTGTGAGCATAAAACAATAAATTCTTGTAACCAAAAGGATTATAATAGTTATAAGAGGATTCAGAAAAATTATAGAAACATTTTAAAAAAATAGAACGATTCAAAACAAAAATAGTTTGATGTATTTAACTACGTCATGGAGAGCTGTTATGATGAAAATTAACTAATGTATGGGAATATTAAAGTAGGATTTAATAATATACTCCTTTGTTGTACAGTATTTATATATGTATAGAGAGAACTTTAACAGAGTACTCTACCTCAGGGAAGGTTGTGAATCAGAGCTGACTCTGTAATCTTTTTATTTTAAAAAGTTAAGTCGATTAAACCTAAAAAAATGATCCTAAATAAAAATGTACCGACCCGAACACTCCCCGCGCCTTTTGGAGCGCGGGTAAGCGGCGGGAGCATCGCTTCCCGTGCACTTCGTAGCGTGAGTAAACGGCAGGGGTATCGATGGTATCGGTATCGACATTGAACGAATGAATCTCGATACCGATACCAATGTCCAAGAATCGGTGGTATCGAGAATCGACTCATCCCTAATTTTTACATTAATATTATATTGAAACTAGATTTAGATAATAGGCCACTGCCAGATTTACATTTGTATTCTTAAAACAACACAAATTTAAATCTTCATAAATATAATTACTTTCTTTTCTACATGCTTCTTGGCACTTAAAACTTCCCAAACAGACCCCCTTTCAAAATAAAGCAATCTCAACAAAATGCCGTGAGGTAGAACCTCTTATAGAGTGTAAGTAATGGTGAAGTTTTGTACATATTTCTACTTATAACTATTAATTGATGTCTAGTCCTAGTACTTTACGATGTTACACATATTACATATTAGTGTATAAAAAGGTGTTAGTTACTGTGTGAAAAAAATGTTTAAAATAAATTAAGACGTTTTAATGTGTAAAAAGCAGGCTGCAAGCTGCAAGTGCTTGTTGTGAAATATATTACAAATTGATGGTTAAAAACACTCTAGTTTACAAATTCCTTGACATTCAAGCAGTAACAATGAAACATTTAAAACTTAATGATTACAAGTAATAACCTTCAATTTAAAATGTCATGACTGTTAAAAAAAAACACATTGTTGTCAAAGAAACATCAATGAATTATGTAGCACTTAGTAGAGTTGAATTTCCCACAAGAATCTGTGTTAAGTTGCCATTTATTTTATAAGTATAATTTTGCAGAAAATAAAACTGTTATTTTTTTGTTGTAATAAATATTTGTATCCTTGGAAAATATCCTTGAACCTTGTATTCTTTAGGCTATAACTTAAGTATATAAAATAGTTTTCTTTTATTTGATAAATTCAAAATAGACCTAAAAATAGCTTCTACAATTTTATATTTTGCAAATTAAAAATGAGACCTGTGCGGATATTACCATTGGCTAAAACTATGCAATTTGAGCAAGTATTCTATTGAATTTGAAAATTAATTCTATTCACAGGTTAGGGCTACTAATATTATAAATAATCAAATAAGACAAACAAATCACTCTTTAAATATTAAAATTATTCAAAATTAATTTAATCAGATCTCTTTTAGTTGAATAAATTACTATTCCAGTTTAACCCATTGGATACTTAGTTTTTAATGACTGAATGGCCCCAGAACTTCAATTAAATTTCAATATTTTGTAGTGTTTTAGTAAATAAACTGTAAAAATGTACTTTGGCTGCTAATTGGGCAAACATGGTGTTTTTCTTGAAGCTGTATACATTTTAATTTTAGTATGTTAATAGAAAACAAAAATAAAAAATCATATTTAAAATATTTTGTTATAAAAATAAAAATAAAATTGTTTAATTAAAAAAATAATAATATAGTAAAAATAAAAAATAAAATAAAATAAATGTCTAATCAGTTGTATAGTAAAGTGCAAAAACTATTTCCTTACATAAAAATTTTAGTTTGTTACTTTATCTAAAAAAACAAATTTTTTATGATTTTTTAGCAAAACCACTTTTTCTTGAATAATTTATCATACCCAAAAACACAAAGTGTTGACGGGTTGCCAAGTCCTAAAATTATATGATATCATAATGTATTCCAAGTCAAAGATAGCACCTTTGATCTGACATTGTTTATCATCACAAATTACTTAAATATGTTAAAATAACAATGCTCGAAAGATAGTTGGTTATTTTCTATCTGTTCTTGGCCAGCAGATAATAAATTTTTATAATATTCAATTATAATTTTTAACTATACTTTATTTAGATGTTTAAATTTCAAAATAAAGATTTTTCATCAGTGGAGCTGCTGGCCAAGAACAGATAGAAAATAACCAACAATCTTTCGAGCATTGTTATTTTAACATATTTAAGTAATTTGTGATGATAAACAATGTCAGACCAAAGGTGCTATCTTTGACTTGGAATACATTTTGATATCATATAATTTTAGGACTTGGCAACCCGTCAACACTTTGTGTTTTTGGGTATGATATCATTTGTTTTTTATATAATTGTTTATTAAAAATTGTTATAAATGAGATTTCAAGTTGAAATGAATATTTCATCAACATTAGTTAGATTATGATGTTTATTTTTAAACTATTTTATTAAAATTCTTATTTATGAATTACAATCTGTTTTAAATACAGTAGCATATATTAATCCTGAATGTTCTGAAAAGAAAACAACAACATACTGTATTTTGGAACTTCTTCAAAACTCCCTCAATTTACAATGCTTATTCAAAATTCCCTGAGAAATCTAGGTTTTTAAAATTCAGTCACTACTTTAGGTATGGTAAACACTCTGCAAATACTCTGAACATATGGTGTTTTTTAAACCAAATCGACCATCAAGCAAAACTTTGCCCCGGTGATGAATTTATAAAAGTTAGGCTAATATTTTACGCAGTGGGTTAATTCAAAAAACAAAAATTGAAAACCATCAATGATAAAAAGTTACTTTCTAAGATAGACAGTTTCGGTCAATATACGTTGGCATACCACAGCCCGAGATGTGTTTTGTGTGGAACGTTCGCCCCAGGAATGTAAACACTGCTGACCGCCAGCTACTCAGTCTTAAATACATATTTTGACAATTTATAATCTTCCGACTCAAATTAGCTTTCTATTTTTACAGTCCAAGAATGTAAACTGTTTGTTTAAATAGAACAACATGTGTAGCAAGTTATTTATAGCGGCGTATTTAAAATTAATCATTACTCACTTCTAAGTAGGTATTTATGTCGTCGTAACTTTGCTAATTTAGTAGAGCTCTGTTTTTGTTTGATAAATGAAACGGAAGCATGCCAAAGCATGATGTGAAAATCGTAGTAAAATGTCAACACAACAATTAAATTATGCAGTAAATCAGGCCTAAAAAGTGGCTTATTTAAGAAATATAAACCAGGTTATCAACACCCAAATTTTATCTAAATTATAAAAAAGATCATGATTTTTGTTTAACAATTTGTTATTTATATTTATCTTTATAATTTGTTTTGAATTATCATAATATATTTAAAAAAAAACAACATATAAATCAACTTTGCTTTTTGATGTTATTTTCAAATTAAACTTGGCAGGAGAGGGAAAGTTAAAATAAGATAAAATTATTCACTTTGAATAGCTAATAAATAAATAAAGCATACGGTATATTTTAATTCATCAATATACAATCAATATACAATACAATCAATACATATACAATCAATTTTAGCATCAATATACAATATTTACAAATTACTTGTATTTGTACTTACATGAACTAAACAACTTTTTGATTAGTTTATTATTACATGAACTATCATATAATAATCTTATACTAATAAAGGCCACAAACGTAGAAATCAAACATCCTAAATTATATCTAACATGCCTTTCAGCCTCTTTTTGCTCTTCTCTTCAGTCTGAGATTTTAGATAGTTGATTCCAGCTGATATCGAGTCAGCCAGTTGCGGCTTGATTGATGAATGAGTGTTCTTCTTGTCAGCATCTATATAATAAGACATTGATGGTGGGGGAGGTATTTCAGTAAACTTCCTTTTATTACTTTTCCATTTGTCGTTATTTGATTCCTTACGTTTCTTTGAAGATCTTTCAACTTCATCATCACTGTCTATTTCTAGAAGATTGACAATCGGTTTGAGTACAGTTGCAGAATTATCAGATTCATCGAATGATTCACTTCCCATTTTGGTTAAATCTTTTTGATGGTTTGTTCTCTGTGGATGTAAAGAGATGTTATTATAGTTCCTTCTTCTAATCACATTAGTATTCATATCTGAAGAAACTGTATATACCTGCTCCACTGTATGCACTAATGAAGGAACATCTGTTGATTCGCGTGTTTCTGTAAATATTGTTGGATCTGGAGACAATCTGTGATTTCTGTTTGCTTCCTCTGAAGGTGTATTTACGCTTTCAGCTCTGCTTTTAGATAACAGAAGATCAATGTCTGTGGTAGTTGGCTTCCACCCTATGACTGAGGGTCCAGGAAAATCTTCATTCTTGCTTTCTGCTCTATGGTCATTACTGTTTATGGGACTTGATTTTGAACATTCTTGAGTGGAGAAATCGCCTATTTTATTTGATATGTTATCTGACACAACCTTACAATTTTGCTGAGAAAACGCTTGCCAGTCTTTTACAGATGGACCAACACTTTCTTCCTCACCTGCTTCTATTTCTTCTTGAGATCCCATTCTTTCTCCTTTTTTAACTTTTGACTTCTTATGTTTCTTCTTTCGTTTTTCACTGAAGACTGTTTTTTGTTTTGCCTTTTTTGAGGTAAAAACATTAGGATTTGGTTTCCATTTCTGTTCTGCACTGTCCTCCAGATTTATGGTTTCTATAAGGCTAGAGGGAGGTGCAAATTCTCCAGGCCTTTCTTGCCTCTTTTTCTCTACCCATTCTTCTTGAGACATAACTGGAACACAAATATTCACAGTATAAATGTGGTTGAAAGTACACAAATTATAATGGTTTTGTAAACAGTGTTTTAAAAGGTCTATCTTAAGTATTAAGTGTTTTGCAAATGTTTTTGATTCTATTTTGTTTATTTAACCCAAGAAGAGGTTCATACCAAATTTTGTCTTATATTTATACACTGATTTTGTTATTACACAGTAGAATCGTTATTTTGCAAGTTAATTGGGAGCAAGACAAGCTCGGATATGTAACAGCTTGGAAAATAGATCTAGGTTAGGTGGTATTGGGAAAACAAAAAAATCTGGTTTATGTAACGCATTAGTTTACTGTAAGAAAATATATAACATAAAAGCAAAAACTGTGCGGTTGCAGAAACAAAAATAGATGAGAAACAATCCTGATTACTGCAACATTTTCATATGAATTAAAATACTAAATGTAATTTAGAAGAAGTGATATCTGTAGAAGTGTATATTAGTTGTCGTCATATCTGCGTGGCAGCCGGCTCGACCTACCAACAGCCAGTTGAGATCGACACTGACAGGTCAACCTTGAATTTTCAGGGCAATCAACAACTGATTTTACGAGCTTTATTTGTATGTCCGGTAGGGATGTGCGAGTATTCGAACTTCGAGCTTTTTCGAGCTGAGTACTACAGTATTCGGCTCGGCTCAAGATTTACATCAAAGTTCGAGCCGAATATTTAAAACGCCATCTAGTGAAAAGAGTCATCTACAAAAGTAAATTTAAAGCAAAAACGTTCCAGAATCAATGTTAGAATTCTCGTAGTTTGCGTTGCTAGAGCTCCATAACAAATATAATCCAGCAATGCTGAAGCTTTCAGTTCTTCGTTTAAAAACATAACCAAATATTAAATTACTGTTTTAAACTGCCGACTTGATCAACCAACGCAACGGACCTACTTTCTCTACGCTCAATCACATCAAGTGAACATATCACACGATTCTTTTTGCAGTGCAGTATTGCCGTTGTCCAGTTGAGTTGTGCAATATTTCACGGTAAATAATCAAATTAATAATTAATACAACAATCGTACTGCTCCAGAAAAAGTACCCTGGCAAAAAACTAAAATCGATGAAAACACATTTTCTAACTGTGCATCGGTACAGTCTTTTCCTTTTCTACAACTTACAACTTCGTACATTACACAATAATTATATTTCCTGAAGTCTGAAATTACGTCTGGCAACACTGTTTGCGTACCCACTTTGCGAACTGCCTTAAGTCGTTGAGTGAAGATGGTTATAATGTAATAATGATTTAGCGTGACCAATAGCTAGGGATAAAGTTGACAGTTGTAGGTGATGAACGACTAATAATCATGACGGCGTTTTAGTGTGCAGCTGAATTAGTACTCTACAAAAATTGTATTGTTAAAAATCACCAGTTTACAGTAGAATCTAAAGTACTTAGAGATAAAGCGAATATAAAAACTGTAATCATATTGTAGTTGTTAAAGTTAACAATAAATTAGTGTTACATCATTGTTGCATTAATTTACACTTCAAAATCACTAATTGCGAGGTTCACAAAATCTAAAGATTAAAAAATATTCTGAATGGTTACGTAATGCATATTTATAATACCGGTGGACATATTATTTAAAAGTTTGATTATATTCTATGTACGCCTAACCAATGGCAAGGCAAGACGCGATCAAAATGGCGCAGTGCTTTGTAACTTGTAACGCTACAGCTGTGCGATTAAAATCATATTGTTAACATTGATAAATCCGCGGGATTGTTTGAATTTGTGAATAAATGTCATTAGAAAGCATATCTTTTGTAAATATGCTATCAAATTGTTAAAGCAGTGATGGAAGGAACGCATTGACGATGCTTTTCCACCTTCTGCTTTTGAAACCTTTTGTTTCAGAAGCAGATATAATAGGTTAAGTCTATTAGGTAATAGGTAAATACAACATAAGCTAGGCCTATGTTATTGGATAACTTATTTCAGCGAGTACAATAAGATATAAAGACTGCTTTAACTAACTTATATTTATAAAAGGATAACCTACAATTTTCTATTTACAAACAGTTGAATGAGAGATATAGGCTACTGGGTTTTGGCAATTCCCTAGGCTAGGGCCTAAGTGTTTGGTTACATGTTTGGTTGACATATAGTCCGTTTATTATGGCTATTAATAATACGATAATAACTACATTAGTTAACCTGTGGGCTTATCAGTCCACAAAAAAAATTTGTAGTTCTCTTCCTTTAAGGTTATTTTTTTCCTACGTAGACTACCTACTTTATATTGAAATAAAAATTGTTCGTTACTTTCTACAAGTGGTATCAATAAATTTTCCTTTTTATTAGCCTAACTATTTTGTTATTTTCCCACTGTAGGCCTTTATTTATTGAACATAGGCATGATGAATATAGAAGAAGTGAATGAAATATGAAAAATATTGAAAGGTATAAATTACGTTACATTACCATAATGAATTAAATGTTTGTTGTTTTAAACATAATGCAAATAAAGAATAAATATAGGCCTAATCAAAAATGCATAAAGCTCGAGAACTTTGAAAAATTCTGCCCCGTTGGGCTGGAGTCAGAAAACACTACCAGTTTATTGCACACCCCTAGAGAAAATTCTCATAAAAAAAGCTCGGCTCGAGAAAGCTCGAAGCTCGAGAACTTAGAAAAAAAACTCGGCTCAGCTCGGCTCGAGCCAGAAATCACTATTCGCACACCCCTAATGTCCAGTGACCAGCTCGGTTAACCCACTAAATCACTAAATTACTGTCTGAGACAAGTCTTCTGTACCTAAAACTGTTAGGTCTACTTAATTCCAATAGTAACTAAACAGAATCATGAACTTAACCGATCATTTTCAGCGTTCTTCGTGTTGGTAAGAAACACAAACACCACTGAACACCCTGAACCAAAAATTGTTACAGTAATTCCTTTCAAAACTACTAGATAACAATTTCTGCTGGGTTGGCCCTAAACTCAGATGCAACAAAATCAGATTAGCGTTATAGTGTTTGGCAACCAATGTGGACATCTACATTAATATTTGGATCAGATTTAAGTTTTTTTTGTTCGATTAAATATTGGAAAAAATATGATTTTAAAACATCAAACTATACAAAGTATCAAAGTATACAAAGGATTTACAAAATGTAAGATTAAAATTGGTTGATTTCTTACCTGGCGCTACACCATTTTTCCCAATATCCCAAGGTCGAACGGGTGCTATCTTCTTAACTGAGTCTTCTAGATCAGTAATACTTTCCTCTTCAATACCTTCCTTTCCCTCTCCTTCGATGGCGGTCATGGGTGTTTCAACCTCTGAAACAAAAGAGCACATTACTGGCTACTGTACCTTGAAACTGTACGGTTCCAGGTGCCCCTACATCATAGGTTGAAATGTAAGGTCTTCCTAGATCTTTCAAGAGTTCAAACGTTACAACCGTGAAGGTTCCCTGAATGACTTGGAAGTACATAAAGTCTACAAGTTAAATAACTAAAATCACCTCCGTAAAAGTACAATTCTCGTAGACTTAAAGGTTACTAACACAATGACTGCCTTGATCATGATCGAACGTGGAAATTCCATTTTTCCTTGCTTAGTAATCCCAGCAAATATCACATGCCGGTTTGAATAAATAAATTACGTTGTTCGTTAGAGATTACTTAGTTTAAGATTAAGTATATCTAATTTAGGAGTTTTGGCACATAAAATAAAAAAAAAATAAAAGAGATGAGTAACTAGATCAAGGAGAATTAGAGTGCTTCTGGAGGTTCAACATTTCAACAAATTAGGAATTCATGCAGTGAGGAAAATCTCACTCACAAAAATCATAAAACTGTGATTTTATGTTAACATAAAATAACATCATCAAGGTAAAAAAAGTGACAATTACCGTGCGGAGGAGACTCGGGCGGCAGTCCCAGGCGCAGCCGCCGCCGCTGTCGCGCAGCCGCCAGTCTGGCCTGCAACTGTTGCTGTCTGCGCGCCCGCAGCCCCTGCGCAGCCTCCTGCTGCTCCTCTGTCTGTGCACGCAGCTTCTGCAGCTCCTCCTGTTGCCTGGCACGTTCAGCTTCTTCCGTCGAGAACTCAAAGTAGCCCACACCATGCGGTCTTGCCTCTAAACAAAAACTAATAAATAAGGGTGCGTAAGAGTGTAGTATACCTAAAACAAATGTACATTTTTAAACATACAAAACTAGGTGTTACCCGCAGGCTTCGCCCCGAAAATGATTTATAAAAACTATGGAAGTTGTGTGTGCTGTATTCTGTGGTTAGCCCATGGAACTACTACGAATCAAGATCAGCTGTTTCTATTTTTATCAGCTAAAATAAAAATGAATGTCGATAAGAAATCCATGGGAACTTTGTAGGGGGTCTTTGGCGGAGCCCTAAGGTCAGATCAAGATGAAAACCATTTAGTTTTCCTATTTTATGCCTAAAGAATCAGTGTACAAAATTTCAACTCTCAAGGTAAAAATTTGTGATGAGTGAGTGAGTGAGGGCCTTTTATAGAAGATCATTACATTGGAGATTCTAGTGTCACTCCTACTCTTCATATGAAGAAGTCTCCAATGGAGAAAATACTACTCATTTTAGTGTGTGAATATATCTTTTCTTTGTACCATGCTCATCTGACACAGTTTATTCGACTGTGTATCTCATCTGCTCCTACTGACATTCCTAAGCTGAGTGCTTTTTCTTTGCAACAAAAACAATATAAAGTCATACTTAAAGTTAATGAGACTTTAAGTATTTTATTAAATAGGATTAGGTATATGTTACATTATGAAAAAATAGCTAAATGGGGCAAGGAAACGTTTACTTACACAATACAATAGAAGGTGACAATGGTAGAAGATGAATATGGTTAAAAAATAGACGTAAACCGGCTGGAACCAAAAATTATTATCTAGTTATAAAGATAGAAGGAGCGAAGGAAGGGAGGCCTGGCACAGCGAACGGCAGCCGTACACACACGGGATATAGGTAGCAGGGACGAGCATCATCGCTAAGTCTGAGTAAAGCAACCCTGAGTATACTGGTGGCCTGGCACAGAGAATGGCAGCCGTACACACACGGGATATAGGTAGGAGGGACGAGAAGCATCGCTAAATCTGAGTAAAGCAACCCTGTGTATACTGGTGGCCTGGCACAGAGAATGGCAGCCGTACACACACACGGGATATAGGTAGGAGGGACGAGAAGCATCGCTAAGTCTGAGTAAAGCAACCCTGTGTATACTGGTGGCCTGGCACAGAGAATGGCAGCCGTACACACACACAGGATATAGGTAGGACGGACGAGAAGCATCGCTAAGTCCGAGTAAAGCAACCCTGTGCATACTGGTGGCCTGGCACAGAGAATGGCAGCCGTACACAAACACGGGATATAGGTAGGAGGGACGAGAAGCATCGCTAAGTCTGAGTAAAGCAACCCTGTGTATACTGGTGGCCTGGCACAGAGAATGGCAGCCGTACACACACACGGGATATAGGTAGGAGGGACGAAAAGCATCGCTAAGTCTGAGTAAAGCAACCCTGCGTATACTGGTGGCCTGGCACAGAGAATGGCAGCCGTACACACACACAGGATATAGGTAGGAGGGACGAGAAGCATCGCTAAGTCTGAGTAAAGCAACCCTGCGTATACTGGTGGCCTGGCACAGAGAATGGCAGCCGTACACACACACAGGATATAGGTAGGAGGGATGAGAAGCATCGCTAAGTCTGAGTAAAGCAACCCTGTGTATACTGGTGGCCTGGCACAGAGAATGGCAGCCATACACACACACGGGATATAGGTAGGAGGGACGAGAAGCATCGCTAAGTCAGAGTAAAGCAACCCTGTGTATACTGGTGGCCTGGCACAGAGAATGGCAGCCATACACACACACGGGATATAAGTAGGAGGGACAAGCATCATCGCTAAGTCTGAGTAAAGCAACCCTGTGCATACTGGTGGCCTGGCACAAGGAATGGCAGCCGTACACACACACGGGATATAGGTAGGAGGGACGAGAAGCATCGCTAAGTCTGAGTAAAGAAACCCTGTGTATACTGGTGGCCTGGCAGAGAGAATGGCAGCCGTACACACACACGGGATATAGGTAGGAGGGACGAGAAGCATTGCTAAGTCTGAGTAAAGCAACCCTGTGTATACTGGTAGCCTGGCACAGAGAATGGCAGCCGTACACACACACGGGATATAGGTAGGAGGGACGAGAAGCATCGCTAAGTCTGAGTAAAGCAACCCTGTGTATACTGGTGGCCTGGCACAGAGAATGGCAGCCGTACATACACACAGGATATAGGTAGGAGGGACGAGAAGCATCGCTAAGTCTGAGTAAAGCAACCCTGTGTATACTGGTGGCCTGGCACAGAGAATGGCAGCCGTACATACACACGGGATATAGGTAGGAGGGACGAGAAGCATTGCTAAGTCTGAGTAAAGCAACCCTGTGTATACTGGTGGCCTGGCACAGAGAATGGCAGCCGTACACAGACACGGGATATAGGTAGGAGGGACGAGAAGCATTGCTAAGTCTGAGTAAAGCAACCCTGTGCATACTGGTGGCCTGGCACAGAGAATGGCTGCCGTACACACAAACAGGATATAGGTAGGAGGGACGAGAAGCATCGCTAAGTCTGAGTAAAGCAACCCTGTGCATACTGGTGGCCTGGCACAGAGAATGGCAGCCGTACACACACACACAGGATATAGGTAGGAGGGACGAGAAGCATCGCTAAGTCTGAGTAAAGCAACCCTGTGCATACTGGTGGCCTGGCACAGAGAATGGCAGCCGTACACACACACAGGATATAGGTAGGAGGGACGAGAAGCATCGCTAAGTCTGAGTAAAGCAACCCTGTGCATACTGGTGGCCTGGCACAGAGAATGGCAGCCGTACACACACACGGGATATAGGTAGGAGGGACGAGAAGCATCGCTAAGTCTGAGTAAAGCAGCCCTGTGTATACTGGTGGCCTGGCACAGAGAATGGCAGCCGTACACACACACAGGATATAGGTAGGAGGGACAAGAAGCATCGCTAAGTCTGAGTAAAGCAACCCTGTGCATACTGGTGGCCTGGCACAGAGAATGGCAGCCGTACACACACACGGGATATAGGTAGGAGGGACGAGAAGCATCGCTAAGTCTGAGTAAAGCAACCCTGTGCATACTGGTGGCCTGGCACAGAGAATGGAAGCCGTACACACACACGGGATAAAGGTAGGAGGGACGAGAAGCATTGCTAAGTCTGAGTAAAGCAACCCTGTGTATACTGGTGGCCTGGCACAGAGAATGGCAGCCATACACACACACGGGATATAGGTAGGAGGGACGAGAAGCATCGCTAAGTCTGAGTAAAGCAACCCTGTGTATACTGGTGGCCTGGCACAGAGAATGGCAGCCGTACACACACACGGGATATAGGTAGGAGGGACGAGAAGCATTGCTAAGTCTGAGTAAAGCAACCCTGTGTATACTGGTAGCCTGGCACAGAGAATGGCAGCCGTACACACACACGGGATATAGGTAGGAGGGACGAGAAGCATCGCTAAGTCTGAGTAAAGCAACCCTGTGTATACTGGTGGCCTGGCACAGACAATGGCAGCCGTACATACACACAGGATATAGGTAGGAGGGACGAGAAGCATCGCTAAGTCTGAGTAAAGCAACCCTGTGTATACTGGTGGCCTGGCACAGAGAATGGCAGCCGTACATACACACGGGATATAGGTAGGAGGGACGAGAAGCATTGCTAAGTCTGAGTAAAGCAACCCTGTGTATACTGGTGGCCTGGCACAGAGAATGGCAGCCGTACACAGATACGGGATATAGGTAGGAGGGACGAGAAGCTTTGCTAAGTCTGAGTAAAGCAACCCTTTGCATACTGGTGGCCTGGCACAGAGAATGGCTGCCGTACACACAAACAGGATATAGGTAGGAGGGACGAGAAGCATCGCTAAGTCTGAGTAAAGCAACCCTGTGCATACTGGTGGCCTGGCACAGAGAATGGCAGCCGTACACACACACACAGGATATAGGTAGGAGGGACGAGAAGCATCGCTAAGTCTGAGTAAAGCAACCCTGTGCATACTGGTGGCCTGGCACAGAGAATGGCAGCCGTACACACACACAGGATATAGGTAGGAGGGACGAGAAGCATCGCTAAGTCTGAGTAAAGCAACCCTGTGCATACTGGTGGCCTGGCACAGAGAATGGCAGCCGTACACACACACGGGATATAGGTAGGAGGGACGAGAAGCATCGCTAAGTCTGAGTAAAGCAACCCTGTGTATACTGGTGGCCTGGCACAGAGAATGGCAGCCGTATACACACACAGGATATAGGTAGAAGGGACGAGAAGCATCACTAAGTCTGAGTAAAGCAACCCTGCGTATACTGGTGGCCTGGCACAGAGAATGGCAGCCGTATACACACACAGGATTATAGGTAGGAGGGACGAGAAGCATCGCTAACCCTGAGTAAAGCAACCCTGTGCATACTGGTGGCCTGGCACAGAGAATGGCAGCCGTACACACACACGGGATATAGGTAGGAGGAACGAGAAGCATCGCTAAGTCTGAGTAAAGCAACCCTGTGCATACTGGTGGCCTGGCACAGAGAATGGCAGCCGTACACACACACGGGATATAGGTAGGAGGGACGAGAAGCATCGCTAAGTCTGAGTAAAGCAACCCTGTGTATACTGGTGGCCTGGCACAGAGAATGGCAGCCGTACACACACACGGGATTTAGGTAGGAGGGACGAGAAGCATCGCTAAGTCTGAGTAAAGCAACCCTGTGTATACTGGTGGCCTGGCACAGAGAATGGCAGCCGTACACACACACAGGATATAGGTAGGAGGGACGAGAAGCATCGCTAAGTCTGAGTAAAGCAACCCTGTGCATACTGGTGGCCTGGCACAGAGAATGGCAGCCGTACACACACACGGGATATAGGTAGGAGGGACGAGAAGCATCGCTAAGTCTGAGTAAAGCAACCCTGTGCATACTGGTGGCCTGGCACAGAGAATGGAAGCCGTACACACACACGGGATAAAGGTAGGAGGGATGAGAAGCATTGCTAAGTCTGAGTAAAGCAACCCTGTGTATACTGGTGGCCTGGCACAGAGAATGGCAGCCGTACACACACACGGGATATAGGTAGGAGGGACGAGAAGCATCGCTAAGTCTGAGTAAAGCAACCCTGTGTTTACTGGTGGCCTGGCACAGAGAATGGCAGCCGTACACACACACGGGATATAGGTAGGAGGGACGAGCATCATCGCTAAGTCTGAGTAAAGCAACCCTGTGCATACTGGTGGCCTGGCACAGAGAATGGCAGCCGTACACACACACGGGATATAGGTAGGAGGGACGAGAAGCATCGCTAAGTCTGAGTAAAGCAACCCTGTGCATACTGGTGGCCTGGCACAGAGAATGGAAGCCGTACACACACACGGGATAAAGGTAGGAGGGATGAGAAGCATTGCTAAGTCTGAGTAAAGCAACCCTGTGTATACTGGTGGCCTGGCACAGAGAATGGCAGCCGTACACACACACGGGATATAGGTAGGAGGGACGAGAAGCATCGCTAAGTCTGAGTAAAGCAACCCTGTGTTTACTGGTGGCCTGGCACAGAGAATGGCAGCCGTACACACACACGGGATATAGGTAGGAGGGACGAGCATCATCGCTAAGTCTGAGTAAAGCAACCCTGTGCATACTGGTGGCCTGGCACAGAGAATGGCAGCCGTACACACACACGGGATATAGGTAGGAGGGACGAGAAGCATCGCTAAGTCTGAGTAAAGCAACCCTGTGCATACTGGTGGCCTGGCACAGAGAATGGCAGCCGTACACACACACGGGATATAGGTAGGAGGGACGAGAAGCATCGCTAAGTCTGAGTAAAGCAACCCTACGTATACTGGTGGCCTGGCACAGAGAATGGCAGCCGTACACACACACGGGATATAGGTAGGAGGGACGAGAAGCATCGCTAAGTCTGAGTAAAGCAACCCTGTGCATACTGGTGGCCTGGCACAGAGAATGGCAGCCGTACACACACACGGGATAAAGGTAGGAGGGACGAGAAGCATTGCTAAGTCTGAGTAAAGCAACCCTGTGCATACTGGTGGCCTGGCACAGAGAATGGCAGCCATACACACACACGGGATATAGGTAGGAGGGACGAGAAGCATCGCTAAGTCTGAGTAAAGCAACCCTGTGCATACTGGTGGCCTGGCACAGAGAATGGCAGCCGTACACACACACACGGGATAAAGGTAGGAGGGTCGAGAAGCATTGCTAAGTCTGAGTAAAGCAACCCTGTGTATACTGGTGGCCTGGCACAGAGAATGGCAGCCGTACACACACACGGGATATAGGTAGGAGGGACGAGAAGCATCGCTAAGTCTGAGTAAAGCAACCCTGTGTATACTGGTGGCCTGGCACAGAGAATGGCAGCCGTACACACACACGGGATATAGGTAGGAGGGACGAGCATCATCCCTAAGTCTGAGTAAAGCAACCCTGTGCAAACTGGTTGCCTGGCACAGAGAATGGCAGCCGTACGCACACACGGGATAAAGGTAGGAGGGACGAGAAGCGTTGCTAAGTCTGAGTAAAGCAACCCTGTGCATACTGGTGGCCTGGCACAGAGAATGGCAGCCGTACACACACACGGGATATAGGTAGGAGGGACGAGAAGCATCGCTAAGTCTGAGTAAAGCAACCCTTTGCATACTGGTGGCCTGGCACAGAGAATGGCAGCCGTACACACACACGGGATAAAGGTAGGAGGGACGAGAAGCATTGCTAAGTCTGAGTAAAGCAACCCTGTGTATACTGGTGGCCTGGCACAGAGAATGGCAGCCGTACACACACACAGGATATAGGTAGGAGGGACGAGAAGCATCGCTAAGTCTGAGTAAAGCAACCCTGTGTATACTGGTGGCCTGGCACAGAGAATGGCAGCCGTACACACACATGGGATATAGGTAGGAGGGACGAGAAGCATCGCTAAGTCTGAGTAAAGCAACCCTGTGTATACTGGTGGCCTGGCACAGAGAATGGCAGCTGTACACACACACAGGATAAAGGTAGGAGGGACGAGAAGCATCGCTAAGTCTGAGTAAAGCAACCCTGTGTATACTGGTGGCCTGGCACAGAGAATGGCAGCCGTACACACACACGGGATAAAGGTAGGAGGGACGAGAAGCATCGCTAAGTCTGAGTAAAGCAACCCTGTGCATACTAGTGGCGGGAATTGGAACTACATTTGTGGTTTACCCTATTGCCCTAACCTGTTGGACCTCTGTCTATGTTCTTCATAGTCCCTGACATATTACACATGCTAAATACGGAATAAAGTTTTAACTTTATTCAACTAAACCAATTTATTAATAAGTTATTTATGCCAATGTGTTCTGTTCAATTTGTTTGACGTATTTTTTGAAAATATGGAATGATAGTTGAGTTAAAACAATTAAATCTACACTAACTACAAGGAAATGAAAGACAGACAATAATTATTGATTATCACCTAAGCTGTCCGCTTTGTTGGTTAGTAGAGTGGAAAATAGCAACAAGCTCATCTGAGATGAAATGTACTAGATCTTTTTGTCTTTCGGGTGGCGTACTGAGTTAAACTGCCAGATGATACATTTGACTATATCAGAAGGGGTCAGGCTTGGATAATTTTTGTTCATTCAGGAGAGGAGAGCTTTCCAAGTAAGGAGCAAACTGGTTGACTACTGCAGGTGAAGTCCAGGTCTTTAGCAATCTTTGCACATTTAAGTTTCCTAGCTTCATCGAGGGAGTGAAGAAGTCAGTCAACTGCTCAGATTTACCGGCACTTTCACTAATTATTGCAGTAAACAGTGTGTTATTTCTTTAGACTATTCCACTCCTACAATTCATATAAAGTCAAAGTGTAACTAAAATAAACATCTTTATATATAATTTCTCAAGGTTGTTTTGTCAGTAGCCATATCTCCCCCAATACTTCACCAAAACCTGAGCCACTGAGCCATAACTTTGATGATTACCTTCATTTCTAAATGTGAAAAATAAATTATTCAAAACCATAAATATTATAATTTAATGGATTATTTTCACTAATTTATTTGCCAACATACTGGTGACAATCTTACAGTGAAGAGTTCAACTAACTGAAAACAGCATTTCAATGTGCAAGTTGCGTTTGGGCAATTCTAGTGATAAATATTTATCATTAAAATACCATTTATAATGGAACAATTTCCATAGCAACAATTTAGATTTAATTTGTTTAAACTGAAGAAAAGACTCTACAGACAGGAAACTGCACCCCCCACTCTAGCCTTGTAACGTCATAAAAACAGCAGTTGGTTTAGGGTCAGTGCTATCACTTCATTTGCAACAAATTTAATACCATACGACATGGCGAAATGGCTCAGTGGTTAAGGTGAGAATTTGGTACGGTGAAGGTTTCCAGTTTAAAACTGCACATTATGGTTATCTTTTTGAAGACGACAAATTGTTAATTGTAGTGTTTCATTCAACTGCTTGAACTAAAACAGTAACATGTTAGTTTATTTATTTAATTTTGTTTAGTATGACATTGTGTTGCGAACATATTTTGATAAACTTAAAACCTCGTAAAAACATCAAAACATATGCAAATATTGAGGGCTCTTCGTTCAGATGTCATCGTCTATATCCGTGAACGTTCAGTTGCGACAGAATGGGGGGTGCTATTTCCTCTCTGTAGAGTATTGTAAACCAAAGAAACGATCTTTGACAAGACTCTATAGAGAGGAAATCACACCACCACTCCATCGTAACCGAACGTTCACGAGTTTTGATGATGACACCCGAACGAAGAACTCTCAATATTTACTTATGTTACGACTACGTTTTTAAAGTTTTAAAAAGTAATCTACCAACGCAGTTTGTCACGCTCTTTTAAAAATGGAAACTACAGCTAGGCTATCATTTTGGTCCGAATTTGGGGCCTTTTATGTCACTTACAAGAGGAAACCCCTGTAAATTTATGTTATTAAAATCAACTATACGTAGATTTAAATGAATATAAAAAAATTGTATTTTGGTTAAAATAAACTAATAATTCTGATTAATTAACAATTGTTCATCTTCTAAAAGATAACTCTAACGTGAGGTTCAAACTGGGAACCTCCATCGTATCAAACTAACATCATAAACACTGGGCAAGTTCGCCACGGCTGCTGATGTTAATTTTATTACAAATGAAGCACTGACTCTAAACCACAGCTGTTTTATGTTGTCACTAGACGAGAGTGGGGGGTGCAATTTCCTATCTGTAGAGTCTTTTCAATCTTTGTGAATTTAATATCCATGCACTTCACTAAACTATCCAGCCATGAAGTAACTTAGAGGTTTTGGTAAGTACTGCTATTTTATTTGATATTAACAACTAAACTCCAATTCCCAACTAAAACTTAACGCCAACAGTCATAATTTCAGTACCATTATTAACGCTTATATATTATTATAAAAAAAACCTTAGTAGCTTTAAAATATTATTTTGTCTGCTGCAGCAGTTTGCCTGTGCAGAGCGATAGTTTTGGATGCTGTGTGGTGGGGGAAGCTGTCGTTGTGGCCAACAGCAGGTAGCAGATGTAGGAGACATAAGTCTGGGGAGAATGATGGCCAGAGACAAAGGAATTGGTGCAGTCAAGGTGCACCAAAAACTTCAGAGAGACCTCCAACGAACGCAGAGTCAAAAAACCTTGGGAAGGAGTAAGAGATCTTCACATTCCATCGCTGCACCCCTCCAGAAACTTCAGAGAGACCTCCAACGAACGCAGAGTCAAAAAACCTTGGGAAGGAGTAAGAGATCTTCACATTCCATCGCTGCACCCCTCCAGAAACTTCAGAGAGACCTCAAACGAACGCAGAGTCAAAAAACCTTGGGAAGGAGTAAGAGATCTTCACATTCCATCGCTGCACCCCTCCAGAAACTTCAGAGAGACCTCCAACGAACGCAGAGTCAAAAAACCTTGGGAAGGAGTAAGAGATCTTCACATTCCATCGCTGCACCCCTCCAGAAACTTCAGAGAGCCCTCCAACGAACGCAGAGTCAAAAAACCTTGGGAAGGAGTAAGAGATCTTCACATTCCATCGCTGCACCCCTCCAGAAACTTCAGAGAGCCCTCCAACGAACGCAGAGTCAAAAAACCTTGGGAAGGAGTAAGAGATCTTCACATTCTATCGCTGCACCCCTCCAGAAAGATCTCTAGGGGTGGGCGAGAAGTGTTTTTTTAAATCGAGTCGAGTATTGAACCAAACTACTCGAGTATCGAGTCGAGTAGTTCTTAAAAAAGTAAAAAAAAAAACTAATTTTATTTTTTGTATTGAAAACAATGGTTAAACTTTAATTATAAACATAACATGTTATTGAATTATTAATGTTATTATTTATATTATTTTAACCTTTATTTTACTATGAATGACTAATGATTTTTATATATATATATATATAGGCTATACTGTTTTCAACAACCATAACAAACAAAAGACAAGTATATATAGGTTATACTGTTTTCAAAAACCATAACAAACAAAAGACAAGTATTACAAATATATATGCATACAAAGATTTTGGGTTGAGTTTATCAAAACCAGAACAAGAAAGTGATTTTTTGCCCCCGACCCAAACACTCCCTGTGCCCCTCTCTTACTTATCTTAACTCATAGATATCCATAAATAACCCACCTGTCAATGTCTCCTTTCATATGAGCTAAAAACAGATTTTAAGCTTATTTTTCTTTATTTCAGTCACTTATTTTGTTAAACATTGGTTAGCGGCGTAAACGTGGGTAAACGGCGGGGATAACTACGCTATTTTCAAATATCTGGGGTAAACGGTGGGAGTAGTCAACTACTCGACTCGATAGTTTCAAGTACTACTCGACCCGGCCTTCGAGTAGTCTTTAGTACTCGAAACTCGAGTCCTCGCCCACCCTTAGAGATCTCCAGTGGGCAGAAAGTCAAAAGACACTAGAGAAGAAGAAAGAGGAAATCTTCACAGTCCATCGCTGCACCCAAACCATATCAGGAAAAACCTGACAGCCAGGAGTACCATGTGGCCATAGTATAAAAGAGAAATGGCAGTGTAAACTTACTGATGATTTGTCTATTAAATAAACAACCAAATACCCATCGCAGCAAACCTGCGTACTCAGTGAATTTCCAATGCATATGTATATGTGAATTATCACATAAAGACGCTTTCTAAGTTTCATCAATATCCATTCATAAATAAGCGATAAATAACAGTTTAATAATTCTCTATAACAATACCATTGGAGCTGAGTACGCAGGTTTACTGAAACAAGGAACATACAAAAATAGTATTTTATGCAAATATTAATAAACCTCTACCAGATACCTTGTTTTATCAATTTATGATTATAATTAAGGGAGACATAGCATGATCTTATTTTCTGTAAGACTAAATTAGTTATGTACCGTCAGTCAGGTCAAATTGAAGAAAGACACGATTAGGACATGTCTTGATGCAACAGCATCATCATCAGCTAGTGTAGAACGAAATCGATTGACCTGAAGGTTTCGTCATAATTGATTAAAAACTCAATACAGTACATTTAAACTTAAACGAACGGACACGACACATAAAACGAAAATTAATAATAGACAGGCCTGTCAACACGGACATGATCACAGCGCGGGTAGGGGACAGACTGACCTTGCTGAGGAAAGGTTTTCCTTACTAGCGCTGTGATCGTGTCCGTGTTGACAGGCCTATCTAGTATTAATTTTCGTTTTGTATCGTGTCCGTTCGTTTGGTCGTCGTTTACGTTTAAATATACTGTATTGTGTTTTTAATCAATTATGACAAAACCATCAGGTCAATCAACTTCGTTCTACACTAGCTGATGATGATGCAGTTGCATCGAAACATGTCGTAAACGTGTCTTTCTTCAATTTGAGCTGACTGACGGTACGTAAGTAATTTAGTCTTGCACAATATCTACGGCTCAGGGGCTAAAACCATGGATAATTATCTTATTTTCCTTGAGAATAACATTAGGACTGAGTAATGTAGGTTTGCTGCTGTGTGAACCATCGGCAAAACATTGTTTATTTGTGCAAATATCAATATAAAACACAACCAGGTGAAGCCATATACAAAGTTGTATCAATACACATTCATTAGGGGTGTGCGAGTAGTGATTTTTTTAATCGAGTCTAGTAGTGCCAATTATTTTCGAGTTTCGAGTATTTGCCATCAGTTGGTAGTTTAAAATAGTGTAATGGGATTTGGTTACCACCCTAGATTTGATAATCTAAACATGGTTTCTAACTAATACATGAGTAGCAATACAAAGTTTTGGCCAGTATAATCAAATGGGATTACATATTGACAAACAAAACATGGTTTGATAATCGTTTCCGACCGATGAAACAGGGCCAATTTGGTCATTTGACCAATTTCACCTGGTCCAGACATCGCTTAAAATCAATATTAAATGACGAAAACGTTAGTCACAGCTGAAATTACGCGGTCTGATCGTCATTTTCGGGCGATTTTACGTGATGCGATCGCCTTTTGCGGCTGTTACTACGCGTTTTGGCCGGTCGCAATCGTTAGCGATCGTCCGGAAATCGGCGGGAAATATTCGCTCGAACTTTCGAGTAGTTTTCAATACTTCGAGTATTAAAATACTCGGCCGAAAACTCAAAGTTTCGAATACTCGCACACCCCTAACATTCATAAATAAGTAAGCTAGACAAAGTGCATGAGCTAGACACCACAGAAATGGGACATAATGCTCAGCTAGCTCCGTCTTCTCCCTCTCCACGGTCTTTCCTCAGTAGACACCCATCACACGCCACATGGGAAGTTACCTCTGATCGGGAAGTTACCTCTGATCATCCCTTCTGTAACATCTTTTATTCTATCTGTATCTCTCACCGTCAAAGAGCACATCCTGATAGTGAATGTCCTTCTTCCCCAGGAGTATTGTTTCTTGTTCTTCCCACTTCTTCCTCATCATCTCCCGCTGCATGTCCCAAGACAGCAGTTCTGGGGTAGGGGCAGGGGCAGGGGTGGTGTCCGGGGGAGGGGAGGGGGGATGTAGGGTTGCAGCAAGCTTGGCGTCCTTGGATCTCATCCCTGGAAGGTCCTTCCTTAGGCAGCGGCGAGAACGACCCAGAGTGTCCACAAAGTCAACCCTAAAATATATAGAATGAATTATATTACCGGTAGTATTATAATTTAAGGATTGATAATCTTTTAGAGGATGGAATTTTTTAAGTGAGGGAATGTTCCTTCGCCTGTGAGACCAACACATTTTTGTTTAGACAGGTGGACAGCTACAGACAGCTAAAACGTCCAGCTATATCTGCCTTTTGAACTACAGGGTTGTGGCATCATCACTTAACTAAAATATAAGCGATCGGCGAGGACTGAATCTGAAAACTTGCAAATCAAGGTCTCGTGCTCTTACCACTACACCAGGCTGTACTCTATAAACAAATAGGGGTAAAAAGTTAACCTGAATAATTTCATGAAGATTACATATTTTTTAGAATAGCCTGCTGGTCTCAATATTATCCATACTCTTAGGTGTAAAATATCAGACCAATAATCACCAAACAATTTTGTAAAAACTACAACTACTGCACCACTCTAAGTATTTTCAGTCTAACGTTATTATTTTATGTACCGTAGCCTATCTTTTACTTTCCTTTATACAAGTGTTATCTGAGTGTCAATATAATTTAGTGTGCAGTAAGACTTATTTTCTAAGAGGTATTTGTTTAATTTCGTTATTGGCTGATGCATTTATTTATTTTTAGGCTAATATAAAGGAGTTTTCTATGAATAATTGTGGAAAATCTTAAGTTGAGCATTGAACTTCATTTAAATTAACTTATCAGCTTTGACTGCTGATGAAAAAATAATTTTAATATAATCAAGATCCAAGAAAAATTTGTCTCGATGTAAACTCTTAAAATCCTTAGAAAGTGTCATTTCCTTCTAAAGATCCAAAAAATATTTTAATATATCAACAAAGTAAAATAGAGAAAAAATCATTATGCTGATCTTGGTAGGCCTAGATTATGATTCTATGTTATCTGCTATTTACTGAAAGTCTGAGTAGGCTACAAAATACAAAGTAGGCCTACACTGATAAAACGCAACTTTATATGGCACTACAATAACAGTTAACATAATTTATTAAAACAAAACTAGCCATAAATGATTAAAAATATTTCTTAACCATAAATATTCACCAATCATTTTCTGGATCAGAATTGGAGTCGGAATAATCCTCCTCATTTTCCGAATGCTCGGTCTCTTTGTCTTCAGTTTTCGATGTGGCTTCCTTATCAATTTCACGCTTTAAATCAAAATCAATCAAATACTTTGATTTTGTCTCCTCATCAACTGTGTTTCCTTTCAGTTTATCATATAATCGTGATTTTGCTTCCAAAACTTCCCTGGAATAACATACAGAATATAGGTATACACTTTATGGCAGGTACTGAATTGGTCGCCAACGCTGCCAACTTACTTATATAGAAACAACAACAATTTTCATGTGTAGGGGTATGATCGAACCCGTGTGAGGGGTGCTTAGGGCTCAAGGTGTTTTCATGTTGAAAAGGTTTAGTAGGCTGAACAACATCCTACTTCTCAAGACTGTTTACCATAGCCATCTTCAGTCTCACATAGCCTACTCGGTCTTGTTGTGGGGGGCAGGAAGGAGCAACCTCAACAAAATCTTTGTCTGGTAAAAAATAGCCATCCGCGCCATGCTCAATCTGCCACCCGATGCCAGATGCAGAGAGGCTTTCCAGCAACTTGAAATCCTCACAGTTCCATGTCTGTTCATTTTTGAAGCAGTCAAGTTCACACAACAGCACAATTTGCAGACAGTCACACCCTGCCAAAGTTATAACACCAGATTCAACAACCGATTTACACAACAACACAGATTATCACTTTTTGAAACCAAACCAAATTACAATGGAATCAAATTATTTGAATTCTTACCGGGAAACATTAAAAGTAGGCCTACAGCACAAATCACAACATTTAAAAAAGCTTTAAAAACTTTCTTGACAACTTGCATGCTTCTACAACATTGATGATTTCCACACCTAACTTCATCCATAGAAATACCTAACCAAACACAACTATATCTAACCTAAAACCGCAATAGCCTAACCAAACCTTTACCAATCTTTCCATATAACCTAACCTAACATCTTGCCTTGCCCGCCCTACTCTACAACCGTAGACCCGTTGTATCGACACTCTGACGCCTCCAGCACCTTCCCAGAAGGACGTGGAGAGCATATGTATGTATGTATGCAAATCCTCATCATGTAGGCTAACTAACTTATCTTCACTTAAAGACGGCTAGGCTTCAATGTAGGAATGTTTAAAAAACAAAATCACCCGTTTTCCCTTTCAATATCAGGAAATAAAACCACTCAATACACCATTGCCAAACTTATGAAAAGTCCTATTTATAAAATTCTGAGTGGATTTTATTGTAAAAACTTCTATAATGCAGAAAAACCAATGTACAACATTTTAAGACCATTAAAGCAGCCATTTTTACGGTACCGGTAATGAATTTCACACATTTAACTCGACAACAACCAATCTCTATCCCCACTAGTTATAGAATTCAAATTTTTTTATTCACTAACTTGGCATATTGTACCACTAAAATAACAAGACGATGACCTACATGTTTATTCTGCTACCAAATAGAAAATACCCCCGTCGCAGCAAACCTGCGTACTCAGCGAATTTCCAATGCAAAATATTTTATTCTGCTACCAAATAGAAAATACCCCCGTCGCAGCAAACCTGCGTACTCAGCGAATTTCCAATGCAAAATATAAGTCTTAATACCACATAAAGCCGCAAACCAAGTTTCATTAAAATATATTGACAAATAAGTGATATATCAAATTTGAATTATTCCCCATAAGAATAACATTGGGGATGAGTACGCAGGTTTGCTGCTACAAAAAACAACAAATATAGGGTTTCGTGTAAATATCAATATTACTCAACTAGGTGAAGCCACATACCAAGTTTCATCAATATAAGTTCATAAATAAGCGATATATGCCATTTTGATTATTCTCCATAAGAATAACATGGGAGATGAGTACGCAGGTTTGCTGCAATAAGGAACACATAAAATGGGTTTGTATGCAAATATCAATAGAACTCAACTAGGTGAACCAGCATTCCAAGTTTTATTAATTTATGTTCATAATTAAGGGATACATTACATTTTACTTATTCTCCATAAGAATAACATGGGGGCTGAGGACGCAGGTTTGCTGCTACGGGAATTATTGGTAAAAATCGGGTTTTTTGTGAAAATAACAATAGACCACAATCAGACGAAACCATATACCAAGTTTTGTTAGAATACGTTCATAAATTATCCGAGCTATAATTTTTTTCTTATTCTCCATAAGAATAGCATTGGACAACGTACTGTGTTTAGCACTTTCAATATCTCTGTAACCATTTGACGTTGAGCAATGGTCAAAACACCAAATTGTGCGTCTTTTTAAGCTGATTCCAATGGAAGAAACTAAAATTTGACTTTTTCAAAAATTATATGTAGAAAACTCAAAAAACCCATTTTTGGGGTACAAAACCCCCCCCAAAATACCCCTTCGGATAGTCCGATCTGTCTGGTTTTCGAACTTAAAGTCATAAATGCTGCTTTACACACTTATACCAAATTTCGTCAAAATCGGATTATTTTTACGAGAGTTATCGCACCCACGGACACACATATATATATATATACAGTTTCGAACGAATGGTGTTTATGGGGTCTGGGGACCTCAAAACAAAAAGTTATCATGGTCCCGGGCCTAGGTCTTACCATGCCGACTACGGTAATAGCTTCCCTATAGGGGAAATTCGCTAAAAGGCCCTTTTAGTTGCATTAGGCTACTTAACACATTTGATAAACATACCCCAATTACCTATTTAACACGTTCGCTGCAGCTGCCCCGAAGCAGGTCGATTGCAAAATGCGGCCCGCCAATCCCTTGTCGGGATCACATTTCTAAATTTTGGCTAACCAATGGCTGTAGCGCTCGAAGGCGCTGTACTACATTACAATATATAAGTGAACGTAGTTTTAGGAAGCGCCAACAGATATCAGCACATGATAGGTCGATGTAGAGAGTCAGTACTGCCATTTCGAGAGATTTTATTAGCAAAAAAGCAGTTTTCCCAGTCCCGTAGTTGCGGGAAATGTGGGAAATTTTAGTGCCAACCTACACCACAAATGTCACATGGTTATATCTAAACTGCGAACAGCGTATAGTCCGTTCTCGTCAAGTGCTGAGCTCACACTGAAGCAATGTTTGGCAGGGGAGCGCGCTACTAGAATTATAGTAGGCCGCGTGGCGGGCTAGTGGCAAGGTACTATATATATAGTAGCCCGCAGTCAACGTGTTAAGGAACTACATGTACGGTAATATAGCTAGAAACTGTAGAACTTACCTAAAAGGACTAGGAAAATAAAATACTTACGCTTACCTGGATTTTTTAAGTGCATCATAATCTACTTCAGTCACTTCGGTATCCTTGGCTCGCCTTCTTTCAATACCTTCATTTGACTTTTGGTGAACTGACTTTTTCTTTTGAATTACGTCTGGCTTAACATTGCTCTTTTGTAGTTCTTTAAGTCGTTTTACTTCTTCTTGCTTCCTCAGAAGTTCGGCTTTCAGTCCAACAATCTATAAATAAAATAAAACATAATCAAAATGTCGAATATAAGTCTGGCCTAACATAATGTAGGAAATTATCACAAACCTTTCCAGGACTCGCGAACACGCCTGAACATTCGGCCGAACTCCGAATGTTCACAGTATTCGCGAAAAGCGTGGGAGCTGCACAAACTTTTGAATACATACGAGAACCTAGGGGACTGAATGAACATTCGGGAGAATGTTCGGCTGAATGTTCAGGCCTGTTTACGAGAAGTGTGGGACCGCCTTTAATCAGAACTATACATGTTACAAGGGGAGAGGCTGGCTCATATTAAGCCTAATGTACAGTTTTTGTTAGGCCTAATTTACATTCCATCATTTCAAAATTCAGTAGAAGAAGTATTAGGCTAAATTAGAGAATTCTTTAAAAGTATGGAGGCTGAGCTTTGCTCAGATAAAACATGACGGTTTGTTCTGCATTTTATCTTTTGCTAAGTTTTAGTGCCCGCATTAAAAGATTATATAGGCCTAATGTTATTTAACCGCATGTTACTTTGACAGTTCCGCTTGTTATTTTTGAACAGCTAAATACAAATTGAACTAAATAAAGTGAAGTGGCATTGCACACGCACATACAGGCCTACATACATTGTGTTGATGATATGATTTAAAGATGGAGTTCACTGCAACTCCAGTGTATAGGATATAATGTAAATACAAGATAGCCTGGAAGGAACAATAAAGACCGGTATACACGTGAGAGTTTTTTACTTTCGGAGGAGTTGTGGGAGTAAAATGTTACGTGTAAACGGCGCCGAGAGTCAGCTCGCCGATAGTGTCTGAGAGTGGCAGGAGCTCTCCGAGAGTCGCCTTGTGAGTTGACTCTTGTCGTGTATATGGGATCAGCTGATGCATCGAAACAAATCACCGACAGTGTAAACACTTCTGGGAGTGGCGCCTGAGAGTATCAAACTGTCCGAGAGTAAAAAACTCTCACATGTATACTGGCCTTAACCATTGACTATACACACTACGTGAGTATATACACTATACACACTCACGTAGTGTGTATAGTCAATGCCTTAACCCTACGACTGCCCTTGCCTGATTAATGCTAAATTGCTCGGTGCCCTAGCCATTTTTGCCATTTTGCAGAAATCTTTATAACAATTTGCAGTGCCTAAACTACTTTTGATAACCTAGTAATATTCATACTTATTTTGTTAAGAAAAAGAAGAAGATTTAGAATAAAATTAAATAAAACGAATCCCTGTTGGCGGTTTTTTGCAAAATTTGAAAAACCAAAATTTTATAAACATTTTTGAAATAATTTTCAAAAGTTGAGTCCTAGCATTTTTACATTAATTTTTTTACAGACAATCGACGACAAACAAAATGTAGGCGATTTATTTCCCTACGTAGGAATGTGTTTGATTTGTTTGAAACATTTCTTTTTATGCGAATTACGGAAACAAATACGGAAACCGGGGAAAATCTACAAACTTACACTGTACATTTGAAAAAAAAATAAAACGTATAAAAGTAATATACTAAAACTGTTATACCAAAGGTAACAATACGATTACTGGAAATAATGCACTGTTGTGTAAACTGTTTTTATTACTTTAAATAAGTTGAAAAACTAAATTTGAGTTTTGCCGAAAGCCAAAATTAGTTATTCGAAGCTAAATATAGTTTTTGAAATAAATAGTACATATATCCATAGTAAATATATTTTTGAACAAGAATATATATATATATTATTGGTGTGAAGTTCACTGAATAGGGCTACTAATATAAATGTTACAATTAAAACGAGTTCGCACGCAGCACGCTGACGTGAGGGAAGTGAATTTCCACATAAAAACTCAAAATCAGTTAAAATATACATTTATTTCAATTTTTATTCAAATCTGAAAATATTGATTTTTTGGCTGTTCTGATGCTCCTGGTTCTATTTACCTGCAATGCTGGGAATACAATTTTGTGCATTATAAGGTTAGGAGAAGGTCCAGTCAGGCATTAAAGTAGGCGTGAGGTTGTTTGGGATGGTAAAAGTACACCAACAAATGAATAACAGGCTTTTCTAATGTAAAACCCCCATAAGACAACGTACTGCGTTTGGTCGATACACATTTTATTTAATAACTCGGTAAATATTTATGCTAGAATGACGAGAGAGGGCTTACAACTTCCGCCTCTCTAATTCCCATCTTTTTACATCCACTTATTTTACATATAGGGCTTTTATGACCCTTTTTGGGCCCAAAAACTCAAAATTTTAAAGATTAATCCCCAAAAAAGGGGTTTAGAGTTTTCCGATTGTTTTGCCCAACGAACTTGTCCAACTGATTATAGAAAGGAACGTCCCTACCAAATTTGAAGTACATCGGACAACAAATGCGACCGCTAGAGTGCATGTCTATATATATACACACATATATATATATATATATATATATATATATATATATATATACAATTTTGAACAAACCCCCAAAACGTGTTCAGGGGGTCACGTTAGGAACTTCTATGGTGGTCCCGGGCTTAAGTTTCACCGTGCGGGTCATGCTAATAGTTCACTTTCCAAAGGAAATTCACTAATAAGAACTGAGTAGGGCCTACACTGGGTTTTTTATATTTTTTATTGAAGACTGACATGTTTCGATACCTTTAGGTAATTTTCACAGTCATATATATGTATACAGAAATATGAAAACAATGTTTTTGAACATAAATTTACAGCATAGCTGTTAATTTCAGGAATATCTGCTGAGGTTACTTCAAACTATCGTTGTGTCCAAACCATAAAAAAATAACCCTATCATATGCATACTCTTTTTGTTCACAAAAGAACAGATAAATTGGCTAAAATAAAATAAATAACTGTGTAGATTTGTAGATAAAGTAAAAAAAGTGAAAATTTTTATTCCCAAGGCGGCTTTTTATTGTGATCTGAAAAAAACTAGCCTAGACATTTTCAATAACGCACATTTGAACTATATAAATAATAACATTTACCCATACCAAGTAATATAGATAAATATTACTAATAACTCGCACACTACACGACAATACACTTGATTATCACTAAAACACTAAGATTTTACAATAAAATACGGATTAACTTATAAACTAACTGAACGAATCACGTATATTTATTATACTATTATTTACGTACTTGCACGAGTCACATGACGCTCCATAGAGGAAGGCAGTGCTACAAAGAGGAAGAACTTTTTCCTGGCTTCAAAGAGGTATGATTTACATCACGCTAAATCAATTATCGATCTATTTACGTATTGATTTATAAACGTCCGAATGTCCGCCAATGGGGAAAATAACGGGCCTGACATAACAGCTGATTTCAAAAATTATTTCTCAGGCTTTAAGAAGTCGAATGACAAATTTCTTTTAAAGAAAAGGAAGAACAACTAATTCTGTTTCCAATGGTACCAAACGCTTTCTGTTTATAGGGCCAAAATAGTCACTACAATTTTTTTAAACAACACATGTTTTACGAGATTTGGCCGCTTGCGAGTTGGAAATGTCTCGCGCACTAAATGTAGTTCAAATTATAATAGCAATTATATTGATCTGTTACTGCTACAAGGTTCGTTTATATATGAAAATTAAAGTGTATAATCTCCTCTTTAAAATGGTATCAATATTATTACATTTCTGGATCATTTTCATTGCATTATAAACAGTTGAAAAAATTACCCAATTGTCCGAGTATCAGCCATAGGCCATCCTGCGCACACATGCAATGGCGCTCAGACAATGGCAGTCCTGGGGTTAAGGCTCGCCGCAGAGCGAGGAAGATTCTTTCTGTGATACACACGTTCAAAATACGTGCATATTTATTGGTGCATATTTGTGTGAGTTGAAAGCGGAGTGAGGCCAAGTCAGCAGCAAACGCACCTGGCCTCGCTGTGTTTGTAGTTTACAGTTTTCTGCCTCGCTTTTTGCTGACAAATCTACAAATCTCCACTCTCAACTGGCACCAATATACGGCCTAAAAAATTCAAAAAAGCCAAAAAATTTAAAAGTTTGTTTAAATATTTATTTCGAACGGTCAACACCATTTACAAATTTACCTCAGAGTAGACTTTGGATTATCTGGACCCAAATCATCCGGATCCCAGATTAACCGGACGAGGTTGTCCGGGATAATGCATTCTAAATCACAGATTAAACGTGATTTTTCTCCCGCGCTTTCGGTTGTGTGTAAGTCTCAAACACAACCGAAATACATTAATGTACGCTTGAAGTATCATAAAAACTGCAATATAAAGTGAGCCCATACAGGTACGCTGGTAGTGCATGCGCAACCGACTGGCATATCACGCCTTTAATCTTAGTTACTGTCGACCGTTTACTCCTAATCACAACGTGTGAGGTTATGTTGCACTTATAGGTTTGTATTGAGTGTTACAGCAGTTGTGCGCTTCTATTCTGTTTTACTATCTTCCCATGTAATTTGCAGCATAAAGTTATGAAAGTTATGAAACTGCAGCCAAATATTGTAAGCTCTAAGTATAGTGGCCCGATCGATATTAATGTGATGTTATAGGAGCTTCAGATTACCCGGATCTATATTCCGCCACAGTAGTCCTGATAATCCGAGGTTTACTGTATTTAATCATTTTCAAGGATTCCAAAACGATACAACATTATATTTCACATGTAAATATAGGTGGCCTACTTCAAAATGTTTTGACATATGGGTTAGGGCCTATGTGAACATGTTTCGTTGCAACTGCAACATTTTCAAGGCTTGCAAGTTGTCAAGATGTTAAAATTTAACATCACTAGGTCTGCTACCAGTGCCAGGACTTGTTGGGATGCCTGTGACTGTGATAGCGCTATCTAAATGTTTATTCGTTCGTGTCAAAATTTGTTCGTGTATGTGTTGTGTTTTGTTTAAATCTTGACGACTTGCAAGCCTTGAAAATGTTGCACTTGCAACGAAGCATGTTGGCATAACCTATGTCAAACATTTTAGACTATTGATAGGGGTAAGAAACCTAGTCTTTAATCTTGAACATAGAAAAGGAGCTAATAAAAATTAATTTGAATTATATTTAACCAAGTCTAGTTAGGTAAAAGGATACTTACAGAGGATTTGCTGATATCAATTAGTTTAGATGCATTCATTTTTCATTAATGAGGCAAAAGCTGGGTTGGATTTGGATATAACAGAAGATTAAAAAACTAAATTTCTTCCCGATTATAACATCAAATGCCGCCTTGACCAAAAGTAACGTAACAAAAAAACAAACATTTTAAAACCTGGCTATAGATATCAACAAATCAATGACAACAACAACTTGAACTGAGTCAGTTCAACTGACACTTGACACTGACAACCTGGGATGGGATCAAGGTTCGTACGAACCTTGGCATGGGATGGGATAATGTGTTGTATTTGCAATAGGGTTGTTAAATATTTCTGTACCGGTGACTTTGGCGCTAATATTTGTTCGGCACTAAAGGAGCTGGTGCCAGGAAATTGTTCTAATCAGCTCCAGTAACTTCGGTGACAGTACGAATTCACTCACTCAAAAGTCGCTGTCACTGTTTGGTTGTTTCAATGTATCCCCGCTAGGTTCGTGGCGCTGTCGCTGGAGCTGGAGCTGGGCGCTGGCGCTGGCACTGGTCACTGTCACCGGTCGCTGTTTGGTTGTTTCGAGGTCGTGGCGCTGTCGCTGGAGCTGGGAGCTGGAGCTGGCACTGGTCACTGTCACTTGTCGCTGTTTGGTGGTTTCGAGGTATCGGCGCTAGGTTTGTGGCGCTGGCGCTGGTTGGAGCTTGGCGCTGTCGCTGGAGCTTGGAGCTGGGCATAGACGAGATGGACGAACTACGAACCAGCGCCAGTGACTTCAGTGACAACACGAGCCCGCATTGTTCATGCAAGTCGCTGTTGTGCGTTTACTAACTAAAGCGCTGTTAATACAATTTTCCGATGACTGTTATTTGTATAATTAAGTAGTCTTTTTACAAGCTTTCTTTATTTATGATTTAGTAACAACTTTATTATTTTACTTCTAGGTAATTAATATTTTTTTAGTGATACTCCTAAATGTTTTCGTAGTTAAATGAGAATTTGTAGTTGTACTAAGAATTTTAATTATTACTTGTTATTCCTATTTTATAAAATATATTTAATTCTAATGCCAATAAGTAAGCTGTTGATTCCTTATAAGGTCATGATTAACTTTGATAAATAACACAGTGTCAAAAAGGGGTAATTTATCGCTGGAGTTGTTACGATGAACTGCGGGAGTAACTGGTGCCAAGTCACCGGTAAAAGTAACTAATATTTCTTTGGCGCTGTCACTGAAGTCACTGATCCAGCAAAGTCACTGGATCGCACATCTCTAATTTGCAATATGCAATATTTGCATTTATGTATTATGTATGTCTGTGTGTAGAGAGAAATCTGCCTTGCTTCACTCAACGTCGAACGACCGTTGTCGTCGACCACTGACCAGGGAGGTTTATTATGTAACTGGAGGTAACGAGGTAACACTGCTTAACGATTTTGGTCAAAAACGCGAGCCGGTGATTTTGTCAGGTTGGTAAACTTAGTGAGGCAAATATATAATTATTTGAACTACCCTAATTAGCTGTTTTATTCCTATAAGTGAATCTACTCATGCAAACCACTGTAATAAAAGTTGGAGTAAATTCATTTTTTCGTTCGGTTTATGTATCTAATCTTTCCGTGAAACATGATTAATTATGAGGGAATAAACAAATACAAATTTATTGAGTTTAAAATCATGGATAGGTACTAGTTTGATTCACTTTGTCGATTCGTTCGATTTCAGCTAGTAGTTCTTTGCCTCACCAAAAATTGGAAAGAACGGCTCGCAGTTTTGTTCAACAGTGGTACCTCCAGTAAATACCAATAGAACTCCTTGTCGCCGACCGTACTAAATATACCATAGACTAACTACACTTAGTTAAATCAAACAGCTGACTTTTAGCTGTTCATCTGTTTGATGTTTACCACTTGTCTCAGTCTGTCGGAGTCGAATAGTAAAAAATATTAAAAAAACAGCTGGCAAGTGGCAAGGCAAGGCATTGAAGTTGAGTGTTTTTGTTTACGTGTTTACAAGAAAGAATGTAGATTGTAGAGTGGATACGCAATAATCTTACAAGTTGTAATGTATGTATCAGCGTTTTAAAAGAAGTGCCAGCAAAATTATACTACCTCGTAATTGTGAATTTAGTTGAATTTTTCACGGTAGCAGCCTTCTACAATTTTATTATTTCAGAGAACATTATTTGAGGTTAAGTTTTTAAGTAGTGAGGTATAATATGCCAGGAAAGATAATTTTCCTTCATCCTGATCTTGGAATTGGAGGAGCAGAGAGACTTGTCGTTGATGCTGCTCTTGCACTTCGTGGTAAAGGTCACAATGTTAGCTTTGTGACAACTCATCATGACAAATCACATAGCTTTACTGAAACCAATGATGGTTCATTTCCAGTAATTGTTGTTGGCGATTGGCTCCCAAGACACATTCTTGGAAAATGTTATGCACTTTGTGCTTATATAAGAATGATTTATGCAGCCTTGTACATATTGCTCTTTAGCGAAACCCCTGATGTGATTTTTTGTGATATCGTATCTGCCTGTACACCTATTCTGAAAATGTGCAAAAGTCACATAGTTTACTACTGCCATTTTCCTGATCAACTTCTAAGTGTGCGTGGTGGTAAGCTAAAACAGTTATACAGAGCTCCACTTAATTGGATTGAAGAGAAGACCACAGGTTTAGCTGATGTGATTCTTGTGAATAGCAAATTTACACGTAAAGTTTTTTATGAGACTTTTAAAAATATCAATAAAACACCAGAGGTCTTATATCCATCTATAAATACAGAATTTTTCGACAGAGAAAAATCACCCAGTGTAACCTTTGCTGATGTTTTAGGTGTTGATTTGCCTTCAAATGCATTTATTTTCCTTTCCATTAATCGCTACGAAAGAAAGAAAAATGTTGCACTAGCAATCAAAGCACTGAAATCGCTAGAGCAAAATTTAAGTCAGTCGGAGTGGGCTAGAGTACACCTAATAATTGCTGGAGGGTACGACAGTAGAGTGATAGAAAACATAGAATACCATAATGAACTCAAGAATTTATCGGAAGAGTTTAAAATTCAAGGAAAAATATTCTTCTTAAAGTCTCCATCAGATGTAGAGAAACTATTTTTGCTGCAGCACTGTGATTGTTTGTTATATACTCCGTCCAATGAGCATTTTGGAATTGTTCCTCTTGAAGCGATGTATTCTGAAAAACCCGTGATAGCAGTAAACAGTGGAGGTCCAAGAGAAACAGTTGTTGACAAAGAAACAGGTTATCTTTGTGAGCCATGTGAAGAAGACTTTGCAGCTGCGATGGTCAAATTTGTGAACGATCAGAGTATGACTACTAAAATGGGAAAAGCTGGACGCAAACGATTTGAGGATCACTTTTCCTTCCATGCTTTTTCTGAGCACTTGTGTTATGTAATAGACAAATTAACAAGCAGTGGTGTAAAATCTAACTAGGCTAACTTAATTTGTATCTTTTAATTATCATACAGAAATTAGTGGTAAATAGAGTACATTCCACTATGCGATAGGGATTACCCTAAATTTTCAAGACATTATATACTATATGTTTTTAACGAACATCCTGTTATTCGTGAACTATAAATTTTCCTCTAACCTATATTAGAATTATTAATTTACTGGTAATTTTCATAATGAGATAGGCCTACTGGTAGTTGATAAATTATTACTTACTTCAACACGGGGTAACCTAGTCTAAGTATGGACCAAAACACACTATATATTCTTTAAGTTTTAGTAGGCTACATATCTTATTTTGGTTACCTAGGTCCTCTCAGAAAACCTGAATATACATATACTTATATACATGAATTGTAAATGTAATTAAATTCTTCTGAATGAGTATACTAACCTCATAAATAGCATAGCAATAACACAAAACATACCTTATTAGATCCTTCAAAATTAATTCTGATTAAAGTACTAACTTGCTGGATTGATGTTGCATTCCTTCATTTCTTCAAATTGCTTGAATTAGGCTACACACAAATACAAGCTGTGCCAGATGTAGCATGTAGGTTGATCAAATTTGAAATGAGAATGTTAGGTTGCAACATGTTAATATCGTAAGGTCTTACCCAATTTAAACCATTTTTAACTGGATAATTTTAAGTTTTATTTAAAAGTTTGTAAATATTGTTGTAATGTAAAATAATTCTTACCTTAAAAGACATACCCATATTTTTGTATTTGATTAAAAGCATTTCAATAACGACTTTTATAATAGGCCCTATATAAAAATAAAAGTTATATTTTATATACACCTATGCTGTGTTTTCATTGGGAAAAACTAAACTGATCTCAGTTAGCATAACCAATATTAGACCATTAATACAATGGTGAGGATATTTTCGCCTACGCTAACGGTCCAATATTGCTAATCTCGTTTGTTACGATATCGAACAATTTAATCAACCGATTGTTCGTTTGTTTTTATCTAATGAATTTACAATTGTTGCTCACTGCTTTATGAATTATAACTTTCAGGACAATTGGCATGCTACTGTAGTCCAGTCGATAGATCGTGCAGTCCCAAGTACAAATCTCACTTTTGATGTTTGAGATCTGAAATCCTCTTATAAATTTTACTTTAATTTGTTCAGGGCTAAAAATTTTACTTTTGTTATTACTTTTTTAGGTTTTAAATCCCTGTTTAATTTTTACTTAAATTTATTCATACTAATCCATTTAAGTTATTTGTAATTATGTGGCACAACGAACAGCCACCATACAGTGCTCTGAAGTTAGGTTAGGTTGCTATTATTTTGTCGTTAACTGTAACCTTGCTTTTTGTTCACGCAAATCCATTTGTAGATCCAATTTAAAATTGTACCCACAACTTTTGATTTAACTTATATCTGTTGACTTTCAATCGAATTACCATTTATGAATTTCCACCACAAAAAAACTATCGTACTGGTAGTCGAAAATTCATTTGATAAAACGAACGAGCAACTGGTTGGTAAAATGATTCGATATTGGATCGTTAGCGTGGGCGAAAATGTGCTCACCTAACACTACCCAAAAAACGAACAAACCAATCAAAGCAAACGTTTTTAACCTAACATATATTGGTGTTTGGGTTGTTAGTTTTTTCTCTCTTTCTTTCAAGAGAAAGGAAAGTAAGTTAAACTAAAATAAATTATTTCTAGAAGTTGATTTTTTGTATAATATTTTGTGTTACTACAAGAAAGGTTGGATCTGTTCCACTCTCTGGTGTAGTACACTGCTTTGGGAAACCTCTCTGGTATTGGCAGAGGTAAGTTACATGGACAACCCTAGAAGCTCAACTCAGAACGCCTAATCCAGGACTTAGAAGTGATTTAAAAGATAGTATTCCTTTTCTTACTCAAGGAATGATGTTGGAAAAAAACTGATTTATAGCTAATTACTGGATCCCTCCCCCTCAGGCTTTCCTATTCTAAACCTTTCTTGTCTTCAAGGACATATTTTTTGCCGACCCTACCCAGCCCCTCCCCGCTCCCCTTTCTTATCTCCATTTTCGTTCAGCTATAAATACCACCTGTCAACGTCTCTTTTCCTATGAGTTTTGGGACTTATTACTAGGAAATAACTAGTTATAAATAGGAGTCGGTCTTATTTCAACCACTTATTTTGTTAAACATTGTTTAGCTTATCTCTGTTTATTGTTTGAAGCAGTAAACTGTAACGGGGTTATGTTCTGTACCGAACCGGTAATTAGTTTTGTACCGTACCGGTACCGTTTTTTCGGTGCACCGCGGACACCATTGCACAGGTGCAATGCTTCTATTGCTAACACTAAAGCCAGCTCCAGACATCGCCATGTGCCGAGTATTTGCCAAGTGGCGAGCTACTTATTACTTATTTGTATTAGTGTTTACCGACTAACGAGCAGATGTATACACACATACTAGCTTTTCCGAGTACCCTGTTTGTTGCGGAAATACCGAATATTCGTGCCCTTTAATGTGTGCAAAAGACCGACAGTGCAGGAAACACCAAGCACTAATGCTTGCTGCTTGTCAAGTAGACAAATTCCAATCCACACTGCTCGTGGATTGGAATTCGGCGAATGGTGCATGTCTGGAGCCAGCTTAAGGAAGAAACGCACACTAGGACAGCCGAGGATGGATTTTAAAAATTTTGAGGCCATGAGCCGAGCTTATAGGTTGTAGATGGTTGTTTGAGTCTTAGTTAAATAATGATGCTTATAATAGCTAAGCCTACTAATAAGTTGTGTATTTAGGCAAAAACAAAAAATGTATTCCTAAATATAATAAGTGCAAACCAAAATTTACTTTATTTAGGTAGCTGGCTAAACTGCCACTGACAGTGAAAAGGTTTACATTAATTTATTTATTTATGGGCTTAGTTATTAGAAAATTCCATGACCTTTGCGCTGAAGCCTGGGATAACCATAAAAGTGCATAACATGAACCCCTCAGCACATTTTGGAGGTTAATTAAAACACTTTACAAACAAAATTATGTTTTATTTATCCATGTATGTTTTCTAACTCAAGTAGCTGCATTTTTTGTCCGATTACCTTTCAATTTCATGCATACCTTCCTCTGAATATAGTTGGACAAGTTCGTTGGGCAAAACAATGAAAATCCTATCCCGCAAGGTTGATTTTTAGAGCCCAAAAAGTCTAGGTCATGATAACTAAACCGAAAAATTATAACTCTAACGGAAAACTTTATAACAGTTCTTTTGGCAGAGTTTAAATTATAATTGCTGAGAGTTTTACTGAATTTCAATAATTGAGTTATGAATTTTCTTTTGAAATCTTAAATTTGCTTTTCTGTTACTAGCCGACTCGTTGTAGCTTCGCCCGTGTAAACTATGATAGTTGTTTGTGCTTAAATCTGTGGTTAGCTCATGGAACTAATACGAATCAAGATAAGCTGTTAGAATTTTCATAAGCTCAAACTAAAGTGAATGACCATAAGGAATACATGGTAACTTTGGGACCCAGTGGGGCGGAACACAGGGGGAATTTTGTAATACCGTTTCTTAGCAAGCACCTAGGGCCAAAGAGGAAATATTGGTATGTCAAGTTTCAACTCTGTAGGCAGTTATGGAGAATTCCTGATAGGTCAGTGATATTTGCATTTTATATATCAATATTATGATACCAAGCTGGTATTTTGTGATGCATCACCAAAATAACAAAACATAGTAATTTTCGTCCTAAAGATATTCCTTCAACCAGGTAACACTCAGAGAAAACTCCCTACAACACACAATTGGGTCATGAATCAAAACAAAACACTTTTCAAATGAAATAAATATTCATATTTTAAGTAAGTACTTAACAAAATTATATCACTGTATACAAAAAACAAATGTTATAAAATATATTTGCTCAATACTGTATACGGTAAGTTAAAACAAATATAGTGTTTTCCACTTGGTTTATTCACAGCCACTTAGGAAACAGAGCAGAAACATTGCCGAAGCAGAAGTAACGTTTTAGAGCAAGTCTTCGTCACTCTCGACAGCGTCTGCCGCGGCTTGTTGGATGACTGTGGAAGGCACGAGGTCTAGCAGCACGTCAAACTGCTGATCCAGTCCCAGATACGTGTCCGAGAATATGTACAGGGTCATCATGTACCTCCCTGGAACAAACACAAGTCGTGATGAGAAAGACAAGAATGACAAATATTTGTGCGAGTTAACTCCATTGGCATTTTAAAGTTTTGGAAGGAAATGGAAAAAAACCCAGTCTTGTTAGACGCGTTGACCTTTTGTTAGAGCTTCATTAATTTAATAACCCAATGACAAATGGCAGTTGGGTCCACTCACAGAAGGTTTAAGATATGCTCGGGAATGATATGGCAAACCTCAGGTTACAAAGCGAGCCCTCTAACCACTGCACTACTCAGCCAATTTAAGCTAAACACATCTATGTCTGGCCTTTGGTCTACATAAATAGTTAATAAGTAGGGGTGTGCGATTAGTCACTTTTGGATTGAGTCGAGTATTGCCTATTATTCTTGAGTTTTGAGTATTTGTCATCAGCATTATACTCTTGTTGATAATTTTTAAATAGGGTTTTCTACCCAATATATGAATAGAAAATCATATTTGCGGTGTTTTCCCTTTCAAACGATCAGCTGATAGGTAACCTTGATAGGTGTACCTTGGATCATCTGAGCAATTCTGGATAAGAGGAGCAGTACAAATCTCTGCATGACAACAAATAAACTAGTTCAAACAATTTAACCAAATTTACTAAAAAAGTGGTTACAATCCACCAACCTGACAGATGGTTTTTAGCCAAAAACAAGGCCTGTTCATTCTTTATTATAACATAATTAATAAATATTATGTGGTCTAATAAAAATTTTTTCCTAAATTTTGTTTTCTGCCGTCATTTAAAGCCGATATTACGTGGTCCAGTCATCAGTTTAGAGCCATGTTACGTTTCCTATTGTCATTTTCGGCCGATATTACGAGCTCCAGTAATTATTTTTAGCCGATGTTATGTTTTACATCGTCATTTACAGCTGATATAACCCGGTCGTCATTTTTGGCCATTTTACGCTTTTTGGCAGTTTGTAATCATTAGCAGTCCTCCGGAAATCGGTGGGAAATTGTCGCTCAAACTTTCGAGTACACTTTAAAGCGTCTCATCGAGTATTGGAATACCCGGACGAAATATTTAAATTTTTGAGTATTTGCACACCTCTACTGAGAATATAACGTAACCCTCAATGTTACCTATCTACAAACCTACGAATATCTCAGTAGGACCTGAGTATGGACCCATTCCATACACGATCATTTCTCCTTGTTCCTCACAGCCGACTCACCTGGTTTGACGGGGGTGGTGAAAGCTATCATCTGGTTGCTGGTGCGGTGCACGGGCGGCACTCTCTTAAGCGCGAGCAGCTCGACGCTGTCTACATGGCCCAGGGTGAGGAACCACCCCTCGTCCTTGGGCTTGGGGAAGCGTGGCGCGTACGCTCGTCGCTCCTTCATGCGGTTCAACCGCGATAGCTTCACACACAACGTGTAGTCCTGGTTGTTGTGGACCACCTGGAACAACACGTTTGTCAGCCCTCTCGATAACGAGTACCATTTGTTTTTTAGTTATATTCTAGTAGTTCTCATTTAACTCCCAACCTTTACAACTCCCGATAGGACCCAGTGCTGAAAATGGGATACGTTATTTATGAGTGGTAGAGAAAACTGTTTCTTTCCAAGAAAGGTTGATATGATGCTGGGGCAAATATGCAGGATATTGTATAAAAAATAGCTCTCTATCATCACATACATTGTTTTTATATCCCTTTGATTAATTTGTTTACACATACAGAAAACTTGCAACTTTAATTATAGAAGCTACTAGTAGAATGAACCCGTTCTTCGCACGGGTTAGAAAGGTAAGTTAGCTTGAAACAGCTGTTCTTGCTTCTGCTCTTTAATCTGTCAAATGAAAGTGTCCTCAGCTGTTCGCTTTACAGTTTCTGAATGTTTACTTCCTTCTGAAATGTAAACATTGAAACTTAGGACGTTCACGGGGCCTAGCCCGAGGGGATTTTAAGGAAGTGAATAGGCCTATGTGTTGCATGGGTTTAAGATCTACCTTTGTGTAAAGTTTCAGCCCAGCCGGTTCAGTAGTTTTTGCGTTTACCCGAAACATCAGACAGACAGACAGAAACCACCCCTTCTTTATAATATTATAGATTAGGGGCCATACACATATTACTTAACACACTTAAAGGGGGGAAAGGGGTATGGCAAGCGTTATGTGGGGGGGGGTGTTGGATCAACTCAAACATATTAACCCTAAGAGCTGGCGCACTCCCGTTTCTATTGATAATGTTATAAATCTTTAAAAATTAAAAAATAATAAAATTGATGTCGAAATTAAGGTTACAGTTAGTTATATAAAAATACTTCCGTCATACTATTTTAATAACAGTTAAACTAAAAATAGATACATAACATGTTTTGAGTAAGTTTTGTATTGCTTTACACCTATGTGTTGTGTTATTTTAGAGTATATCATGACTTGATACAGTATTGCTCATTGCCACCCACATCTTTAGTTTTTTAAGTCATTTTGTATTAGTATTAGTTATAAATTAATCTGCATAAATTTTTATTTGAAATAAGTTATAAAATATGTTGTTAAAAAAAATCATTCAAAGTTTAATTTTTCATTGAAATCCATATTCCGAATTGCTAATAAAATTATGTTTAAAAGGTTTAAGCTGTTTAAAGCCTACTATGATTGAGTTACGTAACACATTGGGGTGGGGATAGTCAAGCGTTATGGTGCGTTATATGAGGGAGGGGGTGGGGGGTCTGAAATGACTGAAAAATGGGTTAAATGTGTATGGCCCCTTATAGATATTTTTGAATACAAAGGAAAAACCTTAGTGAAAACTAAACAGTTAGTAGTATTCATGTAAATTGCAAAAAAATCCATTATGCCCTAACAACAAATGGATTGTGGATGAAGAAAATTAATAACGTTGCTCTCATGATGAAATAAGGCAATATATTTCTGAAAAAGTAAATTCCACTAGTTTCAGAGCTTTTGGTGAAAACTGCATGAAAAATAGGCACAACGTTTTTGACGATTGGATTATTAGTTTCCTTGAAGCCATGCTCGGAAAGAGACAACCCACATTAAAAGAAACAGACTTCCACTATATCCACTTAACACAACTCAGGGATGTTATGTGACTGGGGTGATGTAAAACTGCCCTCAGAGACACGCTACAGTTTCCCATCTCGAGTATTCACACCATCACATGCCTTACCAGGGGGTTCTTTACGCCTGGCTTGATGGGCTTGACGGCCTCTCCGCTACCCTCCCACCAGCCTTGGACACTCAGCTCCACCTTCAGTTGCGGTAGGGCCTGCAGCACCTTGTACATCTGCGACAGGAAAATGGATATGGGTGAATAAATAATTAACGTCTTTATTTTCAAGTGATCTTCAGCTTTAGACTGATTTTTAAGACAATGCAAGACATGAAATAAACAAAATATTATTACAAAATAAAAGTGTCTTTAGCTAAAACAATTGTTTTAATTTGAAATACAACATTTTGATCTTTAGCTCTCAGGAAAAGCATTACATGTTTGAGGTCCAAAGTACGAGAACCCTTTCTTTTCCAAAATCTTGGCGGTTCAAGTAAGGCAACCTGCCAGGTTTCCTTGAACCATACAGCATGGCGCTATCTTCCTCTTCAGGTTAAGGAAAGGGCATACAACAATATTTTGGGGGGAAATTGGACAAAAAAGTAGTATGGGGAAAATATGGTCTAGGCCTATTGTCTCTTTTAAATTTGCACACACTAAAAAGAAATTTCTCCCTAATGGTGGTTAACTTAAGATTTAGGGTGTGATTTAAGAAGTGACAGTTAGAACTGTTCACTGTCAATCTTTGTCAACACCAAAGTCACTTGATAAAAAAATACTAAAATTACAAAATGAACTCAATTGAATTTTGTTTAAGACGTGGTTAGCTGTGAATGGATGGGTGGAGGATGAAGGGGATACTAGGTTAATCTTACGGTCAGGTTAGTCAGGGTCCTTAAATTTGTTAGAAACCAGTAAAAAAATTCCCATTTTATAGCTTTTGTAGAGAAACATTAAAATCACATTTGAAGACAATTTTTTTGGGACAAAATTAATTAGTAATTATGAACACCAATCATCAATTTGGAGGTTGGGAGTATAGCCACAATGCACTACAGGTGTTTACTGCACACGACTCTCTCACCTGATCTATCTGGCCTTCATCAAACTCCTGTCGCAACTCATCGGCCAGCTTGTTGTACGGCACAGTCATCAGTCTCGGCAGCGCAGCCAACTCATTGTGCTTCCAAAACAGGTACAGCAGGTGGGGCTCCACATGGGGCAGTGTTGTGATGGGGGAGTCGTGCAGCCAGCGGGCCTGTGAGACCATCTGCATCAACAGCTGCACCCTCAGCGTGGTGGCTAGCCAGCCTTGCTCGGCACACACGTCCACCATGGCCTACACAACAACACTGATCACAACAGGTACAGCAGGTGGGGCTCCACATGGGGCAGTGTTGTGATGGGGGAGTCTTGCAGCCAGCGGGCCTGTGAGACCATCTGCATCAACAGCTGCACCCTCAGCATGGTGGCTAGCCAGCCTTGCTCGGCACACGCGTCCACCATGGCCTACACAACAACACTGATCACAACAGGTACAGCAGGTGGGGCTCCACATGGGGAAGTGTTGTCATGGGGGAGTCGTGCAGCCAGCGGGCCTGTGAGACCATCTGCATCAACAGCTGCACCCTCAGCGTGGTGGCTAGCCAGCCTTGCTCGGCACACGCGTCCACCATGGCCTACACAACAACACTGATCATAACAGGTACAGCAGGTGGGGCTCCACATGGGGCAGTGTTGTGATGGGGGAGTCGCGCAGCCAGCGGGCCTGTGAGACCATCTGCATCAACAGCTGCACCCTCAGCGTGGTGGCTAGCCAGCCTTGCTCGGCACACGCGTCCACCATGGCCTACACAACAACACTGATCACAACAGGTACAGCAGGTGGGGCTCCACATGGGGCAGTGTTGTCATGGGGGAGTCGTGCAGCCAGCGGGCCTGTGAGACCATCTGCATCAACAGCTGCACCCTCAGCATGGTGGCTAGCCAGCCTTGCTCGGCACACGCGTCCACCATGGCCTACACAACAACACTGATCACAACAGGTACAGCAGGTGGGGCTCCACATGGGGCAGTGTTGTCATGGGGGAGTCGTGCAGCCAGCGGGCCTGTGAGACCATCTGCATCAACAGCTGCACCCTCAGCGTGGTGGCTAGCCAGCCTTGCTCGGCACACACGTCCACCATGGCCTACACAACAACACTGATCACAACAGGTACAGCAGATGGGGCTCCACATGGGGCAGTGTTGTGATGGGGGAGTCGTGCAGCCAGCGGGCCTGTGAGACCATCTGCATCAACAGCTGCACCCTCAGCGTGGTGGCTAGCCAGCCTTGCTCGGCACACACGTCCACCATGGCCTACACAACAAAACTGATCACAACAGGTACAGCAGGTGGGGCTCCACATGGGGCAGTGTTGTCATGGGGGAGTCGTGCAGCCAGCGGGCCTGTGAGACCATCTGCATCAACAGCTGCACCCTCAGCGTGGTGGCTAGCCAGCCTTGCTCGGCACACACGTCCACCATGGCCTACACAACAACACTGATCACAACAGGTACAGCAGATGGGGCTCCACATGGGGCAGTGTTGTGATGGGGGAGTCGTGCAGCCAGCGGGCCTGTGAGACCATCTGCATCAACAGCAGCACCATCAGCGTGGTGGCTAGCCAGCCTTGCTCGGCACACACGTCCACCATGGCCTACACAACAAAACTGATCACAACAGGTACAGCAGGTGGGGCTCCACATGGGGCAGTGTTGTCATGGGGGAGTCGTGCAGCCATCGGGCCTGTGAGACCATCTGCATCAACAGCTGCACCCTCAGCGTGGTGGCTAGCCAGCCTTGCTCAGCACACACGTCCACCATGGCCTACACAAACACACTGATCACAGGTACAGCAGATGGGGCTCCACATGGGGCAGTGTTGTGATGGGGGAGTCGTGCAGCCAGCGGGCCTGTGGGACCATCTGCATCCAACAGCTGCACCCTCAGCGTGGTGGCTAGCCAGCCTTGCTTGGCACACACGTCCACCATGGCCTACACAACAACACTGATCACAACAGGTACAGCAGGTGGGGCTCCACATGGGGCAGTGTTGTGATGGGGGAGTCGTGCAGCGAGCGGGCCTGTGAGACCATCTGCATCAACAGCTGCACCCTCAGCGTGGTGGCTAGCCAGCCATGCTCGGCACACATGTCCACCATGGCCTACACAACAACACTGATCACAACAGGTACAGCAGGTGGGGCTCCACATGGGGCAGTGTTGTGATGGGGGAGTCGTGCAGCCAGCGGGCCTGTGGGACCATCTGCATCAACAGCTGCACCCTCAGCGTGGTGGCTAGCCAGCCTTGCTCGGCACACACGTCCACCATGGCCTACACAACAACACGGATCACAACAAGTACAGCAGGTGGGGCTCCACATGGGGCAGTGTTGTGATGGGGGAGTCGTGCAGCCAGCGGGCCTGTGAGACCATCTGCATCAACAGCTGCACCCTCAGCGTGGTGGCTAGCCAGCCTTGCTTGACACACGTCCACCATGGCCTACACAACAACACTGATCACAACAGGTACAGCAGGTGGGGCTCCACATGGGGCAGTGTTGTCATGGGGGAGTCGTGCAGCCAGCGGGCCTGTGGGACCATCTGCATCAACAGCTGCACCCTCAGCGTGGTGGCTAGCCAGCCTTGCTTGACACACGTCCACCATGGCCTACACAACAACACTGATCACAACAGGTACAGCAGATGGGGCCCCACATGGGGCAGTGTTGTGATGGGGGAGTCGTGCAGCCAGCGGGCCTGTGGGACCATCTGCATCAACAGCTGCACCCTCAGCGTGGTGGCTAGCCAGCCTTGCTCGGCACACACGTCCACCATGGCCTACACAACAACACTGATCACAACAGGTACAGCAGGTGGGGCTCCACATGGGGCAGTGTTGTGATGGGGGAGTCGTGCAGCCAGCGGGCCTGTGGGACCATCTGCATCAACAGCTGCACCCTCAGCGTGGTGGCTAGCCAGCCTTGCTCGGCACACACGTCCACCATGGCCTACACAACAACACTGATCACAACAGGTACAGCAGATGGGGCTCCACATGGGGCAGTGTTGTGATGGGGGAGTCGTGCAGCCAGCGGGCCTGTGGGACTATCTGCATCAACAGCTGCACCCTCAGCGTGGTGGCTAGCCAGCCTTGCTCGGCACACACGTCCACCATGGCCTACACAACAACACTGATCACAACAGGTACAGCAGGTGGGGCTCCACATGGGGCAGTGTTGTGATGAGGGAGTCTTGCAGCCAGCGGGCCTGTGGGACCATCTGCATCAACAGCTGCACCCTCAGCGTGGTGGCTAGCCAGCCTTGCTTGACACACGTCCACCATGGCCTACACAACAACACTGATCACAACAGGTACAGCAGGTGGGGCTCCACATGGGGCAGTGTTGTCATGTGGGAGTCGTGCAGCCAGCGGGCCTGTGGGACCATCTGCATCAACAGCTGCACCCTCAGCGTGGTGGCTAGCCAGCCTTGCTCGGCACACACGTCCACCATGGCCTACACAACAAAACTGATCACAACAGGTACAGCAGATGGGGCTCCACATGGGGCAGTGTTGTCATGGGGGAGTCGTGCAGCAAGCGGGCCTGTGGGACCATCTGCATCAACAGCTGCACCCTCAGCGTGGTGGCTAGCCAGCCTTGCTTGACACACGTCCACCATGGCCTACACAACAACACTGATCACAACAGGTACAGCAGGTGGGGCTCCACATGGGGCAGTGTTGTCATGGGGGAGTCTTGCAGCCAGCGGGCCTGTGGGACCATCTGCATCAACAGCTGCACCCTCAGCGTGGTGGCTAGCCAGCCTTGCTTGACACACGTCCACCATGGCCTACACAACAACACTGATCACAACAGGTACAGCAGGTGGGGCTCCACATGGGGCAGTGTTGTCATGGGGGAGTCGTGCAGCCAGAGGGCCTGTGGGACCATCTGCATCAACAGCTGCACCCTCAGCGTGGTGGCTAGCCAGCCTTGCTCGGCACACACGTCCACCATGGCCTACACAACAACACTGATCACAACAGGTACAGCAGATGGGGCTCCACATGGGGCAGTGTTGTCATGGGGGAGTCGTGCAGCCAGCGGGCCTGTGGGACCATCTGCATCAACAGCTGCACCCTCAGCGTGGTGGCTAGCCAGCCTTGCTCGGCACACACGTCCACCATGGCCTACACAACAACACTGATCACAACAGGTACAGCAGATGGGGCTCCACATGGGGCAGTGTTGTCATGGGGGAGTCGTGCAGCCAGTGGGCCTGTGAGACCATCTGCATCAACAGCTGCACCCTCAGCGTGGTGGCTAGCCAGCCTTGCTTGGCACACACGTCCACCATGGCCTACACAACAACACTGATCACAACAGGTACAGCAGATGGGGCTCCACATGGGGCAGTGTTGTCATGGGGGAGTCGTGCAGCCAGCGGGCCTGTGAGACCATCTGCAACAACAGCTGCACCCTCAGCGTGGTGGCTAGCAAGCCTTGCTTAGCACACACGTCCACCATGGCCTACACAACAACACTGATCACAACAGGTACAGCAGGTGGGGCTCCACATGGGGCAGTGTTGTGATGGGGGAGTCGTGCAGCCAGCGGGCCTGTGAGACCATCTGCATCAACAGCTGCACCCTCAGCGTGGTGGCTAGCCAGCCTTGCTCGGCACACACGTCCACCATGGCCTACACAACAATACTGATCACAACAGGTACAGCAGATGGGGCTCCACATGGGGCAGTGTTGTGATGGGGGAGTCGTGCAGCCAGCGGGCCTGTGAGACCATCTGCATCAACAGCTGCACCCTCAGCGTGGTGGCTAGCCAGCCTTGCTTGGCACACACGTCCACCATGGCCTACACAACAACACTGATCACAACAGGTACAGCAGATGGGGCTCCACATGGGGCAGTGTTCTCATGGGAGAGTCGTGCAGCCAGCGGGCCTGTGGGACCATCTGCATCAACAGCTGCACCCTCAGCGTGGTGGCTAGCCAGCCTTGCTCGGCACACACGTCCACCATGGCCTACACAACAACACTGATCACAACAGGTACAGCAGATGGGGCTCCACATGGGGCAGTGTTGTGATGGGGGAGTCGTGCAGCCAGCGGGCCTGTGGGACCATCTGCATCAACAGCTGCACCTTCAGCGTGGTGGCTAGCCAGCCTTGCTCGGCACACACGTCCACCATGGCCTACACAACAATACTGATCACAACAGGTACAGCAGATGGGGCTCCACATGGGGCAGTGTTGTGATGGGGGAGTCGCTCAGCCAGGGGGCCTGTGAGACCATCTGCATCAACAGCTGCACCCTCAGCGTGGTGGCTAGCCAGCCTTGCTTGGCACACACGTCCACCATGGCCTACACAACAACACTGATCACAACAGGTACAGCAGGTGGGGCTCCACATGGGGCAGTGTTGTGATGGGGGAGTCGTGCAGCCAGCGGGTCTGTGAGACCATCTGCATCAACAGCTGCACCCTCAGCGTGGTGGCTAGCCAGCCTTGCTCGGCACACACGTCCACCATGGCCTACACAACAATACTGATCACAACAGGTACAGCAGATGGGGCTCCACATGGGGCAGTGTTGTGATGGGGGAGTCGTGCAGCCAGCGGGCCTGTGAGACCATCTGCATCAACAGCTGCACCCTCAGCGTGGTGGCTAGCCAGCCTTGCTTGACACACGTCCACCATGGCCTACACAACAACACTGATCACAACAGGTACAGCAGGTGGGGCTCCACATGGGGCAGTGTTGTGATGGGGGAGTCTTGCAGCCAGCGGGCCTGTGAGACCATCTGCATCAACAGCTGCACCCTCAGCATGGTGGCTAGCCAGCCTTGCTCGGCACACGCGTCCACCATGGCCTTCACAACAACACTGATCACAACAGGTACAGCAGGTGGGGCTCCACATGGGGAAGTGTTGTCATGGGGGAGTCGTGCAGCCAGCGGGCCTGTGAGACCATCTGCATCAACAGCTGCACCCTCAGCGTGGTGGCTAGCCAGCCTTGCTCGGCACACGCGTCCACCATGGCCTACACAACAACACTGATCACAACAGGTACAGCAGGTGGGGCTCCACATGGGGCAGTGTTGTGATGGGGGAGTCGTGCAGCCAGCGGGCCTGTGAGACCATCTGCATCAACAGCTGCACCCTCAGCGTGGTGGCTAGCCAGCCTTGCTCGGCACACGCGTCCACCATGGCCTACACAACAACACTGATCACAACAGGTACAGCAGGTGGGGCTCCACATGGGGCAGTGTTGTCATGGGGGAGTTGTGCAGCCAGCGGGCCTGTGAGACCATCTGCATCAACAGCTGCACCCTCAGCATGGTGGCTAGCCAGCCTTGCTCGGCACACGCGTCCACCATGGCCTACACAACAACACTGATCACAACAGGTACAGCAGGTGGGGCTCCACATGGGGCAGTGTTGTCATGGGGGAGTCGTGCAGCCAGCGGGCCTGTGAGACCATCTGCATCAACAGCTGCACCCTCAGCGTGGTGGCTAGCCAGCCTTGCTCGGCACACACGTCCACCATGGCCTACACAACAACACTGATCACAACAGGTACAGCAGATGGGGCTCCACATGGGGCAGTGTTGTGATGGGGGAGTCGTGCAGCCAGCGGGCCTGTGAGACCATCTGCATCAACAGCTGCACCCTCAGCGTGGTGGCTAGCCAGCCTTGCTCGGCACACACGTCCACCATGGCCTACACAACAAAACTGATCACAACAGGTACAGCAGGTGGGGCTCCACATGGGGCAGTGTTGTCATGGGGGAGTCGTGCAGCCAGCGGGCCTGTGAGACCATCTGCATCAACAGCTGCACCCTCAGCGTGGTGGCTAGCCAGCCTTGCTCAGCACACACGTCCACCATGGCCTACACAACAACACTGATCACAGGTACAGCAGGTGGGGCTCCACATGGGGCAGTGTTGTGATGGGGGAGTCGTGCAGCCAGCGGGCCTGTGGGACCATCTGCATCCAACAGCTGCACCCTCAGCGTGGTGGCTAGCCAGCCTTGCTTGGCACACACGTCCACCATGGCCTACACAACAACACTGATCACAACAGGTACAGCAGGTGGGGCTCCACATGGGGCAGTGTTGTGATGGGGGAGTCGTGCAGCCAGCGGGCCTGTGAGACCATCTGCATCAACAGCTGCACCCTCAGCGTGGTGGCTATCCAGCCATGCTCGGCACACATGTCCACCATGGCCTACACAACAACACTGATCACAACAGGTACAGCAGGTGGGGCTCCACATGGGGCAGTGTTGTGATGGGGGAGTCGTGCAGCCAGCGGGCCTGTGGGACCATCTGCATCAACAGCTGCACCCTCAGCGTGGTGGCTAGCCAGCCTTGCTCGGCACACACGTCCACCATGGCCTACACAACAACACGGATCACAACAAGTACAGCAGGTGGGGCTCCACATGGGGCAGTGTTGTGATGGGGGAGTCGTGCAGCCAGCGGGCCTGTGAGACCATCTGCATCAACAGCTGCACCCTCAGCGTGGTGGCTAGCCAGCCTTGCTTGACACACGTCCACCATGGCCTACACAACAACACTGATCACAACAGGTACAGCAGGTGGGGCTCCACATGGGGCAGTGTTGTCATGGGGGAGTCGTGCAGCCAGCGGGCCTGTGGGACCATCTGCATCAACAGCTGCACCCTCAGCGTGGTGGCTAGCCAGCCTTGCTTGACACACGTCCACCATGGCCTACACAACAACACTGATCACAACAGGTACAGCAGATGGGGCTCCACATGGGGCAGTGTTGTGATGGGGGAGTCGTGCAGCCAGCGGGCCTGTGGGACCATCTGCATCAACAGCTGCACCCTCAGCGTGGTGGCTAGCCAGCCTTGCTCGGCACACACGTCCACCATGGCCTACACAACAACACTGATCACAACAGGTACAGCAGGTGGGGCTCCACATGGGGCAGTGTTGTGATGGGGGAGTCGTGCAGCCAGCGGGCCTGTGGGACCATCTGCATCAACAGCTGCACCCTCAGCGTGGTGGCTAGCCAGCCTTGCTCGGCACACACGTCCACCATGGCCTACACAACAACACTGATCACAACAGGTACAGCAGATGGGGCTCCACATGGGGCAGTGTTGTGATGGGGGAGTCGTGCAGCCAGCGGGCCTGTGAGACCATCTGCATCAACAGCTGCACCCTCAGCGTGGTGGCTAGCCAGCCTTGCTCGGCACACACGTCCACCATGGCCTACACAACAACACTGATCACAACAGGTACAGCAGATGGGGCTCCACATGGGGCAGTGTTGTGATGGGGGAGTCGTGCAGCCAGCGGGCCTGTGGGACCATCTGCATCAACAGCTGCACCCTCAGCGTGGTGGCTAGCCAGCCTTGCTCGGCACACACGTCCACCATGGCCTACACAACAACACTGATCACAACAGGTACAGCAGATGGGGCTCCACATGGGGCAGTGTTGTGATGGGGGAGTCGTGCAGCCAGCGGGCCTGTGAGACCATCTGCATCAACAGCTGCACCCTCAGCGTGGTGGCTAGCCAGCCTTGCTTGGCACACACGTCCACCATGGCCTACACAACAACACTGATCACAACAGGTACAGCAGGTGGGGCTCCACATGGGGCAGTGTTGTGATGGGGGAGTCGTGCAGCCAGCGGGCCTGTGAGACCATCTGCATCAACAGCTGCACCCTCAGCGTGGTGGCTAGCCAGCCTTGCTCGGCACACACGTCCACCATGGCCTACACAACAATACTGATCACAACAGGTACAGAAGATGGGGCTCCACATGGGGCAGTGTTGTGATGGGGGAGTCGTGCAGCCAGCGGGCCTGTGAGACCATCTGCATCAACAGCTGCACCCTCAGCGTGGTGGCTAGCCAGCCTTGCTTGGCACACACGTCCACCATGGCCTACACAACAACACTGATCACAACAGGTACAGCAGGTGGGGCTCCACATGGGGCAGTGTTGTGATGGGGGAGTCGTGCAGCCAGCGGGCCTGTGAGACCATCTGCATCAACAGCTGCACCCTCAGCGTGGTGGCTAGCCAGCCTTGCTTGGCACACACGTCCACCATGGCCTACACAACAACACTGATCACAACAGGTACAGCAGGTGGGGCTCCACATGGGGCAGTGTTGTGATGGGGGAGTCGTGCAGCCAGCGGGCCTGTGAGACCATCTGCATCAACAGCTGCACCCTCAGCGTGGTGGCTATCCAGCCTTGCTTGGCACACACGTCCACCATGGCCTACACAACAACACTGATCACAACAGGTACAGCAGGTGGGGTTCCACATGGGGCAGTGTTGTGATGGGGGAGTCGTGCAGCCAGCGGGCCTGTGAGACCATCTGCATCAACAGCTGCACCCTCAGCGTGGTGGCTAGCCAGCCTTGCTTGGCACACACGTCCACCATGGCCTACACATTAACACTGATCAAAACCAAATTGAGTCTCCAAAGGGCTAGATTCCTTAGATATTAAAAAAATATATTATTTAGGCTAGTTATGTCAATTGATATGTCATGTTATTCAAATTGTTGTATGTACTAGTAAATGAACAATAGTTTGATTGATTGATCTACAAGAGCAAAATATTCTTACACAACGGTTTTCAACCGGCCATATGTTGGCTGACGTTATAATCGTTACCTGCAAGATCCTGATAGACTGGTCCAGCACTGACTTGGTGTCCGTGTAATAGTCAGTGCAGGGCAGCTGGACGTGGGAGAAGTGAGCCTGCAGCAGAAGGTGGGCCTTGGTGTGGGGCGAGTCTAGCTGCATCTGGTCCACCGCGATGGGGCACAGCTTGGCGAGGTCCCTGCGATATTTGACACTTGACAAAATACTCAAATCCCCAGGTGTATTGAAATCTTCCTCAGGCAATTTCAGTTGGATCACATAAATTCCACAGTAAAATTAATTTAAACACAATGTGAACTAACAACTTGTTCCTACATTTTCATGGACGAACTAAGCATGGTGCTGCATCGGTTAGGTCAAGTTTGTTCCTATATTTTTTTGTAGTACATATTTTGGTTTAGTAATTATATATGAGCTTCACTCACATATAATTCGAATGAGAAGCAAACCCCTACAATTTTAGCTTTAAGTTGTCCATTCATCACCCTGTGGTACATGCTTGCTAGCTGTTAGTCATCTTAGTCTCTGTTCCAATGTGATAGTAGAAGGCTACGTCCAGATAGATTTTCCTTTAACTATCGTAGCCCGTATGAAAATAGACCAATGGTTGCTAGTGCATCTAGAAGGCCCTAACCTCCCTCCGCCCAATCCTATTCCTAGCTGCCAGAATTCTCACCATATGACCTGCAGTTGCCATAAACAATGAAACAAGTTAGACAACATCGCCTTAAATGTCATTGGACTGTTTTCATAAGGACTAAGATATTTGTTACCAGCAGCTTCATGATTTTAACCAGTTCCCTTCCAAAACTGGAAGATTTGAGCCCTATTAGAGCAACTTGAATTAAATCATGATAGTGGAAGCATGCTCTAAGAGGGACTACCAAAACCTTTTAGCCGCTGTGCATCCAATGATTTTTGTGTTCCCATAAACCTTTCTTCCAATTCTTAAGAGATTTATTTTAACAAGCAATGTTAGGACTATAGAGATCACTCTGTATCTTAACCTGGAATATAGTAGCACTTCAGGGAACCATTCCGATATTTAGCTGGGTGAAATTAAAAACTGTAAAAACTCAGATAGGTCGGTCCAAGATTTGAACCCCCTCTTGAATGTGAGATACAACATTACCATGTTAGTAACTGTACAGTGGTGGCTACTTACCCGTTGAGCATGTCCTCGTTGTGCCTGACCGGCAGCTGGCTGTACTCATGCACGTGACACAGGCACTTGAGCAACTCCTCCTGAGTCAGCATGCCGTTGAGGTTCTGCCGCAGGTGCAGCATGGTCTCGTGACTCAGGTAGTAGAAGGATGCGATGCGCCCCAGCGACGTAGTGCTCACCCCTCGCCCGTCCTGTACAGTTGAAACTTCTTAGTGTTAACAATAACGAACGATACAACTTGGTAATTTGGTCCTCACCTATCGTGTAACACCTAGACACACATTCCAACTTAGAAGTTTTCTCCAGCTTAGGAATATTAACAATTTATGGCCTATATATTTTTGAAAGTCGTACTTGTAAGATACAATGGTGACAGGTTACCGAGATTAGGGTCAAGCCATAATTATGGAACAAGAAACAGAAATCAGTTGGTAGTCCAAAAATATTTAACAGAATTTCACTATAAAAAATCAAGCTCTGCAGGAGTAAAATTCAAAAATCGTATCCCAAAAGATCTCCTTTTAAAAAAGAATTACTAGTTTACTAACGACTATTAAAACCATGGTTCTAGTGGATTTCTACTTTAGTTTCCGATAGACACTAACCAAGGAAATATCTGTTTCTTAGCTTCAGGGTTTTAGGTTAGATGGCTCTAGGCCATGATACAGAATAAACTATGAAAAAAGCGATGCCAGAGACTTACCCACTGAGAACTGTTGATTTACACTTCTTCTCAGTGGGTAAGTTCTCCGGCATCCCTTTCCTTTCATAGTTTTTTTTTCTGTTCCTTAGCTTCCTTTATATCTTTGAGAAATTTAAATAATTAATGTTAATTGATATATTGATTACGATGCAGAATCCTGCAACCTGCCAACTGAACAACTCACGTCGAGCAACACGATACACTGCGCTTCCTCCAGAGTGATCAGCGACTTCTCGATGAGTGTCGAGAGGAACTTGTTGACGTCATACTCCTCGAGGCTGTCCAGCCCGTAGTACGTGGGGTTCCGCAGCAGCCGTCGGAAGAAGTAAGTCCACGTCAGGTAGTCCAGAGCCTCCTGCCGTGTCTTGATCGTGCCGGCGACTATCTCCGCATTCAGGTGGTCGGCCATAACCGTCAGCAGGCTCGACTCCACTGGGAACGGTTCGTAGATGAACTTCTTGTAAAAGTTCTTCTTCATGTCGTGAACCTGAAATTTGTTGGTGAATTAATGGTCTATTTGTCTACACTTTTCTTTCAAAGAAACTATGACAAATTACTGGTTAAAAATTAGTATTCATCTTTTGAAGTAATACTGCCAAATAGTTAAGAATTTTGCATCAAATTTATGATTTTTCTTCAAAATTGTCTTCTCTAATTTGTAATCAAAATTAATTGGTAATCAAAATGACTTTACTGGATTTTTAGCTAGGTTTTAATTTAACTAATTTGTTTTGAACCTATGATTGTAGTACATTTCTTGAACTAATAATACAATTCTCACAGAATTCAATTCACAAACCTTCAATACAGTTCTCACAGTGTGGGTTTTGAGGGATATTTTGAAACATCCTATATATGAATGTTCAACACGAACTATGAGTCCACATTGAGTGGAGTTTGTGAGCCTCTACTGTAGGGATGAGTCGATTCCAAATGTTGATTCTCGATTCCACCGATTCTCAGGCTTAGAATCGGAATACAGAATCAATGGCTCAAAGCCGATTCCGATTCCTATCAATTACAGGCCGTTGATACTCCCGCCGATTACCCAGATTTACGCTACTATCCATAAAAAATTTGAGTCGAGTAGTTGAAAATTGTACATTTTACTCCCGCCGTTTACTCAGATTTATGCCGCTAACCATAGAAAATTTTAGTCGAGTTGTTGACAATTGTATAGCTACTCCCGCCGTTTACCCAGATTTACACTGTGAACTAATGTTTAACAAAATATGTGACTGGAAAGAAAAATAAGCCTAAAATCTACTTTTAGCTCATATGAAAGGAGACAGTGACAGGTGAGTTATTTATGGATACCTGTGAAGTAAGATAAGTAAGAGAAGGACACAAGGAGTGTTTGGGTCAGAGACAAAAAATCTGACCTTGGAGATAAAGAAGGAAGACGTGACGGGAGGGCAGGAGTGGGGTCCGGTTGAAAGTTGGAAATCAGCAGCTGACCAACATTATTTCTTTGAGTCATTATCTTACAACCACGTTTTTCCCCATGAATTATGAATTTATATGAAATATTAAACCTTCAGCCTTCCGCCTTTTCGGATTTTCTTTTTCTGTATTACTACAGTATACTAGTGAAATTAACATTAAATTATGTAAAAATTGCATTAAAAATTAGTTTGATAATTAACTACAAGGATCTGCTAAATAACTTAATATTTTTTTAAAAGTTTATCTACAATCATTAAAAATTAATTATATAAAAAATTGCTTTCTAACTTTTATGTAACAAATTAACACCCTAAATTTAACATTAACTAATTACAAATGTATTTTTATCGGTCAAGAATAGTTAACATCCAAAGTGATTGTTTTATAACACAAGAAAACCAATTTCAACAAATATAATGGGAGATTTATGTAACTTAAAGCATAACAATTATATAAAAAATAATTATGCAATTCAACTTAGTTTTTTTTTATTATTTAATTTTTAAGTTTATTTTATTAATGAAAAATAATAACCAACCAACTGATTGTCTCAATTTATTGAATAAAAATCAATTACTGACTAACTTATTGTCTTTAATCATTTTTAAAACATTAATTGAGGTGAATCGTTGCTATTTCACCTATTATTAGGAAACGATTAGGGATGTGTGAGTAGTCATTTGTGGCTCGAGCCGAGCTTTATTCAAAGTTCTCAAGCTTCAAGCTTTCTCGAGCCGAGCTTTTTTTGATGGGAATTTTCTCTAGGGGTGTGCAATATACCAGTAGTGATTTTCTGACTCGAGCCATGCCGGGCAGAATTTGTTCAAAGTTCTCGAGCTTTGAGCATGTTTGATTAGGCCTATATGTATTCTTTATTTATATTATGTTTAAAAGAATAAACATTTTATCCATTATGGTAATGTAAAATAATTTATAACTTTCAATATTTGTCATCTGTCATTCACTTCTAGATTCATTATTCCTCCGTTAAATAAATAAAGGCCTACAGTGGGAAAATAACAAAATAAGTACGGTAGGCTACTAAAAGAGAAGATTTATTGAGACCACTCGTTGATAGTAATGAACAATTTGACTTTCAATATAAAGTAGGTAGCCTACTTAGAGAACAAATAACATAAAGGAAGAGAACTAACAATTTTTAACTAGAGCCCACTTTCCATGTAACCAAAGACTTAGGCCCTAGCCTTGGGAATTGCCAAAACCAAGGAGTTCTATTGGTATTACTGGAGGTAACATTGATGAACAAAACTGCGAGTCGTTCTTTCCAAATTTTGGTGAGGCAAAGAACTACTCGCTGAAATCGAACTATAAATCGTGACTCAAACAAATACCTACTCATGATTTTAACATTAATAAACTTGTATTTGTTTGTTTGCTTATATTTTACCACAAGAGTAGATACATAAATCAAAAGAAAAAATGAATCTGTTCCAACTTTTACTACTTTTAACTAATGGGTTTTGAATGCTTGATTATAGGACATCTTGTTTACAATTCCCAAGTTTTAGCGAATTTCCCCTATAGGGAAGAAGCTATTACCGTAGTCGGCATGGTAAGACCTAGGCCCGGGACCATGATAACTTTTCGTTTTGAGGTCCCCAGACCCCAAAAACACCATTCGTTCAAAACTGTATGTATGTATATATATATATATATATATATATATATATATATATATATATATATGTGTCCGTGAGCACGATAACTCTCGTAAAAATGATCCGATTTTGATGAAATTTGGTATAAACGTGTAAAGCAACATTTATGACTTTAAGTTCGAAAACCAGCCAGATCGCTCTATCCGAAGGGGTATTTTGGGGGGGTTTTGTACCCCAAAAATGGGTTTTTTGAATTTTTTTCCAGATAATTTTGGAAATAGTCAAATTTTAGTTTTCCCATTGGATTCAGTTAAAAAAAACACACAATTTGGTATTTTGATAATTTCTCTACGTCAATTGGTTACCGAGATATTGAAAGTGCTAAACACAGTACGTTGTCTAATGTTATTCTTATGAAGGAAAATAAAAATTTTATATCTCGCTTATTTATGAACATATACTGACGAAACTTGGTATACGGCTTCATCTGGTTGTGGACCATTGATATTTGCTCAAAAAAATAATTTTTTGCCAAAGGCTCCCGTAGCAGCAAACCTGCGTATTCAGCCCCCATGTTATTCTTATGGAGAATAAGTAACGTGTTATCTCCCTTTATTATGAAAATAAATTAATGAAATTTGGTATGTGACTTCACCTAGTTGAGTTATATTGATATTAGCATAAAACCCCATTTTTTGTGTTCCTTGCTTCAGCAAACCTGCATACTCAGCCGCCATGTTATTCTTATGGAGAATAATTCAAATGTCATAAATTGTTTATTTATGAATGTATATTTAAGAAACTTGGTATGTAGCTTTATGTAGTATTAAGATAAATATATATGCATTGGAAATTCGCTAAGTACGCAGGTTTGCTGCTACGGGGGTATTTTAGGAATATTGTGAAACTCCCCGTATTCAACACGATAACCTCTGAGTCTCTATGAGCAGTTTGTGAGTCTCTACTGTACAAAAAAGTGACTTTAACCCTTTTACCACCAAGTAAATAACGGGTGCGAGCGCCACAGCACCAGCCGTTCCAGTGCCGTGTGTCCGCTACGCACCAGCTTATAATGCCACGAATCGCGGTAGAACGCTGAGCATATTTTGGCCGTTTTTTACCTTTGCACACAAATTCTTGTCATTCCGTTTTGTTTTATCGTAGAGCAATGTTTTTTGCACCATTTTTTTGCGACGAAAGCGGCAACAGTTTGGTGCTTAATGGAGATAAAAAGCTTCCTCTAACATGAGTAAATAAAGCGCAGTAGATATTAACAAAAATTACATTTAACTGAAACATACCTTGATTTTTTCCATTAAGTGCTGTGAAATTTAGATACTAACACACTACTTAGTTAGATTTAACACAACTTATTGCACATACTATTTAGCACTATAACACATGTTCTAAGAAGATTTTAAAAATATAAACAATACATTGTGGGTTTGAGGCTGTACTCCATTGAGGAATATTTAAATATGTAAATACTCTGGAATAATGGAGTGGAATTGGAATATGTGTATTTGCTATGTAGTGTGTTATTTTATTTTAAACAATACTTGTTATAGGACTTACATAATATACTGTACTGACACTATTCAATGTATTTATGTACATAAAAGATGAATAAAGATATTTTGAATTGAATTGAATTGAAAACGGGCGGGAACAATAAACAGACCGGCAGTCACACTACGTGTTCGCCCCTGCCTTACGAATATCAAGAGTTTTCAGAACGTGTATACTATAAAAATAGTAAAACAAACCAAAAGAATATGTTATACTACAACAACAAAATTCATCTAAGGTACGAGTTTCATTGAAATACAATGGAAAATAGTCATGAGCCTATATACAAGCTCTGGGCATTCAACGCTCGCATGGCGCTTGGCTTTATTTAGGCTCTTGGCGTTCTACCACCACACGGCGCTTGGCTATATATAGGCTCTTTGCAGTCAACTCGATTTCGTCCAAAACCTATATATAAGCTTATGGCGGTCAAAGGGTTAATGAATGAAACCGAACTGGATTTTTAGCTAGGTATTAATTTGGAACTAATGTGTTTTGAACATTTTCTTACAGGACATCTCACGGTTTTTTCAGGGATATTGTGAAACACCCTGAATATGTGTGTTCAACATTATAACCTACGAGTCCACATTGTGTGGAGTTGGTGAGCCTCTACATACAAATCGTGATTGATCTAAATCCACGGTTCACACTTTAATTTGGTTAATTATTTCCCTGACCAAAATTAGTTATTTGTGCAACTAGTGAGCAAAGTGAGCAATTGCCTCACTCGAGAGAAATCCTTACTCACGAGCCGTAGGCGAGTGAGGAATGGTTTCTCGAGTGAGGCGATTGCACTTTGCACTCGAGTTGCACATTATATTTTTCCTACAGTTACCATAAAACAAATAAATTGGTAAAGAAACGTAACATATTTTTCCGTTGGGCTTTTTACATTCTTACTTTCACACCAGGAAGTAAACAATTCATACCTTTTTTCATATTTATGTTTTGATTTCTCTGGAAGAAGATTTAGAGACACATTCCTCGCCACATTTTTTAATTCTTCTGGAGTACAAGATTCTTCTGGTGAACTATTATTACTAAAATCGTCATTAACGTCCATTTTGCGACAGCAAAACCACCTTCAATGTTTACAAATGGCAAATCAATGAAATGGTGGCTTCTGCCGTGACCGGAAGTGTTGTGACAAATACAACAGTACAACAGCTGACCAGCTGATTTACAGCCAGTGCTGCCAACGTATTTCGCGCGCATACGACCTTGTCTGCATGTTACGCGCTTACTATTTCGTGCCTTCACGTTGCAAATCTGGAGTGAGACAAAGTAATTAGAGTGAGACAATGTTAACATTGTCTCACTAATGAGCGAATTGGCCACTTTGCTTTCTCAAATCAGTGAGAGAACATGTACATTGTTAGGTAACTGTAGGGAAAATTAATTATCTCTGACCTTCTGTCACAAATAGTTAATTTTCCCTCACTCGCAGCTCGGAATTCACACTTTTTTACTTTTTATGTGATAATTTTAAAATATATTTGTTTATATGCCTCTATCTCCCCCATATCTGTCCAGGCTCTCCTGTTAATTTCTTTAGTTTAATGTATACAGTTTGTTGTTGCAGTTTAATTTATTGCCTTACCAGTTACATTTACTTCCTCTTCTTTGCACCATTAATAAAACCGATTTAACAAAAATCTAATTAGTTTTGATTTTCACACAGTTTTGACTTTGCGCTTACAATTAGATCAAAATTTTTCCCTAACTTCAATTAAAATAGTAAGCATTTCCCCAAACTTTCGGCTAGTCTTCTGGAAAGCAGGGAAGGACGGGGGTTTTCCGTGACTTTCCAGAAAGAGTGAGCCATGTAAACCCTAGTAAAACAAGAGACCCAAAGTTCAACTCTACTCGTCGATCGTACCAGCACGACAGCCACGCCCTCCTGGTCATACTGTGGTCGCCCCGCACGCCCCATCATCTGCAGCACGTCGGTGATGGGCATGTCCACGTAGCGTCTAGACTTGCCGTCGTAGTACTCAGTACCCTTCACGACCACCAGGTGGGCGGGGAAGTTGACACCCCACGCCAGCGTCGCCGTGGCTATCAGCACCTGCAAATGGCATCATTATATTATTAGGCAAGCGCAAAACTGTCCCTCCTTTTCACAGCGTGTGTGCATCGTAGGAGAACTTCACACATACTGTTAGAAAGGTATTGTCGTGTAGATGTGCAGAAACCCATTGTAACCCACCAGTGTTTATAACGGTAATACTTTCAATAGTGTTCAGAATAACCTCAAAATATGCTACGATCAAATTAAGGGGAAATAACTGTTACTACAATGGAAAATTGAAAATTTCGACTGTCTCTGATATTTAATTTATTTACATATCCACAGCAAAGCCATTTCAATTTGGTATTCCACGAGTGTGTTCTTAGTTGGATGTTAAAATAACACAAGAGGTGACTCCAGTCACGACAATTGTTGTGTTTCTACCTGCTTCCCCCATGAGGCTAATCTTTCACAACCCGTCCCTCAACGGTTTATCTGATATCGTTGATTTATGGCTGATTTTAAAGAGCAAAAATATACCTAGCGATTTCAGTGGAAAAATGTCAATATCACAAATAATATCACAAAAAAATCCTGAACATTCAATATTTAAGATTTTTTTTATGGGTGAACTATTTGTGATATCGAAATCCGGCTCGCTGAAATTGCTAGGCATTTTATTTGCTTTTTAAAATGAACCATGAATCATCAATTTTTGATAATCCATTGAGAAGGGACGGACTTTGAAAGTTAACATTGGTCTTATGGAAGAAACAGGTTGACACAGAGGATTGGAGCCCCCTCTTAAAGAAGCTTTTGAATATAATGTTCGATCTTTTACTGAAAATAATGCCACTGCTTTAACCAATTGGCGTGGACATAAGAGCTGGTCTCGTTCCTTACTTGTAATTTTATTAACCTGTGAATTGGAGTATAAAATTGGTGTTTTTAAATGGATTAATGACGTATTTTAATTAAAATATTGTTTTCTTTCAGTTTAGGGAGTCACACTGGCACAAACACAGTAGACATAAGTAAAAATTAGCAAAATCAGTGTTGACCATTTGCAAGTCTCAAAGAATTAACCGATCCCGTCAACTTCCAAGCAAGCCTGCCACCGTTTGTTTTACTTGGGCCCTCCCACCAACGTTGCCATAGACCGGTTAACTCATTGAGAGTTGCACAACTGGTCAGTTTTGGTCGTGTGCGGGAATCGAACCCACGAACATCGTATCACCACCTGGTCAAGGTGTTTCCACGACGTAGCCAACTCAGCTAACACGACCAAAGGCCTGGCGGCGATATTAAGGTTTTTCAGTCAGTCCGTGCTCCTAGCGGATAGAACCGTAGACGCCCGCGGTCATTAGTCCTATATTTTGCTACTAGAGTGCAGCACCAATCAATTCCCGTTATAGGCTACTCCAAATAGAATAAAATTACTACCTCAATGGGTTAACCACTGTAATACACTTCAAACGGTGTGACTTGTGGCCGTTATTGGCTAATTCAGGAACCAATTAAACACTCTGCACAGTGAAAATATGAAACAGTTTAACAAGTTATTTTACTTTCCAACCAATCAACACTGGCATAGTATTAGTTTTAAGCTACAGTTTTTATTCAGTTTCCGGTTGACAAAATTAGCAACAATTTTACAGTAAATAGTCATTTTAAGTAAGAAACCTGTATTTTCTGGTTCACAAACAGCTCTTCAACGGTTTTCCGGTCTCTTTCAACCAGACCAGCGTGATGCATTCCGATCCCGAAGGCCAAAGTGAGTTTGAGATTTGAGTCCTTCACTCCACCCGTGATCTGTTCCATCTCCTAAATAAAATTGAATTGTTAATACACAGCAAATAATCTAACAAAAATAAACCAGGTAGGCTAGTAAGTGAACAAGCTTTCATCTTTTTGCCATGTAAGTGTGTCCTGATCTCTAATCGGCTAACAGCACAATAAAAATGTCCTATTCAATCCAAATATGGTTAAAATGTACTATGTTACCAATATCATTAAAGTTACTGTGTACCATTATCTGTTTGGATATTATTGTTAGTTCATATGAACAAGTGAAAATGTTTTGTACCTACATTCATACTTTATTAACCATAATAGCTACTTAAACGAATAATGTCCATCTTAAACCCGAAGGAAACCGACAAAACTTCTAAAATTGTATATCCAAGCAGAGTCAGAATGTACAATCAGACAATGCTTAAAAAAACCAATATTAATAATTTAAAGCTTCCCTGTATTTAAAACTAGCTGCTATGCCCGTGCTTTGCAACGGGGTGAAAATTCAGTGTAGAAAAATTGTAAACAAAACAATGTTTGTAGTTAGATATTATATAATCATTATTCCAGCTGCTTATTTAAATAATTAATAAGTTTAATTAATTAATTAGTTAATTAATTAATTAAGTTAATTATTAACTGAATTATGAATAACATGGGGACTTGGGAGTCCCGTGGGGCAGAGTCCTGAGGACTTTTCTTAAAAGCAATATGCCTGTGACACTCCTTGGGTTATAGACTATATTTGTGCAAAACTTCAGCAGAATTGGTCCAATGGTTTTGGCGTGATGGAACAACAGTCAGACACCACCTCATTTCAGCGAATTTCCCCTATAGGGAAGAAGCTATTACTGTAGTCGGCATGGTAAAACCTAGGCCCAGGAAACATGATAATTTTTTGTTTTGAGGTCCCTCAGACCCCAAAAACACCATTCGTTCGATATTACCGTAGTCGGCATGGTAAGACCTAGGCCCGGGACCATGATAATTTTTTGTTTTGAGGTCCCTCAGACCCCAAAAACACCATTCGTTCGATATTACCGTAGTCGGCATGGTAAGACCTAGGCCCGGGACCATGATAATTTTTTGTTTTGAGGTCCCTCAGACCCCAAAAACACCATTCGTTCGATATTACCGTAGTCGGCATGGTAAGACCTAGGCCCGGGACCATGATAATTTTTTGTTTTGAGGTCCCTCAGACCCCAAAAACACCATTCGTTCGATATTACCGTAGTCGGCATGGTAAGACCTAGGCCCGGGACCATGATAATTTTTTGTTTTGAGGTCCCTCAGACCCCAAAAACACCATTCGTTCGATATTACCGTAGTCGGCATGGTAAGACCTAGGCCCGGGACCATGATAATTTTTGTTTTGAGGTCCCCAGACCCCAAAAACACCATTCGTTCGAAACTGTATATATGTGTCCGTGAGCACGATAACCCTCCGATAATTTAAAAATGATCCGATTTTGAAGAAATTTGGTATAAACGTGTAAAGCAACATTTATGAATTTAAGTTCAAAAACCAGCCAGATAGCTCTATCCGAAGGGGTATTTTAGGAGGGTTTTGTACCCCAAAAATGTTTTTTTTTGTTTGTTTTTTACATATAATTTTTGAAAAAGTCAAATTTTAGTTTTTTTCATTGGAATAAGCTTAAAAAGACGCATAATTTGGTGTTTTGATCATTACTCTACGTCAAATGGTAACAGAGATATTGAAAGTGCTAAACACAGTACGTTGTCTCCAATGTTATTCTTATGGAGAATAAGAAAAATTGTATATCTCGCTTATTTTTTATCAACTTATCCTGATAAAACTTGGTATATTGCTTTTTTTATTGTGGTCTATTGATATTTGCACTAAAAAACATTTTTTGGCCGACAGTTCCCATAGCAGCAAACCTGCGTACTCAGCTCCCATGTTATTCTTATAGAGAATAAGTAACGTATTATCTCCCTTAATTATGAACATAAATCAATAAACTTTGGTATGTGGCTTCTTGAGTTATATTGATATTTGTATAAAATCCCATTTTTTGTGTTACTTGCTTCAGCAACCCTGCATACTCAGCCGCCATGTTATTCTTATGGAGAAATATAAAAATGTCATAAATTGTTTACTTATGAATGTATATTGATGAAACTTGGTATGTGGCTTTATGTGGTATTCAGATACATATGTATGCATTGGAAATTCGCTGAGTACGCAGGTTTGCTGCTACGGGGGTATTTATAATATTATTGATATTGCAGCCCTTTGCAGTCAATTTATGGGGCAAAATCACTCAAAAATATGAATGACATCCTTGTTTTGCAAAAAGAAGCAATAAGAGGTTATAGAAAAACTAAATTGCTTGTAGTCTCCCAAAGAGTATTAGAAGGAATTAGAGAATTTAACTGCTTTTGTTCAGTAAATCTATGAAACAGTACTTTATCTAAACAAGTTTGGCAAACTACTCTACTACGCTGGGTTCTCATTAATATAACATCAAAAGTCGTAATGAGCCAGCTTTTCCCTGTCACAGGTTGCAACTATTCACAAAGAAGCCAACATAGGAGGGAATAAGATTTATTAGGCACCTCCCTAATATCATTAAAATACCCCCGTCGCAGCAAACCTGCGTACTCAGCAAATTTCCAATGCATGTATATGTTTCTCACTATCACATAAAGCCACTCGCCAAGTTCCAGAAAAATACACGAATAAAGAACAGATCACAGTGGAGTCCCGCTATTCCGAACTCGAGTTCAGAAATTACTTAACAGGAAAAATAAACAAAACATTAGTTTGTTTATGAAAATAAGTACATTCATTGTAACACAAGAATGTTAAACATAAATGCTACAAGAGATTCTGCTGTTTTCAAATTCCACATTTATTTATAAAAATTCACAAAAAATATCATGCACTTATCTCGAAAAACATGGAAGTGAAAGGATAAAGTCGGCAATTACAAAGTCCTTCATCAGAAGAACACCACACTGACACTCATTTTCGAAAATATATAAACTCATATATGCTCATGACTCATAACCTACAACTTGAAATAATAACAAAATGTGCCAGTGTAAACCAACGAGATATATTTAACTCGTTGGTGTAATCAACAAAATCAGCAGATCATCTGATTCTTACAGACATCAAAACACATGATGAGTATAACCTCAACAAAACAACTCTTTAAAAAAAACGGCATAGAGTATACCAATACTGACTACATACTGATACTACACAACTATGTGGCTTCCACATATCGCAAAGGTAGCGCATTTGGATAGTTTATAAAACCCGTAAGATTATTTTGCTGACGACCAAAACATTAGTTGCTGGAGTTTTTCGCACATTTTACAAACGTCCGATATATTGATCCGCGGAGTTTTTGGCAAAAACGGCGAAGTGCTATATATTGGACGTTAGAGTGCAAAGGGTTATCAAGACAGTGAATTGATATTATTCATGTAATCCGCCTATTCTGAATTCCCGCTAAACATAACAGGGTTCAGTCCCAATTAGTTCGGAATAGCGGGACTCTAATGTATTCTTTTCGAGAGTTTTGTAAAACAACAACCTAAACAGTTATAAGATCAGGTTTTGTTTTTATTGTGAAAATGCAAAAGAAAATATGTGGATATGATTTCAATTTAACTGCTTTTATGAGCTATTATATTTTTAGTTAAAACTTAAATTAGGGCCCTAATGTTAAATTAATGTATACTAGATTCTAGAATGTATACTACATTCTAGAATAGAAGAGAATGCACTCAAATACAAAGCCATTGATTGCCTTTGAACATGAGCATTAGTAGGGGGCATTTACACGTTGTATTTACAAAGTGTAATAGACAAAGTCAATTTAAACCTAAAGCAACTTTCACTAACTAAACCACAAAATATAGAACACAGACGTAAACCTTGTTAACAAATTTCTCCTTTAGACCTTAAATACTCGTCTACAAAGTAAAATGTACTAGCCAATAACCATTTTGAAATTGTTGACTCAAAAGAGATAAAACTTAAGCTACCTGGCAGAAAGGAAGATCTCTGCCTGTACTTCACAAAATCCTGACAAAAATTATCTAGCAAAGACCTTTTATATAATTCCCTCCCCATCTCACGGTACCAGTTTAGTATTATTGGATAGCCGTCAATTCACAACAGATGGGTATGTCATTCGTAAATATCGACTATCGTATTTTAGACTACCGATTATCGTAGTCGACTACTCAACTAGCATCTAGAGGATCACAGCTTATTAAATTGTAACTTTTCCGATTATCGACATGCAATTGGTGGACCAATGGATACAGCATCGGACTCACGATCATGCAGTCCCGGGTTCGAATCCAACATTACTGATTACTTTTTGGGGTCTGCATTTGTTTAAATTTTACGTTATTTTTTTCGGGTTCAAGTCTTATTTTTGTTGTTTAACTTTTAAATTATTGATTGATTGATTGACAATATCTTAGGCTGTTTTAAATTTCTTTCGATCAGTCGGTTGGGTTACTTCGTTACTTGAAATTGTTTGTAATCTTTAAAGTAATACTTTACTGTACAATTAACTTTAACATCTCTTACACTCTCGTCCATATGCAGCCACTGCTTGGGGTCGTCTTCGGCGGCCAAGAAGGCGATGAGGTCGAGAGCCGTGAGGCGAGTCTGCCGTCGGGAGGAGACGAAGATGAGCGCGGGCTTGGCGGGCGAGTGCTGGCGGATGGCCTGGAACGTGGGGCGGTTCATGGTGGCCATGCGCGGGCAGTAGTGCTTGCCGGGGAAGCTGCTGATGTGCACCTCTAGCGGCACGGGGCGCACAGACGGCCGGAAGTTGTACAGGCCCATCTGACACACGCTACTGTTACTTCATTTTATAATCGATGTGGGTAATTTTTGTATTAGTGAATTTTAGTGATGGTCAAAACCAGAAATTTCGAATCTCGAAACCGAAACCGAAACTTACAAAATCGAATCTCGAATCTCGAAACTCAAATCGCGAAACCCTATTTACTTGCCTGGGTATGGTTATGAAAAATAAATCCAGAAAAATTAATTAAAACTAATTATATATTTTGGTTAGAGTTGATCTTTCAGAAAGAAAAAATCAATAATCCAAAAAAGGTGAAGGTAGACGACCGATGACAGTAGGCTTTTGACCTTTGCATCATTGATCGAAACACGGGCGTGATTTCTGTTAAAAAAACAACAATAAAGACACAAAAAATCTCAGCAGTTTCGAGTTTTGATTCTCGAAACTCACCGATCGAATCTCGAAACCGAAACTTTTCCAAAGTTTTGGTGGTTTTGAGATTCAAGTTTTGGTTTTGACACATCACTAGTGAATTTCCTATGGATAAGGCACAGTGAAATTCAAGCCTGGGATTGTCATAAAAGTTCCTTATGGGACTCCTAAAAAACACGTTTTTATCCCTTAACATAACCAATTGCACAAGTGTGTTGAGCAAAACAATCAGAAAACTCGTAATCCCCTTGTTTTGGGATTTTAAATTTTCAAACTTTTGAGTTTTTGGGCCTAAAAATGGTATGAAAACCCCCGGATGTAAAATGAATGTATATACTAATATGTAATAAATTCTAGCACAAATATTTACCAAGTTATTAAATAAAATATATAAAAAAAGAGTAGACTAAAAAGAGTAGCCTATGGGGATATTATATTAGAAAAGACTATCATTCAAATGTGGGAGTAGTTGCATCATCCCCAGTATCCACACCCCTACTTTCAATCCTGACTGGACCTTCTCCTAACCTTATAATGTGCAACACTGTTTACCCAGCATTGCAAGTGAATAAAAACAGGATCATCAGAACAGCCAACAAATTAAATTTTTACAGATTTCCATAAAAATTTGAATACCGGTAAGTCTATGTTTTAACATTGTTTTGGATTTTTTTAAGTTTTTTGTGGAAATTCTTGTGGAGTGTACTGAGTGCGAACTAATTTTAAAAATAGGTTGGCAGCCTCTTTTTCCCTTACTTTGCCTGTCCACATACATTATAGATGTGTTACCATACACTACTACCTGAGCTCAGTACATTCAGTAGAATGTTAAGCGAGTTGCATCAACTGACCCTGAGATTTGCGTGAAGCGCTCAAGAAAATGCTTTTAGGACGGCTAGTACAGTTTGAATTGTTATTTGAAATCGGCAACATAGCTTATGGATGATCCATTCTGCTTGGTGAACATGGAACAGAGTATAGGTAATAAGCACTAGATTTACCAGGGGACTATTATGATCTGTATGGTTTAAAAATTAATGTAAAAGTATTGTAACTGAAGTTTTTGATCCATCTCTTAAAACACGTTGGTGATAAGAAAAGTAAGTGGGACTCGTATATCAGAACAACAGTGATACCAGCTGACAAGTTTGATAACACAAAATAATTACAACCCAACACACCTGCCCGATAGCAAGCCAGTTGGCCAGATCCTTGGCATTGGCCAGCGCGGTGGACAGCCCCACGATCCTGAGCGTCCTGGAGGTGTGGCTAGCGATGAAGTTGGTCCGGGACACGATCACCTCCAGCACCGGCCCTCGGTCCTCGCCCAGCAGGTGGATCTCGTCGATGATGATGAGCGCCACGGCCCGCACGTAGCCTCGGGTCTGCCAGCTACGCGATATCCCGTCCCACTTCTCAGGGGTGGTCACGATCACGTCGGCGCTGGCGATGGCTCGGGCATCGGGCGTCACGTCACCTGTGAACAGGAAATAGATGGTGGTGTTACAGTGCAGTAAAGGAGGATTGAGGAACAGATGTTGGTCATAGTGCAGTACAGGAGGAGAGGAGGGCAGATGTTGGTGTGTCACAGTGTAGAACAGGAGGACTGAGGAACAGATGTTGGTCATAGTGCAGTACAGGAGGAGAGGAGGGCAGATATTGGTGTGTCACAGTGTAGAACAGGAGGATAGGGGGGGCAGATGTTGGTGTGTCACAGTGTAGAACAGGAGGTCAGGGGGGACAGATGTTGGTGTGTCGCAGTGTAGAACAGGAGGTTAGGGGGACAGATGTTGGTGTGTCACAGTGTAGAACAGGAGGTTAGGGGGGAAAGATGTTGGTGTGTCGCAGTGTAGAACAGGAGGTTAGGGGGACAGATGTTGGTGTGTCACAGTGTAGAACAGGAGGTTAGGGGGGACAGATGTTGGTGTGTCACAGTGTAGAACAGGAGGTTAGGGGGGACAGATGTTGGTGTGTCGCAGTGTAGAACAAGAGGTTAGGGGGGACAGATGTTGGTGTGTCACAGTGTAGAACAGGAGGTTAGGGGGGACAGATGTTGGTGTGTCACAGTGTAGAACAGGAGGATAGGGGGGACAGATGTCAGTGTGTCAAAGTGTAGTGCAGGAGGATAAGTACAAGTAAATAACCCTTGTTATTTCTACAGATGTCGGTGTGTCACATTGTGGTGCAGGAGGATAAACACTGACTCATTGCAACTGATTTGGCTGATCAGGGCCCTTACTGCACAAATTAGTTGTAGCATATAGTTTATAGTAAATGTTTTTAATTGATTGTTTTATACAAAAAACACTACAATTGTTTGAACCAGAACTACATTCCTATTATCCTTCAGGATGCCACATTATTAGTTAGGTAGGTAGAAGTGACAATAAAAGGGAGTTGAGAGTTTTGGAATTTGGTTGAAAGGGTCATGTATTTGGTTCTTAGTGTATACACATTGTCCAAGTTGAGGAATTTGAACTGCTTTCTTTTGAAAACAATATTATGAGTTCTTAAAATTAAAATACATCAAAACTGACATACCAGTGAGTTCAACAACTGAACGATTCAACTTCTGAGTCAATCGAACCTTCCAGTCTTCAATTCGTTCTCTAACTAGAGCCTTGAGAGGCGCTATGTAGACAACCTGCAACATTAAGTTACATAAATAATACTTCACCACGAGTAAACTCCAACACCAGCAGAGGAAGTTACAACCTTCCAGTCTTCAATTCGTTCTCTAACTAGAGCCTTGAGAGGCGCTATGTAGACAACCTGCAACATTAAGTTACATAAATAATACTTCACCACGAGTAAACTCCAACACCAGCAGAGGAAGTTACAACCTTCCAGTCTTCAATTCGTTCTCTAACTAGAGCCTTGAGAGGCGCTATGTAGACAACCTGCAACATTAAGTTACATAAATAATACTTCACCACGAGTAAACTCCAACACCAGCAGAGGAAGTTACAACCTTCCAGTCTTCAATTCGTTCTCTAACTAGAGCCTTGAGAGGCGCTATGTAGACAACCTGCAACATTAAGTTACATAAATAATACTTCACCACGAGTAAACTCCAACACCAGCAGAGGAAGTTACAACCTTCCAGTCTTCAATTCGTTCTCTAACTAGAGCCTTGAGAGGCGCTATGTAGACAACCTGCAACATTAAGTTACATAAATAATACTTCACCACGAGTAAACTCCAACACCAGCAGAGGAAGTTACAACCTTCCAAAAACATACAGACCGTAGATAATTATCATTTTATTATTATCTCATCCTTAAACTCTTAACAAATTTCCAGGTTTTTCTAGTGAATGGTAACCAAGAAAATCAATTGGTTAGTCTAACTTAAAAATGGCTTTTAACTTAAATTCTATCACTCCATGAAATACTATCCTACATATTAAAAGAAAAAGGTGTTTTTATTTGATTAAATGATTTTGAATTAACCACCCACAGATTTTCATAATTCTTTTTTTAAGGATAAGCAATTTTAAATTTTGAAGCCATCATTATTTTAAGTTTAAGTTTTAACATTTTACAAATTTGATTTTAACCTTAAAAAAGTGAAGCAGCATTTTAAGTTTGGTTTCAAAGAACTTTCAAATCATAAGGTGTACATATGGTGTACGGTGTATGGTATATGGTGTCATATGGTAGTGGAGTGAGTATGGTTTTTATAAGGATACTATCTGGCCCGACAGACGTTGTCCTGTCCTAATGTGATTGATAGAAATGAGTCGATTCTCGATACCACCGATTCTTGGACATTGGTATCGGTATCGAGATTCATTCCTTCAATGTCGATACCGATACCATCGATACCCCCGCCGTTTACCTGCGCTACGAAGTGCACGGGAAGAGATACTTCCGCCGTTTACCCGCTCTACAAAAGGGACGAGGAGTGTTTGGGTCGGCAGCAAAAATCTTACCTTGGAGATAAGGAAGGAAGAGGGATGGGAGGGGTAAGGTTGAAAGCAATAAACCAGTGGGCTGACCAAAATTATTTATTTGAGTCATTATCTTACAACCAAGTTTTTCCCTATTATGAATTTATAATAAATAGTTTTTGTTTTTCTACATTACTATAGCATAATAGTGAAATTAACATTAAATTATGTAAAAATTGCATTAAAAAATTTGTTTGATGATTAACTACAAAATACTACTAAATAATTTTAAATGCTATTATAAATTTGTAACTATTTTTAACAATAGTTTTAACACCTATAGGTACTGAATAATCGTAGGTATCGATGGTATCGGTATCGAGAATCAAGAATAGATTTTTATGGTATCGGTATCGAGAATCGATAAATTTCGGTGCCTAGTGATTGAATTTTTTTTATGTCAAATACTCGTTCATTTTCAATATGAGCTTGTTCGCTTCGCTCACTCGGCTATCGGAAAAAAAAGGAAAAAATGTTACGTCTATTCTCAGACCTACCGAATATACACACAAAATTTCATAAGAATCGGTCAAGCCGCTTCGTAGGAGTTTTGTTACAAACACTGTGACACGAGGATTTTACATATTAGATAAACATTGCATGTTAATGTTTTAGTTTCTGTAAACAAGGCTGCAACAATCAGCTAGTCTTAAAGAATTGCCAAGTCAATCTGACCTTAACAAATAATTTGGGAAGCCTCGGTACAATACAAAAGCAAATCACTAGTCACAAACTCCCACCTTGGAGCCAGGATACTGCTTGAAGACTCTGAACATGGCTATCTCGGCGGCGATGGTCTTGCCCGAGCCCGTGGGCGCGCCGAGCAGCACGTTGTTGTCCGTGTGGTAGAGGCAGTGGAAGATCTGGGTCTGGATGGGGTTGAAGTGGGTGAAGGGGTAGAGCAGCTCCAGCTGAGTGTCTCCCAGGGCCGTCACGGGCAGCGGTTGGAGCTCCAGCAGGTCTGGGAACGACGAGTAAATAAAAATAAAGAAATATGTTATTCAGCCAAATAGACATCTACTTGCAACGGACATTGTGAATTTCAAATTTAAATATATGGTAGGCCCTAGCCCACAAACATGCTAAAAAGACAAGCTAAGACATTATGTTACATAACTAAATCATCATCAAGCAAGGCAATTACAATGCAAATTTACATGTAACAAAACAATAGAGCAAAACCAAACTTCTCAAGATGGTATGCACTGATGAATAAAATTACAAAATGCACTATTATAGCCTACATGCAAGTCGGCAAAACATATGACAAACGTCAAAATATTCATTTATACTGTACAAAGGATTTAAAAGACTTTTCTTGATACAAGATTTAATCTGACTGAGCTCATGTTCTTGAGGGTAGAAGGAAGGGCATTATACATTTTGGATACTACATGCGAATCACCCTTCTGAATCCTACTGAGTCTGGTTCTTTGTAGATCAAGATATAATCTAGTTCTTGTTCTGAGTTCATTACAACTAAGGTAAAATTAACGACACTATTATTTACATAATCCAGGCACTCAAGCACATACAAACTGAAAACTGTCATGATTGCAAGCTCAAAAAACAAGGGCTTGCAGTGTTCACAAGGCCCTACTCCACTGATGACCCTTGCAGCCCTTTTCTGGAGCAAAAGAATGCCATTTACAATGCAGAAGTGGTTTCAGGTCCAGTTGGACATTTGATCTGACTAGCTAGAGATAGATCTGCACATAGATTTGATTTGAACTATGGTATCTAGAGGTTACAGTTTTTGAAACACCATAACTCCAAGACATTCTCAAAAAACTTCACAAAACTTTGATTTTGTTCAAGATTGATCAGGCGAGTGAGAACTCTAACCACTGTCACACCCTGCCAATGGAAGATTAGAGTTATGTATCTTTGCAAAAGTATAAACCAACAAGTAACAAATTTATATTTGTAGAGCCCAATAAAAAATACTTTGGAGGAGGATACAAAGGTTAGCCTATAATCCACCAGTGATCTTTATCAAAAATCCTATTGCCGATTTACAAAATATTTCAATAACTTTGGTGCAGTTTGTACAGTAAGGTGGACTGTATTTTCTTCTTTATATTCACAAAATAAGTTATTTTATGAAAGAATTGGTATTTCAACAAGATATCACTTTCTCAATCCGAGAAAAACGGCACAATGAAAGTCTTAATATGACAACAGAAAGTTAACTATTCGAGACTTAAAAATAAGCGAATCAAATGTTGAGTAGCGGCACCTCAATACCGCATATTTTATCCCAGTTTCATTCCGATTTCTACTAAATCCTTAATGGAAGAAAAATTTGAAGTGATGGGAGGTGTTTCAGTTAAAGGACACTTTCACTTTAATCAAATCTTAAAATCTACATTTCTATAGTCCCTAGGCAGTTCTCAAACTGGTCAGTGCTAGTTTTGAGATCGACGTTGGGTATAACAAAAAGAAGTTGTCACCAGTATTGGGGAGTAGCGCGCTACTGTAACGCTAAACCATAACATTTTGTGTTATTTGAACCGAATATCTAAAATACCCCCGTAGCAGCAAACCTGCATACTCAGCGAATTTCCAATGCATATTAATTTATCTTAACACCACATAAAGCCACATACCAATTTTCATCAATATACATTCATAAATAAACGATTTATGACATTTTAATTATTCTTCATAAGAATAACATGGCGGCTGAGTATGCAGGTTTGCTGAAATAAGAAACACTAAAAATGGGCTTTTATACAAATATCAATATAACTCAACTAGGTAAAGCCACATACCAAGTTCTATTAATTTATGTTCATAATTAAAGGAGATAACACGTTAATTATTCTCCATCAGAATAACATGGGGCTGAGTATGCAGGTTTGCTGCTACGGGAACTATCGGCCAAAAAAATTTCCCTATAGGGGAAATTCGCTAAAATCAAGATCATCAGTCTGGACTAGGCTAATTTTAATTTAATTTGTATTTTTTTTTTATTTCTGAGAGTCTTCTTTATCTTACTATAAATTTGGTTTAGAAAAGAAACATTGACACGTCCTAGTAATATTTCCATTCACTGTCACCTGTGTGCGGGGGGTGGGTCTCTGGCAGTATGAGGTGCTGGAAGGTGAGGGGGATGGTGTTGCCGGAGCCCAGCCACGAGTCACTGCACACCCTCACCAAGTACTGCGGCGGCAGCGGCTCCGTGATGGGTATGGTGATCACCAGCTCCTGCGGCTCTCGCTGGATCACCTGTGGAGCATGCGATCAATATTGAATTAAGAGAGTCCTCTGCGTCTACCTGCTTCTCTCATAAGACTAAAGATAACTTTCATAGCCCGTCCTCCCAATGGATTATACAAAATCTTTGATGTACAGTTTATTTTAAGGAACAAAAATATACCTTGCAATTACAGTGAGCAGAATTTAAATTTCACAAATAATTCACCTGTAAAAATCAGAAATATTAAATACTTCTGAACAATTATTATTGGTTACATAACAATTTTTCTCAGTAAAATTACTAGGTTATTTTGCTATATGTAAAGTGACCCTTAAGTCAACAATATCGGATAACCCAATGAGGAGGGACAGGCTTTGATAGCTAACAATATCGGATAACCCAATGAGGAGGGACAGGCTTTGATAGCTAACATAGGTCTTGTGAGGGAAGCAGGTAGAAAAGTGATTTTTTTTGTGACTGAAGCCCACCCTTAAGGGTTCATAATGTTCATAATTGGGTACTGCAACATTCAGATGTCATAGAATGTAAGTAGTTCTTTGGCAATTCACTTACTAACTAGCTTCTCTTTCACCTTGGTCCCTCCCAGTTTGTAGGCAGCAGGGATAGACCATGGACTGAAGCTGATAATGTGGATACCTATAATAGCGGACAATTAAATTGACGGTTGGGCTGCATCCAATAGCACGGTTGTACGCTACCACTGTTGCCATTTTGCCATAGAAAAATATTACTCAAATGTTATTCTGATCAGCTGGTGTGGAGTTTAGGCAATGTAGCACGTCTAATATTGGCTGACCTTGGTTGATAGCCCCGCAAACCATGCCCTCAACTGGCAATTTATTTGCCCGCTATTATAGTCTGTTAGCCCAGGAGGGAAAGGGGTTACGGCAACCGTTGCAGGAGTCAGTGATTTTGCCCTCCAAAATGATAATTGGCTGCTACTCTACTTTTTTCATACCTGCAAATTCTATTCCTTCTGGGATATGTTCCTAATCCATATCAAACAGTAAAAGAAACATGTATCATACAACTAAATTTGGAGCAAACAATTTAAATACTTATCATCTTTGATAGATTGTTAGTATCATCACTAGGGGTGGGCAAGTACTCGAGTTTTCGAGTCCCTGTAGAGTATTTTCTAATACTCGAAGGCCGAGCGAGTATTAGAGACTACTCGAAAATTCGAGTAGAGTAGTTGTCTACTCCCACCGCTTACCCCAAATATTTGAACAAGCCATCACTACTCCTGCCATTTACGCCGCTAACCAATGTATAACAAAATAAGTGACTAAAAGAAAGAAAATAAGCCTAAAATCTATTTTTAGCTCATATGAAAGGAGACAATGACAGGTGGGTTATTTATTACCTGTGGGTTAAGATAGAGGGGCACAGGAAGTGTTTGGGTTGGGGTCAAACAATTTCTTGTTAAAATGTTCTGATTTTGCTAAACTAACCCACAATTTTTGTATGGATATATATTTGTAATACTTGTATTTTGTTTGTTATGGTTGTTGAAAACAGTATACATATATTTTTTTCATTTAAATCATTTTTCATTTATCGTAAAATAAAAGTTTAATGTATTCTGGGCAAGAAGAGGAACGCTGAACATTGAACACTAAACGCACCACGAACTCACCACTTTCTGTTGGCTCCTGCGTTCGACTGGTGGCGTTCGGTGAGACTTTATTCGAATGATGAATGAATGAAGGTTAAAATGAAATAAATAATAACATTAATAATTCAGTAAAATGTTATGTTTATAACTGAAGTTTAATACGTAAAAACATTGTTTTCAGTAAAAGAATTTAAATGAGTTTTTTTTTTACTTTCTAAAGAACAATTCGACTCGACTCGATACTCGAGTAGTTTGGTTCAATACTTGACTCGACTCGACCCGATTTAAAAAACAATACTCGCCCACCCCTAATCATCACCTCATACTTGGCAATTCAAAAGTTATATCTCTCTACTTTTAATCAAGTACTATTTCTTGAAGTAATTACGCTAACATGGAGACCTTAGGCTAAGAGTATACAAACGAGACAACTAGAAGGACGTCTTGACATCAACAGAAACAATTTAGATTAAATAAATTATTTTGTTTACAAACATGTATGTATTGTACTTACTTGCTTCCTTGTGAGTAAAAAGTATTCAGAGTGGTACATGTAGTTGTTGTCTGGGTCTTCTATCCACACCCAAAAAGCTTCAGATGTCTTTCCATGAACTCTGTCGTTCCATCTAAAAACAAATACAAAAAACTAAATAAAACGACATGAGACAAAGGCTTGCTATCCAAAAAATATTTGTTGTTTATTGAAACCAAGGTTTAAACGGAAAAAAACTCTATTTTATTAAATTACACCCTGATACAATCAACATTTTTCCAATTACAAAATTTTGTATAAAACATGTGTTTGTTTTGGAACTGGAGATGGTAGTTTTGAACTAATGTTCTAACAGGGAGCTTTGTAAAATAAATCAAGTGTGGAATATATTGGATATTTAAGAAGTTGTTTTTGACTGCTTTTAAAATTCCCGTTTAGCTCTGTTGTGACTCTATCCAGCTTTGCCTACATTGTTACCTTTAATTTAGTCATGTTCTAGATACTTTATACTAGGGGTGTGCGAGTAGTGATTTTTTTAACCGATTCGAGTTGAGTCGAGTAGTGCCAATTATTTTGGAGTTTCGAGTATTTTCGAGCGAGTATTTGCCATCAGTTGTTAGTTTAAAATAGTGTAATGAGATTTGGATACCACCCTAGATTTGATAATCTAAACATGGTTTCTAACTAATACGTTAGTGTAGCAATACAAAGTTTTGGCCAGTACAATCAAACTGGATTACGTATTGACAAACAAAACACGGTTTGACATCCGTTTCTAGCCAATAAACACGGTCCGGTAGTCATTTGGCCAATATCACCTGGTCCAGACATCGCTTATAATCAATATAAGATAACGAAATCGTTAGTTACGGCCGATTTTACAACATGTGATCGCCCTTTTGCGGCCGTAAATACGTGTTTTGGCCGGTCGCAATCGTTGGCGATCGTCATTTATGGCCGATTTTACGACATGTGATCCCCTTTTGCGGCCGTTGCTACGCGTTTTGGCCGGTCGCAATCGTTAGCGATCGTCATTTTCGGCCGATTTTACGTGATGTGATCGCCTTTTGCGGCCGTTACTACGCGTTTTGGCCGGTTGCAATGTTAGCAATCGTCCAGAAATCGGCGGGAAATACTCGCTAAAACTTTCGAGTATTTTTAAAAACTTTGAGTCGAGTTCGAGTATTAATACTCGTCCGAAAACTCGAAGTTTCGAGTACTCGCATACCCCTACTTTTTACACCACCAGATGTGAGATCCCAAAAGATTGCAAAGTTTGTTTTTCTCTAACTAGCGATGGAAAATGTCTGCACTTACTAACACCAAAAATGAAATTTGTCCAAACCCAAAATGTTATGTACACTTTGCAGTTCAAATACGTATATATTTATTATTACCATTACTGCATGTCATTAATTCCTCTTTCATATCTGGTATATTTCCTGGAAAACTGAAGATATCTAAAATTAAACCTTGTTTCAAGAAAGGTGACCCAAGAGAAAAATTTAATTATAGACCAATATCTTTATTATCTTCTTTTTCCAAAATTTTTGAGAGGGCAATGCATATACAACTGTGTAACTTCTAAAACAAAAATAATTTATTAGATAAACAACAATTTGGTTTTAGAGCGGGTAAATTTGTAACGGATGCAGGGGTGGATTTCTGTGAGTCTGTCATTAGATCAATCGATGCAAAATAAAAAGTAGTTGGAATTTTCCTAGATTTAACTAAAGCGTTTGATATTGTCTCTTATGATTTAATGCTTAAAAAACTACATTGTATTGGTGTCCAAGGGAGAACTTGGCGCTGGTTTGAATTATACCTTGTTGGAAGACAGCAGTATGTTGCAATTGAGCACATAAATAGTTTTAACCAAGTGATTACCTTTAACTCTTCAACGAATATTATAAATTACGGTGTCCCTCAAGGATTTATTTTGGGACCTCTATTGTTTTTAATATATTTGAATGGTTTCCCATCAATAATAGAACAGCCTAACAGTGTTTGTCTCTTTGCTGATGATATAAACATAAAAACATCTGGTAAATCAAATGCCGATATGGAAATTTCATCTTTTGTTCATCTTTCTAGTGTCATTCAACATTTACATGATATGAATTTGTTACCAAATCCGGAAAAAACAAAAATTATTAATTTCTCATTTTCAAGGCAAAGGTCAGCTAACACAAATATTTTCATGAATGAAATTTTATTAAGTGAAGTTAAAACAGTAAAGTTTCTTGGACTGAATATTGATGATAGATTTAATTGGGATTGCCATGTTAATTCTATTTGTAAAAAGGTATCTTCAGGCCTGTATGTGTTGAGGCAAATGTATAAATTTAGCAGTTTCAAAACTTTAAAAGTAATTTACCATGCACTGATTGAATCGCATATTTCTTTTGGGTTATGCCTATATGGGAGTGCATCAGTTAATAATTTGAATAGTATATTGATATTGCAGAAAAAAAGCACTTTGTATCATGTTAAAATTAAAACCAAAAGAATCTGTAAAAGAACACTTTAAAGAAACAGGAATTATGACTGTGCACAGTTTATATATTTTTCAATTAATTCTTCACGTTAAATCAAAATTAGGAACAATGCCAACATTGAATTCTTTTCATAACTATTCAACCAGGAAAGGTAATCAGCTGGCTTACAATAGGCATAATTTGTCAATGTACAAGAAAATACCCTCTCATAATGGAGTTCAATTTTTTAACAAATTACGCTCAGGTATTAAAAATATTGCTGGCTTTGTTTTATTTAAAAAACATCTGAAAACATTTCTTATCAATAGACCACTGTATAAGACAGAAGAATTTTTTACTTATCTTTAGAACATTGATCAAATGGAATGAGTTTGTAAGTTAGTTTTGAGGTAAAAATTATGTTTTGGTTAGTTGGGTAGTTGTTTATAGGTACTGTATTACTGTATATTGTTGACGCCATTCTGTACTATTATGTGCATTTTTGGAATAAAGTTATTTTGATTGATTGATTGATTGAAATATTGTTTGCGATCAATCAACGAAAGACCTACTTGAAGTCGGCCGTGATTGTGAGACGGATCCGCAGTATTGTCCTAGTGATCGGCTGGAGACTGGCATCAATCTCCACGAGGGGGAACTCGTGGGCGCATCGCTTGACTACCTCCCCCATCTTGGCATGGCGCAACATTGCACCTGTCACAATTTCATAGTCAAACGAAAAACGACTGGCTGGGCAGCGAAGTGGTTTAGGGTAGGTTACAACAAATTGTTAGCTGGGAAATTATTTGTAAAGTTTGGTTTTGGGGTTATGGCTTGGTTCTTACAAATTTAGGTTCATGAAAAAACTAAGATTATTATAAAATATGTGTGCTCTTTAGTATGAATATGAGCTTATAAAACCCTGTAGTTATAATTATTCACAAAATACCTCAGATTAATTTCTCAGTAACTGTAGTCCCAAAAATAAAATGAACTGGGTCTCTGCTGATTAAAGACTACTGGTCGAAACAAAATTTCTTATAGTAGACGCTCTTTTATCCGGCATTCTATGAACCGGCACATTCTATTAACCGGCACCAGGCGACCCGGGGTTTTCCAGGTATTTTCGGTCGTTTCCGTTTCGTACTGCGACTGCGCTGGACTGTTCCCGCCTTTTTCTTTGTCACCTGTTGTTTGTTTACGTCTCAAGCAGTAGCGTTCAGTGATTTTCGTAAACTTTGCTCAGTACACTACTGTATTCAACCTATTTTTAGACGCCAACTTCCGCCCGGCTGTCTGTCCGCCCGTCTGTCTGTCTGTCTGTCTGTCTATCCGTACACAAATGCAGGTGTTCCGGAGCAGTGCCAAGGTCAACCAACGCACGCGACCACAGCTAATTACTGTAGCGAGATGACAGACTCTCAGATTACTGTATTCCCATTAATAACTAAAAAGTTCTATTATCCGGAAAAATCGATTTACCGGCATGGGCGTGGTCCCGAACATGCCGGATAAAAGAGCGTCTACTGTAGATAATGACAAATTACAACCCTAAATCTGAAAAAATCTGTTGTATTTTCTACATGACTCATATTTTTCCCTATTTAACATAGTAGTTTTATTTTTTAGGTGATAAATATTAAGGTAAAAATACTGTAAAACCAAATACTTGTTTCAAAGCTTATTGTATTGTAGTAATTACTGACTGTAGCTGCTGCTGTAATAATGACATTGCTGATACATGTTTTATTGTCAAATAGCAAATAAAGATTTATTTATTGGGGTAAATTATACATTGTATAGTGTAAAACACAAATTTTATTTTACTGCGCAAGAATAATTAATTGGCAGTCATTTGTTCATTAAATTACAGCAGAATGGCTAACATTTCTGGGGCAGCTTAAGGAAGCCCCAAAAACAAAAAAATCAATATCAATCATGTTTAACGTTTGCAAAATCTGCAATTCAAAGTTTATTTTACGAATATAAGAAAGGGGCAAGTTTAACACTTCATAAATTCATTGTTTGGAATTAATTGTTTGTGATTGTGAGTTTAAAATAATATCTTAAATAACACTTAATAAACGTGCCCCAACAACATTGTTTATTCAACAAATCAAATCTCAGCGTAGCAGTAAACAAATAACAAAAACAAGTCGTACCGATTGCTTTGGCATCCATCTCCCTGAGGTTCAAAACGTACAAGCCTTGTCTCTCGATCTTGTCAATGATGTCCTGTCCAAGGATGGTGAACTGGCGCATTTCTGACTCAAACACCCACTGATGGCGTTCAAACTCGAGACAGACCGTCAGGAACCTCCCAGCCATCAGGGGGTTCTGCTTCCGGAGCATGATGTCGAACAGGGCGCGGGCTATGCGCACTGCGTTCTGCCAAAGGAAAAACACTTAAGAGGTTAGAAATCAGGAGACATTTTTAATTATCCTAGGTTTGAGTTGTAACTAATTATTTTGCTATATGAATAACACTACTTTTTGATAAAAACTTAATGAATAATCAAAGGAAGCTTTATCACAGATGGTCAAGAATTTGTAAGAGCTGCACACATGTGAAGTAGTATGTTAGTTTCAAGGTCCATCGGTTTTTAGGGTAAAAAATGAAACTGAGAACGTGAGAACCTATAAATAGCTCTGGGTTTAGATTTCATCATATCCAACAACAGGATTGGGTAACACTGGCAGTAAATGTAGACTGCACTGTGTAATATTTTATGTAAAAGATGAAATGACTAATTGGCTGTTAATAATGACTGCACCACTCTCTCATAAACGTTAACCATCTGGAAACTACAGACGCACCTCATAGTATAAAACATAATTGACTATCAATCGAGACGTCCCTTGCTCAACATACACTGGCCAAAATGACAAACGGTCCATGTAACATTGGTCAAATCTGCAACCGGTCCATGTATCCATTAATTCTGATTAAATTAATGTTCAATATCTACATAAAACCTGACCTTGGAAAACTTTTATTTTAAAAACAATATTTTGTTAAAATAATCAGAATCGGAAACCAAGAACCAAATCTATTAAAAATCAACATGCAACCGAACTGACAAAAACTAAATACTTTCAAGACGAACAACTATTCTGAAAAGTTCAGCTTGCTAACCTGTGTGATGTACGACAGGTCAGACATGAGGGAGAAGGAGTTGACCCGGCCGCGGGACAAGAAGGTCTGCAGCAGGATGTTGACCTTGCCGTGGAGGTTCTCACTGCCACCCATGACCTCCACCTCACAGTAGTCTCGCGTCAGGTTGTCCAACTCATCCAGCTCATCGTCTCTCACCTGGAACGGCCGATAACACGGTATAGCTAAAGTTAGGGGTTTGAAAATGCATTTTCTAAGCGATGTTGCTTCCAAAACTTTATTAGCGAATTTCCCCTATATAGGGAAGAAGCTATTACCGTAGTCGGCATGGTAAGACCTAGGCCCGGGACCATGATAACTTTTTGTTTTGAGGTCCCCAGACCCCAAAAACACCATTCGTTCGAAACTGTATATATATATATATATATATATATATATATGTGTGTCCGTGAGCACGATAACTCTCGTAAAAATTATCCGATTTTGATTAAATTTGTTATAACCTGTAAAGCAACATTTATGACTTTAAGTTCAAAAACCAGCCAGATCGCTCTATCCGAAGGGGTATTTTGGGGGGTTTTGTACCCCAAAAATGGGTTTTTCGAATTTTTTACATATAATTTTGGAAATAGTCAAATTTTATTTTTTCCCACTGGATTCAGATTAAAAAAACACATAATTTGGTATTTTGATCATTTCTCTACGTCAATTGGTTACCGAGATATTGAAAGTGCTAAACACAGTACGTTGTCTAATGTTATTCTTATGGAGAAAAATAAAAATTTTATATCTCACTTTTTTATGAACATATACTGACGAAACTTGGTATACGGCTTCATCTGGTTGTGGACCATTGATATTTGCTCAAAAAGATAATTTTTTTCCTAAGGCTCCCGTAGCAGCAAACCTGCGTACTCAGCCCCATGTTATTCTTATGGAGAATAAGTAACGTGTTATCTGCCTCCATTATGAAAATAAATTAATGAAATTTGGTATGTGGCTTTACCTACATGAGTTATATTGATATTTGTATAAAACCCCATTTTTTGTGTTCCTTGCTTCAGCAAACCTGCATACTCAGCTGCCATGTTATTCTTATGGAGAATAATTAAAATGTCATAAATCGTTTATTTATGAATGTATATTGATGAAACTTGGTATGTGGCTTTATGTGGTATTAAGATACATATATATGCATTGGAAATTCGCTGAGTACGCAGGTTTGCTGCTTCGGGGGTATTATTTTCTTCAATTAAAATAGTCCTAGTAGAATATTTTTTTACTTGGAAAACAGTTTTATTCAAAATAAAGTATAAACTAAACACTGGCATAGGAACCTGAAGCGGTGGATATGGTTAGGTGATTTAAAACATTTAAAAAGGAATTTTCTGAGCGAAATTGCTTCCAAAATCTTTTTTTTCAATTAAAATATTCTTAGTAAGGTGTCAAAATAAAGTGTAAAACTGGCATACTGGTAGTTACTTTTAGCATTTTGGACTTTTACAATATGAACTTGTACTAGCATCTCCAAAATTTAAAATAAAAATTATTTTTGCATAAAACAAATTGTAAAGAAAGTTTTGTCCCAAAACAGGTTTACTCTTTTGATAATTAGTGGAACTATGGGCATTATTAATTAGCTCAAAAGAACAGATGACCTTACTTTCAGCTGTTCAAACTCCTGCGCCTTGGAGATCATGGCAAAAATTGCCTTCTCGTCCATAACACAGTCAGTGGTCATGTTCATGTCCTCATTGAACACTTCGACAGTGTCGTACTTGATGTAGTAGTGGCTGGCTGTGCGGCCAAGGTCTGGAAAACATACACATAATGAAAGAGCACAGTTTAAAATCAAAGTAGTGTCATTAAGATTTGAACCATTTAAGGAGAGTACGGCGTGAAATGTTTGAAATGTTGAAATGAAATGTTTCTAGGATCAAACTTGGAAACACAATAACAAATTGCTCTTTTAAATAACTTTTTGAGTTTAATCTTTAAAAGTTTTATCAGTCAAGCATTACCCTGCTTGAAATGGCACAAACATTCAAGCATTACGCCTGCAAGCATTATGATGCATTATGCATTATGGTGCATTATGGTGCAAGCATTACGCCTGCATTACTGTGATCTTAGTTGATATAACCAAAGTTATCAGCATTAATACTTAACAAATTCTTCTTTGAAAGAAACAATTTATTCAATGAAAATAGCTCCAACCCACCTTTAAATGTATTGCTTGGAACTTGACCAGAGAACAATTTTTGGAACCAGGTGCATGAGAACACAAAAAGCCATGCTAAACCTTAACAATTGTGTTGCCTAAAACTGAAAAGCTAGTACAGTAGAACCTTAGCAAGACTCTCAAGGGGATATGGGGAACAGTCTTGTTATCGAAGTTCTCTTCTAGCTGAGGTTTGTGTAATCAAGGTCATGTGGACTAAAAGTCCCGTCTTCCTTCCTTATCTCCTAGGTCAGATTTCACTCTCCGTACCCTTCTCTTACTTCACAGGTATCCATAAATAACTCACCTGTCATACTCTCATTTCATATGAGCTAAAAATAGATTTTAGGCTTATTTTTCTTTATTTCACATATATCTTTTTAGCGGCGTAAATCTGAGTAAACAGCGGAAGTAGCTATGTAATATTCAATTACTCAACTAAAATTTTTGATGATTAGCAGCGTAAATCTGGGTAAACGGCGGGGGTATCGACAGCCTAGAGTCGATAGAATGGGCATCGACTTTGGGCCATCGATTCTCGATTCCGATTTTAAGCCTGAGAATCGGTGGAATCGAGAATCGAAAATTGGAATCAACTCATCCCTACTTATTACCAATTTGATCTCATTTCAAAACTTAGAGGATGTTGATAGGCAATTTTCAAACAAATTAGCAGTAGCATTTTTAGATTGGCTGTAGTCTTAAGGAATAAATACCCAATTAGTAAAGATTGTTGATTAGTTAACTATAACTAACCTGTCACGCTCAGATCGCCCGTCCGTGGGTTGAATCGCAACATTTTGGCTTTGTCCAGTGCTTGAGCAGCACTTTCTATCAGTTCTCTCTGCTTTTTGTCCAGGTTTGGATCTTCCTGTAAAAAATTAACAGTATTAACTTGATTTGATTTCTAATCGTGAGGATAAAATTGTTCCATGTTTTATCAGTTTCTTATTAAGAGATTACCTTTAGAAATTTCAATAGGTTTTATATATACAGGGTGTCCGGAAATTATGGTAAAATATTTTAGTACATTATTGTAGAGGTAAAAATAAGGAAAAGTTGATATACACATATGTCCTAAAGTGCTTAGTTTTCCGTCTGTGTGTCTGTTTCTGTTTTTTTACATAATTTATCATATCTTACGAACCTCCTGAGGTATTAAATTCAAACTTGGTACGTGCATGTGGAATAACAAGATGTATTTCGGTATTGAGTATCAAGTTTCTACTTTGTACCATTTCAAATTGGCGACCGTTTTTTGTTTTTAAGGCTAAATATCTTAAAAACCATAAATTTTTAAAAAATTTTACAAGAGACAAAAAAGCTGTGAAATTTAATCCCATTAACTCTGATAATAAAGATTATGATGATCGGACAACTAACAGTGGAGAAATTGCAGCTTTTCCGAATAAAAACGCGCATTTTGGACCGCATGTTAAAAATGACCATGTTAAAAATAAAAATGATAGAGTATTTAATTCTTAAAGGAATTATGAGAGCAATGTTAAGTAATTGTAAATCCATAATTTAACGCATTCGCTGCGGGTGTCCCAAAATCGGAACATCGCTCAACATTGAAATATATGAGATTTTCATGTTTAAACATAACAAACGCAGCAAAGCTGTTAATAAAATTAGACGCTTTTAAAATAAGTAAATCAATAGTTCATTGGAAATAGCCACATAGTAAATTAGACATACTGTATTTATTAAATCAGAAAAACAGCTGATATGTAAAACAGCTGATTTCATTGGAAATAGCGCATTGGAAAGTGTAAATTACAGTTACACTTTACATACACTTAAATGATGCTGATATTGTACCAAAATACTAAAGATGATGTTCAAAATGACCTCCATTGTTCTCAATGCACGCGTCCAGTCGTCTTCTGAAAGACTGACGGACCCGTTCAAAAATTCCAGGAGTCTGCCTAATTGTGTCTATTTCGTTGAAAATCCTTAATCGAATTTCATCAACTGTATCAATTTGAGAATTGTATACTAAGGTCTTCAAATGTCCCCAAAGGTAAAAATCCAAAGGATTTTTAAGTCCGATGACCTTGCTGGCCACGGAACTGGCCCGCCTCGGCCTATCCATTGATTTAGAAAGTGGGCATTCAAGTGATCACGAACAGGAACACAAAAATGTGGGGTGCCCCATGATGCATGAACCACATCTTTTGGCGCAATTGAAGAGGTACATCCTCAAACAATGTAGGTAGCTCCTCTCTCAAAAAGTTTAGGTAGTTTATGCCATTAAGCCTGGGAGAAAGCTCAAACATAACTAGATGATCTGCTACGATTCATGCCCAAATGTTCACTGAAAACTGTTGTTGTGGACGATTTGGTTTAATGGCATGAGGATTCTCGTCTGCCCAGATGTGTTAGTTATGGTAGTTTATGATCGCTGTTCTTGTGAAGCGGGCCTCGTTGGTAAATAAAACGGTCGTTAAAAAGTTTGGAGCGAGACATTTTTGTACAAACCATTCACAAAGAACAACACGGGGGGCATAGTCATGCGGCAATACAGTTTGGACTTGTTGGACATGGAATGGGTATAATTGTTGCTCATGAAGTATCTCCCAAATAATAGATTTATTAGAATTAAACTGTAGTGCCAATCATCTTGTGCTCTTCTCAGGGTTTTAAGCTATTTCATTAAGAACTAATTCTTCAAAGTCAACAGTCCTAATAGATCAGGGTCTACCTGCATCACTGTGCTCTTTGGACTTCAAAGAACCTGTTTCAGACAGGCGTTGATGAATAGTGGCAAAAAACCTTGCACTTGGACAAATTCGGTTAGGAAAGTTCTCTTGATACAGACGCCTTGCTTCAGTACTATTGAAGCGCCCCAACCCATACATTAAATGCATGTCAGCTAATTCAGAGTATGAATAAGCGTGTACGTACATTACCTTCCATTTTTTGGTAAACACAACACAAAAAACACTATGAATAATCATAAATAACTGGTTAGAATACTCAACACAAACACACTGCATTACAGTACAACTGTAAGTTTGTTTCCAATGATTCCCATTGTTGAAATGTTAACAGAAACAAATCAGCTGTTTTTCTGATTTAATAAATACAGTATGTCTAATTTACTATGTGGCTGTTTCCAGTGAACTATTGGTTTACTTATTTTAAAAGAGTCTAATTTTATTAAATTATGGATTTACAATTACTTAACATTGCTCTCATAATTCCTTTAATAATTAAATACTTTATCATTTTTATTTTTAACATGGTCATTTTTAACATGCGGTCCGAAATGCGCATGTTTTTATTCGGAAAAGCTGCAATTTCTCCACTGTTAGTTGTCCGATCATCATAATCTTTATTATCAGAGTTAATGGGATTGAATTTCACAACTTTTTTGTCTCTTGTAAAATTTTTTTAACTTTATGGTTTTTAAGATATTTAGCCTTAAAAACAAAAAACTGTCGCCATTTTGAAATGGTACAAAGTATAAACTTGATACTCAATACCGAAATACATCTTGTTATTCCACATGCACATACCAAGTTTGAATTTAATACCTTAGGAGGTTCGTAAGATATGATAAATTATGTAAAAAACAGAAACAGACACACAGACGGAAAACTAAGCACTTTAGGATATATGTTTATATCAACTTTTTTCCTTATTTTTACCTCTACAATCATGTACTAAAATATTTTACCATAATTTCCGGACTCCCTGTATAAGTGACTGTAGCATTTTTCAAGCTTCAATACACATTAGTCAATTGACACTATATTACAAAAGATGAATAGTCTGCAGATGTTGTTGTAGTATATAGTGTAACTTTATGTACTTAGATTTAAATACATGAATTTAATAATAAGTATCTAACACGGCATGCGACCAGTGTTACTGTGAAGCGTTTTCTTAAGTGTTGAAGTGAATACGGCTGGTATAGACTCATTCCTAAACACTATGTGAATTATTTCATTTCCTGTTTATTTTGTACACATCTTGGGTGCTGTGTGTTATTTGACGAATAAAGAATAATTTTATTTGACTCAAAAAGAAAGTACAACAGTTACACAACAACAATGCTCTTTCAACTGTGAGACAGGTTAAATTAACTTTAAATGACTGGCAATTTGTATCTTCAGCAAGACATACCAGTATTTGCTGGTGTGAAATTCCATAGTGTAACGGGTTCATCCTCATGCGGACATGGAGATACGTGTAGCTCAGCCATTTCACTGCCTCTTCTACGTTTGATATTGTTCCCAAAGTCACCTGCACAAAAACATGTTTTCTTATAGCAACCATATATTTTAATCATACCACAGTTGAAACAAATAAATTATGGTCAATTCATGTAAAAAATATAATAAACGCGCAAATGAGGTCAGTTAAAAATTTAGTCTACTTCTTCCAATATTTTATAAAAGAATAAGTATTTTTTAATTTTGCTTAAAGAAACAATTTTTCATATTGAGGAGCTCTGGTAACTCTTAAAAACATATTAATTACTTGAAGTTATTCTTGAACAATGTTATAGTCTGATAAACAACTTTCATAAAATGAACGGTCTTGTATAGTTAAATGATACAAAAGATACATATGCCAGATAACCAGATTCTACCAGATATTAACAACTTTCATAAAATGAACGGTCTTGTATAGTTAAATGATACAAAAGATACATATGCCAGATAACCAGATTCTACCAGATATTAACAACTTTCATAAAATTAACGGTCTTGTATAGTTAAATTATGCAAAAGATACATATGCCAGATAACCAGATTCTACCAGATATTAACAACTTTCATAAAATGAACGGTCTTGTATAGTTAAATGATACAAAAGATACATATGCCAGATAACCAGATTCTACCAGATATTAACAAATTTCGTAAAATGAACGGTCTTGTATAGTTGAATGATACAAAAGATACATATGCCAGATAACCAGATTCTACCAGATATTAACAACTTTCATAAAATTAACAGTCTTGTATAGTTAAATGATACAAAAGATACATATGCCAGATAACCAGATTCTACCAGATATTTCCAGATATGGCCAAAAAGTCCCCAATTAAGAGAGCTAAATTTAGGAATACACAACCGCAAGTTGTGAAAATGGTAAAAATTCTTTACCAGAAAAAAACAACAGATTATCATTAGCTTGCAGCATGTTCCTCTCTCTAAAAAATCAAAAAGGGTCATGAACAAGAAGGATCAGTCTTTGAATATATTGAAAAATGGTATATTTTATGCTTTTTCTGCAATCTAGATCAATAAAGATGGATTCTATAAATATAAGGCTTCAATGATAAAAGGTTTCGTGTTCCTACCTGCTTCTCCCATAAGAAAGTGCCTTACTACCTCAACGGATTATCCTAAATCATACATTCATGACTCTGTTTATGTAATAAAAAGCCAAGCAATTCCAGAGTGCACAACTGATATCACAAATAGTAATAGGCCTAATTTGATAACATTTCAAAATACGCAGTATTAGTGATTTTAATTTTTAATGGGATTACTATTTGTGATATTATAGTTCTGCTCCTTGTTGACAACAGACAATTGACAGATTAAAATAAAACATAAATAAATGATTTCAGTATAATCCATTGAGGAGGCGCAGAACTTATACGCTAACATTGGACATGAGACTAATGTTACATTTAAGTTCCATACCTACCCAAAAAAATATCCAAAATTATCGATTTAAGACTCATTTTAAAGAGAGAAAAAACCTAGCGATATCAGTGAGCACACTTTTAAATTACAAATAGTTACCCTTTAACAAATTCTAAATGTAAAATAGTCTGGAATTTTACTGAACGGCTATTATTTGTAATTTCAAAGTTCGGTTCACTGGAATCTATAGTTATTTTCTTTAAAAGTAATGATAAATCAATAATTTTCCTCTGTTGAGGAGGTACGGGATTCAACACTGACATTTGTCTAATAGGAAAAGTAGGTAGAAACGTGAATCGTAAATCAATAATTTCCGATCATTAGTTAAGCAGGTACAGGATTTTAACTGACATTTTTATCTAATAGGAGAAGTACTGTTCGGCAATGAGGAGAAAGGGATCGGTCAAGCGGCTTACTAGCGAACTAACATCGGCCAAACTGAGCGCCGAAAACTCTGTATATGAGGAAAAACTCTGCCGGAAGTAGGCAGTTACCTTTCTCCTCATTGCCAGACAATAGGTAGAATAGGTGGAGCCGTGATATCTTTCATGACTGAAGCGTTCTCTACCTCAGCGTTTAGGTTGTCCACAAGGCAGGAGATGAAGTTGCTCTCGATATGGTACTGGTTAGTGAGCGTGGAGAGGTAGTGGGACAGTTTGTCATGCGTCGTGAGGATCGTGCCGTGCCCCGACTTGTCGAACTGGGGGCGACCGGCGCGACCGAAGATCTGCAGCACGTCCAGGATCTCCAGGTCCACGAACGAACCGCGCTTGGCGTCGTAGATCTCCGTCCCCTGAGAAATATATGTGATACTTGTATACTATATGTGATTACTTGTATAAAGCGTTCACTGACATAAATTATGAGGCACTTCCCGTAAGCGGACCCTACTCAACATGATACTTGAATTAAAGCTCTTATCGAGAAACTGTCAATAAATTTTTTAAAAAATTAATATTTCTGAATTTTAGAGGCAATTTTTGGGTGGAAAAAATTCCACTTACTCAATTTTTCCACTTCGGGCGCGTTCTGTAAGAAAACAGTAAGAGATGGCAACAAATTTGAAATAGAAAAGTTGTAGAAAATATAATTAGAAACTCTATTTTTTCGTCAGATTTAAGATCCGATCATTCGTTTAGCCGCTATTTATCCTAGAACGAGTAATTTTAAGTGTTTTGGCTCATTTGTGTACAAAGCTTTGGATGTTTTATAAAAGCACACTCCCTTTGGCTAATACAACATGTTTGTAACAGCTGATTTATATAAGAATCATTGTAGTAGTTTTTGTTGTTAACAAACTACAATAGTTGAGTTTGATTTAAACTTTGTTTGGGTTTGGGGCGCAACCCCCCAACAGCATTAAGCCAAGTTATAAGTATGTCAAACTGTTAGGAAACCAACCGTCTTCCCCCTTACATGTAAGAATAAACAATTTCATACTATAATGAGTCCCATATAGTTGATGAACATTCCTGCATACCTATAAAATAAAACTTGTCGATAAAGTAGACCAAAGTAGTACAAAATCACATTGATGTTAATTGCTTTTATCTCCCATAGTTGACATCGGAGTATTCCCAGCCAACGCTTCAACAATAATTGACACTGGTCTTTGGTGAAGATTGGCACATTGTCTGTTTGACGCTGGTATGTTAAAAATAATTTTTTATCTTGACAATTAAAAAATTTAGTGGAAAGAAGTGATAGTGTTATCACTGACCTTGATGATAACAGCGTGAGCGGGCAGGTTGACTCCCCAAGCCAGGGTCGAAGTGCACACCAACACTTTGATTAAGCTATCTGCAAAATACTTCTCCACCAAGGACCTACGGAACAAAATTTAAACTGTTTTTTTTTTTCACACAAAATATGGAAATTAAAAAATGCTGACAAGAATTTTTTTATTACTCTAAGCATGAACATGGTTTTATTAAATTAGAGTGTTGCTGAAAACATTGAGTAAAATTTAAAAATTGTTTTTATCAACATAGCATATTGTATAGAAATACATTTTTCATAATAATCATGTAATTTTAACAACTCTAACTCACTAATAACCAATAAAAATATCATTACGATTCCAGTAAGCATAATTTGATATAAAACATTATTATTATTCATTAAATTTCAAAATACTCAATACATGTAATTTGAGAATGGGGCAGGAATCTGTTACACTATTGTCCGGCAGCGAGGAGAAAGGGATCTGTTGGGCGGCTACTAGCCGAATACTAATAACTAACATTGACCAAACTGAGCGTCATGTAGTATCTGCCAGAAGCATCAATGTTTATAGGACATAGCGATATCGGCGGCAAATGGGCGGGGTGAGGAAGCGGGGGGTCTCTTTCTGCTCTTTGCCATTCAATACAATTCTGCTTACTGGGATTGCTAGGTATTTTGTATTCTTTAAAAATTGCACATCCTCTAAATCAATAGTTTTGGTTTGAATAATCTGTTAAGGAGGTACAGGACTTAAAACATTAACATACTTCTCTCATGGGAGAAGCAGGTCTAGAATGTGAAATGATCAGGAACTAGAGCCCCCACAAGCACCTTCCCACTCTTAACACCTTAATTACAATACCCCGACGCAGCAAACCTGCATACTCAACGAATTTCTAATGAATATATAACATAACGCATTAAAACACTGAACAGGATTCATAAGAAATATATTCACAAACAAGTGATATTTGAAATATTAATTATTATCTATAAGAATAACATTGGGGATGAGTACGCAGGTTTGCTGCAACAAGGCACACAAAATAATGGGGTTTTATGCAAATATCAATAGAACTCATCTTAGTGAAGTCACACACCAAGTTTCATCCATATACATTCATAAATAAGCGATATATAACATTTCAAGTATTTTCCATAAGAATAACATGGGGACCAAGTACCTAGGTTTGCAGCTACAGGAACCATAGGTGAAAATTTTTTTGTGAAACAACAATAAACCATAACCAGATCAAGCCATATACCAAATTTCACCAGTTCATGTTCATAAATAAGCGAAATATACAATTTTTCTTTTTCTCCATAAGAATAACATTAGACAACGTACTGTGTTTAGCACTTTCAATATCTCAGTAACCAATTGACGTAGAGCAATGATCAAAATACCAAATTGTTTGTTTTTTTAAACTGAATTCAATGGTATAAAATAAAATTTGATTTGAATTAAAATTACATGTGAAAACCCCAAAAACACATTTTTGGGATACAAAACCCCCCTTCGGATGGTGCGATTCATCTGGTTTTCGAACTCGTTCAAATAAATGGTACTTTACACGTTTGTACCAAATTTCATTAAGATCGGACCTTTTTACGAGAGTTATCGTGCTTACGGACACATATATATGTATATATATATATATATATATATATATATATATATATATATATATATATATACATATATAAAAATTTGAACAAATGGTGTTTTTGGCATCTGGGGACTTAAAAATGAAAAGTTATCATGGTCTCGGGCTTAAGTCTTACCATGAGACCTACGGTAATAGCTTCTTCCCTATAGGGGAAATTCGCTAAAATGAATCACCTATTAAAAATTCAGAACTGACAATCTCTCAATAATACAGGTAGCTTTTCTTCATAACCCAATCCCATAAGTCAAGCGCCGTCCTAACCTCAAGCCTCCCCATACGAAATCTCATCCCACATTTACCTATCAGAGCGAAGCAGCCCGGCATGATGGACAGAGAAGCCAGCCTGGAACAGTTCCGCCAACTGTTTGGAACGACATCTGGAAAACGCCTTGTACGCCAGCCCCGCGGCCGAACTTTCTCCTGGCTCAAAATCCTTCAGCTGCCCCTTCAACTGAGCCATCTCTCGCAGCACGTTGGCCGTTCGCACTGTGGCGTTGCGCGCGTGCACAAACACCATCACCTGTGCACAAGCGAATGTCTAAGGTTACATTCTGTTATTTACAAAATTATAACTAATTGTGATGAAAATGGTTCTATTGAACCCCAAGACAAGCTATTTTTAAAATCTTTCTGAAACGGCTTAATCGAAAGTGGAAAAACACTTGCAGCTTGATCGGAAGCAGAAAAAACACTTGCAAGTAACAATTTTTGACAATGGGCAATGAAAGTCGTCCATAAAATTACTGTAAAGGGTGGACTTAATATATACCCACGTCGCAGCAAACCTGCGTACTCAGCGAATTTCCGATGCATAATATATGTCTTAATACAACATAAAGCCGCATACCAAGTTTCATAAAAATATATTCACGCTGATGATTTCCACCAACTATAAACAAAATAACCTCAAACGAATACCCAAGTGCCAGCATGATTGTGAAGTTTTTACATTTTATTCTACAGTTTTATACCAACACGTTTTTCTTATATGTTGTACACATTGTAAAATGTTTATACAATAAAGATCTGTATCTGTATACAACTTTAATTATTCTCCATAAGAATAACATTGGCGATGAGTACGTAGGTTTGCTGAAGCAAGGAACTTAAACATTTAGATTTTACTCAAATATGAATAGAATTTAACTAGGCGAATCCACATACCAAGTTTCATTAATATTCAATCATAAATAAGCGCTATATAACATTTTAATTATTCTCCATAAGAATAACATGGGGGCTGAGTAAGCAGGTTTGCTGCAACAAGGAACAAAAAGTGGGTTTTTAGGCAAATATCAATATAACTCAACAAGGTGAAGCCACATACCAAGTTTCATCAATATACATTCATAAATAATCCGAGATGTCAAATTTGATTTATTCTCCATAAGAATAACATTGGACAACGTACTGTGTTTAGCACTTTGAATATCTCTGCAACGGTTAGACGTAGAACAACACTTAAAACACCAAAATTATTGCTTTATAGAGCTAAACTGATTGGTAAAAAGAAATGTGAAGTTTTCAGTAAAATTGGCTGAGGAAAATCCAAAAACCTTTTTCCCATAAGAAGATTCCCATGGGAATTTTTATGGACGCGTTTTTTGACTTTTCTCTACAACTACTTAACCTAGGTTAATGATTCAAAATACTAAATTATTTGTTTTTTTAAGCTCTATAAATTGGCTATAACCAAAATTGAGTGTTTTTAAAATTTTAGGGGGAAAAATTTAAAAAACTTATTTTTGGAAAATTTAAAACCCCATTCCCATAGTCCGATCGATCCTGTTTTTTAACTTAAAGTCATAAATGTTACTCTACACATTTGTGCTAAATTTCATCAATATAAATAATACAATCACTGTTTATCAATTTTCCCGACATTTTATTAATCCTCCATTCCTCCATTTCTCAATAAATATAGAAAGTAAACATGCAATTTAACACAGATATTTTTTAATTATTTGTTTTTGTAGGTTTATTTTAATGTATTTTATTAGTAACATTGCTTTATTACAATGTTAGAGGTAATTTTATAATAAGTAGGAAAATGTTTTTATGAAATTCAAACTTAATAAATTAAAAATAAAAAATTTAATTAAACTTAGATTTTTATATTGTTTCTTATTGTAAGTTTATTTTATTACAGTAGAGTCTCAATAATCCGACCTTCGGTTGTCCGACCTTCCATGTTATCCGACCGTCTCCGTGCACGTTTAAACAATTAATTTCCGCGCTTCTAGAAAAAAAGTTTAACATTATTTTATTATTTTCTGTGCTTTCTGACCGTTCCCGTGCACAATCAAACAATCAATTAACGCCGATTAGAAAAAAAATTAAAATTTTACATTGTTTTTATTATTTTCCGTGTTATCCGACCTTCCCGCTTATCCGACCTTGGTGCGGCCGGTTTAGGTCGGATGATCGAGACTCTACTGTAGTAACATAATTTTATCACAATGTTTGAGGTAAGTTTATAAGTGACAAATGTTTTTATGGAATTTAAATTGAATAAATTAAAGTAAAAACATTTACTTGATTATTATTAATTTACCTTATGAAAATGTGGTAAATGGTAAATGTGGTCAAGATATATGTCGCGAATTTTTAGGGAAATTTTTGGTTCGTAATAGTAGGATTGGGGGAAATTTAATGGGTCTAAACATTTTCTGCACCCCCGGTTGTACCAAATGAAAGCTGTGTTATTGATGGAAAGCAGTTTAACAGGTGTCCAGTAATTTGCTGTTGTGTCACTGAAAAAATTGTAAAACTCTTCTTATAAAAGATTATGAACAAATTTGAATCTAATCTGTTCTGTGACTTACCTGATGCCCCTTGGACACCATTTCATGCACCTTCTCATAACACACTTGGTCCATGTCGCTCATCTGCTGTAGCGGTTTGAGGGCCTTGATCCCGACGAACGTCTGGTGGAGAGGCACCGGCCGAAACCTCCCGTCGAAATAGAACAACCCTTTGAACGGGTTAACCCTCAGGAACCGGCTGACATCCAGGTAGGTAGGGAGGGTGGCGGACAGACCGACGATGCGGATCATGTTCTGGGACGACTCCACCTGGGGGCAAGAGAGTTATAACGCGTGCCAAATCCCAAGTCCCAAAAGCAAATAACAACATTCACATCTGGAAATGTTTAAATTACAAAATAAGTCTTCTGCTCGTACAGTAGCTCTTACAATGACCAGTAGCCCTCTTAACCCCCCTCCATGGGATCGAACTTTAGTTCGGATAACTAAAAGGACAGTTAAAACAAATAACACCTGGGTATTATCATTGATTAAACTTATATGACCGTTAAAAAATAGGTACTAAAAATAGGTACTTGATTAACTACGGAAACATTCGATAGACTTGTTGTGATCTGAACGACTTTATGGTATAGTAACAGGATGTCGGCTATGGCAACGGACGTTAGTAATTTCCTGAAAAAAGGGCGGTTATACAACAGGTGGTTAAAGCGATGACGGTTCAAAATTGACACTGTCTACAGTATTTTAAAAAATTTAACCCCGCCCCCAAATCGGAGATGCTGTTACAGTTCTGTTTTTTTTAGAATTTTCAGCTTGCCTGGATTGTGCCATTAATTTTTCTATGTTCTATGTATTCTTTCCACCTGAATCCATCAGATTTCAGATCCCGACAACTTTTTTTTAACTAATACGTGGTGGAAAACGTCTGCAATAATTCTTAAATAACATTGACAATTTATTTAGGTAACAAAGGCATTAATAAATAAATCAAAGACTCAAATTTGGGTAAGCAATCAAAGATCAAGATTGTTTCAAAATGTTTGGGCTGAAGGGGTTACACAAAACTTGTTAATAGTCTGAAGGTTTGTGAGAGCTCATTTAAAATAATGTAAATAAATATGTAGGAATCTAGTATTGATGAGAACCTTATCTTTGCTTACCTGCCTGAGAGTGCGGGCAACAATAGCCTCCACCACAGGTCCACGATCACTGTGCAACAGGTGGACTTCATCAATGATCAGCAGCTTAACCAAGTTAGCCAAGGCAACGTCCCCTGGAACAGTTCAAAAAAATTGTTTAGTTATGTTAAAAAACCCGTTATCTCAGACAGGCCTTAAACATAGGCGATACGTTAAAAAACCCGTTATCTCAGACAGGCCTTAAACATAGGCGATACACCAAGATTCGCGGGTAGACCTGCGTAAACTTTAATTAATTGAGGTGAAGGCAGAATCCGGCAAACTAATCTTAATAATGGTCGATGTGAGCAAGTAACATGAATATGATTTCTCTCTACTTAGTCTCTATTATTTAAATGGTTGGTCCTCAGGGAATGTTCATAAACTGTGGACATCCATGAACGTCAGTCTCTGTGTGGAATAATTTATACCTACTCATTGAATGTTAGTCAATGGGTAAATGTAGCTCATAATGGTCAAAGTAACGTTAAATGGGGCCATCGCCAAGAAACAAATTGGCATCAACAAATGGTGTTAAAAGTAGAAAATCAGTTCTATATATTGATGGTGTAATTTAAAATCAAAGATACTTAAAACATAAATTCCGCTAGATTGATTTCTTAAGTATTTAAACTAAGGATTTTGTTCAACGTCTGCTCGTATTTTCTGCATACTTCAATTGTGATTTTCGTATGGAACTTATTAGCCTTCCTGGCAGCAACGTGAACCTACATATGTTACTCACTAGCCTTCTTGGTAGCAACATGAACTTACACGTTACTAACCAGCCTTCCAGGTAGCGACATGAACCTACTTATGTTACTCACCAGCCTTCCTGGTAACAACGTCCCACTTCTCCGGAGTAGTAACCAACATCTGGGTCTGCAGTATCTCTGTCTTTGTCAGCTGCATGTCCCCAGTCAACTCCCTCACTATCACCCCCAGCGGCTGCAGACGGCGGGCAAAGTTGGCTGTCATCTCGGCCGCTAGGGCCTTCATCGGGGCCACGTACACTACCTAGGAGCAAAAAATAATGGTAGGATAACAACAAACACTTTTTAAACAATTTCACAGCATTGCTTTACACTTGAGAGAAATGGCTCTAGCCAGACTAATTCTGAAACTGAATCGAAAGGTGAAGCTAACTGAGGGAAGATTTTCCCAACAGAATCTGGAAGCTGGAGTGGTTGTAGTGCTCCGTGGGAGGGAAAATTACAGTGGTTGGAGAAAGAATCAATCACTTATTTTTTTAGGGAAACCTCTTCTCCCTAACGCTCACATGGGTCTGAGCCTGTACATGGAAATAATCTCTGCAAGGGGTAAGCCGTTTCTATAAAATTGACAGTGCTGGTGATATTTTCTTGTCAGGACTATGATTCACATCTATGTCAGAGCCATTGTTGTGGTCTAAAATCCATCGTCTTAACCACTTTGCCACTCACTCACACACCCCAGAGATAACCCGTTCCCTAGTTACTTGGAGACGCCCATCCAGAGCCCAGGAACTGGTCAGGATGATGAATTATTCTTTCTTCTCTTTCAGAATGACATTCTGAGCCTTATCCATCTCTCTCATCCATGAAGGTCCTTTCCTTCTGGTAGCTGAACGGATCTCTAAAGAAATATCTACCTGTCTGGCCATTGCTAGGGTCCTCTAATCCACTAATTTATCTTATAGGGTACAACTAAAATCAATTACTAAAGAAGAGAGTCACTTTTATTTCAAACCTTCATAACTGCAATAAATAAACCAAATGGACAGATTCTAACACACTAATTTTTGTGACTTCAAAGATTCCTACAAACAAATTCAGTCCAAACTTTACATTAGCCTTGAAAGTGAGGTGTTTTCAAAATATAAATTCAATCACCTTGAACTGGTCCCTTCTGATGACATCGTTGTGGCTGTAGTTCCTGATGGTATGTAGTATGGCAAGCAGCGCCACGTTGGTTTTGCCGGCACCAGTCGGCGCGCAGATCAGGAGGTTCTCATTGCTATGGTACGCTGTCTCAAACACCACTGACTGGATGCGGTTCAGTTGTTTCACACCTTGGAAAACCATTTGCCCTATCTGAAAATGTAGAAAACAATTGGTAGAAGAAGTGAAATGGAAGGGAAATGCACTATTACGACCTTCTACCTGTTACAGCACGCTGCGGCGATAAGGTAAAGTTACATTTTTGTCAGTTTTGCTATACATCAATAATGTAACCTAAGATAACCACCGCATCATACTGGGATATCGATATAGTCAGACCTTTACCTGGAGTAGATCTATACAATCTGCTGAAGGTCCTAAGTTTTTCATTGAACATTAAGCTGTAATTAATCCGAGCCAGTTAACGGACATTTTTAATCTGAAACTGCTAAAATAATTTAATAACCCAAATAGGCCTAAAAACATACCTCAAAAATTAGTATGTGAATATTCACTAGAATCATTGAACTACATAATTTGGACATCATTAAATATAGCTCCTTAATAAAAAAATCCATATCAATTTAACTTGCCATCTTTCCTTTGGTTATTTCTCCTCATAGAGGAGATCACAAGGCAACATCATTCAACACGACATAATTCTACTTTAAAATTTGATAATTCTGAGTTAAACCAACAACAGAGGACCATATTTTAAAGTACCGTAAGCCTTCCGTCCTATCCAAACCAAATTATAACAATGCCTAGTGCCTTAATCCTAAATAATTCACTGTTTTCTTCCAGATTCCACCAAGAAATATCATCGTAGGGAATCTCGCTAACCAAACAGTTAACGCCTTTGCCTTTCTTCACGGAGTCAGGGTTTCAATTCCTGGGACATCCACACAAGTTGAGCAGTTTCGACCGTCTTTGGACCGCGCTCCCGTAAAAGCTTTCATGTGCTTTAATTAATTGATTCTGATGTTGAAAACAAATTGTGGTACTTTGGTATTATATGGATGCCACTATTTTTGGAGGTTAAATTTTTACCCGATACAAAGGATAACTACATAATGCGAAAAAACGTACTTTTATTGACTTACTGTACAAATTTTACATCATTCTGATGAGCGGTCTTTGTGTTGTGCCTCCCAAAATGCAGCGATATCCGCTAGGATCGTGTTGAATGCGTCGCTGCCGCTAGCAGCCAGACCCGATCGCCACAGGTACTCCGCCAAATATACAACGCGCTGCGGCAGTTATGTTAGGATGGGTTATCATAAAAATACGTACGGTTTCCTCTTCATTTTGAGGTAAATCCCACACCAAAAGAACGTCACTCATTATGAAAACAAATGTAACGTAGTGCACGGTAATAAATCACTCATGACACTGACCCAGATACAGGCGGTGACAGGTGATGCGCGCGCTCCGGTCAACGACCTGACCTTGGCCTATTTGGAGGGGGTTTGGCGGCCGGAAGTATGACTCATCAGGTATCATTCGATTCGTAACAAAACAAGGAAAGTCCTACAATCATTTTTATGATAACCCATCCTAACATAACTGCCGCAGCGCGCTGCATAAGGGTGGCATCCGTATAATACCAAAGTACCCAAATTGTAAATAGAGCTTACTTTGTCCAGAGTATTTATCGGGATGAAGTTGCTGCCAACAGCGGTGGGGGCCGGGTCGCAGGCAGGGATGCTGACCTCCTCGTACTGCTTGGTGTCCTTCCTGTGGGCGCCCTCTGGCAGCATCAGTTTCAGCCCGGATATGAACCCTGCAACATCGAGTCAAACCAGGTCATGGGAATGAATGATTACAGGGGGGCTACAGTCACAAAACTTTTGACATTTCTACCTGCATCTTCCATAAGGCCAATGTTGACTTTCAAATCCCGCCCCTCCTCAACGGATTATCTAATATCGTTGATTTATGGCTCATTTAAAGAGCAAAAAATCTAGTGATTTCAGTGAGCAAATTTTAGGTATTGCAAATAATAAACGTTTGACAAAATTCCAAAATATTTAATATTTAAGATTTTTTTATGGGTGAACTATTTTTGATTCATTGAAATTCTTCTCACCGATATCGCTAGGTATTTTTTCTTTTAAATGAACCATAAATAAACTATTTCAGATCATCCGTTGAGGAGGGACTGGCTTATATTGGCCTTACATGAGGAGCAGGTAGGGAAGCCGATGACTGGAGCCCCTCTTGAACTCTCACTTCCCTGCTGTAACTTGAAATTAATTTTTTTGAAAAATAACCCTTGGCAATGCAGGCAATTATGTAGAAATACAAATTAAAAATTCCATCACTTTTCCAAGTTTGAGAGACCTCGGACCAAAGACCATTGGCAAAATCTGAATGAAAACAATATAGAATTCAATTATATACATCAATTGAGTGTCATCATTGTATCTACATAAAAAAATTAAATTTACTAGAGAATAACTAAATGGTTATGAAGCAAGTTTAAGGGTATAAATAACAAAACAAATTGACTAATAAATACAAATTGAATGCCAATTTTTGAAAGAAAATACAAAGACTCAGCAATATGAAAGTATACTCAGCAAGTTGTCACTTTCATGTTGCATGTTGTGAGCTGAGATTTAACTGGGCGTTGATATCCCCCATGATATGGACTTTAGCCTCTGGTCCTTCGGCTCCTTTAAATATAGCTGTTGGTGTTTCAAAATTAGGCCTACATATTTTATATTTGACCAGTGTTTTGTGTTATATGCATTAATGAAATTTGACACAACCATACAGTCATGTGTTAAGTAAATTCAGTTGTTTGAGGGGACCAAAGGGTCCTAAGGGTGATGAACAATTATTGTCAATCACTTAATTCAGTACAGGGTTTTAATGACCATGAGAGACACTGTATTTCAACTTTTCTACATTGCAAAATATGATTCAGCTAACACAACATTCAACAACTGAGATATTGCAAAACAAAGATTTTAACCCACTAATTTGGATGACCCAGACAATCATCTGGTTTTGATTCCCCACTGAAAAATGATTGCATACAGGATTTCAATGATGACAAGGTATTAAAGTATTTAACCTTGACATTTAGCAATTAATTAAATTGGGAAAAAATAACACTACCGAAAGCCTATAGTTGCTTAGCGTAACAAGCTATGTCAGTAACACTCACCAGCGTTCTGGCGCACACTGGCCATGGAGTCGTAGACGTGAGGGTAAACCTCCCGCGACTGACTGGCTCGGGCCACGGGCTTCTCCTTGCTGGACGATGATGTACAGATCACCGGAGCTTTCAGGGCAGCTTGTCTATTTGTGTTAACAAAAACAATTTGAAAATGTATACCCCTCAGTAAATATGTAATATTTATCCATCAATATGGTATAAAACTGATTATCCAAGAAAAATTTAGCCTGTTTGATCACGCAGGGTTGCCACCTAAGTTGCATTTCAAAATTCATGCATAATTCCAGGTTTTCCAGGTCAAAATCTCTAAATTACAGGTAAACTCACGTGGCATTTTTTATGTTTGTGCAACACCTATAAGGACTTGCAATATGAATAAATGTGCTATTTAAAAAAAATATATAACTTTTATCAAGTAAGGTATATTATATTTTTATTAACATTATCCTACTAATATTATAAATATGAAAGTTTGGATCTATCAGGGTTCCCACTCAAACTTAGTAATCAAATTCACGGGTTTTCACGTATTTCAAGGTCTAAAAACTGTAAATTTCACGGTCAAAATATTAAAAAACAACCTATACCGGTCGCAAAAATCAACGCAGACGCGTCGCAGTGGTCAAATACTAGTTAAAACTTTTCCATATTCCAATTACGATATCACAGTACCATAAAAGTGAACCTTTTAAGAACTCTTTTGTCTCGCTTAGTCTCTTACTGTTTTATTGTGGTCTGTCGTCGTGAGTCATTTTATCAGTCTATCGGTTAACGGTTGCTGGCGGTTTCTACTTCGCTCAGTGTTGCCAATCACTTTTCCCTAAATTATCCTCTATCATCGTCAAAATTACCCTCGAAATCTAAACTCCTGTATTTGAGTGAAGAGTGATAATAAAATGAAGAAAATTCGCTTGAAATTTGACAAGTTTGAGGGAGCCGCCTATAGATGTCACTGATGTATAATTAATTTTAAAGTTTAGAATAAAGAATGAAAATAGAAGTTGCAGACACCAGCTAGTTTTTTGTCTCAATTTTTTCATGCGAGATATAACGGATTTTTCTCAGAATTTCTTTTGCTGCTTAGCAAATCACAGTACATAAGTGACCAACCGCTGATGAAATTTGGTTTACAGCCATAAACACCAATTATAAAACAGCTAACGCTATCTATCTTTCAGTCTATCAACTGCTAGGATTAGGTAGGCAGAGACAGGTGACAGTAATCCCCATTTTCTATTTTTGTTATTTATTGTCTGGTTGAAGTTAAAACTTGCTGACATTAATGCAACTTAGCGGACTTCTTGCCGTCCTGGCACTCGTGGCTCTTCCACATTTTTAACACGAGACGATCACTCTACATGTAATCTTTACTCAAGCTTCATTTCTGTCATGGAGTTTGTGAGCATTCGTCAGAGTAATGAAAAACGGAAGGGTCAATAAAGTAGAGAAATTACTAATTTAATCATAAATAAACAACAATGATTGTAATAATCAATAAAGTAGAGAAATTTAGTAATTTAATCATAAATAAACAACAATGATTGTAATAATAAGTTTATAACAGTATAATATAATAATTTTATAACAGTATAATATACATTTGTATCTTTTTAAAGGCTTTAGTAAAATCACCCCATTCTTGATACTCCCTAAAGTAAAAATGTTCTTAAAAAACATTATTATGGCAGCGGATTCAGATTTGAACTTTCCAAACATTTTCAAGGTTTTTCCTGGAAACAAATATGATAAAAAACCTCAGATTATGAAGCGATAGCCCAACCACTGTAAGCTACATAGCCAATCAATGCTTTACGATTTCATCCAGCGACTACAAAGACTACACATCAGAAACTGAGTTCCATATCAATGATTAAAAATTTTGACCGGACGGCAAAAAATCTGAAATGAGTCGCTTTTATTACTCATTTTTTTAAACAACATACAAATTAATCCTAATAAAATCGTCAACGGCAGTAGCGACTGCATTTCGTTATGTTTCCTCAACAATAGCTTTCACACTCATATCGCTAGGTCGCTGACCATCGAGAACGCATCGCTAACGTCGCCAGCAATCAAGAATGCATCTCAACATCGCTGGCAATCCAGAACAAACCGCAGACGTCGCCGGCAATCAAGAATACTTCGCTAATGTAGTCTGCAAACGAGCTTGCATCGCAAACGTCACCGGCAAACGAGATTGCATCGCAAACGTCACCGGCAAACGAGAATACATCGCTAACGTCACCGGCAAACGAGAACGAATCGCAATCGTCGTCGGCAATCGAGAATGCATCGCAAACGTTTCTGGCAATCGAAAACGAATAGTTAACGTCACTGGCAATCGAGAATGCATCGCTAGCACTGCCAGGAATATAGAATGCATCGCTAACGTCGCCGGCATTCGAAAATTCATCGCTAACTTCGTCTACTATTCAGAAAGCGATACACGGCCGGCAACGAACACGAACTAAAATGTCCAGTTCGGCCAAAAATTCCACACATAATCCACAAATTTTTTCTCGGTCACCAAACTTCACGCATAATTCCGAGTTTTTCAGGTTTTCCCGGTCGGTGGTAAACCTGTCACGTAAAAAATTGTAAAATGACAGATTATCCTAATATGTTAAGATTGAAAGGGATTTGAACATGTCTTACAATTAATTAAGAATTAGGTTCAACCACAGCCTCTAACATTGTGGATAAGATCACGTTAATGTATAAACAAATCAGACGCTTAAATTACATATGGAGATTGAATGAAAGCACGCATTATTTTACAGTCCCCATACTTTTCTTATGCGGACAGTTCTTCCTTATCTCTAGACGACATGGAATTTCACAAGAAAACTACTATTTGTTTGGGGGGTAACCTGTAACCTGAGCCACCTTTCATCATCTTGTAATTTACCAAACGTCCAACATTTCTCTTACAGAGTAAGATATATAAACTGGTCTAGATTAATAAAGTAAACTGTGCATCGTTTAAATATTATTACATAATGCTAAGGGTGGGCGAGTAGTGTTTTTTTTTTTCAATCGAGTCGAGTCGAATGGAGTATTGAACCAACTATTCGAGTATCAAGTCAAGTGATTAGTTCTTTACAACTTTTTTTATCGAAAACAATGTTTTTACATATTAAACTTTAATTATAAACATATGAAGATAAAGGAAATTAAAAATGCAACCTTTAATATTATGGATTACAACTATAATTTGTTGAAATAAAAAATAAAATGATTAAATGAAAATGTTAATCCAACCAAAATAATACAGTACATTTTTTGAAGTATTCCATATAAAAATAAAATATGAACAAAGAAAGTAATTTAAGTGCAGAAATATCTTGTTAGTTTGGATAACTCAAATTTAAAATAATTTAACAATCCCCGTGCCCCTCCCTTACTTAAATTACCTCATAGGTATAAATAACTAACCTGTCATTGTCTCCCTTCATATGAGCTAAAAATAGATTTTAGGCTTATTTTTCTTTATTTCAGTCACTTATTTTGTTAAACATTGGTTAACGGCGTGAATTTTGGCTAAACGGCGGGAGTACCTAAGCCATTTTTAACTAATCAACTCGAATTTTCGAGTTGTAAGTAATACTCACTCGCTCTTTGAGTATTAGAAAATTCTCTACAGGTACTCGAAAACTCGAGTACACGCCCACCCCTACATAATGCGTAAATATTTGTTGTATTAGTTTATAATTGTGAATTTTGTGTTTATGAATTAAGTTTGATTTGCAATATTTTAACTTTCAAGCAGGTGTTAATGGTTAATTGTACCAAGTTTAAGATACCTGGGTAATTGTTACACAATAGGTAGCAATTTTTTATTGTATGGACAGTATGAATAATTTTTTAAGTAGTTAGTGGCTTTTTTCATAACTTTGCCCAATCACATGGGCACATGAGCCTCGGACCTGTGCGAGGAACGTATAAAGCAAAGCAACGGGTAAGCCGCTTCAGTACTGATCAAATTTACTAAACAGAACTGGGATTTGAACCTACAACAGGGCCACTACCTTTGTTCCAAAGTACATCACCTTGACCCACCCATTATACATCTAGTCAATTTTGAATAATTTTAATCATAATTTTTATGTTTTCAAATGATTTTACCTCTTCACCCGCAATTCCACAGGATCAAAAGTAGGTTCTTCCTCCTCCACCTCCTCTTCTTTGGCCAGCCATTTGTTGATTTTCTTCTCTTCCTTGCGAGCCTGCTTCAGCAGCAGCTTTTCCTGCTCTGATTGGACTACAACCTGGCAGCCGAAAGTCGGCCGTCGTTCTGCATACAAGAAAATATTAATTTGTTTTATAAAGACGGCAATTATTAGTATAACTTATCTGTATAGTTTTCTAACTAAAATGTGTATTTCAAATTAAAATACTACTTTTCCCCCTAACAGGATTAGGGGATAGCTGCCCATTGCTACTTCGACCTAAGACGATCTATTGTAGCACCTTTTCAAATTTCAGTCTAACAGCTTTTATCAGTATTATGGCTTTTTGAGCTGATGGACGCCCAATCCTCTAATTTCCTCTGGCTTAAGTTCTTTCTTAGGTTTTCAGCCTTTTCTGGGCTAACACTGGGCTAGAAAGCCATATGTGTTCAACAGATTCTTCTTCCCTCTCATAGAATCTGCACTCGTGAGACTGGCTTAGGCCTACAATATTCAAGCACAAATTCAAATTCAAATTCAAATTGTATTTATTGTCACATTTTACATTTTTTACATAGCAATGCTATACAAACTGGTGACATGGCCAAATGGTACTACAACTAAAACTTAACTATAGTACAATTGTATTTTTGAAACTCATAATAGCGATGGATTTGAATTTATTTTTTGATTTATTTGGACTTTACCTATCGCTTCTAGTGTTTAAAACTACACTACGTTTCGGGAGGTAAGGAAACTCCTCCCGTTATCAAGTGAACCCTACTTACATCTAAATATCAAACTCTTACACCTAACTAACCTACATTTTTTTGGATTTTTTTGATTTTTCTTTTACATTCTAATTTACACTAACACAAAGATAACAAAAAATCAAATACAATACACTAACACAAAATTTATATCACACCTAACTAACCTACATTTTTTTTAATATTTTCCTTTAAAATTTAATTTGACTAACAGAAAGATAACAAATATATATACAAAAATTCGAATACAATACACTAACACAACATTTATATATACGAACAAATGAAAAACTGACAATATATATATATAAATGTTGTGTTAGTGTATTGTATTCGAATTTTTGTATATATATTTGTTATCTTTCTGTTAGTCAAATTAAATTTTAAAGGAAAATATTAAAAAAAATGTAGGTTAGTTAGGTGTGATATAAATTTTGTGTTAGTGTATTGTATTTGATTTTTTGTTATCTTTGTGTTAGTGTAAATTAGAATGTAAAAGAAAAATCAAAAAAATCCAAAAAAATGTAGGTTAGTTAGGTGTAAGAGTTTGATATTTAGATGTAAGTAGGGTTCACTTGATAACGGGAGGAGTTTCCTTACCTCCCGAAACGTAGTGTAGTTTTAAACACTAGAAGCGATAGGTAAAGTCCAAATAAATCAAAAAATAAATATATAGTACAATATTCAAAAACCAAGACAAGAAAGTACCGTACAAAATCAAACCAATACAAGTGAGCAAAACAAAACAAATTTCAGTTAAAGGAGAGAAATACCTACGTTTCCTATAAAAATATATCAATTTTACAAAACAAACTCATTTATACTATAATAGCTTCTACTAAGCAAATGCTCCTTAAGGGAAGGTTTAAAACTGTTTGAACCAATTTTAGATTTCAAACCAGGAGGAAGGCTGTTGACAAATTTCATCCCAGCATTATTCAGCACTTCATATAATAAACGAGATTAAAAGAAACCAGGATTCCAAAGGTAATGTACTTTTGTTTATTACAAAAAATCCTTGCTTCATAAATTTAAATAGTACTTGTAGACAAATCTTAAATAACAAAACTCCCATCATAGAGGTTCAAAAATCCAAAAAATTGTAAAAAGTCACAATTTGGTTAAATTACGTTTTAAAAGGAAAATTGTATCTTAGATTGTTATAAAATCAATGTTTAGACTGCTTTCAATGTTACTAAAACACTCTCGGCATTTACACACACAAACTGACCCAGAGCCGAGGACCGAGCGTTGCTGATCATCATCTTCTTCTCCTCGGCCGCAGAGCAGCTCTGGACGATGTCGGAGCGATGTTGCAGCAACGTCTGGATCAGCTCAAAGTGGTCGAATCCCACAAGGTCAAACAGCTGCAGAAACATTCACAACATTAAATTCCGATCGCTTGAACCCTGTTCTGCACAGGAATGTTATGTTGCAGCAATAACAGATTGCATCGGCGGGAAAGTATTCCCTCATTCTGCTGAACAGTCGTCCACGTGGACGCTCCAAACACCTTCTAATGTGCTGCCTCGAATCAACAAGAAATGAATTGGATCAATTTTTTAAAACATATAACTTACTTTCCAGGTAATCTGTTAAAGAATTGCATTGAATTTTTTCTTGCCTGTACCAGTGGCATTTTGTATTCAACATTGTTAGAGGACAACGGTCCAAACCTCTCGTCATGTGGGTGCTCCGGGATCCTGTGACCACTTGCACGCATAGCTTTATCATCAGATTAACGAGAAACATGTAAAGAATAAGAATTCCTTATATAATCGTCCGCAATATTTACATACCTTATGTGCTGAATATGCATCGATACCTACTTGATCCAATCTTATTTTATTCCAATCCCTCCTCCTATCATTCTCTTGCAACCGATGGGGACAAACTTGTTTGTGAATTCACATAATACTGATGACTCTCAGTAATCTGGACTAATATGGTGGACAACTAGTCCAGATTTAGAAAAATCGGGATTAACCCGAAGGTGGGCATCCCGAACTGAGACCCTCCTGCCCCCAAACGAAAACTTTCACTGCTCTGTAAATCATAAACGACAAAAATTGTACTGAAACAGAGCCCCTACAAACACAGAGTGCAAACTACATGACATTTATGTATTACCGCTGATCACGTAAAAACTGGATGCTAAAACATATTTAAAACGTTTTGGTTTTTCGTTTATATTTGTTACAACAAATTTTTTTATTCAAGATCATTGGTCCGGACTACCAAGAGTCCGGACTAGACAAATCCAAATTTGTGAGAATCTATTATACAAAGAATCATAAGTGGAATAATGGATAATCGGCTTACCTCATTTTGAAGCTCATCATTGGAACGCTGAGAAGTAAGCAAGGCTATTATAGTTTCGCACATGTCATTGGGAGAAACTGCGGAAGACATTCCCTTGAAACACAACTTGATTTCATCTGCCAGCCAGGCTCTTCCGTACTGCGGCAATAATAAATCATAAGATACACTAAATATGACACACTAAAAGAAATATTTCTATCACTCCACTTCTCTTTGCAATGAACAGAAAATGTTTTGCTGTAACTAAAATGTTAATATTACTACAGAATGAAAAGTAAATCTGAAATCTCTGTTGTAGAAAAGTCTATAAGAATAACTGGTTTAATTTCAGTTTTTAACCTCATCCATAGTGGTTATTCAACTCAACCCCATGGGTAAGTTACGAAAGGCCTACCTTTTGTTATCAAAAACAGAAACAAACTTCATTTACAATTATTCTATTGTCGGTAAAACTATAAAAAGGTGAGCTTACCATCTCACTGTAGCAGTTAAGTTAGGATTGATGAAACCCTATGACTACGACTTTTCTGTATTCAAAAGAAAGCAGTCACAACCGTTTTTTGTAATAAATCCAAGGAATCATGTAGAACAGTTAGCAAACAGTACAATATATTAACATTTCCATGTATACATTTTAGAATCACTCATGTTTCTAAAAAAGAATGCTAACTATTTTCGATCACACCAACCAATCATAACCACAGTTTATGCCTTAGATTCAATTATCCACTTCCTCCACACAAGACTGTTATTTTTTCAAGAAACAACTGCATTCAGCTTGCATTCACACTTTTCAGTGCCCTGGCACTTGGTTTGAGGGTTCAACCAGAATTAGATGTGTTTAGGCGAGAACTAAAAGCCTTTTTGATCACCAAAGAGTACCACAGTATCAAAGACTATTTTTCTGATTATTTTCTGTTGTCTTGACTTTTTGTGTATAGTACCTGAGTGTAAGCTTAAAAAGGAAATTTGTTAATTCTCATGTTGAACACTTTTTCATGACTATTGCTATTGGGTGTACACTTTTATTGCAATGAAGAATTTTATTTTATTTTATTTTATTTATCATAACGCGGTTTGGTACCTCGTATTAATAAGGTTTTTCCTGGAAAATAAGGTAATATTGGAGGTTGCTACGATGGCTATTTTTTTAAGTAAGGGCCGTTTTAATGGTTAGGACCATGTTGACCTTGTTGAGGAAAGGGATTCTGGCTCTGCATGACAACGCAAGGCCACACTTTGCTGATCGACCAAAGGAACTAAATGATTTTTTTCACTAAGAAGTTATCGGTCCTTTTCCTTCCAGTCCAGACTTTGCTCCAAGCTATTTCCATCTGTTCTATCACTTGAAGTATTTCCATCTGTTCTATCACTTGAAGTAATAAAAGCCACCTTGGCAGCAAATGCTACGAAAATGACGAACAAGTCAAAGCGGCTATATACGAGGCTATATACTAAACTTTTTATACGAGGAGGCGGCCGAATTCTACGGCTTGGATAAAACTTACAAATTCAAAACTTGTTGCACGGTATGACAAGTGCTTAAACACTAAGTAGAAAAGTAGATAAAAGTCTGTAGAATCTGAAAAAAGGGGTTTTGCAAATACGTGTCTTTTATTTCAGTAGAAAACGGCCGTTACTTAAAAAACATGCCTCGTATAATGCATAAGTAAAATTTACTTACATTAGGCCGCCTGTGGCAGGAGGACGCAGAGGTTTCCCCGTTGTAGGCCATGGAGAAGGACTCCAGACACTCGGCCCCAACCGCGGTCTTGAGAGGCTGCAGGTAGCTCAGGTCCGGGGGGTCCGGGGGCTTGGGCGAGAACCTCACCTCCTCCCCCTCCCCGAACTTGGCCTGCCTCTGTGGCTCCCCTCTTATCAACGTTTTCAGATGTTCTTTGCATTCATTTGACAAAACTTCAGACAAACGATTCACAGCCTGAAAAATACCAAATGGAAAATGAATGTAAGTAGTAGGTATTCACGCACCTAGGGTAATAAGAGCGTCATTAAAGCGTAAGACCTATGCTTGAAAGCGTGAGTGCGTTAAACCCCCGAAGGCCTTATGGGTCTCTCTACTCGAGAGGCATACACTATTTGATCGCCCCACCCCCAACTAAACAAAATAGGCAATGTAAATATAATATAAAAAAAACGGTAGTTCAGGAACTGGCACTGCTGGTTAAGGGTATATCAGCATCAAAACAAATGATAGTTGTATGTTATGAAAACTTTGATTGTTATAAATGCTACAGCTGATGCTATTGGAACAGCTCTGCCGGGAGTGTAATCGTAAAGCCATCAAGCTGTCTCATTACCTCCCTAGGGAGTGTAATCATAAAACTATCAAGCTATGTCTCATTAACTCCCTAGGGAGTGTAATTGTAAAACTATCAAGCTATGTCTCATTACCTCCCTAGGGAGTGTAATCGTGAAACTATCAAGCTATGTCTCATTAACTCCCTAGGGAGTGTAATTGTAAAACTATCAAGCTATGTCTCATTACCTCCCTAGGGAGTGTAATCGTGAAACTATCAAGCTATGTCTCATTACCTCCCTAGGGAGTGTAATCGTAAAACTATCAAGCTATGTCTCATTACCTCCCTAGGGAGTGTAATCGTGAAACTATCAAGCTATGTCTCATTAACTCCCTAGGGAGTGTAATTGTAAAACTATCAAGCTATGTCTCATTACCTCCCTAGGGAGTGTAATCGTGAAACTATCAAGCTATGTCTCATTACCTCCCTAGGGAGTGTAATCGTGAAACTATCAAGCTATGTCTCATTAACTCCCTAGGGAGTGTAATTGTAAAACTATCAAGCTATGTCTCATTACCTCCCTAGGGAGTGTAATCGTGAAACTATCAAGCTATGTCTCATTAACTCCCTAGGGAGTGTAATCGTGAAACTATCAAGCTATGTCTCATTACCTCCCTAGGGAGTGTAATTGTAAAACTATCAAGCTATGTCTCATTACCTCCCTAGGGAGTGTAATCGTGAAACTATCAAGCTATGTCTCATTACCTCCCTAGGGAGTGTAATCGTGAAACTATCAAGCTATGTCTCATTAACTCCCTAGGGAGTGTAATTGTAAAACTATCAAGCTATGTCTCATTACCTCCCTAGGGAGTGTAATCGTGAAACTATCAAGCTATGTCTCATTAACTCCCTAGGGAGTGTAATCGTGAAACTATCAAGCTATGTCTCATTACCTCCCTAGGGAGTGTAATCGTAAAACTATCAAGCTATGTCTCATTACCTCCCTAGGGAGTGTAATCGTAAAACTAATAAGCTATGTCTCATTACCTCCCTAGGGAGTGTAACCGTGAAACTATCAAGCTATGTCTCATTACCTCCCTAGGGAATGTAATCGTAAAACTATCAAGCTATGTCTCATTACCTCCCTAGGGAGTGTAATCGTAAAACTAACAAGCTATGTCTCATTACCTCCCTAGGGAGTTTAATCGTAAAACTATGAGTCATTACATCCCTGGTATGTAATAAAGCTCATTAATTTCATCTCAAGATAGGGACATTTAACATGTGGTAGGCGGTAAATTTATAAACATAAATTATCACCACCTCCTTTATGCTTAGGTGTATTTCTACTGTGCTGATTTGAAAACAAATTTGAAACTAGAATATACACAAAGGCATTCAAAATAGAACTTCAACGTTTATTTAATTTTTATTAGGAAAAAGGAGAAGTAATATTTTCAAGACCTCTTTCTTACGTCTTCGAGCCCTACTAGGCCCATTGGTTTCTGATGTTGACAAAATGCCCTCCAACTGAAGCGGTCACGTAGCCTTGTGCCAAAAAAATTGCCTTGAGTTGTTTAGGTTGTATTTTTTTTATTAAAAATAAATAAGTTGGTGGCCTTTATTTTCTTATACTTTGTCCACCACATGGATCTTGGCCCGGTGCATGCAAAGTATCAAGCAAAGCAACGGGTGAGCCTGCAGTAATAGCTAACAGTACTGATAAAATTTATTAGCCAGGACTGGAATTCAAACCCATGACAAGGCCACTAGTTGATTCCCTCTAGTCCGGCCTCAGATCGTTAGGCCGCCGGATGGTCCGGCCGACTTCTGGGAAATGACTAAAAATTATATTCTATGTAAAGAAGGGTTTCTCACGGCAGAAATCGGCAGGATTGAATGTGTCTGTTCATTTTCAAGCCAAAATGTAAACAAATCATCTCCAGTTCACTTGGCAATTGCGTTTGTTGCAGTCGAGCATTCTTTGTTAACGAATTTTAATGTAGGTAGTGTTGTTAATATTTTTTAAGTGAGTTTAATTTTTAATTTGATTTGTTTGGGCAAGTACGCTTTAAAAAATCGTCAAACTATCTTAGAAATGATTTTTATTCACAGGAGTGCTATTATAGGTTATCATCTACATGTTTAGAAACGCTGGATGGTTCGGCCATTATTTACTCTGGCCGGGGGTCTGGTCCCGAGGTGTCCAAATTAGAGGGAGTCAACTGTACCGTGGTTCGAAAGTCCATCCGTCGCCTTGAAAATTATGGAACGAAACTCTTAAAAATAATATAAATCATAAAACCTGTTATATTGTAATAAAACAAATGCCTGCTAAAACTGAAATTGATTTAATTAAATGCTTTATAACAAACTCAACAAGGCCTGCATTTTTTGTAGGCTCTACAACGGTGAGTTTTTCTTACCAATCCATGTTTTTATGCCAAGTAAGCATAGTGGTCCAAGATTTTTTTTTAATTTTCATTATGTTTCATGCCCCTAATAGTCCACATTAAGTACCGCCTACTATTATTCTAAGGCCTAGCAGAGTGCTAGCACTATATTTTCCCCGAGTTGAGTTTGCTTCCGATACACTGTGTTTAATGTTTACACTGTTCACATGATACAGTCTCTTTCTCACTCACAATATCACAATCTCTTTATTTTCAGTGTACTTCCTCAATAGAATCATAGGTTTTTAACATAAAGTGATCTAATTTGCCATCACATGCAAAACAAACTACAGGCAATAACCACTCGAGGGAGATTAGCTTCATAACCTCATCGAGTGGTCAGGAGGTTGGTGTGTACTCCCTGTTTCGGCCTACTACCACAGACGTCGCGTTTAAGGCTCATGCCCTCACTTTTCAAGAAATTCTGATTAAATTGCCGATTAAGAGGTAATTCGTTGTTTACAACCAATATCGGTTAAATCGTCATTTACGGCTGATATTAGATGATCTGCCATTATGAGGTTATGAGATAATATTATGAGGTTTCATCGTCACTGGCTGATATTACCCGATTAAGAGGACAGATCATCAGTTTTTTTTAGCGACTTATCAGAAATTGGCCAGAACAACTTGCACGATTTTAGTTTAGCCTTCTAAATCTTTGAGTAAAATTTCATAAATGTAATAATATAAGATTAGGTCAAAAAATCACCTATACCACACTTTAAGTAACTGATTGTAATTACAAACATTAAATTCGTAGTATAAATCAAAAGATTGATAACATAATAACTTAATTATTTCTCACAATTGTTTTATTATTTTGTATATTTAATACAGGTACATCTAAATGAGTAAGTTTTAAGATCGTGATAAGAGATGCGAAAAACTCTCAATAATTCTCAAGATCACTGCTACAAGATGTTCCCCTGAGTTCAACCTTATCTTATCTGCTCTATGAAAAGGTAACAGACCTTCATAAAGTAAAATCAATGGTTTTGTGTTGTACCGGTATTCGGTACAATTTCATCACTTACATGGTCCTCTTCTTTTTACGTTGTAACAAGACATGTTTAACAAATTTAGTCAGCTAACTGTAAAGTTCTGTAAAACACTTTAGAGGGGAAAAAATCTAGTCCTTTTACATCTTTCTAATTTATCCTCCAATTTATTTTTAATTCCTTCAAATCAAATCAAATTAAAATTAGGTGAACTAATTTAAACTGTCAATACAAATACGGATGAATTAAATACGGATGAATTTAACTTACGATGCAAATGTTGTCTGCCAGGGCCGGGGTGACAGTAGTCCCGAACATGAGCTTTAGCTGGGCTTTGTGCTTGTTCATCACATGAGGTTCTTCCAGGAACAGATTCAGCAGAAACATGGCTGCGTTGTCTACCACCTGCATGGCTTGGTCATCTCCTGCAGAAAAACGCAAGATTGTAACGCTGTAATTTCTCTAGACAAACATTCACGCAAATTTGTTTTTATGTTGTTAATTTTATTCAAATCACTTGTGAAGAAGAAACTGTTAATCTATATTCAAGACTATTCATGAAAAAAATGTTGTGTGAATAAGTAAAAAAAAACTATCTAAAATAAATAAGATTAGGTACATAAACAATATAACAGCCTAGAGGCCTATTGTTTATGTACCGTAAAACAGGCTAATCCTGGACAGGGGGGTATTCCCGGACACGGTGTACATGTTTTTAAACATAAATATTTCTAAACTAACCTGCACAGTTATTAAGTCGATCGTTATCCATTCCTATACAGCAGAAGACGCTCTACACAGCTGTATAGGTTAGAACTGCGTGGGATCGTTTTTTTTGTTTTATTTTGCAGGTATACCAACTTACGACTTTTCAGGAAAAAAATGTATGTCTAACTAAGACATGTAATTTTCGTCAAGTTTGTCCGATTTTTGTCGCGAAAGCATATTTTTATTCGAAATTTAAGAGCGCATAATGCCATGCTATTTAAAGCTATATACAACATATATTTACAAAAATATATCACTTTTAAGTATTCCAGTACAAACCCGGACACTAATAATACACCCTGGATATGACTGTTGGGCCGGCTGTTGCAACTAGCGTCTGCCGTTACTGACGTAAAAAGCAGATTTCCTGCCGTAACTGATAACAGCATTGTGGTGTTTGGCCCTGATACGGTACCTATCTGTGATTGTTATTAAAATTTGTGCTTTTAATTTATGAAAAATTGTTTGTACAGTCTCCAAGATGAACAACAAAATTCAAGAGCCAAGATATTAGAGCAGGCAATAAAGGAGGAAAATTAAGGTCATGATCATGTCTCATGATCAATGATCACGATCAATCATCATGTCTGTGGAAAATATAATGGGCCCCATGGAAAGCAGACAGTTTTCAGCCCACAGGAAGAAAATATCATCTTTTCTTTGTTTCATTTAAACTCCTTTTCCCCTTATGGTTCTTTGTTTAGTTTCATGTTAATTGTAAAGAATAAACAGCTGAAAACGTGACGTAAGAATATTTTGTATTTACTTAATATTTTTATTTATTGAATTTTTAAGCCTTTGACTGGTACAAAAGCATTTGCAGACCTCAAAACACCGTCCGATACGGACAGGAGAGGTCAGTTTATACGTTATAACGTTATTTAGGTGGGTGTCAAGTATTCTTTGCCTAAATCTACCATAAGTGATCATGTATGTGGAAAATATAATAGGCCCCATAGAAAGCAGACAATTTTCAGCCCACAGGAAGAATGGTCATGTTGAACAAATATATATATATATATATATATATATATATAAGTAGTATTACTCTTTGTTTCAAACTGTATTTTAAACGCCTTTTCCCCTTAGGTTCTTTGTTTGGTTTAATTTTAGTTGCAAAGAATAAACAGCTGAAAACGTGAAGTAAGAATACTCTTTATTCATCCCCAACCCATTTAAAATTGTTGTTATTTCATTTTTAAGCCTTTGACTGGTACAAAGGCATCTGCAAACCTCAAAAGACCGTCCTATTATGGACAGCAGAGGTTAGTTTTGGTGTTATAATGATATTTAGGTCAGTGTCTGGGTTTAGACCGTTTGTGGAGGTTAAGCCGGACACTTTTATTTATTTTTTATTTATTTGATAATTACATCCAACACATAGAAAGGTACAGGGATATAGTAAATGATACACACACTTTACAATGGTATGGTTTTTATTGGTGACATCGTTGTTTGAAAGGCACTTTAACCTAAAAAACGTAAAAAAGTGTCCGGGTTTAGCCTGGTTTACGGTAATCTTCTTATTTTCAATATTAAAATGTACAAAATTTAATGTATAAATGTTTAAAAAAATGCAACCGAGAGAGGTAGCGAATACTGTACCTCACGTTCGGGAGGTCTTGATGTTCATCTCAGGCCGGCAATTCTGACAAGTGTTTGTAGGGTTTCTCATCTCACTTAGGCAAATGCCGGACTGGTTCCCAAAAAAAGGGCCGTACCCCGCCAGGAAGGGAAAGATAGGACTCGGGCCTACCTTAGGGGCCATGCATATATTATGTCATGCCTCCCCGGGAGGAGGGGGTGCAGCACATCGTAACAGACCGTGACACGGGGAGGGGGGTTAAGGGCTGCGTGATGTGTCCTGATTAATGGAGTTAAAGCCTACGAAATCGTCAGTTACAGTGACAAAATACCATATACCACAATCCAATACAAAATAATTAATAAGTGTGATGTGACAGGGGGGAGGGGGTAGAAATAAGCAGTGCGACAAAGGGGGGCAGGGTATAAAAAAGGGCTGAATATAGCATGACGTAGTTTATGCATGGCCCCTTATCCGGTTAAAAGACTTCCCCATAGATCAACTATGTTGTTGTAAATTCCAAAACATTATTAAGCCATTGTCAGTTAATACAAGTTTTAATATTAAAAAACGAGATAAATAAAATAAAAAATAAGTTACTATATACTTTTATAAACTAAGTTTGCAGAACTAACTTAATGTAATATACTGTATATGCAATGCATGTTTTCAAAAATATTGTATTGCTCTATTTTTAATAGCATTAACCAGAAATGGCCACAAACGCTCATAGGCCAATGAGTTAAATGTTTCACCAATACTTTACATTGAAAATGTGCGAGGCCAAAGTCTGTCATTTTAAATTTTAGGCTACTAATTAAATTACTTTAAATTATCTGCGGGATGACTAAATTTTGCCATCCCGTGATCTTGGTTTTTTTTTAGGTTTTATCTGCATCTTTATCAAAACCCTACTTATAAGGAAGGAATAAGTAGGCCTATAAAATTAGTAAAAAATAAGTTAGTAATATCAAGTAAGTATTCTGACATACCTGTTAGCTGTTGCGCATGGGCTCTTAATGAATGGAGATAATTTCTTACATCAGAAGATTTAGAATCTTTAGAAGCCATATTGACAAACTCTTTCCAAGAAAGAACCCTACAGACATAAATTCAAAAACAAAATTAAGAGTTGTGAGACCAAGCATTTTTAAGGATATATTAATCAACACACGTTTCCCAGATTAGAAAATTACATATTTTCTTAATTATTTTAATTATTAGCATTCAATTAATACCTTTGTAATTTTAAATTCAAAGATACCACAATAGACCTCAATAATCGGGAAGTGAGTTTCTAAATAGGCATTTTATTTGAAAGAAGTTCCCTCCAGGTTGTACCTTTATCGGGTATCATATATATCGGCTTTCATCGGGGTAATTTGGCAATCGGATAGACTGCGAGAACTGGGTTATGAACCGAATAAAACCAGGATAGGATTTATGGCATAATGTCAAAATTTATTACCATAAAAACCACGCTAAGCAATGCCCCACTCAGCTCAAAGGATCACTGGCTGGCCTCCAGGAGTTGTAGGGCGCATATTTAATCCTGGCTAACCAAGATATTTTTCAAGAGTGGTAACCAATGACTTGCCCATGTGGGTAATGCAGGTTCAGGACCTCAACTATCTTTTGATCGTGAACCATACAAGTCTAACAACCGTTAGACAAATTTATTTAATAAAAATCTTACTTATTTATAAGTCAGTCAGTTATTCAGTAAACACTGTACCGGTACCATTTTATGTAATGGAATAGCCTTTCACTAACAATATTGAAAATAGTTTGAACAAGTTGATTAATCACTTTTACAATACAAAGCTCAATTTCACATTACCATGTTTTTGTTCAGCATCTAACAAAATAAGTTTTTAACATAACAACATTTGTCTTTAATTTTGACTTGAATTAGTATGGACAACATTTTGCCTGATCACTTACCCTGACAACATTTTGCCTGATCACTTACCCTGAAAACGTTTTGGCTCTATTTCGTCGCAGAGCATCCAATGTGTTTGCTGCATAGTTAGGGCGATGTGGAGAAGCAAGATCAGAATGATTTCTAAATAAAGTTGACAATCTTGGACAGTCAAGATCGATTTCCATATTGAATCTTTTGCCTGGAAAATATTACAAGTGTTAAAATATTGAATTCTTATAAATTCTTGGAGAGCTTATAAATTTAAAGGTTCAGCGGTGCCATCATAGTTTCCTGATTTGCAATACATATTTAATACAGTGTACATTAGTAAAAAAATAAAAGCTACTATTAACAACTGAACGGGTGTTGATTATGTTGGTTCCATTAATTTCTTAACATGAAATCCCCTATTTTTGAGTCAATAATTCAAACTAAACATCAGCAATCCCCTCTTTTCCCTCAAGACCTATAAAATGAAAAGTTGCTTCTCACCCCAACAACTTGAGTTCCTGTTATATAATATAGGTTCATTCAGGGTCTGATTACCTAGGCTGACTAGGCTGCAGCCTAGGGCACCAGTAAGCCCAGTGTAAGGGCTCATTTTTTTCACAATCTTGGAAGTACAGTAATTAGTTCCGTGCGCCCTTTCCCGTCGCCACACCTGCTTTATTCTCAGTTTGAAACTTTGACAGAGGGATACCCAGTTTGGTTGTTCCTTAGCTCCCTGATTATAAATAGACGGGTCGTATTTTACGGCCGATGTTATGTGGTGCGATAGTCAATTTTGGCCGATGCTATGTAGCATGATCGTCATTTGCTATTGATGTTATGCGATCCGGACATCATTTACGATGGAACTGCTTTAAGGGGATACCAGCGGTGCCCTTGAGTTTAGGCACCCACTCATTGGTTGGAAAGAGATGGAGCTCTACGTGGAAAAGAGACAACGATACCTGATGCTGTGTGATGCTCTTAATATACGACACATCCACAAAATAAAGCTCCGTCGGGCCACGTTCAGACACTCATTCATCGAGTCTTTTCGTCACACATCCCCTATCAATAGCTAGTTGTGGTTGGGGGGGGCGCCAAATCAACTCAAGCCTATAGGCGCCACACCTCTTAATCAGGCCCTGCGTTCATTGCTAATAAAAAATTGTTAGTATAATTCTGTTGTTAATAATGGCAAAAACTCACGAGATTGTAATACTAGCCATAGGAAGCTTAAAAAGAACAGGTTGTGAATTTACAAATTTATCTACTTACCTCACCATCTAACTCCCTCCCCCCCTCATTTTCAAAATAGGTGAGCAAACCTTAATTTGAGCAAACCTTAAATTGAACAGCTACCCTACGGTGCCTACCAAACATGCCGAGCCTAACTTAATTAGGAGTATTATAGAAACCTAAGGATGAAGTACGGTCTAGTTCATGTTCAGATGCATGGTTGATGGGACCTTTTTAAAGTGTAAATGAGTTTATGTAATTTTTTTATTGATAGCAAAACTCAACTGATTGTAATACTAGCCATAGTAAGCTTCGCAAAAAATGCCGTTCATTAGAGTTACTTACAACACTTATATCTGTTAAGTTAGGAATTGGACATAGCTTAACACATTGTACAAACCGGACCTCTAACAGGCGATTTTAATGGACATAATCATTTTAAAGTTTTACAAATGGAACTTAAACGTTTTAAAAAACTCAAACAGCTGCCATTTTAAGTTCAATGGTCCGAATAAAGTCGGGTTTAAGACATTGTGGACTACTAGTTAAAACCTTTAAACTTAATTATTTTAACCTAAGTTTATGCTTTAAGATTTTCTTCTTCTTCCTCTTCGCTGTCAACTAATCAAAAGCAATGTGACAGTATAATTTTTTCCAAAGCTTACCATGGTTAGTAGGCTAGTGAAATGAAGTTCGCTCTGGTACTTTGGTATTATACGGATGCCACCCTTATACAGCGCGCTGCGGCAGTTATGTTAGGATGGGTTATCATAAAAATGATTGTAGGACTTTCCTTGTTTTGTTACGAATCGAATGATACCTGATGAGTCATACTTCCGGCCGCCAAACCCCCTCCAAATAGGCCAAGGTCGTGTCGTTGACCGGAGCGCGCGCATCACCTGTCACCATCTGTATCTGGGTCAGTGTCATGAGTGATTTATTGCCGTGCACTACGTTACATTTGTTTTCATAATGAGTGACATTATTTTGGTGTGGGATTTACCTCGAAATGAAGAGGAAACCGTACGTATTTTTATGATAACCCATCCTAACATAACTGCCGCAGCGCGCTGTATATTTGGCGGAGTACATGTGGCGATCGGTTGTGGCTGCTAGCGGCGGCGACGCATTCAACACGATCCTAGCGGACATCGCTGCCTTTTAGGAGGCACAACACAAAGACCACTCATCAGAATGTTGTAAACTTTGTACAGTAAGTCAATAAAAGTAAGTTTTTTCGAATTATGTAGTTATCCTTTGTATCCGGTAAAAATTTAACCTTCAAAAATAGTGGCATCCGTATAATACCAAAGTACCTTTGCGCTTGCCATTAACAAAAAATTTGAAACCTCAATAAGTCGAACAACAGTGGAAATGAAAAAATTTGTTTTCATAGAATATTTTGAAACATTCTTTAGTTATTGACGTTCGAATTATTAATGTGATCTTCCTTAGAGTTCAACTTATTAAGGGTCATGGTAACACAATCAATGAGTCAGGAAATGTATAGAATCCTTCTTCCATAATTACCAGGTATGTGTTTCTTACGCAGTTAATCATAATTAATCATACCATTATAATTATACTGTACCTGAAAATAATTTTAGTTAGGCTATTAAAACATTTTTTAAATACGCCTGGAAATGAACAGTGTCTTTGGCAAATGAACTGGAGGATGAGAAACATCCTTTAGTGAACAGTGAACAGATTGTAGAAAAGGAAACCATGGCTCGCTGTTTGGCAATTTTTTGATGTTTTGCCCATTTTACCGTTGGAAAGGGCCCGAAGAAATGGTGTAAATTTCGATAAATGATGCTCAAATAATGAAACTAGGGTTTTGGAATCCCAACATACCGTATTCTAAAGTACATTTTCAACTTATAGAGGTTCTCCTGTCAACACTTCAACTTATAGAGAATCAACATTTCAATCGCAACACACACTACAATCCCTCATGACTGAAACACACTATTCACCAGAATGCACTATCATTTCCTTCTTGGAATCGAAAACAAACAAAAAAGCAAGCACTTGCAAAAAAGTGCCGAAGGGATGGTAAACACTTGGAAGTGAGCGCAGGAGAAGCACCCCCCCCCTGCACCTTCGAGGAGGGATCCGGAAACTGACCATGTTGCGGACATTGTACGGGCATATAGAAGCTCGAGACAAAGTTTCATTCATCCAGCTGCATTGGCTGAGGCACAGTACCGGTAATCCTTTGAAAACATTAGACTATGGAGCTCATGAACTCCACACGATACACTGCCATGGCCAGCTTGGAGTTCATATACTCTATCCGCACGGAATATGTTAAGCAGGTTTACCATAGCCAACATGCTAACAGAAGATTTAGTAATACTTATGATGAAAGTCTAAGAAGGCCCATGTGCCAGTTTCACAAAACAGTAGGCCTAGGCTAAGTTATTGATTGGCCACTATTTTCAGAGGTGGGGGGGGGGATAAATTAGACTAGATTGTAAGAAAAGTAGTTTTTGTATCATTTGTAATTGTTGCCTATGTGGCAACTTTACATTTTAATTTGAGTAACAGGAGATGGTTTAATTGGATATCTCAACACAAAAATAGGGGGTGTAACAATATCATTAATGTTATGAAAAAATATTCTAAAAAAAATCATCTCCCAGAACCAAAAAGAGTTGAAAACCTACCTCAATATAATATTAGCACAATTTCACCACACTCGATGCAGATGCAAACGTAAACAGTCAAAAATAATAACTGTTTTGAATCCTATTTAGGTAGGTTTCTAAAAGGTAGGCATAAGCTACATTTTTACCAAATTCCTGAAATCCCGTAGGCCTAAGTCGCTAAGATTGTAATTTCAATCAAAGGCAATCTAACCGGGCCAATAACTAAACTACTAGTCAACCATAACTTCCAGGTTATGGCTAGGGTTAGGGTTGGTTTAATCAGTCACTGACCTGATTAAAAAATACCAAAAAAAATTATTGAACTAAACTAACAAAATAATACAGAGCATAGAGTACTAAACTAAAGTAATATATCAGCATCAGCTGTTAGTAATGGCCAAGGAGGTTTATTATTAATACTGGAGGCAACTATTTTTGTCGAAAAAGTGAGCCGGAGATTTTGTTAGGTTGGTACACTGGTGAGGCAAATTTATCGTTCCTTGAACTATCCTGATTCGTTTTTTATTCCTATAAGTGAATCTACTCTTGCAAATCAGTGGAGTAAAACTAATACAAGTTGGAACAAATTCGTTTTTTCGTTTGATTTATGCATCTACTCCTGTCGTGAAATATGATAAATTATGAGCAAATAAACAAATACAAGTTTCTTCATGTTAAAATCATGAGTATGTATGTGTTTGAATCACTTTGTCGACTCGTTCGATTTCAACTACTAGTTCTTTGCCTCACCAAATTTGGCAAAGAACGGCTCGCAATTTTGTTCATCAGTGTTGCCTCCAGTATTACTAATAGAACTCCTTGAATAAAAGTAATAAAAGTGAGAACAAATCCATTTGTTCGTTCGATTTATGTATCTATTATTGCCGGTAAATATTATAAATTATGAGCAAGTAAACAAATACAAGTTTTTTGTTTTTTTTTTTCATGAGTAGCCATTCACTTTGACTCGCAACCATTTACTTTGACTCACTTTGTCGACTCGTTCGATTTCAGCCTGTAGTGCTTTGCTTCACCAAAACATGGCAAAGAACGGCTCGCAATCTTGTTAATCAGTGCACGTTGCCTCCACTAGGTATTACCATTGACTACACACACTTGTGTCACTTGTGTATTGACTATCACGTAGTGTGTATAGTCAATGGTATTACCAATAGAACTCCTTGGTAATGATATAGACCATAGACTAACTACGTTAGTTAGTTACTGTACTGTAGTTAGTCTATGCAAAGGCTAACTACTGTAGTTGGCCCTCGACGGCTCTCTGTCTGGTCTATACTTGTACAAAGGTCGACATTGGGTAAAACAAAATGAAGCTGGCACAGTATTGGTAAGTCTTTTGGCTAACAAGTGTGGCCAACTTTCCTTCCTTGGTTCCTCCTTGTCTGTTCTCGAGGCGGTTTTTTGAGGAAGGATCAAAGAAAGATCGGTCCGATGTCTTGTTCGGGGTTCGGTAATGTGTGGTACCTCCATTCTCCATACGCTGCTCCGAGCGCCGTCCCGAGCGCCGTCGCACGAGCCCCTCGGCTAGCGCTACGATGGTGAGGGTTGCAGTCTTGACTGTTGTCATTTTAGTTTCAGTTCACTATGTAACTTAGTTTGCACGATGGAGTGGTCTGAGGAAAACACTTTGTTGTTTATTTCCGAGTACAAAAATCGGTAAGTTTTGAGGGACTTGTCCCATACTCTTAACTACCACAAAGTGAAAAGGAATAACGCTTGAAGAAAAGTGGGTGAAATCGTAGGGTGGTCAGGGAAATGAGTGAATGGGCAAATGGGTGGAGTGGGGAAATCTACACACAAGTACACGGCCGACCTGCACAACGGCAACTAAAATCGTCCCCACCATTTTTACCCCGCTCGTCTGTCCGATCCGATGTCTTGTTCGGGGTCTTGATCGGGAAGAAGTTCGGAATGAATTTAGCTACCTTCGTGCTCCCTGCTCCCTGTTCGAACCGATGTCTTGTTCGGGAAAAATTCCGGTAGTGTGATGTCTCCTTAAGTTGACCAGACGTCCCGTTTTCAACGGGACAGTCCCCTTTTTTGTGACTTGTCCCGTTGTCCCGACCAACCCTCTCGGGGCTTTAATTATTTTACCTCCTCTACTTGGGTTCTGTAGTTCTTTCACCTTTTCCATACTAAATTAAAATATAGTAAATATTTGACAGCACTGAGTTCATCCCAAATTCCATGTTCCAAAGCAAGCATGCTCAGCAGTTTCCGGCGTTACTCGTGCACGGTCGGACTTTTCGGACCACCACACAACTCGGTGGATAGTGTTGATCTTTTTATTGATTCCTTAGAAAAATGCCTTGAATCATTTTCCAAGCTAAACCAACGGATTATCGTAGCCGGTGATTTCAATATAGATTTCTCTGTGTTTGACAGCTCATCGGAAAAACTATCAGAGCTTATGTTGTCTTTTGGCCTACATGACACAGTGTTTTCATATACTAGAGAGTTTAATGGGTCAAAATCCCTCATTGACAACGTCTTTTGTAATATCAGCCCTCCAATTCTAAATACAGAGGTAGTTGTTACAGGTATATCCGATCATCATTCACAAGTTGCTGACATCATATTTTCTGTTTCTGATCACCAACCTCAATTTAAATTCAACAGGTCGTTTAGAACAGATAATATTCTAATATTTAGGTATCTTCTGGAAAAATACAGTTGGAGCGATGTTTATTTGTCATCTGATGTTAATGATAAAGCTGATGCCTTCTTGTCAACTGTTAACTATTGTTTCGAACTTGCATTTCCTTATAAGAAGGCAAGGGTGTGTTCAAAAAAGTTTCTCTCCAAAGTGAAACTAGATCCTTCAGTAATCAAGCTGCGTGAAAATCTAATTGAAATGTATTTTCTCACTAAGGATTTGAGTTCCTCACATTCCATGAGAAAGTCATACTTCGAGCTAAAAAAGAAATTTAGGGAACAAATTAGGTCCTCAAAGGCTAGACAAGTTTTTAAACACATTGATGCCGCGGAATGTAAGTCTAGGGCTATCTGGGGTGTTATTAGCGAGACTATCCCTAACAAAAAATCAATGTCCTTCAAAAAACTCAAAATTGAGAATGAAAATGGAAATCTTTTACACTCTCCCGAAGAAGTAGCAAATGAATTTAATACGTTCTTCTCCAGTATTGGAGGTAGGCATAATGATGGCTCTCCTATGGCCCTGGACCTTCCCGTCAATGTTCCACGTGTTTCCTCTTCTCTTTTTCTAAATCCTGCAAGTGAGAGCGAAGTAATGGACACCATGAGCTCTTTAAAAATCAGTAACTCTGCTGGCAAAGACGGCATGTCTTCAAGACTACTCAGACAGGTTGCCGATCTTCTTGTTTGCTCTTGTTTGCCCTCTTGCTCACATTGCTAATTCTTCTTTTGAACAGGGGGTATTCCCGGAATCTCTCAAATCCGCTGTAGTCAAACCTCTTCACAAGAAGGGCAGTGTCGTTGATAAAAACAACTATCGCCCTATCTCTATAACTTCAACCTTCTCTAAAATTTTAGAAAAACTTTTTCTCAACAGGCTTTACCCATTCTTGGTTTGTAATAATGTTCTTTTTGATAAACAGTTTGGCTTCCGCAAAAACACCTCCACTGTTGATGCAATGCTCAATTTTATTTCTATTGTTTCTAAAGCACTTGACGACCGCAAACATGTTTTTGGATTGTTCTTAGATCTGAGCAAGGCTTTTGACATGGTGAACCACAGCCTTTTGCTAAAGAAATTGGAACATTTTGGTATTAGGGGTGTTGCTTTGGATTGGATTACTGCTTTTATCCTTGGGAGAACACAGACTGTGCACATCAATTATATCGACCAACGAGGCTGTATTGCTTCACAGAAATCTGAAGAAGTAGTAGTTGACTCTGGAGTTCTCAAGGTACGGTCCTTGGACCGATCCTCTTCTTGATGTTTATCAATGACATTGCTGGTAGTGTACCTAGATGTGACCTGTGTCTGTTTGCCGACGATACATCGCTCAGTATCAGCGATGTATCTCGAGAAAATCTTGAAATCAATGCATTCTTGCAGTGTAGTCTTCTTTTTCAGTGGTTGGCTGTAAACAAACTTTCTGTAAATTCCGATAAAACCAAGTTTATTGATTTTAAATTAAGAAATTATGATGGCATTTCTGATGGTTCAAATATTATTGTAGGAGATTTTGAAATAGAGGCATGCGAAAAAAATTATTTTTTAGGACTTATCATAGCGATTCTCAACTTGATTATTTCAAACACATTAACAAGGTCTCCGGAAGGATGAATAGTGGTATTTTTACTCTTCGAAGACTTGCTCAGTTCACTGATACTAGGGTTCTTCTAACTGCTTATTTTTCTTGTTTGTATCCACACATCAGGTATGGCATTCCAATTTGGGGTGCCGAATCAACTCGTACAAAGAAACTGTTTCGGTTGCAAAAGAAAGCAATACGACTGATTTTTGGAATGGCAAGGCTTGAGTCGTGCAGAGGTGTTTTTCTGAAAATAACTTACTGACTTTTCCCTGTATTTATATTTTTGAAACTCTTTCATTTTTGGTTAAAAACAGACACTTTTTTCAGATGGGCCACATTTCTAGGTTTAATTTTCGTAATGCTGGATCCCTGGCAATTCCCCGTCACAACACTACCTTTTTCAAAAACCAGACTTTGTATGCAAGCATTAAATTATACAATTCCCTCCCATCCAATCTCATGGCAGTAACTGATGTGGGTAAGTTTAGGAGGAGGCTGAGATCCTTTTTGGTTGCTACAGTGTGTCTGAGTATTTTATTGACAAGACATAATTATTGTTTTTTTACCGTTGACATATATAATTTTGAATGTTTTGTACATTGTGCTATAAATTAGTTATATTTTCTATGTCACATTATTTTTGTAAATGACGTTTGTGAATGCTTGTAAAAGTCGAATGGCAATAAAGATCTGATTTCTGATTTCTGATTTCTGACAACTCCAAACTCCGGCATCCCATCCGACGCGACCAGACAACGACGGCTGTCACGCAATGATCGGTTTCCATCGGCCGTTTTTGGAATTAAAAAAAGAAAAACTAAATATTTTAGGAAATATTCCTTCATCAGAAAAGTTGAAAAGAAGCATAATAATAGCTAAACGTAGAGGCTGTGTTTATGTTTTTGTCTTAAAACAAAACTTGTTGTCTTATCTTTTGTTAACAACATATGTAACATTTTACTTACATTTGTGAAATAATTTTATTTATTCCCAACACTGTCTTATTAGGCTATGTCGTTGTCTTATTCATCGTCTTAATTTGAAAACTTAGTAAATAAAATACTACTACAGAAGAATAAGTTTGGCTATGATTTCTTTGATTACATCCCTTTGTTTACTCTGGCTTCCTAACCCCAAAACAAACTACTATAGGCCCATATCTAAGTACAAATTAAAAGTAACAGTTTTAATAGTGAAGTAGAATATAATGATTTCTTTGATTATATTATCCTGTTGTTTTCTCTAGCTTTCTAACCCAAAAACAAACAACTGTATCCAAGTACAAATTAAAAGTAACAGTTTTAACAATGAGTTTTAATAGCCACACAGCTTAATAAACGGTATCAGGAAACTGACACATACTTTCTCCCTTTTAGCCAAACATTAATGACAAAAATATTTGTTATTTACTAAATATAGAATATGAAGTATAGATAAATGTACAGAAAATTGTCTAAAATAGTTGTTTTCAGAAATATCCACCCAAATTGCTTTTTTGGAGGCACTATAGAGTCCGTTGCTACACACAGTAGTTTTGAGAGGGGAAATGCCCCCTTGCCCCCCCCCCCCAGGGGTAAATAGCAACACATTTCGATCATCATCTGTTGGTCAATGCTAACTTGACCTGCATATCAAATTTTAATGAATTTGATCAGTAAATAAGAGAGAAATAGTTATTTTTGTATTCCCCATAAGAATAACATTGGACAACGTACTGCGTTTACTGCTAAATGAAAATTTCATTTTTCTCCGCAACTAGCAATCGTAGAATAGTAATTTAAAATACTAATTTATTTAGTTTTTTGAGCTCTTTTTAATGGTGAATAGTAATCTTTTTTAACATTTATGATTTTTTATGAAAAATCCAAAAAACTGAATTTTTGATGTTTTAAGTCTTGTAATTTCTGAACCCGAATTTTTCCAGAAATGCGGGTGGTGTCATTTTGTTGGAAACCTAAAGTTCTACAAACCACGAAAGTTTAATCAAAATCGTTAGAGCCGTTTTTGAGAAATTTGGATTTTTCATGTTTTTTGGCGGTTTTTGGGGGATAATTACCCTTAAAAATCAAAAATTCAAAAAAATAAAAAAAACACCTGGAGATATCGTGGATTAGTACCTACATACCAAATTTCATAAAAATCGGCCAATAGGTTAGGGCTCTAGCTCTGTAAACATCCACACAGACACACACACACACACACACACACACACACACACACACACACACACACACACACACACACACACACACACACACACACGGACACACACACACACACACACACACACACACACACACAGACAGACATCACGTAAAAACCACTTTTTTGGGTTCAGGGAGCACCAAAACGAATATTTCCACTAACAACTCAAATTCGAAAATTTTTACGAAAACAATACTTTCTCCATATACTATGTATAGGGGGAGAAAGTAAAAAACTACTCCTAAAGTTCCTCAAAACAGACAAAACCCCACTATTTTGCTCCTCATTTTCCAAGACTTTTCACCGGACCTCCCTTCCCACACCCCCCCCCCCCCGATTCCATATCCATCCCGTTTTCATAGAATCCAAATCTGGTCACCTTTTTACCAATACCCCTCGCCGTCCTTTTATTCATTGTTAGGCGGAGATTAATAGGAAAAGTTTAATAGTTTAAATTTGGAGTATAAATAGTAATAGTACTTTCATATCGCTGTTTATTTGAACTTTACTTTTCACTTTGAGTGCAATGGGAAAAGTAAAACAATATAAAAATATCAATATAAATAATAATTTTATCTCTATCATCAGTTGGATATAGTACAACCAATTATATTTTTCTGAGGAAAGATAAATTCTGTGATGATATTATCTTCTTGTATTTTAGCGATTTTAAAAAGTGCTTGGTACCCTATTTCAGTTGATTGCTAATTGTTATATTGTTTTAAAAACCTTTAAGATACACTATTTTACCAAGAAATCGGAGTGACGTGCAGCCTTCCGGCCTGAGCGTAATCTAATTTCTTTAGAAGGTAATACAAAACCAGTAAAATTATGGTATAATATTATATGTATTTGTATGTAAACCAAATATATGCCTATGCAGATACAATGTTTAATGCATTGAATAATATTATCACATATTTGTTTCAAGGAGGAGTTAACTATTACACTACATAGAATAATAATTGACATATTCAATTATTTGGCAGATAATTAAGTTATTAGAGCTGCAATATTGGTAGGGGCGGAGCCATTTCGGCTCTGGCACCCACGCTGACCGGACTCTCCGCACGCCTATGCTAGCGTTGGATAGGTGTCACTGTTACATCTATTTTTCACACGTTCCTTTGTGCGTTCCACGGTTAAATAGGTAACAGTGTGTAATGTAGCAGTTCCAATACTCGGTTAGTTGCTAGGTGATTTTTATTAGTTGTTATTGAGATGTTATGACAGTTTACTTTTATAATAAAATAATAGATTAATTGGTGTGATATAACTAAATTGAAGTGATTGTTTTATTGATACATATATTTGATTTATCTGTTAGGTTAGATTTTTTTATCGATAGATATATTTGATTTATCTGTTAGGTTAGATTTTCACTGTTTACAAATGTAGTGTATTGTTAGATGACCGGATTTTTCTTATAGCCTACTGCCAGTTTTAAGCACTGCCTGTTACTTATTTTCTTACATTCTGTTTACCGCAGGTTAAGTTATCATTTGTATCAGCTTGTGTAGGGATGTGAGGCAACCTTTAATTTATTTGGGCACCAAAAATAAAACTAGGGGAACAATTTTGCCCCCCCTTCTTCCTAAATAAAAAAGTTATTTTTATTATAATATTTTTGGGAGAAAATACGAAAAATCATAACTGAGCACTCCTTAAAAGGGGGCTTTTAAGTGTTCCGATTACTCTGCCCAATGAACCTGTTTTTTTAAAATGATGTACAGTAATAATGCAACTTCTGAATAAATTTTACTATCGAATTTAAAACAATGTCAATAGCAGAGAACCAAGTTATTACTGCAATAACAATAAAATTAATGCTAGAAACCAAATAACCAATGGCTAAGAGGGCTAGTGGCTGGCAAGTTCACATTTATATTAAAACGGTTACTTTCAACTAAAGCAGTAACTGTTACAGTAACAGTTACCTGGCATTTGGCGGCATTCCTCCAAGGAACAGTTACTTTAAAATATAGCAGTAATTGTTTCACGGCATTTCCTGGGCATAGAAGGTCGTCAGAATTTTTATTTCAGTATTAGTTTTGCTTTTGCATGCAACCACATAGAACTCAGTGTTTGCAACATGGACTATATGGAGACATCTGATTGGCTCATCTGACACATTGAGTGACGTCATTGTTTTTGTTTACTGCACTACTGCAGACGAAAACGAAATCTTCACCAAGCGTCATGTCAAGTTTATGTTGTACCATAACAACTTTAGCACAATAGTTGTTTCAATAACTGAAGTGATCTTCAGGTTTAATTATAGTTTGTTCAAATGTTATTTAACTATAGTTGGCGGATTTGTCAAGTATATTCAAATTAATAAAGCTGTTAAGTAGCCATGCCCCATATTATGATTACAACTAACTGTTGATTTATTTTAGTGAATTTCCTTTGGAAAGTGAACTATTAGCATGACCCGCACGGTGAAACTTAAGCCCGGGACCACCATAGAAGTTCCTAACGTGACCCCCTGAACACGATTTGGGGGGTCGTTCAAAATTGTTTATATATATATATATATATATGTATATATATTTATATAGACATATATATATATATATATGTGTGTGTGTTTGCACTCTAGCGGTCGCAATTTTTGTCCGATTTACTTAAAATTTGGTAGGAACTTTCCTTTCTGTAATCAGTTGGACAAGTTCGTTGGGCAAAACAATCGGAAAACTCTAAACCCCTTTTTTTGGGGATTAATCTTTCAAATTTCGAGTTTTTTGGCCCAAAAATGGTCATAAAAGCCCCAGATATAAAATAAACGCAGGTAAAAAGATGGGAATTAGTGAGGCGAAAGTTTTAAGCCCTCTCTCGTCATTCTAGCATAAATATTTACCGAGTTATTAAAGAAAATATGTATCGACTAAACACAGTACGTTGTCTTATGGGGGTTTTACACGAGAAAAGCCTATTATTCCTTTGTTAGAGTACTTTTATCATCCTCAGCAACCTCACGCCTAATTTCAAGCCTGTCTGGACCTTCTCCTAACCTTATATTGGGCAAAATTGTATTCCCAGCTTTGCTAGTAAATGAAACCAGGAGTATCAGAACAACCAAAAAATCAATGTTTTCAGATTTCAATAAAAATTGGACAAATGTATGTTTTTACACTGATTTTGAGTTTTAAAAGTTTTTATGTGGAAATTCACTTCCCTCACGTCAGCGTGCTGCGTGCGAACTCGTTTATTGTTAGTACGTTTATTGCCTTTGTTCAATTATTTCTGTGTATCAAACGCTGACGCTTGTCAGAGTTATGCCATAGATTAAGCATACTCCTTGTTAAGTATAGTCGTAATGATAATACAGCTACATAGTATATTTTTATAGCCCTAGCCCTATTCTCTTAACAGAAAATGGTTTAACAAGTATGTTAAATCTTTGACTTTGTAGGGTACAATTTCACATTTATGTCTTGTCCCTGACGGGCACCGCGCTTACGAATAGCCGGAGATAAACGAATAATTCCGAAGGCCGCGCTGCCATTCCGAACGAACGTTCTCGGAGCTGGCCGAAGAGAAACGAGTCAAACAGAATAGTTAAACCATTGGTTAAACCACAGATAAAGGAAACTCTATAAAAAAAAAAAAAAAAAACTTGTAGCGAAACTATTTTGTGAGGTTAAGAGTCTTCATCACCGGAAGTTGCTAGACGTCATCTTGGAGTTTTGTTCCATAAGGCCAATGTTAACTTTGTGCCTCCATTACTACTCACCTGATCGTCACATACAATTCATTTTGGTGTCAAATTAAAGGTTTCGTCGTCCTCTAGGGAAATACAATGTCGAATTTTTTGATTTGGGTATCGTAGTTTCATAGTAAATAGTTTAATTTTAAACTGAAACACTATACATGATATCATTAATTTGTAACAAAATCCAAATTCGACTATTGTATTTCCCTAGAGGACGACGAACCCTTTAATTTGAGACCAAAATTAATTGTTTGTGACGATCATGTGAGGAGTAACGGAGGCACAAAGTTGTCATTGGCCTTATGGAACAAAACACCAAGTTGGCGTCCGGCAACTTCCGGTGATGAAGACTCTTAAGTGAATGAGGTTTTGAGGTCTGTAATTAGCTCTGAGTCACAATGTAATGCCTGGTTTGGGTTTATCTCTTCTTATAACTTTGCTCGTAAAACAAACTAACAATAACAATTAAAACTTTAGTGTACTAATAATACTAACTAATTTCCCGATATATAACAAATAGCTTGCAGTATTGATCTGATTATTTGCTTGTTGTCCACTTATCATAAAAAAATGAATTAATTGAATAATTTTTTTGTGATTACCAATTAGTCCGCATTTTGTTTGTCTAATTAAGCAAATTTAGATGTAGTTAAATGCATGCAATTTAAATCAAATAATTTCCACATAGTTAACTTATTAGCCTATTTATTTAAGTAAATAATAAATATAATCTAATTTCTTAATATAAATATGTTGGCACGGATTGGGAATGAGTGGCTTAATGTGGTTGAAATGTTTGATTTTGTTAGTTCAATTTAACTTCCAGTGGATAATCACTTTAATAAAATATAAATATACAAATTAAATATATGAATATATAGTTAATTTATGAAGAATTAAATTTATGTTTTTTCTCTCCGTTAGTTTAAAGAGCCTGAAAACATTCCCACTGAGCCCTTCGTAAAATATAGTGAAACGTAAAACAGTTTTTAAAACAAGCAAATAAATAATTGTGGAGCTAATTTCACAACCAACAGGGAGATGAGTTTAACCACAGATAAAGGAAACTCTAGAGTTTTCTTTATCTGTGGTGCTAAAGACATTACGTTGTCCAATGTTATCATTATGGAGAATAAAAAAATTCTATATCTCAATTATTTTTGAATGTATATTGATGAAACTTGGTATGTGGCTTCAACTAGTTGTGGTATATTGATATTAGCACAAAAAAGAAGTTCTTTGTTGATAGTCCCCGTAGCAGCAAACCTGCATACTCGGCCCCCATGTTATTCATATGGAGAATAAGTAAAGTTGTATATCTCCCTTAATTATGAACCTAAATTAATAAAACTTGGTATATAGCTTCACCTGGTTCAGTTATATTGATAATTGCAACAAAATATTACTTATCTTCCTCGTTGCAGCAAACCTGCGTCCTCAATCCTAATGTTATTCTTATAGAGAATAAATAAAATGCTATATATCACTTATTTATGTATGTATTTTTGTGAAACTTTGTAAGTAGCTCTATGTAGTAGTGAGTCACATATATATGCATTGGAAATTCGCTGAGTACGCAGGTTTGCTGCGACGGGGGTATTATTATGTCACATTCGAAACAAACTTGCCTTAATGTTTTTAAGAACATCTCAGAGTGCTTGGCAAACCTCTGATATAATTTGACCAACAGCTCGCCCAGATATTCTGAATAGGAATCGTTTTAACCCCGCTCGGTGGTTTTCGCGCTATTTCTTTCTAAATCGTTTTATAAATAGTTCAGCTGCCAATACTTTTGAAAATTATATCGCAATAAAGCATGATTCATCCACAAAATAAGGGTGAAGTTGTGTTACCACGGTGTCTAATAGAACACAAGTTTCACACGTGGAAGTTGTAGGGGTAAAGCACTGGTAGCGCGGTGCTTCGAGCCGGCTGTCAGCGCGGTGACGTAGCAGGTCACGTGACAGGGGGGTCCGCTTACAGGTGAAATGTTACGGCCCTTCTTACCTGGCCCTGATAGCAACACAACACCTACAATGTACCAATGACTACATATACAATTTGGGTTTAACACTGAACAGCTGATCATGGCCCCATTTCATTTAGTGTTAAACCCAAGTAACATGCATTTGATATAGGAAAATTAGGTTTTTTGTTATTTACACAAAAACTAAAAGAGATACGAAGTAAGTGTAAATTAGAAAGTTGTTAAGAATTAAAAAACCTATAAAATGATGTGTCACTTGACATATGTTGCTATTTGGAAATTTTGAACAATGGGCATTTGCAAATTTTCAAAAATTAATTTTTTTGGAATTTAGATTATTTCAAAAAACCGTTACTTGTAGCATATCACCGTAAAGCTAATTTCATAACGAGTAAGAAAATTCAACCGGAGAAGGGCTATGTACAGTGGTATAGGAAACACAGAGTATTAAAAACATATTGATTTTTCCCAAAGAAACTGCCGCCATTTTGAAACGGAAAAAGATAATTAATTTCTGTTTTCGCCAAAATGTTTGTCTATTAAATACCTTTAAAATGATGTATAATATGACATATGTTTACATTTGAAAATTCCGAGATTCGAACTAGTGACCCTCAGTTTTTGGCACACCCTGTATGGGAAAAAAGTTAAAAATATTTTTACGTTATTCCTTGGGGTCGATTTAGCGGGAAATAATTTTATTTCATCCTTGTACGTTAAGCCGTTTTTCCGTAATCAATTTGAGACACCTTACGTGGGACACCCGGTATACAGCAACGCAAACTTTGACAGGAAAATACAATGGTGAAGATTTTAATTCTAATGTAGTATAATTAGTGAAGTGGACAATTTGCATAAAACTAGAAAAAGGTATGAAGGTAACCACAGTTAATGCACGAACGATTTTTGTTTACAATAATGAATACTAATCATGCTTTACCAAACATAGACACTATGTCTTAACAAAAATAACAATATGCTCCAGATGAACTCGATATGCTTTTAAAGAGTAGGTCACTGGGGACAACCATGCACAACACCCAACGCACTCGGCGCGATTCACCACTTGGGCACGAACACTGGTGTGGCCCTCTAAAGACACCACTTAAAGCACTTAGGAAAACTGTAGCAAACATATTCTGAGCACAGCAGCACTGTCGAAAAAAATTCGACCCCTGGAGGAATGTTGTTGCATTGTGAATGGATGCGAGCTATGGGGCCAAAGTAGCTGTAGTTGCTGGAATAGTGACCAGTAGCGAAGACATCACTGGAACAAGTAGCCGATGGTGATGGTACGAGGAAAGATATGAGCTGAAAAAGTTCAGGTGAACCTAGCAGTCCATTGAGATGTTTATGAAGGAACATGACGTCCGTAATCGTTCTTCTGGTCGCAAGAGGAATTATTGAAATCGTAACAAAATTTTAATAGTAATTCCTTTTCATTAAGGTGGATTATTTTAAAATTCGGCAAGAAGTTAAAATGAGGCAATTTATCCTGCGTGTTTATCAATTTATCCGTAATATACCTTGAATTGATATATTAATGACTTTATTAAATGATTTAATTAAGCCAGCGCAAACAGTCAGTCGGCAATGCAGTACGTCTGGCTCAGCTAGTTCCATTTGTGTCCGCAAGGTTGAGTGAGCCTCCAACGAATTCTTTTAACCAAGATCTCAAAGAAATGTGTACATCAGATATTGCTTCTCGCTCAAAATTTAAAGCGGTCGCTTAAAGAATAGAGAACTTATTTAATTTAACTGTATAAACTGTTTGACTCTTCTCATCTTCCTTGATATTAATCCATCGGATTTCCAGACGAACTCTTATGTTTGAAATATTTTATGCCTGTAACGCAGTGGCCAATAATAATCACAAATCATACCAATAGAATTTAGCATTGAGAACAGATGTCCCAGAGAGGACGGCTTACGAGTTTGTTGTTACTGTGGTAAGTTTAATATCAGTGCATAAGACTGCGATTCTCTGTAATATCTGTACTCTATGCTATAAGTATTAAGATTGTATTAAGATTATTGAATGTGGCTTAGTTTTAGGTTTCTTCGACCAGTAGGTGGAGTGTAAGAAACCATATATTGAGGGTTTTAGGTAGCACTTTCACATTCCGTCCACAAAAAAATAAAAAAAATATTTAAAAATAATTCAAATGTAATTATTTTTAGGCATTTACATTCCTAGACTGTTTGATAGCGTGCACCTCGGACCAGAGAAGGAAGTTCGTGCAAATTTTCAACTGTGTAGGACTTATAATTAGAGGCCATACACATATTAAGTAACGCATTTTTTCGTAATTTCAGACCCCCCTCCTCCCCCATGTAACGCACCATAACACTTGACCACACGCCCAATACCCCACAATGGTTAGGTAACTCAATCGTAGTATGCTTTAAAGGACGTTAATAGCGCATTTTTCAAATATATTTGATCTTATTCCGATGAGTTTATATTGAGAGTTATATTTTTAAAACATGGATTACAATTAAAAATGTTTAATTCGTGTTCAAAAATATAATTCTCAATATATAACTCTTCGGAATAAGGTTAAACAATATTTGAAAAATGTGCTATAAACGTCTTTAACTGACTATTTAATTAACGTTTATTGGAATTTCTAACCCTGTGTTTTACGTTTCCACGAGGTTAGGAAATAGAAATGGTCGGTCGCCGCGCGGCCGCTCCGCCAGTCACTTTCTTTCGATAGTGAGACTATAAGGTATAAAAATAATGGCCTAGGTTCGTAGTTGGGCTAAATGGTTTTCACGTTTCGACACTTTCCAAAACGCCCACGCCACCCTCAAAGCTCGTCATCTACCCATAATGAGACAAATCTTAATTTAAACATACTAAAACAGTTGATTTCAAGCAATGGTCAACACAATCTGTGTAATGGTTATGATACAACTATTTGAATGAGTTATAGGATAGAACTACTTTGTCTGGTTTCGAGTAGTTTATCATAGTAATTTAATCTGTAAACTCCGTACATTAGATAAACATTTGATGTATAACAATTTGTTTTCATGAGTAACAGCTGTTTCATGAGTTTTACTACTGTTCAATTAATAAACGGTTTCAAGAAACTGACAATTAATTTTTCCCTTTTAGTCCAATTTTTAACAATAAATTGATTTATATTTACTAATTATATAATATAAAAGTATGGTAGCACGTTTAAAAAATCGTATAATGAACTTTTTCAGAAAACCCACCCAAATCCATTTTTTTAGGCTCTACAGAATCATTTGCCATACACAGTGGTTTTAAGAGGGGAAATGCCCCCTCCTCCCCCCAAGGTTAGGTGATTCCGAATATCCTCTGTTGGTAAATGCTTTTCTGACTTAAATATCAAGTTTTAATGAAATTTATCAGTAAATAAAAGAGAAATGGTAATTTAAATTTCTGTATCGCCCAAAAGAATAACACTGGACAACGTAATGCGTTTACCAGTAACTGAAAATTTAAATTTTCTCCGCAACTAATAGTCGTAGAGTTCAAACTAATAAATTATTTAGTTAATGACCATATTTTATTGGTCATAAGTAAATTGTATATCAAGTGTATGGTTTTATGAACAATAAAAAACTTAATTGTGGAACATTTTAAGTGCTGTAATTTCAGAACCCGAATCTTTCCATAAATGCGGGTGATATCATTTTGCTGGAGGCCTGAAGCACTAATGAACCACAACATTTTAGTTAAACTGTTTGAGCCTTTTTTGAGAAATTGGGATTTGTTATGGTTTTTAGCGTGTTGAAAGCAAAACTGCCCTTAACAAAAATTTAAACGAGTTCGCACGCAGCACGCTGACGTGTGGGAAGTGAATTTCCACATAAAAACTTTTAAAACACAAAATCAGTGTAAAAATATACATTTGTCCAATTTTTATTGAAATCTGAAAACATTGATTTTTTGGCTGTTCTGATACTCCTGGTTTCATTTACTTGCAAAGCTGAGAATACAATTTTGCTCATTATAAGGTTAGGAGAAGGTCCAGACAGGCTTGAAAGTAGGCGTGAGGTTGCTGGGGATAATAAAAGTACAAAGGAATAACAGGCTTTTCTAGTGTAAAACCCCCATAAGACAACGTACTGTGTTTAGCCTATACACATTTTCTTTAATAACTCCGTAAATATTTATGCTAGAATGACGAGATAGGGCTTAAAACTTTCGCCTCTCTAATCCTCATCTTTTTAAATGAATTAATTTTACATATGGGGCTTTTCTGACCCTTTTTCGGCCCAAAAACTCGAAATTTGAAAGATTAATCCCCAAAAAAGGGGTTTAGAGTTTTCCGATTGTTTTGCCCAACAACGTGTCCAACAGATTATAGAAAGGAATGCCCATACCAAATTTGAAGTAAATCGGACAAAAAATGCGACCGCTAGAGTGTATACACACACACACACACACATATATATATATATATATATATATATATGTGTCTATATATATATTTATTTATTTATATATTTATATATATATACATATATATATATATATATATAACATTTTGAACGACCCCCCAAAACGTGTTCAGGGGGTCACGTTAGGAACTTCTATGGTGGTCCCGGGCTTAAGTTTCACCGTGCGGGTCATGCTAATAGTTCACTTTCCAAAGGAAATTCACTAAAAAACATGGAAAAACACTTGGAGATACCGTGGGTGTGTATGTACATGATGAAAATCGGCCTGTCGGTGTTGTCTGTAGGATTGTACATAGACAGACAGACATCACTTCAAAACCAACTTTTTTTGATTCAGGGAGCACCAAAACGAATATTTCCACCTATAACTCAACTTCAAAAATGTTGACAAAAACAATACTTTCTCCATATACCGGTACTATGTATAGGGGGAGAAATTAAAAATGTATCCATGTTAGTCTTTGATAATAGCTTCATCACTAGCCCATCTTACAAATATTACGAGATGAAAACCACTTAGCACAACTACAAAAGAGGGTTATTTTTAAATATCTCATTCGGCGAAATCTGTTCATAAATAACAGGAATTCTGTTCACAAAACTGGCTAAGCGCACATCTATCAATACCAAATATAAACTGTTGCCTGTATATTGTCTAGCATATTAAAATTATGAGGTTTCTTAAATATTTCTGTAACACAGATATTTTAAGTGTTGTAACACATTTGTTTCGTTCATGGGTCATATTTTTCCGCTTTAGAAAGATTTCTCTAAATTTGATACAAATTTTAGCGAATTTCCCCTATAGGGAAGAAACTATTATCGTAGTCGGCATGATAAGACCTAGGCCCGGGACCATGATAACTTTTCGTTTTGAGGTCCCCAGACCCCAAAAATATCATTCGTTCGAAACTGTATACATATGTCCGTGGGTGCGATAACTCTCGTAAAAAGGTCCGATTCTGATAAAATTTGGTATAAATGTGTTTAAGTTCGAAAACCAGCCATATCACTTTATCTTAATGGGTATTTTGGAGGGGTTTTGTACCCCAAAAATAGGGTTTTTGAACTTTTTACATATGATTTTTGAAATAGTCAAATTTTATTTTTTACATTGGATTCAGCTTAAAATACACACAACTTGGTTTTTTGAACATTCCTCTACGTCAATTGGTAACCGAGATATTGAAAGTGCTAAACACAGGACGTTGCCTAACGTTGTTCTTATGGAAAATAAAAAAAATATATCTCGCTTCTTTATGAACGTATACTGACTAAACTTGGTATACGGCTTTATCTGGTTGTGGTCTATTGATATTTGCTAAAAATAAAACAATTTGTTTTCTAAAGGTCCCGCAGCAGCAAACCTGTGTACTCAGCCCCCATGTTAGTCTTATGGAGATTATTAAAATGCTATGTCTCCCTTAATTATGAACATAAATTAATAAAACCTTGTGTATGACTTCACCTAGTTGAGTTATATTGATATTTGCCTAAACACCCATTTTTGTTGTTCCTTGTTGCAGCAAACCTGCGTACTCATCCCCCATGTTATTCTTATGGAGATTAATCAAAACGGGATATATCGCTTATTTATGAATGTATACTGATGAAACTAGGTATGTGGCTTCTCCTAGTTGAGTTATATTGATATTCGCATAGAAACCAATTGTTTATGTTCCTTGTTTCAGCAAATCCATGTACTCACCCCCAATGTTATTCTTATGGAGAATAATTAAAATTGTATATATCGCTTTTTTGTGAATATATTTTTAAGAAACTTGGTATGCGGCTTTATGTGGTATTAAGACATATATTTTGCATTGGAAATTCGCTGAGTATGCAGGTTTGTTGCGACGGGAGTATTTCCCATTGTGATATGAATTTGCGGGACAGCTTTAGAATTTGCCAATCCCTTATTCGTCATTGGAGCTCTGCTACAAAGTGTTTAAAATTTCCAATGACAATCTTGACAATGGACATCTGATTATTTAACAGGGAGCGAAATGTAACTCTATTTTAACGTGTGGCTTTATGACTGAAATAGCCCAGTGCGATGAGTGGGACATAATTGTAGGATCGTTCTAAATTATTTGGGATTAAAAACTAAAATGTTTCTAATTTTATAAACTTTTAATTTCACAGTCACCTCCATCAGACTTGGCATGATTTACCGGAAACGTATCCTCCCAGTGTTGCCAACTTTGTGACCGTGTACTACAACTGTACAACAGTGCTCAAGGCTGGCTGTGACTCATGACTCACGACTCACGAGCTCCGTACAGCAACCGAGCAATAACGTAGACAAATAACCTTATCACAGCAGTTCGTTCAACTCGCGATAAAAAGGCGACTCCAAAATACCGGAAGTTAATTGATAACCGGGATCAAAAGACGTAAACGCGGAAACGGCAGGATGAAGGGTTGCGAGGTGGAGGGGTGGGACGGTAGGTGGTGGGGGAAGTAGGGGCCCCTCGCTACGTCACGGCGTTGTGTTGAGTCTGTACGGTGTCATTGACCCCGCCGAAACATTTGCCCGCGACTCTAGCTCTACGCGCATTTATATCAGCCACCGACGGTCCAGGAAGTGTGCGATTTCTGTTTTCTCCATTTCTCCGCCGGCCGAGTGTACATAGTGTAAATAACGTTCGTTTCGCTACCCGTACGATCGATCGTTTCGTAGGCTAATCGCGATAGAGAATTATATATTTTAGGTTATGTTAGGTTTCGGTTCTCGCCCGGTGAGGTGACTGTATTGATAACAGTGCGAACTGTAAGCACCGCAGTACCTGTGACTCGACCGAGTGATCAGTGCCAGTGTACACCACGGAAAGTGGAGTTTTGCACGGGACCGCCGGAGATGGGATTCAGCGGGGGCTAGCTCGGGAAGACAGTTCATTGACTCCGGCAAAATGTAAGTCAACCTGTTTGTCCCTCTGTTATTTATAGTTACGTCATTGCGCTCATCGAGCGTAAAAATCAGCTCGGAGTCATTGCCTCCCTGCTGGCAAGGTTACTAGATCTGTCCTTTTGTAATTGTGACCGCGGTCGGGTTAAAATAAATCAGTGGCGAGGGCTCCAATTCCAATCCGATCATTTATCCGAATTCCTCCTAGTTTAGAGAATGTATCGTAGGAGGAAAAAAGCGTAAAGGGCTTCCAACACGTTCGAGCAACTGCTAATGCATTAATGGCATTGTTATTTAAAATACGCTTGCAACAGCTACATTTGTAGTCCTTTAGTAAGGATAAGGATGAGTTGCTTCATGCAATACAATTTTGTACAAACAAAATTGTAGTGTTTACGCGTTTGGCATCCTAAAATGAATTACCAATCAGTTATTTCCTACATTTTTCGTTTCTGGAATCTAAAAAGGTATCAGCAAATTTGAACATCAGAATCACATTTTGATATGCTTCTGTATATTTTATTTTGACCTCTCATAGTCCTCAGTTATTCCTTCCAATTATAAAACAACTGTCCAGGCGCGTGCGATAAAACTGTGTCACCGGCCAATTCAAAGCACTCCCCGCCATGAGGAAATGATTCGACATTTAGAGAAGACAGGAGCAATTTTAGACGTGAATCAAGTATCATTCACCATGTGTATGCTAGAACACCGAGAGAGTAAAGGATCTGCTGGCAAAGGGCTGGTCGAAGGTTATCGCACATGAAATCAACGTGATTTAAGCTCATAGTTTATAGAAATCATACATATTATAGAGACATAGTTGTTTAAAAAGCTATGTATCTAGATTGCACCTACGTGGTTGCATCAACGTGATGTGATGTCTGTAGAGTTATATGTTATAGTTATGTTCATCCTCTGGAGCAGAACATGCATATCATCGATTAAATTAAACTACTATTCAAATCTTCCATGCAGAAAGGACCTTAGGCCGTTCGAAAATTAGTAAGAATCCGGAAGCTATTATACTGTATTGTACTGTATATCTCAGGCAAAGGCTATAGATTCTTTTCTAAATGCTAATATCCTCCGGTTTTGCAAAATATTTAAAACTTCGACCTAAGTTTGTATTTATATGAACAAAATCTGAAGATTTTTAACATGATTTTCCCCATTGAGAGTGGGTTCCAGTCGCGAAACATTTTGAGTTTTACCTGTTCTCCCATAACACAGGGTAAGGCAGGAAAAAATGTAATTTTTTAAAATCCCACCCCTCCTTAGCAGATTATTCAAAATCCTTGATTTATGGTTCATTTTAAGAGCAAAGAAACACCAACAATCAGCCAACAATTTCAGTGAGCAGAACTTTTGATACCACAAGTAGTAAACCCACAAAGCAATGCAAATGAATATTTCGGATTTATATTTCGGATTTAAACGAGTATTGTTTGTTATATCGAAATCAAGCTCACTGAATTCAATAGTTACTTTTGTGCTCTATAAATACCCGCGTCGCAGCAAACCTGCGTACTCAGCGAATTTCCAATGAATATATATGTCTTAATATTACATTAAGCCTCTTCCAGAATTCATAAGAAATATATTCATAAATAAGCGATATTTAAAATATTCATTATTCTTCATAAGAATAACATTAGGGATGAGTACGCAGGTTTGCTGCAAAAAGGAACAAAAAATAATGGATTTTTATACAAATATCAATAGAATTCATCTAAGTCAAGTCACATACCAAGTGTCATCCGTATACATTCATAAATAAGCGATATATAACATTTTTATTATTCTCCATAAGAATAACATGGGGACCGAGTACCTAGGTTTGCTGCTTCGGGAACCATAGGCGAAAAATTGTTTTTTGTTCAAACATCAACAAACCACAACCAGATGAAGCGATGTACCAAGTTTCGTCAGTTTATGTTCATAAATAACCGAGATATAAAATTTGTCTTTTTCTCCATAAGAATAACATTGGACAACGTACTGTGTTTAGCACTTGTAATATCTCATTAACCAATTGACGTAGAGCAATGGTCAAAATACCAAATTGTTTGTTTTTTAAGCTGAATTCAATGGTATAAATTAAAATTTGATTTAAATAAAAATTACATGTGAAAACCCCCAAAAAACCATTTTTGGGGTACAAAACCCCCAAAACCCCCCTTCGGATGGTGCGATTTGTCTGGTTTTCGAACTCGTTCAAATAAATGGTAATTTACATATTTGTACCAAATTTTATTAAGATCGGACTTTTTTACGAGACTTATCGTGCTTACGGACACACACACACACACACACACACACACACACATATATATATATATATATATATATATATATACAGATAAATAAATAAATATATATATATATATATACATATATAAAAATTTGAACGAATAGTGTTTTTGGCATCTGGGGACCTCAAAACGAAAAGTTATCATGGTCTCGGGCTTAAGTCTTACCATGAGACCTACGGTAATAGCTTCTTCCCTATAGGGGAAATTCGCTAAAAGAGCCAAAAACCAACAATTTCGGATAATGGGTTGAGGAGGTACAATATTTTTAAAATTAACATCGGTACAATGTGAGGAGTAGGTTGATGCTGGTGACTGACCCCCCCCCCCCCTAATCAAGTGATTGACAGAAAACTACATGTTGCTAATTACCTGCAGCTGACAAATGCAAAAATACCCCTATCACAGCAAACCTGCGTACACAATGAATTCCAAATGTATATATATGTATCTTACTACTACATGATTCCACTTTCCAAGTTTCGTCAAAATATATTCATAAATAAGCCAGACAATTCATTTGAATTATTCTCAATTTTAGGAATAATGTGTACGCGCGAGGACCACAAACTGAGAGTTTTTTGCAAATGTCAGTAGACCCCAACCGGATGAAGTTCTGACATACCAAATAAATGTCATTTATGTATATTTATAAACAAGCGAGTTAAACTGATTATTAGCCTATCTTTAAGATTTTCATAGGACAACGTACTGTGTTTAGCAGCACCTTCAATATATCAGTTACCGATTGACGTAGAGCAATAATTCAAAATACTAAATTGTTTAAAGCTGGAATTAATGGTGCGAATCGATATTTAATTTGCTTAAGATGCATCTAAAAATCATTAAGAAAAAGAATTAGACAAAAAACAAAACCCCTTCTTTGGATGCTGCGATCTGTCTGGTTTTCGAACTCATGATAATACAACACACAAGATTATACAACATTTGAACGAATGGGATTTTGTTATTTCGGGCCTCAAAACGAAAATTTATCATGGTCTCGGGCTTAAATCTATGGTAATAAAAAAACCATACAAAACCATGTTATACAAAACCCCCCTTCGGATGGTGCGATTCATCTGGTTTTCGAACTCGTTCAAATAAATGGTACTTTGAATCCCTACAGAAAATTCACCAACACGGTAGTGTGTAACAAGTTTGCAGGCGATATATTAAAATGTACCAAATTTGAAGTAGAAGTACTTTAATTATTAAAAAAATGCATACCCTCATTTAAAATTATATTTAATTTAGATAATTGTTTTGTATTAAAACAGTTTGAACATCATGTTGAATCATGATTTGTGCTCAATAATACATCAATTTATTTATTTTTTTTATTTTTTTTTTTTTGGTCAATACATCAATATTAATAATTTAACATTGATTTTTTTTGTGAACTTAATAAAGCACTTGACGGTTAATATCTAAAGCGTTATCAACTCAATTGAAGTCATCAAGTTTATTTTCACTCATGTTAAAGGATTGTGTCGAAACTTTGTTTCAAACAGTCATGTCTAAGCAATTTATTTTTATTTTTAAAAGAACTAAACCATTGTCAATTTCTTAATATATACCATTAACTGATTTTGCAATGGTTTTACGAGTGCGTACTCAGAGAATGACCTTACTCGAGAATGTGACGCAGAACTATGATATTAAACCTCGAAGAAAATACATTTTAACAATTTTCAGGTTTTAAGGTTATTTTTCTCTTGAATTCGTGCATCGTACCGCAAAATGAGGTTATATTACAATACAACAAATACAAACAAATACTAATACTCTTTATAAATGTAACAACATCCTTGCAGAAACCTTGGACAATTCCTCCTCCATTTTATCAAAACTCTTTTACATTCTGCCTCGTTTTGTATTGTAAACTTTGTTTTAGATTGATTTACATATGTATCTTGAGCCAAAACTTGTATAATTCCTTTAACAATTTTAGATCAAAGTTTGTTCAAAGGAAATATTTGTATGCAACAGGAATTTTTATCTTTCCTTTTTGCGTACAAGCAATACGCTCTTGCAGGAGATTGCGCAGTAGGTGTGGATTTGCACGCGGGAACGACGCATTTCTCTGTTCGGTGTGATTACGATGACTTAAACAGGTTTTGATAAAGTTGACTTTCATTATTTAACTGTGAAACTTTTGACTGAAAAAATGAATACCTCAATCAAGAGGAAACGCAAGGATTTGAAGGTTAGCTAGACCAAGTTAAACAGAATATTGTGTTATTTTTGGGATAAGTTTTGTTATTTTAATATTATGTGACGGTTGAAAGTAAACGCGCGATTGTTAAGTTTAATGAATGAAAATGTCATAATCATCAGAGTGAAATTCTGTGTTTCATGCTAATGTTTAATCTACCAATTACCTTATGCGTACATCTTTGTTTAGTGAAGTCTTCTATTTGGGTTGAAATGACGTAATAAAGACACCTTGTAAACATGTATATGACGCTGCTGCATTTAAATAAACATATTTGAGTAATTAACTCAGTAAATACGACCTGGTCTGGTATTGATGTTGAGGTTTAATTTAAACGGACCTTTATTCTTCTCTTGATGACGTAATTACAAAAGGCTATCATTATTTTGGCTATAATTCCTAAACTTTAGAACTTGTTCTTTTGCTTCGAAATTCTGGTTTTATTGCTGCATCGTAGTATCATAGATGAATTACTACGACTAATAAAATAAATAAATAATATTATAATTAGGAAGACTGGAATTAATCCTAAATGGAATTAATACAATAATTACATTTTGCCATAATTACTCTAGTTTTTCATTTAATACAACCCTTATCTTATGAATCCTTAATCTGGTTTAAGGCTCCGATCTACCATACGGAAAAATCCGCGCTGCTGCGTGAAAATACATTGTTAAGGTAGAGAAAAGGAGCGTTGCGGAGGTCCGCAGGATCCCTGTTTGCGGCTATGATAATTATGTTATCGATATACTATAAACGGGATTTGACAGAAGAATGTTAATTCTACTTATGCTCGTTTTTAAATTTTAAAAATAATGTTTCTGTCTTAAGTTGTTGTAATTTAAAAAGCTCTTTTTTATACATCTAACGATTTTGCAAATGCAACAATAATCGTTTTGAAAATTTCACATCTATTTATGCATTTGTATTTAGACTGAACAGGACGCATGGGTAAACATTGTACAGATAGGCCCTATATTGTATAACTATCTATTATTACAATGTTGAAATCTATACAGAAACTATTTAGAAAAGGCTCCGTTTATACAAGATATATCCGAACTCTATGGGTCCTGCCTTTATAGTCTGATTATCGAAAGAAAGTGCTTGGCGGAGCGACAAAACTTTATATTTCAAAACCTCGTGGAACCGTAAAACACATGGTTAGAATTTCCAATATACTTTATTTAAATAGTCAGTTAAACACGTTTTTAGCATATTTTTAAAATATTTTTTATCTCATTCTGGTGAGTTTATATTGATAGATATACCTATTCAAACAAAAAACAAACATGAAACATAAATATAACTATCTAATAAACTCATCGGAATAAGATTAGGAATATTAAAAAAGTGCAATAAACTGAATATAACTGATTTGATCTTTGAGTCAAGAGAAAAATGAAATAATGTATGGAAATGCCTAAAATGGCTGGATTTGCATCTCTAGATCTGTATATGATTTTTTTTATTAATTTAAAAGTTTCCGTTTAGGAACTTGGAATTTATTATACATGTGTATCTGAATTCGTAAAACAAATCTATACAATTATCTCTAACTGAACCCATTTTAAGAAGGCGGTAATTTACATACTTAATGTCAAAAATGAAAATCGTTGGAGCAAATAAGTTTTTTAAAGGTTAATCTAAAGATGAATAGAAAGGTGAATTGAACAATGACTTGTTTGCTTCAAGAAGACAAAAGAGTCCGAGAATTTGTTTTTCATTAACAAAGGTAATTTTAATTTGTATATATAGGATATTAATAATTGTAATTTGTTAAAATCTGTTCTTTTGTTTTCAAAACTAAATTTTTCAAGTTGAACACGAATCATTTCCTCTCTATAGTTGAACAAATATTTTGTTATAAACAAATTTGTAAAATTCACAATTATATAGATCATAGGACTACGTTGTTTTGTATTTATTTTCTTGACCTAAGTAACACATCTTTAAAGTTGGCCCCAAGGGTTTACTTAAATCCAGTAGATAAATTATCCAGTCAGTAAATATTATAAACACGTTAGTTATTTTATCATTTATACACGCCGGGCGGATTCGTTCCTCAATCACCCACTACACCTGCATGATGGGCGAATTCGCACATTTCTCTTAAGTGCATCGTGTCATTAATCTAATAAGTTCTCTTAGAAAATAAAGATCACGAAATCTTTGTTGGGAAGTATTTAGACAGTGTCAGCGGGGGAGGCATTTCAGAATTTGCATTTATCCAGCCTTCTCTTAGCATCGGAATTTTCAATCTCGGAGTGAAATAATAATGCAGAATCCTCGGAAAAATAATAAGATAACATTTATAAATATATGGCATTACAGTTATTTTTGAACAGATTTGCCTGAGAATTTGAAACTCTTTGGAAAAATTTAAATTTTGTGTTCTAATCTATTTGTGATGTTGAAATAATACTCACTGAAATCGCTAGGTATTTTTATAGAAAAATAAACCAGGTATATACCTGGGTAATTTGAATACCTGAAGAATAATACCTGGTTAATTTTAATACTCGAAGAATAATACCTGATTAATTTTTCTATGGTATTTTTTTGCTGTTTAAAATGAACCATAACTGATCTATTTCGGATAATCCGTTAAGGGAAGACATGCTTTAAAAGTTAACATTGGGCTTATGAGAGAAGAGATAGACCCAGAAGACCGGATCCCAATCTTACGAGGGAGTCTTCAATCACGTAACACTTCCGGTTTCTACCGTCTTCTCCAAGAAGGCCAATTTGAACTGTCAAACCCCGTCCCTCCTCAACGATTATCCGAAAGCGGAATTATCTGTGGTTCATTTTAAAGAGAAATACCTCCGTCGCAGCAAACCTGCGTACTCATCGAATTTCCAATGAATATATATGTGTCTCACTACTACATAGAGCCACTTACCAAATTTCACAAAAATACAATGATAAATAAGTGATATTTAGTATTTTATTTATTCTCCATAAGAATAACATTAGGGCTGAGTACGCAGGTTTGCTGCAACGAAGAAGATAACAAATGTGTATTTTTGCAATTATCAATATAAATCAACCAGGTGAAGCTACATACCAAGTTTTATTAATTTAGGTTCATAACTAAGAGAGATGTACAACTTTACTTATTCTCCATATGAATAACGTGGGGGCCGAGTATACAGGGTTGCTGCTACGGGAAAAAATTACAAAAACCTTTTTGTGCAAATATCAATATACCACAACTAGTTGAGCCACATACCAAGTTTCATCAATATACATTCATAAATAATCAAGATATCAAATTTTATTTATCCTCAATAAGGATAACATTGGACAAGTACTGTGTTTAGCACTTTGAATATCTCTGCAACGGTTGGACGTAGAACAACAATTAAAACACCAAAATGATTGTTTTGTAGAGCTAAACTGATTGGTAAAAATAAATGTGAAGTTTTTAGTAAAATTATCTGAGGAAAATCCAAAACCCTTTTTCCCATAAGATTAACACGGGAAATTTTATGGACGCGTTTTTTGACTTTTCTTTACAACCACTTAACCTAGGTTAATGATTAAAAATACCAAATTATTTGTTTTTTAAGCTCTATAAAATGGATATAACCAAAATTAAGTGTTTTTAAAATTTTAGGGGGAAAGATTTAAAAAACTGATTTTTGGACAATTTAAAACCCCCATAAAACCCCCTTCCCATAGACCGATCGATCTGGTTTTCGAACTTAAGTCATAAATGTTACTCTACACATTTGTGCCAAATTTCATCAAAATCGGGCGTTTCTTTCAAAATTTATCGCGGTAACGGACACATATATGTATCTGCTTAAATATATATATATATGCTCATATATATATATATATATATATATATATATATATATATATATATATATATATATATATATATATATATATATGTATATGTGATTATTTGCTCGTTTTCAGTTTTTGGCCATGCCCGCATTATATTCATTATATTAAATTATTCTAACTTAAATGGTTGTAGAAATAACCTAATAATCTTGACGTTAAATTTATGTATACATTGGTTCAAATCACTATTCCCACAAAAATCACAAGCTAATACTTTACCAAGTGAGTGTTATTTTTACAATTGATCGATTTGAACACCTGTTAAGATTATTTTAATTTATTTAAAAATCGGAACCCTAACCCCAATCTTGTTTATTTCGAACAACCTTTTAGACACAACTATATTTTTCCGGGGATGAGGCCTAATTAGAACTTATTTCTTTACCCACAAATTTGATAGCTCCAACATTTAAAGGGCCTAAAGCAGTTTGGAACCGGGGTAGACAAAGGCAGTGGTTGTATTGTGATGTATTAACTATCTTCCTAACAAATGGATGTTCAGTCGGTCAGTTAACTAATAACGGGCAGTGTTGTCTGAATTAAAATGTTAAATGCCAACGGTGCAAAGGATGTCCTCTCTTATGTAAGAGACGGAAAGTATATAGGCTTATTTCTGCTTTTGGCCACATTCTCATTGCCTGCTGAGTTTCTACCAATTATTTGTTCAATCGGTCTAGTAAGTATATGATTAACATGGAAGTTTTGAAGGTAAATAGGGCCGAACTTCATTGAAACGGGAATAAGCCCATGATTTTTGGGATGGACCTATCTTCTTCCAAATATCTGCTCAATAACTCATGTAGATTTTGAATGATGGGCTTAAAAGGTTTGCTCAATAAATTCGTTAGGTATTTTATTGCTCTTTCAAATGAGCCATGAATGAACAAAATAGGATAATCCGTTGAGGGGGGGCGAGCTTTGAAATTTAACATTAGCCGTAGGGAAGCAGGAAGAAACGCCAAATGTTTCTTGAGTGGAACCCACTTTTCTTCACACTGCTTCTTAATGGGAAAGTGTAAATCACATATCTAAAGACCGTCTAAACAATTCAGGTACATCTTAAAAATCGCGACCATCTCGGATTTTTGCCTCTCCCGTTGGGCATCCTAGTATTCTAGTATCCAGTTGACGACACTTTGTCAAATGCCGCTTTGGCTGCCGGAGCGTTTCGTCACCGAGGATGGAAATAGCGGCAAGGCCCAATTGACCTTATTCAAGGCCGGAACTCTGCCAAAGCTAAAGCGTCTAGCGACTCATCCCCTCTCAGCTGCTGAATTATTGTCTACCTCCTACGATACGATCGTGGAAAAGTTTTCCGTTTAGGTTTTTGGGGCAAGCCCAGGAAATACATCTGGTTTTTGTTGCGGTTTTTGTGTGTTTCACACAACGAGGTTAATATATCTAGAAGTACTGTCTCGTGTAAAAAAGTCTAGCCTACATGGTCAACCATTTACCGCCATTTTTCTCCTCTGTCAATTAAGACCCCATGGCAACCAACAAGGTAACCAATCGGATCATCTCTTCACAAGTTACATGTTTGTCAGCTGACAAATAATTAACTTGGGGCGAGTGGATTTGATAGATTACTTGAGGCAAATGGCGGTCACCATGTAGGCTTCACTTTTTTAACCCTAGACGAAACCTCTAGATCCATTAACCTCGTTGTTTAACACCATTGGTATTTTTTCCGTTTTGGTATGCGAAGGTCCAAATCCTGCTCTTATTTCTTAAAAAGCATAATTACTGTATGTGTATAGGATAACATAAGCTGAATCTAGTCTCATTCAACAAAATTTTTTATCACAAAAATTTGCAAGTTTTATTCAGAATTTAACCGTAGAACCTTAGATGAGGCGAGCTTAATACTATAAACATTACGAAGTGACTACGTACACGTCCAATGTAAGGGCAAATTCACTTCGCTACCGCTTAGGTTAGGTTAGGTTACGTTACGTTACGTTACGTTACATTAAGTTAGGTTACGTTAGGTTAGGTTAGGAGGTTTTCTGGCTTTCAATTGGTTTTAAAAATCACAGGAAAAGTAACGTACGGTGCATAATTTGGAACGGACGTGAACAGTAGCGGCTCACGTCGGACGTGTACGTAGCCTCTGCCTAAACATTATTCGAAGGTTTTTAAACGTGTTGCATAACTTTGATATAACGTTTTTCTACATGGTGTGAACGCAGCTTTTAGAGATAATATTTCAGTAGCCTAGGGTAGATTTCCTCTATCGATTGCTTGTAATGTAACCGGTTCAGCAACGAGTCACAACGTTGTAACGATGGTTCCCGGGCCGTTTGGCGGCGCTTGGAAGTGTTTCTGGGAAGTGCTAGTCGCTGGTCAGTGGTCACTGCGACAGCGGCGTTCTTGGCACAGGCACCCTCGCCTCAGCTTCCTGGTCCCGGTCTGGCGTTGTGCATTCCACGCTAGCCATCGACGAGCGGTTCAGTAGAAACTAATTCTGACTAAACATTCATTGAACCAATCTTCTTCAGATGGAAAACTTTCGTGAACATTAATTTAACGAGGTCTTCCTGTCCCTTATGATTTCGCATTTCTTCACTATACAAATTATACAGATTAACTCCCTACCTCATAAACGGGTTACCCGAAATTGTTGATTTGTGGCTCATTTTACGAGGGAGCTCAAGACACCAGCATCTACCTGAAGTTAACTTTAAAATTCCGTCCCTCCTCAACGGATTATCCGAAATCCTTGATTTGTGGCTCATTTTACGAGGGAGCTCAAGACACCAACATCTACCTGAAGTTAACTTTAAAATTCCGTCCCTCCTCAACGGATTATCCGAAATCCTTGATTTGTGGCTCATTTTACGAGGGAGCTCAAGACACCAGCATCTACCTGAAGTTAACTTTAAAATTCCGTCCCTCCTCAACGGATTATCCGAAATCCTTGATTTGTGGCTCATTTTACGAGGGAGCTCAAGACACCAACATCTACCTGAAGTTAACTTTAAAATTCCGTCCCTCCTCAACGGATTATCCGAAATCCTTGATTTGTGGCTCATTTTACGAGGGAGCTCAAGACACCAGCATCTACCTGAAGTTAACTTTAAAATTCCGTCCCTCCTCAACGGATTATCCGAAATTGTTGATTTGTGGCTCATTTTACGAGGGAGCTCAAGACACCAGCATCTACCTGAAGTTAACTTTAAAATTCCGTCCCTCCTCAACGGATTATCCGAAATCCTTGATTTGTGGCTCATTTTACGAGAGAGCTCAAGACACCAGCATCTACCTGAAGTTAACTTTAAAATTCCGTCCCTCCTCAACGGATTATCCGAAATCCTTGATTTGTGGCTCATTTTACGAGGGAGCTCAAGACACCAACATCTACCTGAAGTTAACTTTAAAATTCCGTCCCTCCTCAACGGATTATCCGAAATCCTTGATTTGTGGCTCATTTTACGAGGGAGCTCAAGACACCAACATCTACCTGAAGTTAACTTTAAAATTCCGTCCCTCCTCAACGGATTATCCGAAATCCTTGATTTGTGGCTCATTTTACGAGGGAGCTCAAGACACCAACATCTACCTGAAGTTAACTTTAAAATTCCGTCCCTCCTCAACGGATTATCCGAAATCCTTGATTTGTGGCTCATTTTACGAGGGAGCTCAAGACACCAGCATCTACCTGAAGTTAACTTTAAAATTCCGTCCCTCCTCAACGGATTATCCGAAATTGTTGATTTGTGGCTCATTTTACGAGGGAGCTCAAGACACCAGCATCTACCTGAAGTTAACTTTAAAATTCCGTCCCTCCTCAACGGATTATCCGAAATCCTTGATTTGTGGCTCATTTTACGAGGGAGCTCAAGACACCAACATCTACCTGAAGTTAACTTTAAAATTCCGTCCCTCCTCAACGGATTATCCGAAATTGTTGATTTGTGGCTCATTTTACGAGGGAGCTCAAGACACCAGCATCTACCTGAAGTTAACTTTAAAATTCCGTCCCTCCTCAACGGATTATCCGAAATCCTTGATTTGTGGCTCATTTTACGAGGGAGCTCAAGACACCAACATCTACCTGAAGTTAACTTTAAAATTCCGTCCCTCCTCAACGGATTATCCGAAATCCTTGATTTGTGGCTCATTTTACGAGGGAGCTCAAGACACAACATCTACCTGAAGTTAACTTTAAAATTCCGTCCCTCCTCAACGGATTATCCGAAATCCTTGATTTGTGGCTCATTTTACGAGGGAGCTCAAGACACCAGCATCTACCTGAAGTTAACTTTAAAATTCCGTCCCTCCTCAACGGATTATCCGAAATTGTTGATTTGTGGCTCATTTTACGAGGGAGCTCAAGACACCAGCATCTACCTGAAGTTAACTTTAAAATTCCGTCCCTCCTCAACGGATTATCCGAAATCCTTGATTTGTGGCTCATTTTACGAGGGAGCTCAAGACACCAACATCTACCTGAAGTTAACTTTAAAATTCCGTCCCTCCTCAACGGATTATCCGAAATCCTTGATTTGTGGCTCATTTTACGAGGGAGCTCAAGACACCAGCATCTCCCTGAAGTTAACTTTAAAATTCCGTCCCTCCTCAACGGATTATCCGAAATCCTTGATTTGTGGCTCATTTTACGAGGGAGCTCAAGACACCAGCATCTACCTGAAGTTAACTTTAAAATTCCGTCCCTCCTCAACGGATTATCCGAAATTGTTGATTTGTGGCTCATTTTACGAGGGAGCTCAAGACACCAGCATCTACCTGAAGTTAACTTTAAAATTCCGTCCCTCCTCAACGGATTATCCGAAATCCTTGATTTGTGGCTCATTTTACGAGGGAGCTCAAGACACCAACATCTACCTGAAGTTAACTTTAAAATTCCGTCCCTCCTCAACGGATTATCCGAAATCCTTGATTTGTGGCTCATTTTACGAGGGAGCTCAAGACACCAGCATCTCCCTGAAGTTAACTTTAAAATTCCGTCCCTCCTCAACGGATTATCCGAAATCCTTGATTTGTGGCTCATTTTACGAGGGAGCTCAAGACACCAGCATCTACCTGAAGTTAACTTTAAAATTCCGTCCCTCCTCAACGGATTATCCGAAATCCTTGATTTGTGGCTCATTTTACGAGGGAGCTCAAGACACCAGCATCTACCTGAAGTTAACTTTAAAATTCCGTCCCTCCTCAACGGATTATCCGAAATTGTTGATTTGTGGCTCATTTTACGAGGGAGCTCAAGACACCAGCATCTACCTGAAGTTAACTTTAAAATTCCGTCCCTCCTCAACGGATTATCCGAAATCCTTGATTTGTGGCTCATTTTACGAGGGAGCTCAAGACACCAACATCTACCTGAAGTTAACTTTAAAATTCCGTCCCTCCTCAACGGATTATCCGAAATCCTTGATTTGTGGCTCATTTTACGAGGGAGCTCAAGACACCAGCATCTCCCTGAAGTTAACTTTAAAATTCCGTCCCTCCTCAACGGATTATCCGAAATCCTTGATTTGTGGCTCATTTTACGAGGGAGCTCAAGACACCAGCATCTACCTGAAGTTAACTTTAAAATTCCGTCCCTCCTCAACGGATTATCCGAAATTGTTGATTTGTGGCTCATTTTACGAGGGAGCTCAAGACACCAGCATCTACCTGAAGTTAACTTTAAAATTCCGTCCCTCCTCAACGGATTATCCGAAATCCTTGATTTGTGGCTCATTTTACGAGGGAGCTCAAGACACCAGCATCTACCTGAAGTTAACTTTAAAATTCCGTCCCTCCTCAACGGATTATCCGAAATCCTTGATTTGTGGCTCATTTTACGAGGGAGCTCAAGACACCAGCATCTACCTGAAGTTAACTTTAAAATTCCGTCCCTCCTCAACGGATTATCCGAAATCCTTGATTTGTGGCTCATTTTACGAGGGAGCTCAAGACACCAGCATCTACCTGAAGTTAACTTTAAAATTCCGTCCCTCCTCAACGGATTATCCGAAATCCTTGATTTGTGGCTCATTTTACGAGGGAGCTCAAGACACCAGCATCTACCTGAAGTTAACTTTAAAATTCCGTCCCTCCTCAACGGATTATCCGAAATTGTTGATTTGTGGCTCATTTTACGAGGGAGCTCAAGACACCAGCATCTACCTGAAGTTAACTTTAAAATTCCGTCCCTCCTCAACGGATTATCCGAAATCCTTGATTTGTGGCTCATTTTACGAGGGAGCTCAAGACACCAACATCTACCTGAAGTTAACTTTAAAATTCCGTCCCTCCTCAACGGATTATCCGAAATCCTTGATTTGTGGCTCATTTTACGAGGGAGCTCAAGACACCAGCATCTCCCTGAAGTTAACTTTAAAATTCCGTCCCTCCTCAACGGATTATCCGAAATCCTTGATTTGTGGCTCATTTTACGAGGGAGCTCAAGACACCAGCATCTACCTGAAGTTAACTTTAAAATTCCGTCCCTCCTCAACGGATTATCCGAAATCCTTGATTTGTGGCTCATTTTACGAGAGAGCTCAAGACACCAGCATCTACCTGAAGTTAACTTTAAAATTCCGTCCCTCCTCAACGGATTATCCGAAATCCTTGATTTGTGGCTCATTTTACGAGAGAGCTCAAGACACCAGCATCTCCCTGAAGTTAACTTTAAAATTCCGTCCCTCCTCAACGGATTATCCGAAATCCTTGATTTGTGGCTCATTTTACGAGAGAGCTCAAGACACCAGCATCTACCTGAAGTTAACTTTAAAATTCCGTCCCTCCTCAACGGATTATCCGAAATCCTTGATTTGTGGCTCATTTTACGAGAGAGCTCAAGACACCAGCATCTACCTGAAGTTAACTTTAAAATTCCGTCCCTCCTCAACGGATTATCCGAAATCCTTGATTTGTGGCTCATTTTACGAGGGAGCTCAAGACACCAGCATCTCCCTGAAGTTAACTTTAAAATTCCGTCCCTCCTCAACGGATTATCCGAAATTGTTGATAAATCGCTCCTGTTATATGAAAACCCCTAATAAGACAGTAAGAGTGGGATCCGTCCACGAAACATTTGGCGTTTCTACTTGCTCCCCCATAGGGTCATTTAATTGGCAAAGCCAGCCCCTCCACAATGGATTATCTGCGATACTGTTGATGTATATATCATTTTAAGAGCAAAAAGCAAATCAATTACAAAAAAACTAGCAATTTAAGAGTCTTCATCACCGGAAGTTGCCGGACGCCATCTTGGTGTTTTGTCCCATAAGGCCAATGTTAATTTTGTGCCTCCGTTACTCCTCACCTGATCGTCACAAACAATTAATTTTGGTGTCAAATTAAAGGTTTAGTCGTTCTCTAGGGAAATACAATAGTCGAATTTGAATTTTGTTACAAATTAATGAGAACACGTACACTGTTTCAGTTCAACATTAAACTATTTATTATGAAACTATGATACCCAAATTAAGGAATTCGACATTGTATTTCCCTAGAGGAGGACGAAACCTTTAATTTGAAACCAAAATTAATTTTATGTGACGATCAGGTGAGGAGTAACGGAGGCACAAAGTTAACATTGGCCTTATGGAACAAAACTCTGAGATGGCGTCCGGCAACTTCCGGTGATGAAGACTCTTCACAAATAATAATTGATTAAAATTCAAAAATATTAAATCCTAAAGATTTGTATGGGTGAACTATTTGTTGAATCAAACTTCTGCTCACTGAAATCGCTAGGTGTTTGTTTTATGGGAGAAACCGGTAGAAATGCAACATGTTACGTGACCGGAGCCTCCTCTTAAAATCTTCATTCAACGAATGTTCCACTTCAGAAAAAAAACTTAGGCGTGTTATGACACTAGGGGGATCCTGTCTTATAACATTTATAATTTCTATGCCTGCTTCTGCCATTAGGCTAATAAGTACTCTCGTACCTCATAAACGGATTACCCTAAATCGATGACTAACGGAACATTTTACAGGACAGTACCTAGTGAATCTTGTAGGTAGAATTTTGTTATTGTAATAATCGCAAAATAAAAATGTTAAAATATTCTATATCCTACTTAATATTATAAATGTGAAAGTATGGATGTTTGTGCGTAACTCTGAAGTTCCATCACGTGAAACTACTGGACGCGATTGAGCTGAAATTTTGCAGAGAGGTACTTGATAGTCCTGAGTTACATATAGGCATATTAAAGTTGTGCAAATCCTGTAGGGCTATGCCCCACGGGAGTTCAAAGTTCCCATGTATTGCTTATGGACATTCATTTTTGTTTGAGCTGATGAAAATACAAACAGCTGATCTTGATTCGTAGTAGTTCCACAGGCTAACTACAGAATGCAGCACACAAAACTGTTATATAGTTTTATAAATAATTCGTGGGGGGAAGCCTGCAGGTAACAGCTATAGTTTGAAATATTTTAAGGTTTATTCGTGATCAAAATTCTGCTTACTGGAACCGCTAGGTATTTTGTAATGATTTTGGATAGTACGTTGACAAGGGACGCTACTTAAACTGGAAGGTAGAAACTAGAAATGTTTTATGACTGGAGCCCCCTCTTAAGAAAACATACTCTATCTCAGATAGATAACGTCAGAGGTGTTTGCAATATAAGGTCACTGATTGCCGTATGAAATTATTTAGTTTAAGATATAGGCTTAAAGCTAAGTACATTGTAATTGATTTTCAAGCACCACACAAATGATAAATAAAAATAAATGTTTTATAAGGTCAACGAGAAAGAATAAAGCACATTTTAGTAGAAACATTTAGATAACGTAGATGTTTTTATTTTCTATTGAATCAATGTCTTGTTTTTAACCTCAGCGAAGCAAGAGTAGAACTAAAATACTGTTTACGAATATGCCTGTATCCCTGTTTGTACCTTTACGAAGAAAATAATGCATTGGTGTTAGTTCACATCACATTACCAAATAATGCATGTTTACGAGTGGATCTAGTCGCTCGAATCCTAGCAAATATTTTGTTTATGGTATTATTATTATGATCCAGTAGGTTGATTAAGGTGCTTAATTAAGATTCGTGCTGTGTCACCTTTCCAGTTTTTACTTGATTTACATAATGCTTGAAACATCTGTTTTGCAGATATATAAATTATCAACTGATAATGTTGAATGATTGATTGCTATTCTACCATAACATTAATATAGGAACTTTGAAAGCCCATGGGACGGAGCCCTGAAGGTGGATGTTATTAAAAATCCCTAAATGTACACCTATAGGGCAATTTTTGATTGATACCAAACATATTTACAAATCAATACGGTACCTGTAGTTGAGGAAAATCGCCGAAAAAATCAATAAATGTTTTAAATCTATGGATTGTAGCATTAACAGTTCGTTGATTTTACATATAGTTACCAAAACTTCTGTTTCGTCAATTAAGATCGACCATACAAAATCACCGGCCGAAGGCCAATTCTATTAATACTGGACGAAACGAGATACCCACTGGACACGGGCTCGTCCAATATTTGTTTTAACTTTCTAAACTCTTTGATATTCACCACCCATCAAAATACTATTTTATTTTCAGTTTTAAGGCAGTGTATTGCTCATGCAACGATTGCATAGCGGATGGCATAACCCTGTTATATCTGTGTGTTTGATAGCTTATCACAAGGTCAGTGTTTATTTCCAGTTGAGGAAAAGTTTTAAATGTTTCGTCTTGACGGAATATTTAGATTCGTTTAAAACTGGGAATTCTCTAGTACGAACTGCACTACATGGCGAGTTGTCAAGGTGTGTGATTAAAAATATTATTTATGTTATTCGATTTTAGATGTTCTATTACTTTGCTATCAAACCATCTACAGTACTTAGTTGTGCGAATGGGATCTGTGAGCTATTTGGGACAAGAGTAGATTGGATAGACAAACACTCTAAATAATTACCAGTTACTCAGCATATAGTATAGCATCAAAATATTGTATTCAAGGTACAAGGCGTGATTAAAGAGGTAAAGCTATTGAATATAGATTCTGAAGTATCTTCAGTATTTACTTATAATCATTGGAATAATGAAGATTTGTAACCAAAGTATTAATAATCTCGATAGTGTTAGCGATTTTGTGTCTTATAGCTATTACCAATCACATCTATGTTCAGTAAATATGCTTTTAGCGAATTTCCCCTATAGGGAAGAAGCTATTACCGTAGGTGGCATGGTAACACTTAAGCCCGAGACCATGATAACTTTTTATTTTGAGGCCCCCAGATGCCAAAAACACAATTAGTTCAAATTTTGTATATATATAAGTGGAGTAGATGGAGTAGATCGGGTATATATATTAGGGATGAGTTGATTCTCGATACCACCGATTCTTGGACATTGGTATCGGTATCGAATTCATTCGTTCAATGTCGATACCGATACCATCGATACCCCCGCCGTTTACCCGCGCTACAAAAGGTCCGGGAGTGTTTGGGGTCGGCGGCAAAAAATCTTACCTTGAAGATAAGGAAGGAAGAGCGATGGGAGGGGAGGGGTTGGGTCCGGTTGAAAGCAATAAATCAGTCGGCTGACCAACATTAATTCTTTGAGTTTTATCCGAAGAGGGGTTTTGGGGGGGGTTTTGTACCCCAATAATGTTTTTTTGGGGGGGTTTCACATGTAATTTTTATTTAAATCAAATATTTAGTTATACCATTGAATTCAACTTAAAAAAACAAACAATTTGGTATTTTGATCATCGCTCTACCAATTGGTTTCTGAGATACTGCAAATGCTAAACACAGTACGTTGTCTAATGCTATATTCTTATGGAGAAAAATAAATTTCATATCTCGCTTATATATGGATATAAACTGACGAAACTTGGTATATGGCTTCATCTGGTTGTGGTTTGTTGTTTGCACAAAAAGATTTTCACTTATGGTTCCCAAAGCAGCAAACCTAGGTACTCGGTCCCCATGTTATTCTTATGGAGAATAATTAAAATATTATATATCGCTTATTTAGAAATGTGTATGATTGAAACTTGGTATGTGACTTTACTTAGATGAGTTCTATTGACATTTGCATAAAAACCCATTGTTTTGTGTTCCTTGTTGCAGCAAACCTGCGTACTCATCCCTAATGTTATTCTTATGGAGAATAATTAAAATTGTATTTATCACTTGTTTGTGAATATATTTTTATGAAACTTGGTATGCGGCTTTATGTGGTATTAAGACATTGTAAATTCGCTGAGTACGCATGATTGCTTAGACGAGGTTATTTAACTGTATGTTCTCAATTTTCTTTGGTTCTTGCGGAAGATTCAGCAAGTTTTAAATATTGGTTTAAATTTAAGATAACCCAAAATCTTATTTTGCATTTAGCTTAAAGATGTCTTTACGCTTGGCAGTTTTGTTTGTAGAAGTAGGTATAACATTTAGGTCGTCTTGGACTGTTTTGAATAAAGTCAAAATTATCTGAAGCAACTTGGGTTATTGATTTCTTGTTTGAATTACTAGATCTACTATTGTAGAGCTTTTACAATATTCCATAGACTTTATGTCGTATACATATATTCCATATTGATATAAATACATAAATACGCATTTTGAAGTAAATATTTTGAACTTAATCCCGAATATCTCATCTAAAGTTATACCCATATGTTGCAGTAATCATCAGATCTAATAAGTATCTATAAACTAAACATTAGAACTTTGAAAGCTGACATTTGAGATTTACTAATTTGTAATTTTAAAAAGTGACATTGCCGCTCGCATATCCAACTGTACTGGTTCTTTTAGCGAATTTCCCCTATAGGGAAGAAGCTATTACCGTAGGTCTCATGGTAAGACTTAAGCCCGAGACCATGATAAATTTTCTTTTTGAGGTCCCCAGATGCCAAAAACACCATTCGTTCAAATTTTTATATATGTATATATATATATATATATTTATATATATCTATATATGTATATATATATATATATATATATATATATGTGTGTGTCCGTAAGCACGATAACTCTCGTAAAAAAGGTCCGATCTTAATTAAATTTGGTACAAATGTGTAAAGTACCATTTATTTGAACAAGTTCGAAAACCAGATGAATCGCACCATCTGAAGGGGGGTTTTTGGGGGGTTTTGTACCCCAAAAATGTGTTTTTTGGGGTTTTCACATGTAATTTTAATTTAAATCAAATTTTAATTTATACCATTGAATTTAGCTTAAAAAAACAAACAATTTGGTATTTTGATCATTGCTCTACGTCAATTGGTTACCGAGATATTGAAAGTGCTAAACACAGTACGTTGTCTAATGTTATTCTTATGGAGAAAAAGAAAAATTGTGTATCTCGCTTATTTATGAACATAAACTGGCAAAATTTGGTATATGGCTTGATCTGGTTATGGTTTATTGTTGTTTGCACAAAAAAACAATTTTTCGCCTATGGTTCCTGTAGCAGCAAACCTAGGTACTTGGTCCCGATGTTATTCTTATGGAAAATACTTAAAATGTTATATATCGCTTATTTATGAATGTATATGGATGAAACTTGGTATGTGACTTCACTAAGATGAGTTCTATTGATATTTGCATATTGATATTTGCCGGGGCAGAGCATTGTATAGTCGTAGAGCAGAGTAGTGGATGCCCTTTTCAAGTAGTCCATAGATTGGCACTACTTGAAAAGGGCATCCACTACTCTGCTCTACGACTATACAATGCTCTGCCCCGGCACCTGAAAAACATAGCCAGTGCAAGAATTTTTCTTAAAAAGGTAAAAAATATTCTGATTGAAAGGTGTCCGTACTCGGTGGATGAATTCCTCTCAGACTGCACAAATATGTGAAGGAAATGTGCACTTTTTGCTAGAGAACAAATTTTAAAATTGTCAATTTAGCATTAAGTATTAGTTTTTAAATCTGACTTGTTTCACATAACAATTTGTTATTCACGAAATAAATGATTTCTGATTCTGATTCTGATTCTGCATAAAAACCCATTATTGTGCGTGCCTTGTTGCAGCAAACCTGCGTACTCATCCCCAATGTTATTCTTATGGAGAATAATTAATATTTTAAATATCGCTTGTTTGTGAATACATTTCTTATGAATCCTGTTAAGTGTTATGTTATATATTCATTGGAAATTCGCTGAGTATGCAGGTTTGCTGCGACGGGTGTATTTACTTTACGGTCGCTTACGCAGTTATTTCTTTAAGACGCACTGACACTAGGCAACTTTACGGTAGAGATAGTCAAGCAACTCTGAGAAAAATCCAGTAATCTCCAAAGCATCTACATCATCGATTTTAACTAAGTCCCTCGCAACATTTAACATCGTTCCACCAATATTATTGCATAATTTATATAGTTGTTTCATCTCAAGTTTCTGCAAGTTCACGCGAGATAATACATCGCTGAATTGCACATTACATCTGCAACTTTGGAGTTGCGTCTTGCTCTGTGAGAGCTTGCTAATAGATTGCGCGAGATTTTGTATATTGATACTGAAGACAATTCATAATGTAAGTACGTCTTTAAATGTTAATTATTAAACATGTCAGTTTTGCTTGTGTATTAAGTTGCCAAACAATATTACCATACACGCACTTTTATAGAAGGCCAAATCGTTTGCCTCTAACTTCCACGGGAGACCGGGGGGAGTGGGGGGAGGTGGGGGAGTTCCAATACCGTATGTGACTTCAGGGTGACTAACAGCTATATAAGGCCACCGATGGAGTAGAGTCAGTCAGCTGCCAGATTGGGAGCGACGACATTGAGGCTGTTATCGGTCAAGCGCAAGGTCACGCTCTTATCAGCCCATTGCCGCTTATCGCACTTCACTGTGTACATTCTGATAACTACAAAATGTTTAAGTGTTCAATACTTTTTATGCTTGAATTTTACAAACTTGTTCGTTATTTTTGCACAAAACTTGGCTAGCTTTGCTGATATTAATGGATGTAAAAGGTTTAATTTAGATTTACAATTTTGTTTACATGTGTAATATATTTCTGATAGGTTGAGGTAATAGTGTATTTCGCACCAAGGGCCGAAAGTGGGGTTTTGCTAGGTTTTTGCCGAGTTTTTGCTGGGCCAGCAAAACCCCACTTTCGGCCCTTGGTGCGAAATACACTATCGTCCGAGACCACGATAATCTCGTTTTGAGCGCTCAGATGGCAAAACACCTTTCTTTCAAACGTTCATATATTATGTGCCCGTAAGCCCGTAAACATTCCGACTTGGAACAAATTTGGTACAGATGTGTAAAGTGTCATTTAATTGAACGAGTTTGACAACCACACAGATCGGACCACCCGAAGGGGAGTTTTGGGGGGCTTTTGTACTCCAGAAATACAGTTGCAGCAAACCACCGTAAACTGCCCAATGTTAATCTTATCGAAGATAATTTAAATGTGAAATCTCGTTTATTTATGAAAATTTTTATGGAACTTGGTAAGATACTTTTCTTGGTAGTGATTAGCTATTTACATATTTCTATTGGACATTCGCCGAGGTCGAAGGTTTGCTGCGACGGGGTATTTACGAAATGTGTTATTTAAAATATTTACCTCTTATTATGAGTTTATGAGTAAACAAACTGGGATGTACAATTTCATTTTATATGGAACCTATTAAAAATTAGATATTTGACTAAGCCACTGCAAGTTGAATTTTAATTTCCTTAAACAACCTAACACAATGTATTCTGAAACGAAGTGTAAGCCTAACCAAGTGATAGTGATGTATAATCGTTTTCATCTAGACCATTAAAGTAATGGATCAACTATATGATATTAACCTTGGGTTATATCTTTTATCACTGTTTGCCACAGTTAAATCAATTACTTTATTACTATTATTTATCAAGCTAATATTCTTCAATAAATTTATCTTGTTAGAAAACAACATATACGTTTCAAATATTGTCATCGTATCTCCAATTTAAAGTCGAATATTTGTATATTGGATAGGTGAATTTGAAATGAAACGGAGTGTTTTGTATGAGATTGACCGAAAATAAAAATCAAATTCTTACTGTATTCTGTGATGTGCGAAAGCAAATTTTCATCTAAAACTTTTCAAATAACTGAATAGTGACGAAATATAAAGTAACAAGTTTTGCAGTAGGGAGTTCACACGTACTAAATAAGTTTATAATTTCAAGTTAAAAACTAAAAAAAACTTTATTTACGAAACAATTTATTAAAACAAACTAGTAGCCTGTCGCGGCTTCTCTCGCGATCACAACGTAATATATACTGACATTCCCGTATAAATATTGTGTTACCGTTCCAAAGCCAAAATGACCTGCTGATTAACTGTGTCTATCCAGCTGATTGCTTAAAACTTATTATTTCCCAATGTTAAGCTGATAGGAAAAAACTCAACTTTAAGGGGCCACAGGGCCTCACTCACAAATTATTTCTCTATAAAAAAAGTTTCCTACACAACTTAACGTTGGGCTCCTTCCAAAAACATAAAAATCAGTTCAGTAGTTTAGGAGGAATAATTGTCACAAAAAACCTGCTTGTCTATTAATTATAAGTATAGATAGATTAGCCTATTTGAAAATCATCATACTTATAACTTTAAAGAATACACCAGTTTCATCAAAGTAAATAAATGCAAGTCCTGTATTCTGTGGTCAAACTTAAGAACTCGATCAAATCATCACCATATGTTTTGTTATAAACAAATGTGAATTGGAAAAAGTTCACAGGTTTAACAACAGATAGTAGCACATTCGCTTAAATTTCAAAAGCCTCCTGGACGAAGGCTTTTCATGGGATATTTTCCAAACCCAAAAAAGGCACATCTAGAGAGAAATAGCTTTAATTTGATACCAAATATGTATAGAAAAATAATGTTTTAGAGTCGATATGCTGCGAAGAAAAATCGAGAAATTCTTTTAATAATATAGATAATATAGATAATCTGAATGCAAAGAAACTTTGTGAATAACAGTAACATTCTATACACTAACTACGACTTCAGTACAACTACCAACGTCTAACATAACTAACTACCAATTCAATTTCTACCTAATGCAATTAACGACATTTAGACCTATTATTTGCGACAATGATGTGTCGGATCAGATAGCGGATTGCGCGAGGGAGCATGCACGTTGTCTCATAATAAATAGACGTCGCGGGGGGGAGGGGGAGGGGGGCGGTCATTCACCGAGGAATATAGGTCACAGATAGCAACTAGGGCAGCCAGTGACTCCTGTGCTAAAATGAGACACTCCCCGCCAATATGCCAATAATCCGCTGATTTATTAACCGGCTAAGTTTTGCTTGTGAAACGCGAAAAATAGTTTCATTGCTTGAAATATAATGCAAACATATGCTTTTGCGTTCCATTATCTTGTGGGTAGTTACGGCTTATTCACGGATGGGGTGCGATTGTTAAATTCACAAAACTTCTTTGTCCTCTCATAACTAGTATTTGAATCAAGTTTATATTTATTTGTTATGACAGCGTGTTTTTCCTTACACGGTAACTCATAAGTGAACTTACAATTTTAAATTTATACGGGTTGAATTGTTGTTACATAATTAAAAAATGTAGGATATAATATAAGTCCAGATTTGCTGCTAGACTCTGCCAACTCAAAAAACAAAAATTTCAAAATGTTATATCAACTTCCCACAGCCGAAATATATTTCCAGTTTGGCATTTAATAGTTTAATAATAAAACCTTGCATTAGGATACCAATTTACCATAATTCTATCGAGATATGTTATTGGGTTTACTTTTTATGTCCCTATTTACGTATCTAAAATGAATTTTTACTGACATTACTATATTTTGCAAGATTACCTACTAACTTGGACCACTACGCGTAAATTTAAAACGAAATAGGGTATATTTTCCGAAAATAATATAATAATACGAAACATTTGCCATAAACACGGTCGTTCCTCAACTATATTGGTCCCATGAGCCGGCGTGTTTGATAAAACAACCAAGTTGGTTTTTGTTACAAATTCCAATTAATTTTTCCCGTTCCATCCCCTCACCCATGCGCCGCGCCGGATTGTAGATATAACTATTGTTAGTGAATTTCCTATGGAGAGTGAAACTATTAGCATGACCCGCACGGTGAAACTTAAGCCCGGGACCACCATAAAAGTTCCTAACGTTACACCCTGAACACATTTTGGGGGGTCGTTAAAAATTATATATATATATATATATATATATATATATATATATATATATTGTGTGTGTGTGTGTGTCTGTTTGCACTCTAGTGGTCCCATTATTTGTCCGATTTACTTAAAATTTGGTAGGGACGTTCCTTTCTATAATCAGTTGGACAAGTTCGTTGGGAAAAACATCGGAAAACTCTAAACCCTTTTTTTGGGATTTATCTTTCAAATTTCGATTTTTTTGACACAAAAAGGGTCATAAAAGCTCTAGATGTAAAATTAATGCATGTAAAAAGATGGGAATTAGTGAGGCGAAACTTTTAAGCCACCTCTCGTTATTCTAGCATGAATATTTACCGAGTTATTAAAGAAAAAGTATATCGACCAAACACAGTACGTTGTCTTATGGGGGTTTTACGTTAGAAAAGCCTGTTATTCAGTTGTTGGTGTACTTTTATCATCCCCAGCAACCTCACACTTACTTTCAAGCCTGACTGGACCTTCTCCTAACCTTATAATGTGTAAAATTGTATTCCCAGCATTGCAGGTAACCAGGAGCATCTGAATAGCCAAAAAATCAATGTTTTCAGATTACAATAACAATTGGAATAAATGTATGTTTTTACACGGGTTTGAGTTTTTAAAGTTTGTTATGTGGAAATTCACTTCCCTCACGTCAGCGTGCTGCGTGCGAACTCGTTTGCATTATCACGGTGCGGAATACACAAAAAAGTATTTAGTTGATATTTCGAATAAAATAACCGTAGTTTCATTTTCGAAAACACACTTTCAATACATTTTCCAAGCGCGAATTCGCTCATGATACGTGCAACGTAATAACTACAGGCTTTAGACCCAGCTTTAGTTTGCCAATTGCTATACGTGCAACGTAATAACTACAGCCTTTAGACCCAGCTTTAGTTTGCCAATTGCTATACGTGCAACGTAATAACTACAGCCTTTAGACCCAGCTTTAGTTTGCCAATTGCTATACGTGCAACGTAATAACTACAGCCTTTAGACCCAGCTTTAGTTTGCCAATTGCTATACGTGCAACGTAATAACTACAGCCTTTAGACCCAGCTTTAGTTTGCCAATTGCTATACGTGCAACGTAATAACTACAGCCTTTAGACCCAGCTTTAGTTTGCCAATTGCTATACGTGCAACGTAATAACTACAGGCTTTAGACCCAGCTTTAGTTTGCCAATTGCTATACGTGCAACGTAATAACTACAGCCTTTAGACCCAGCTTTAGTTTGCCAATTGCTATACGTGCAACGTAATAACTACAGCCTTTAGACCCAGCTTTAGTTTGCCAATTGCTATACGTGCAACGTAATAACTACAGGCTTTAGACCCAGCTTTAGTTTGCCAATTGCTATACGTGCAACGTAATAACTACAGCCTTTAGACCCAGCTTTAGTTTGCCAATTGCTATACGTGCAACGTAATAACTACAGGCTTTAGACCCAGCTTTAGTTTGCCAATTGCTATACGTGCAACGTGATAACTACAGGCTTTAGACCCAGCTTTAGTTTGCCAATTGCTATTTCGTTTTCACACTAAGACGAAACTAAATACCCCGTAGCAGCAAACCTGCGTACTCAGCGAATTTCCAATGCATATATCTCATAATACCACATAAAGCCACATACCAAGTTTCATCAATATACATTCATAAATAAACGATTTATGACATTTACATTATTCTCCATAAGAATAACATGGCGGCTGAGTATGCAGGTTTTCTGAAGAAAGAAACGAAAAAATGGGGTTTTATACAAATGTCAATAGAACTCAATTAGGTAAAGCCACATACCAAATTTTATTAATTTATGTTCATAATTAAGGGAGATAACACGTTACTTATTCTCCATAAGAATAACATGGGAGTTGAGTAAGCAGGTTTGCTGCTACGGGAACCATAGGCCAAACAATGTTTTTTAGTGCAAATATCAATAGACCACAATGATATGAAGCAATATACCAAGTTTCATCAGGATCAGAAATAAGCGAGATATAAAATTTTTTGATTCTCCATAAGAATAACATTGGACAACGTACTGTGTTTACCACTTTCAAAATCTCTGTACCAGTTGACGTAGAGCAATGGTCAAAAGACTAAATTTTGCGTCTTTTTAAGCTAATTCCAATGGAATTTGACTTTTTCAAAAATTATATGTAAAAAACTCAAAAAACCCATTTTTTGGGTACAAAACCCCCCCCAAAATACCCCTTCGGATAATTCGATCTGTCTGGTTTTCGAACTTCAAGTCATAAATTCTGCTTTACACGTTTATACCAAATTTCGTCAAAATCTGATTATTTTTACGAGAGTTATCGTGCTCACGGACACACACACATATAGTTTTAAATGAATGGTGTTTTTGGGGTTTGGGGACCTCAAAACGAAAAGTTATCATGGTCCCGGGCCTAGGTCTTACCATGCCGACTACGGTAACAGCTTCTTCCCTATAGGGGAAATTCGCTAAAAAAATGGTTCTGAGCCATGTTCTGAGCCTGGATCTTCGAAATGCGATTGCTATATAAACTACTGTCTGGATTTTCTGTTGGAACATTTTCATAATACTGTTCCTAAATGTAACCATAATTTCCTGTAACCATACTTTTCTGTATAAACGAAAAACCTAAGTACACATCGAGTGGTATACACGAATAAAACAGTGAAGTAAAAACATCGGAACAAACTAAATTTGCGTTTGGCTGTAGCTGGGAAATACAGTTGACTAATCCTACATTCTGGCGCCGTCCATCTGCACTGTACCAGCAGGCGCAGAAGGCACAAGTAAGAAGAAATCGTCTATGGAGACGCGCACCAAACCACTAACGGTCTATTAAACAATGACCTCGTAAAGCTCGTTTAGCTACTGTTGTAGCTTTAGCATTCAGATTGTTATACACCAAATTTCCTGTTCGTACTTATACAATGCTTCAAGAATTAAGAAACATTATCTAGAGTTTTAAGTAAACGAGATTTAGACCATTAAGTTTTCTGCTAGATAATTCAAAATGTGTTCAACCTCATCATAAGTGACATTTAGAGTTGTGCACATGGTAACAAATCAAATCTCTCTTTACTGCCGTAAAAACAATCACTATATTAATAGGTAAGCACAAAACGGTACCTCCTTTTTTGTCAGCGTGTGTGTATCGTAGAATAAATTCACGCATGCAGTTATAAAGGTGCACGTGTAGGTGTGCAGAATCCCCCATATGATTTGCATCGGCCCTCAGGGCTGCGCCCCACAGGCTTTCAATGTTTCAATGTAAATCTTATGGAAGAACAGTAATTGATTGAATTTTACACTTGTCAGTTTTTAATAATAAATGCTAACACAACAGCAAGAAAAGATGTTGCAGGTATAATGCAAAGTAGCTGGGGGGCCGAGCTTTGCTCGGGGAAAGGCCAGTCAGTTTGTATAGATGACTCGGAGTAATATTTCACCACTTCCCCCTACTGATAATTAGATTTGTATTATTCATTTCCCTCTTTTCTACATTTTTAAGGTCCCTCCATTTGTTATTTATAACTCAATGTCCCTTTGATTTATTTTACTACTCTATATATGTAACCTTAACTCAAATCATTTAATCTCTACTCTCAGGAAACCACATGTTAATAATCATGAACAACAAGAGTATTACTTTGACAGTTCCCTGGTTGATTATAAACAGCTGTTACAATTCTTTTGTTTTGATTTTAAACTCCATAAGCCCAATGTTAATTTTTTAACTTTTCATTTTAGTTTGTTCACATTATTTGATTTTTCCTAGGGTTGAGGCCTGTCTAGAACTTATTTTCATCCCAGAAATTAGTTATTTCGAACATTTGAAGGAAATCGTTGGAGCCGTTTTTGTGATCCGTGTCGCAAGCAAGCAAACCTTACTCATATAAGAGTATAGGATAGGATAGGATAAATGCTAACATAACAGCAAGAACAGATGTTGTAGGTATAATCTAAATAAAAAGATTACTGACTGCTGGAATGGTAACGCCCTACTATTATCCGATTTAACTCTACACTAAAAAAAAATAAACCTTGGGAAGCTGGAGGTTTTGGGGAAGGGGGAGGGAGAGGGAGATTGAGAGCAACCACCAGATTTAAACTAATTTATTTAGTTATTCGTCAAATAATATTAGGTCGAATAAAACAATTGTCTGGCAAAAGTCACTGTGTTTAACCTGAAAGTACAGACTCACTCAAAACACTCAGCCTTGCACACCACATAGCAACTTCGGAAACTTCTCTCTTTCATACTGAGGGCACTCCTAAAAACTCCTTTCTGGACTTCAAACAGTATATATTAAAAGCAATGCTTATACCGGCCAGTAACAGTATATAGTAGCCTACTGATATTATCCTACTGATAGTAGCCTACTGTATTATCTATACTTATTTAATAGGCGAGCAGGTTTTTTGTGACAATCACTCCTCCTACTACTGAACCGATTTTCATGTTTTTGGTGTCATTGGAAAGAGCCTAACGTGAAGTTGTGCAGGAAACCTTTTTTATAGAGAAATAATTTGTAAGTGAGGCCCTGGGGCCCTTTAAAATTGAGTTTCTTCCCATAAGCTTAACATGGGGAAATAACTATAAGTTTTAAGCAATCAGCTGGATAGAGTAAACACAGTTAATCAGCATGCCGTGTTGGCTTTGGAACGGTAACACAATATTTATAAATGATGATCGCGAGCCAAGCCGTGACAGGTTTACTAGTTATAACTAAATAGCCATTCAATAAATTTTATTTTACGGCAACAAATTGGCTTTAAAACGAAAAATTATCGAAATAAACACACTACGTCACTTCGCAAATAATGAACTCACATTAAAAAAAGTTTCTGAAGTAATCAGGCACATGGACTCCAATGAATACTACTTCATCGCAATTTGAAAAGGCAAATACAAAAGATCGTCAATTCTATATAATAATACAGAAGCAGGGGTTTTATAAGAGCAAAATTTAAAAGACTACTGAACCGATATTTGTGCTCGTTAGGTCAACTAAAAGAGGTCGAGGTGTAGAGTCTATGAATTTCCTCATGATTACATTCGTCCTTAGGGCTTTGCCCACAGGATTCCGACCCTCTATTTATATTTTATGGAAGAATTAAAATCAATAGGATTGAATATTTGTCAGCTGTTGATACATTAACTAAACACAGCTATCCAGCAAGAACACATGTTGCAGAGATTATCTAAATTATTTAAAAAACTAGATTTTCGTTCGGAAATTTTTCACCTCTAATCTACTATTTTTCATACATGGAATCAATCAAAAAGCTCTAGTAGCCCTCTAGATGTACTGTTTGGAGTTTTGAATCACCCCAAACTTCAGAGCGAATTAAATCTTCGAGCTCCGCCCCAACGGTTTTTAAATTTCCAGTGTTAATCTTACGTAGCCAATTAAATTCGTCTGCTTATTAAAATGCAATATTCAAAGCATCTGGGGGTATTAGCTGGTCAAATCCCCGTGTGAAGAACGGGACAGCTGCTAGTATTAATTATGACTTTTTTAGAATTAAAACACATCAGTATGCGCAATACGTTTTGTAAATTCTAAATCACGAGAAGAACAATTAATTGTAATTGAATTTCGAGTAGCAACTATTAAATATTATCCTATTAATAATACATTATAAATGTGAAAGTTTGTAAGTTTGTTTGTTTGTTTGTTTAGATATTTGTGGCTCAATCACGCTCTAACCACTGGACTGATTGAAATTTGGCAGAGGTACTTGATAGTCCTGAGTAACGTATAAGCATATTAAAGTCGCGAAAATCCTATAGGGCTTTTTGCCCGACGGGGGTTCAAAGTTCCCATGTATTCCTTATGGACATTCACTTTTGTTTGAGCTGATGAAAATACATACAGCTGATCTTGATTTGTAGTAGTTCCACGGGGGTAACACAGAATGCAGCACACACAACTGTCATAGTTTCTCTAAATCATTTTCGGGGCGAAGCCTGCGGGTAAAATCTATTAGGTAATAATTTGGTGCTAAAGTCCTCAACAAAATGTAATCCAAAACATAAACCTTTCAGAGTTTTACATTTTAGCGTTGTATTCAAACAATGCTGTTTTTAGCGAATTTCCCCTATAGGGAAGAAGCTATTACCGTATGTCTCATGGTAAGACTTAAGCCCGAGACCATGATAACTTTTCATTTTGAGGTCCCCGGATGCCAAAAACACCATTCGTTCAAATTTATATATATATATATATATATATGTGTGTGTGTGTGTGTGTGTGTGTGTGTGTGTGTGTGTGTGTGTGTGTGTGTGTGTGTGTGTGTGTGTGTGTGTGTGTGTGTGTGTGTGTGTGTCCGTAAGCACGATAACTCTCGTAAAAAAGGTCCGATCTTAATGAAATTTGGTACAAACGTGTAAAGTACCATTTATTTGAACGAGTTCGAAAACCAGACGAATCGCACCATCTGAAGGGGGGTTTTGGGGGGGTTTTGTACCCCAAAAATGGGTTTTTTGGTGTTTCCACATGTAACATTTTTTTAAATCAAATTTTAATTTTCACCATTGAATTCAGCATAAAAAACAAACAATTTGGTATCTTGATCATTGCTCTACGTCAATTGGTTACTGAGATATTGAAAGTGCTAAACACAGTACGTTGTCTAATGTTATTCTTATGGAGAAAAAGAAAAATTGTATATCTAGCTTATTTATGAACATAAACTAACGAAATTTGGTATATGGCATCATCTGGTTGTGGTTTATTGTTGTTTGCGCAAACAAACAATTTTTCGCCTATGGTTCCCGTAGCAGCAAACCTAGGTACTCGGTCCCCATGTTATTATTATGGAAAATAATTAAAATGTTATATATCGCTTATTTATGAATGTATATGGATGAAACTTGGTATGTGACTTCACTTAGCTGAGTTCTATTGATATTTGCATAAAAACCCATTATTTTATGTTCCTTGTTGCAGCAAACCTGTGTACTCATCGCCAATGTTATTCTTATAGAGAATAATAAATATTTTAAATATCGCTTGTTTTTTATTTCTTATGAATCTTGTTAAGTGGCTTAATGTTTTATGTTATAATTCATTGGAAATTCGCTGAGTATGCAGGTTTGCTGCGACGGGAGTATTGCTGTATCCAACGCCTAAGTCTTTCCTTCCTCCAATTAACTCATCAGCGCAACCCTACCATATCCCCCAAGTGCATTACACATTACAACTGAATGCCACCTTCATTTAAAAGTCTTTGAACTTGTGGTTCCGCATACAACAAAACCGAAACACATCGGGTCATTAGAAGCTCGCAATTTTGATGCAAATGACTTCCTACTCGCTACACGCGGGCCGATCGGTTTGGCAGAGGTCGCCGACCCATGCCATGTGTTGCCCGGTGTCCAGCTGCCACCGCCCTCCATCACATGCGTTATCGCCAGGCTATCTGCGTGTGCCGATCGTAATTGGGGGTTTGGCTCCTACCTCTTGCATCTGCGACTGAGCTGTTAGACTGTTTGATATGCACCTGCGTGAAAGTGCACACGCAATTTGGGCAATTTGGTTCGCGACAAAAGTGGGAACCAGGAGAAGGGTTGGTTATTTGGAAACTACGTCAATTTTTACAATCTAAAAATATGCCTGGACTCTTAGACCGAAAGCTTACTTTGTAGTAGATCCATTTAAAACTCTGAAGCGAAATCAGTCAACTTCTTTATGTGCGTAAAACCCGCCTATTTCAATATATATACAATTTATCCAACTCAACAAGCGCATCTGTAAGTTGCTATACCTAGAGAAAACGTTGATTATTGCATCGTATAATTATAAATGTATTAGATAAATAACGTTATAAAAAATCTCCATTTAAATTAGGCAACATTCTAAGACCGGTGCAAAGTGTACCAGTAACGTAATTCGTTGGATCAAAAGGTTGTTTTTAGCATTATATCGTCGTTTGACCCAACGCCCCATTTATTTACTCTTTTAACAATCCATGCCAATTTGATGTTTAGAGCTATTCAAAGAGTATAATAAATTTGGAATACATTACAGTCAAATTATTTTCAAGATTAATTTTTCATTAATGCACATAATAGTGGCTTTAACCTTAAAGGCGTCACGAAGCGTTGAAGGAGCCTACAAGACAAAGAGGTGGAAAGTCACGTGTCGGTAAAAAAGTAAGTGTATATTTTATCCTATACTGTAATATGAGTAAGGTCTGCTTGCTTGCTTGCTTGTGACACGGATCTCAAAAACGGCTCCAACGATTTCCTTCAAATGTTCGAAATAACTAATTTCTGGGATAAAAATAAGTTCTAGACAGGCCTCATCCCCAGGAAAATCAAATAATGTAAAAAAACTAAAATGAAAAGTTAAAAAAATAACATTGGGCTTATGGAATTTCAAACCAAAACAAAAGAATTGCAACAGCTGTTCATAATAAACCAGGGAACTGTTAAAGTAATACTCATGTTGTTTATGATTATTAAAATGTGGTTTCCTGAGAGCAGAGATTAAAAGATTTGAGTGAAGATGACATAAATAGAGTAGTAAAATAAATCAAAGGGACATTGAGCTATAAATAACAACTGGAGTGACCTTAAAATATAGAAAAGAGGCAAATGAGTTATACAAATCTGATTATCAGTAGGGGGAAGTGGTGAAATATTACTCCAAGTCATCTAAACAAACTAACTGGCTTTCCCCCGAGTAAAGCTCGGCCCCCAGATACTTTATGGATAAATATGCGTCGGAGAGTGACAGTGGAATAATGGCGCCGCCGTACCACAACCGGTTCGCAACAGGGGTCTATAAATAGCGGGTAGGAAGTCGGCCCATCGGAACCAAAAATAGCCGGTTTGAACGCATTACCGACTACCAACCGATTATTCCAACCAAAGAGGCACATTACACCCATCTATTATATGAAGCATCTATTATAGAGGCATCTATTATATGGAGGAATGGTGTTACAGTATATATATGTTAAAACATTGTTATTGAACAATTAAATAACTTATATTTGATTTATTGGTTTTAATTTGCTTAATTAACGTTGAAAATTTAAAATACAGCTTCCATTGCACTTTTGACTCTTTCTTAATATTATTCGTTTTTAAGAAATTGAATTCAAAGTCAGGATTCTAAATTTTGTTGCACAAAATGTTAATTTGAAATCAATGTAGAGTTAAACTAACGGCAATAAATCCTTTTCTGAATAACCTGTCTCAGTAGGGGTGATAACTTTAATGTCTATTCCTGGAACATACTCATATACCGATAGCATGAAGAGTGTCCCTCGTCAACAGTTATCATTTACACAGTTCGGGGTCAAATATAAATCACAATTCCTGAATTGTATTTATTCTGTGCGTAAATAAGCGTTGAAAATGTTATCCGATCTCTGATTGCGTACTTCATTATGCACCTAACGCGTGACCAGGTTCAAAAAGTGAAGGTTACATTTTTGATCTTGCCTACAGTGAATTATCTTATCAGATAAACTGGTAAATTCAAATGTGAGGAAGTAGAGTTAATTTTAGAATTACAAATGACATAAACGTTTCATAATCGCTCTATTCGAGCAGCTAAACCAATCAACGTGCAACAGTTGGAGGACATGGCAGCTGTTTGTCGCGGAAGGTGGTAACACTGAATGTTGAATCACGTGACACCCAACTATTCTAAACAGCTGATGAGCTTTAATCCAATCAATAGGCTTTCCCGCGTTGGCGGACCGCTGTTCGGCCGCCACTGCCTCCACTTTCGCTGCCAGTGGCGGTGTAGCGGCGACGGGATCAAGTTGGCAGTATTTTCTCACTATTTGTGTACGCACTCTCCCCCCTCAAGTTCAATGGCCGTCCTCTAGCGATGGCGAGGTCAATGCCCCCGCTCGGTTCCGCGTGTTCTGCCTTCTGCCGCTAGATTGCGCGCGCACCCGCCATTGATCTATACATGACATAATCCTTTCTTGCTATTTTGTAATACTGTATGTTGTTCCTTCTCAACTAACTGTAGTGGACACTGCTTCCTTGTGAAAGGGAAATGTTTGGAAAGTAACTTTTGCTTACTTAACAAGTTTTTATATTACATTTTTTGCGAGTATTTTTTACCATTCACAGTAAGCAAATACTAACTATCTGTCATCTGCTAATATATGAGCACATTATAAAGCTAGTAACTTTTTATCAACTTGAAAATTGGGTTGGTTAAGTAAATAATTTATACAGCCTATATAGCGTAATTTATACATTAATATTTTTCTTGCAGTCTGAGTAATTTACGTAAATGTTCGTTTTATTTCCTTCAAAGCCATAAAGGATTATACTTTTAGTATAATATCAGTTACTTTTACTGTCTCTGTTTCCTCCCTGTGTATTTTTTAGTAAAAAATACAAATTCTGGGTATTTCCACAAAATGTTATAGTCATTTAAAGTTATTTTGAATTTATAAGGATATCATCGAAACATTTTTCCCTAAACCATTTATAACCAAGAAAAATAAATATTCCTAAAATGTCACACCTTGAATGTTTAATCAATTTTCGGCTAAAATTGGCTGGTAGCATAAGTTTAAGCGAGAGAAGAAAATAGTAGAAAATATTTGCAAACTAATTGTACAATTTTTTAAGGTCGATATCAATATGTTATGTTGGGGAGGGGCCTTCAGAAACGAATGAATTTCGTATTTCTACTAGCTTATCTGGTTACTTGCTTCTTCTCTAATGGTAAATATGAAGACTCCACCACAACGTATAATCATAAATCATTGATTCATAAATACTTTAAGTACAAAAACTAGCGATATAAATCAGCAGAATTTTGGATATCAAAAATAAAAATCGTTCAATAAAATTAAGAAAATTTGTATTTTTGCGAAATTGTTTATGAAACAACTACCATGCAATATAAGAATTATGGAAATTGAAAACTATTTGATTTTTTTTCTTTACAGTGGGTATAAAATTATGGACTTCGGACACTCATTTGCCGAATGACATTGGTCATTGGGGGACGCGACAAAGTCTACCAACGACAAAAGCCTACCAGCGACAAACCCTGCCACTTTTGAGTGGTAAAGTTTTTCGGGGCCGGTAAAGACAAATTCCACCACCTAGGAATACAGAAAGGAATGTGGTAGGGTTTGTCGCTGGTAGACTTTGTCGCCGGTCGGCCAAACTGAAAAGTGTTTGCTTTTGTCGGGACCGGCCGCGACAAACTCTACCACTTTTTGAGTAGGGGCCTACATAACCCACTTTAAAGCCATTTATAAGTATTTATCCTGCCGGAATTTTATTGTTTAGTATTACTAACTAGTCTACAGTCAGGAGCGTCAAATTATAGTCACATTAGCATTTTACCCGAATACCCCACGATAAAAACATACAAAAATCGGCCATGTCAATATTATTGACTCAATAATATCTAGGCTGGTGCATATAATAGCGATATTTCACCAACGCAGTTGGAAATACGGGAAAATGTTATGTGGTAATGGGGATTTAATTTCCTATATAACGAAATAACAAATCCCTCACCTTTTACTTTCTCCCCCTATACATAGTATATGGAGAAAGTATTGTTTTCGTAAAAATTTTCGAATTTGAGTTGTTAGTGGAAATATTCGTTTTGGTGCTCCCTGAACCCAAAAAAGTGGTTTTTACGTGATGTCTGTCTGTGTGTGTGTGTGTGTGTGTCCGTGTGTGTGTGTGTGTGTGTGTGTGTGTCTGTGTGGATGTGTACAGAGCTAGAGCCCTAACCTATGGGCCGAATTTTATGAAATTTGGTATGTAGGTACTAATCCACGATATCTCCAGGCGTTTTTTTCATTTTTTTGGATTTTTGATTTTTAAGGGTAATTATCCCCCAAAAACCGCCAAAAAACATGAAAAATCAAAATTTCTCAAAAACGGCTCTAACGATTTTGATTAAACTTTCGTGGTTTGTAGAACTTTAGGTTTGCAACAAAATGACACCACCCGCATTTCTGGAAAAATTCGGGTTCAGAAATTACAGGACTTAAAACATCCAAAATTCAATTTTTTGGATTTTTCATAAAAAATTATAAATGTTAAAAAAGATTACTATTCACCATTAAAAGGAGCTCCAAAAACTAAATAAATTAGTATTTTAAATTACTATTCTACGATTGCTAGTTACGGAGAAAATTGAAATTTTCATTTAGCGGTAAACGCAGTACGTTGTCCAATGTTATTCTTATGGGGAATACAAATATAACTATTTCTCTCTTATTTACTGATCAATTTCATTAAAATTTGATATGCAGGTCAAGTTAGCATTGACCAACAGATGATGTTCGAAATGTGTTGCTATTTAACCCTGGGGGGGGGCAAGGGGGCATTTCCCCTCTCAAAACCACTGTGTGTGGCAACGGACTCTATAGTGCCTCCCAAAAAGGGATTTGGGTGGATATTTCTGAAAACAACTATTTTAGACAATTTTCTGTACATTTATCTGTACTTCATATTCTATATTTAGTAAATACAAAAATGTTCATTAAAATTTGGCTAAAAGGGAGAAAGTATGTGTCAGTTTCCTGATACCGTTTATTTAAGTTGTTTCGGCAGGTGATATACCTATCTATTTATGTAATACCCAGCCTGCCACAGCAAACCTGCATACTAAAAATAATTGTATTCTTGTGAAGAGAGCTTAGTTCAAATTATATATAATTAAAACCATTACGAAACACTAAAAATGTAATTGAATAAACTTGATTTAAAATCAAAGTAACGGTGGTTATGTTAATTTATGAAGACAAACCCAGTTGTGAAAAGTAAAATCTCAAAAAATGGTGCGATGAAAGTCGCGCTGCGCTAGTAAGAGCATAAAGAATTATAATTTACTGAAAATTAAAATACCCCCGTCGCAGCAAACCTGCATACTCAGCGAATTTCCAATGGAGATATAAATGTCTTAATACTACATAAAGCCACTTACCAAGTTTCATAAAAATATATTCACAAATAAGCGATATATACAATTTTAAGTATTCTCCATAAGAATAACATTGGGGCTGAGTACGCAGGTTTGCTGCAACAAGGAACACAAAAAATTTGTTTTTATGCTAATATCAATATAACTCAACTAGGTGAGGTCGTATACCAGTTTTTATTAATTTATGGTCATAATTAAGGGAGACAGAGCATTTAATTATTATCCATAAGAATAACATGGGGCCTGAGTACGCAGGTTTGCTGCTACGGGAGAATTATGCAAAAACAATTTTTTGGAGCAAATATCAATAGACCTCAACGAGATGAAGCTGTATACCAAGTTTCGTCAGTATACGTTCATAAATAAGCGAGATAAAAAAATTTTCTTTTCCTCCATAAGAATAACATTAGACAACGTACTGTGTTTAGCACTTTCAATATCTCGGTAACAAATTGACGTAGAGGAATGATCGAAATACCAAATTGTGTGTTTTTTTAAGCTGAATCGAATGGTCAAAACTAAAATTTGACTTTTTCAAAAATTATGTGTAAAAAATTCCAAAAACCTATTTTTGGGGTACAAAACTCCCCCAAAATACCCCTTCGGATAGGTCGATCTGTCTGGTTTTCGAACTTAAAGTCATAAATGCTGCTTTACATGTTTATACCAAATTTCGTCAAAATCGGATAATTTTTACGAGAGTTATCGTGCTCACGGACACATATATATATATATATATATATATATATATATATATATATATATATATAGATATATATATATATATAGATATATATATATATATACAGTATCGAACGAATGGTGTTTTTGGGGTCTGGGGACCTCAAAACGAAAAGTTATCATGGTCCCGGGCCTAGGTCTTACCATGCCGACTACGGTAATAGCTTCTTCCCTATAGGGGAAATTCGCTAAAAATTCTAGCTGCCGTAGAAAATAGTTTTGTTAGTGCTTTGTACTATACATAGGGCCTACTTATGATGGGGTGGCGTTCCTTTACTTAAATATTGCATAAGCTGCACGCAAAGTCTAAATTTTAAAATATGGCAGTTTGTGATTATTTAACTTGTTTGGTCCGATTTTGTACATGTATGTACAAACATGTATTAATATAAAAATAATCACTGACCTTTCCCCTACAGTACTAAGTAATCTTTATAATAATTGAATTAATTTAACGCTTTAAATTACACCGCGGCGAAAGCTGTGCGTAAAATGTGGTAGGGTTTGTCGCTGGTAGACTTTGTCGCCACTGGGCCAATAAAAGTGGTAGGATTTGTGGGTGGTAGACTGGTAGCTTCCCGTCATTGGGAGAAGCAGGTGAAAACACAACATATTTTTTACTCGAGCTTCCTCTTAAAATTTATATTTTAACATTTTATTAGGCTAAGCAAAAAGATTGATTGCTTCCCTACGTTTGCTATCAAAATGTTATAGGTTTCCTGCAACTGTGAAAAGTCTGGAAGACGATAAGTTCAAGACCAGAGTTAAACCCTGGGTTATGTTTTGCTATTTTGTATCAATCCTTACTGTGTGTGTGTCCACCAGAAGCACATTTTTAGTGTTTTAACTGTCCAGACGTTAAAATATTACGTTAAAAATCAACAAAACATCACAGATTCAACTGCTTTTTTCACAAGTTTAGCACTGAAAGAGTTAAACAGTATATTTGTAATCTACAAACACCAGACTTATTTTTTATGTAGCCAAACTGCCACCGTTTTTGGGTCCATCTGAAATTACCAAACTGCCTCATTAGTGAGGTTTAGGAAGGGTCAACTTGGAAGATCCGAAGTATATAACCACACCGTCACACCCGCTCGGTCAGGTAGTTGGAGTCGGGAAGCTTCAGATATGGGAAATACCCCCGTAGCAGCAAACCTGCGTACTCAGCGAATTTCCAATGCATATATATGTATCTTAACACCACATAAAGCCACATACCAAGTTTTATCATTATACATTCATAAATAAACGATTTATGACATTTTAATTATTCTCCATAAGAATAACATGGCGGCTGAGTATGCAGGTTTGCTGAAGGAAGGAACACAAAAAATGGGGTTTTATACAAATATCAATATAACTCATTTAGGTAAAGCCACATACCAAATTTCATTAATTTATTTTCATAATTAAGGGAGATAACACGTTACTTATTCTCCATAAGAATAACATGGGGCTGAGTACGCAGGTTTGCTGCTAAGGGAGCCTTTGGTAAAAAAATGTTTTTTGAGCAAATATCAATGGTCCACAACCAGATGAAGCCGTATACCAAGTTTCGTCAGTATACGTTTCTTAAATAAGCGAGATATAAAATTTTTCTTTTCCTCCATAAGAATAACATTAGACAACGTACTGTGTTTAGCACTTTCAATATCTCGGTAACCAACTGACGTAGAGAAATGATCAAAATACCAAATTGTGTATTTTTTTTAAGCTGAATCGAATGGTAAAAACTAAAATTTAACTATTTCCAAAATTATATATAAAAAATTCAAAAAACCCATTTTTGGGGTACAAACCCCCCCCCCCAAAATACCCCTTCCGATAGAGCGACTTGGCTGGTTTTCGAACTTAAAGTCATAAATGTTGCTTTACACGTGTATACAAAATTTCATCAAAATCGGATAATTTTTACGAGAGTTATCGTGCTCACGGACACACACATATATATATATATATATATATATATATATATACAGTATCGAACGAATGGTGTTTTTGGGGTCTGGGGACCTCAAAACGAAAAGTTATCATGGTCCCGGGCCTAGGTCTTACCATGCCGACTACGGTAATAGCTTCTTCCCTATAGGGGAAATTCGCTAAAAGGGGATATTTTGGTCCGCGCGTCTTCCTGAGAGTGATGACTTGCAGTTGGTTTCAGTCAATCAGTCAGGCTAGCGACTTGAAAACCGATAACTTCACACCGATATCGAAAGAACTTTTAATGGAAACAAGTAATTTTTTTCGACTCCTGACAATGATAAACTGACTACACTGTCATTGTCTGACCTCAGGTAAAAATGTTGATTTTTATTTTAAGTTTTAACTTATTTGTTGTGCAACATTTCTATTGCGGCTAAATTATTATATTGTCCTACTGTGGTTATATTTGCAATGTGACACAAATATATTTATCTGACAAATAAAGACCAGAAGTCCGATAGCATATAATTAATATTTTTGCATACCACCATTTCACACAAAGTTACATTATGCTATTGTTCATCGTGATTATTGCATACGTTTCTGACGAATTTGTACCAGAGGGTCGACAATGAATGTGTTAACATGGCTGCACGTCTTTTGCTCCGGGGGTAGAGCAGGTAGAAATCGGGTCCGCTGAAAACACCTCTTTTGCTCCGCGATGGGGAGAGTAGCTAACATTCCCTCTCCTCCAGATTCTTTCACCATCAGTCTAACTGGAAGTGCAAAGTCAATCCGAACTTTTTTCAAAATACTCTAGATTCTCTTACCTACCGTGGGGAACCTACCAACATTATTAAGTTCAGGTATATTGGCCAGCCTTAATCCTGTGTTTTCAAAACACTGGAATTGTTGCGAACCCGAGCGTCGATCCGCCCGAGATCTGCGGCAATTGCCACTGCCATCCTTAAAATTCCACAAATAACTTGGTTCAGTACAATATTACTTGAGTACCATGAAAACTAATTGAGTTGTTCTGAATGTAGGTAAAATTTGCACCACTCGAAATGTTTTTTCTCATTTATGTTTGCAAAGAATATTTCACGTTTGGCGACATACATTTTCTATGCATAGTAATTTTATTGTGACTAAGTGTACTAATTTGAACTTTATCTATATGTAAAAGTCCACTATTATGGTATAAAGCATATGCTAATCATGCGAATAATAATAGTTTATCATAACCTAATAAAATCATGGGGTTCAACTGGACACAATTGGACACTCATTGGTTGTCAGCCACTCTCCCCCTCGCGGAGCAAAAAAAGGTTTTTCCAGCGGCCCCGATTTCTACATGCTCTACCCCCGGAGCGAAAGATGTCTTTTGAAATCAACCCTAAACCAAGGAGCAAAATGCGCATATATATATATATAAATATATATATGTGTCCGTGAGCACGATAACTGTCGTAAAAATTATCCGATTTTGATGAAATTTGGTATAAACGTGTAAAGCAACATTTATGACTTTAAGTTCGAAAACCAGCCAGATCGCTTTATCCGAAGGGGTATTTTGGGGGGGGTTTTATACCCCAAAAATGGGTTTTTTGAACTTTTTACATATAATTTTGGAAATAGTCAAATTTTAGTTTTGACCATTCGATTCAGCTTAAAAAAACACACAATTTGGTATTTTGATCATTTCTCTACGTCAATTGGTTACCAAGATATTGAAAGTGCTAAACACCGTACGTTGTCTAATGTTATTCTTATGGAGGAAAAGAAAAATTTTATATCTCGCTTATTTATGAACGTATACTGACAAAACTTGGTATACGGCTTCATCTGGTTGTGGACCATTGATATTTGCTCAAAAAAACAATTTTTTTGCTAAAGGATCCCGTAGCATCAAACCTGCGTACTCAGCCCCATGTTATTCTTATGGAGAATAAGTAACGTGTTATCTCCCTTAATTATGAAAATAAATTAATGAAATTTGGTATGTGGCTTTACCTGAATGAGTTATATTGATATTTGTATAAAACCCCATTTTTTTCCTTCCTTCAGCAAACCTGCATAATCAGCCGCCATGTTATTCTTATGGAGAATAATTAAAATGTCATAAATCGTTTATTTATGAATGTGTATTGATGAAACTTGGTATGTGGCTTTATGTGGTATTAAGATACATATATATGCATTGGAAATTCGCTGAGTACGCAGGTTTGCTGCTACGGGGGTATTTTTTATCTCGGTCTCCCAAAGTACATCTGTGCCAGCCTGTAGCCTTGAAGTAGCTCGTCGCTCTTCCGACCTTGAGACAGATAGCTGCGAGTCCTTGGAACTGAGAGATATGAGACCGTTTATAAATTATGATTTCTCGCTTTCCTCTCTGGAATTTAATTTCTTATTATATTTCTTTTCTCAACCGGAAACGAATAACAGAGAAACTGTGTAAAATAACAATGTGACAGATAACGAATGTTCGTTGACCGTAACTCAGTTATGCGGGTATGAGAGAAATCTAAATTTCAATTATAATGTTGTTAAATTACTGGGTTTTGAGACAAACTAGTGGCTTACAGGGGTTACAGTCCCTAACATATGGTTTTTGTGTATGTGAATAATCACAGCTGACCATTAGTGCATTTTGCTTATTAATAAAAACACTGTAGTGATATTTCCGTAAGAAAATCATTGGATCTTTGAAGTCCAGTGGGGCGTAGCCCACGTAATTTTTTACATTTCTGATATTTTCCCACCGTCCTTGGCCCTCAAGCTTTAAAATGAATCGTCATAACCTAACTTAACTTCTTCCTAGCTCGAGATATTTCGTGGGGACCGATTCGCTCACGGAATTAAATATATAGATATACCAACGCATACCTTAATTCACAGTATTATTCACGATTCACAGTGAACGAAATCGCCTTGTTATTTGAAATACGACGAAATATGACCTCCTTTACAACTATATTTTTCCGTATATTTACTCAGCTTGCTTAAACTTTATAATTTAAAAATTAAGTAAATTATTTTCTAAATGTATTACCTAAGAAGAAAAGTAACTGAGCCAATGACAGTGACTAAGCGCGAGTATTGAAACTGGTATGTCAATATTCGACCATTGTTTGTATATTCTATACAGTATTATACGGCGCGTTCAATACGAAGTTATCAATACTATATCAATCAATATTAAAAGTTATTAATTTTTATTAAGAGCGTATAGTGAGTGGGTCATGCCCGCTTGAAGAAAATATGTTACCGCGTAACCGTAACAAGTAGCATTTCCCTCAAGCGACACTCAGATTGCATACGCATTTTTCCTTCAACTTTAACTTTGGATATCGCACTACATAAAAAAAATCACTTGTATTGAATTAACTAGATTGAAGTTATAAGCACCGTGTCAGTTAGCTTGGTCTAAAGCAATTAATTCCCGTCAGCGAGCGGAGAAGTAAGTGGCAAACAGAAATAAATACCCCCGTCGCAGCAAACCTGCATACTCAGCGAGTTTCCAATGAATTATAACATAACACACTAAGCCACTTAACAGGATTCATAAGAAAAATATTCACAAACAAGCGATATTTAAAATATTAATTATTCTCCATAAGAATAAAATTGGGGATGAGTACGCAGGTTTGCTGCAACAAGGAACACAAAATAATGGGGTTTTATGCAAAATATCAATAGAACTCAGCTAAGTGAATTCACATACCAAGTTTCATCCATATACATTCATAAATAAGCGATATATAACACTTTAATTATTTTCCATAAGAGTAACATGGGGACCGAGTACCTAGCTTTGCTGCCACGGGAACCATAGGTGAAAAATTGTTTTTTTGTGCAAACAACAATAAACCACAACCAGATGAAGCTATATACCAAATTTCGTCAGTTTATGTTCATAAATAAGCGAGATATACAATTTTTCTTTTTCTCCATAAGAATAACATTAGACAACGTACTGTGTTTAGCACTTTCAATATCTCAGTAACCAATTGACGTAGAGCAATAATCAAGATACCAAATTGTTTGTTTTTGTATGCTGAATCCAATGGTGAAAATTAAAATTTGATTTTAATAAAAATTACATGTGGAAACCCCAAAAAACCCATTTTGGGGGTACAAAACCTCCCCAAAACCCCCCTTCGGATGGTGCGATTCGTCTGGTTTTCGATCTCGTTCAAATAAATGGTACTTTACACATTTGTACCAAATTTCATTAAGATAGGACCTTTTTTACGAGAGTTATCGTGCTTACGGACACATATATATATATATACATATATACAAATTTGAACGAATGGTGTTTTTGGCATCTGGGGACCTCAAAATGAAAAGTTATCATGGTCTCGGGCTTAAGTCTTACCATGAGACCTACGGTAATAGCTTCTTCCCTATAGGGGAAATTCGCTAAAAAGGTGCTTTACGCTTTGTTTTCAGATCGTAAAGAAGTACTTAAGGCGCGGTTGTAAGAAAAATGTTTTTCACGTTCTGTAAATAAATACCCCCGTCACAGCAAACCTGCGTACTAAACGAATTCCCAATGCAAAATATATGTCTTAATACCACATAAAGCCGCATACCAAGTTTCATTAAAATATATTCACAAATAAGTGATATATACAATTTTAAATAAGCGAGATATAAAGTTTAGATTTTTCTCCATAAGAATAGCATTAGATAACGTACTGTGTTTAGCACTTTCAATATCTCAGAAACCAATTGACGTAGCGTAATGATCAAAATACCAAATTGTTTGTTTTTTTAAGCTGAATTCAATGGTATAAATTAAAATTTAATTTAAATAAAAATTACCTGTGAAAACCCCAAAAAAAACATGTTTGGGTTACAAACCCCCTCCAAACCCCTCTTTGGATGGTGCGATTCATCTGGTTTTCGAACTCGTTCAAATAAATGGTGCTATACACATTTCTACCAAATTTTACTAAGATCGGACCTTTTTTACGAGAGTTATCGTGCTTACGGGCACATATATATATATACATATATACAAATTTGAACGAATGGTGTTTTTGGCATCTGGGGACCTTAAAACAAAAAGTTATCATGGTCTCGGGCTTAAGTCTTACCATGAGACCTACGGTAATAGTTTCTCCCCTATAGGGGAAATTCGCTAAAACGGTGTTTTATTTTTAAACTTTCTGTTGTGGAAATTAAAAATGTTGTATTTATATAAAACAGCATTTATTGAGTAAACTTATGTTATTTTAATTGAATTTGAAGTGATGAAAATCTTGTCATAATGGTTTGATATTACTAAGTTCCATCGGTGGGTTAATACTTTACATGTGATCAATCAGTTACCCTGACTTTTCAGTTCATGTCCGTAGTAATTCTGTTCTCCAATACTCTGTTACTTTGAGATTTTTGTCCCCTAACTGACGGTAGAAGTTGCTCATTTCGTAAATTGGTCTCTAAGTTTGGGACAATTTTGGGGTCCAAATGGGGAGAGGGTCGAAGTTATAGTGGGGGAGCTATGAGGTCGGTCAGGACGGATAAGACCCCTCTATAGTCAAAATCTTCTTACTTGTGCCTGACTCGTCATCCAACTGTAAACGCGTAGCTATTAGCAGACACGTTAGGTTCAAAGTAATATTAACTCTTTTGTAGGTGGTATTATCTGAACAAAAATAATATTAAATAATGGAAAACACACTGCTTTTAGCGAATTTCCTCTATAGGGAAGAAGCTATTACCGTAGTCGGCATGGTAAGACCTAGGCCCGGGACCATGATAACTTTTCGTTTTGAGGTCCCCAGATACCAAAAACACAATTCGTTCGAAACTGTATATATATATATATATATATATATATATACATATATATGTATATATAAATGTGTATATATGTGTCCGTGGGTGCGATAAATCTCGTAAAAATGGTCCGTTTTTAATGAAATTTGGTACAAACTTGTAAAGCAACATTTATGACTAAGTTCGAAAACCAGCCAGATCACTTTATCCAAAGGGGTATTTTGGGGGGGGTTTTGTAACCCAAAAATGGGTATTTTGAGTTTTTTTCTTATAATATTTTAGTAAATCAAATTTTAGTTTTGACCATTGAATTGAGCTTAAAAAACAAACAATTTGGTTTGTTATCATTGCTCTACGTCAATTGGTTACAGAGATATTGAAAATACTAAACACAGTACGTTCCAATGTTATACTCATGGAGATTAATAAAAATGCTATGTCTTGCTTATTTATCAACTTATCATGACGAAACTTGGTGTATTGCTTCATACCATTGTGGTCTATTGATATTTGCACGACATAGATTTGTTTTCCGATGATCCCCATAGCAGCAAACCTACATACACAGCCCCCATGTTATTCTTATGGAGAATAATTCAAACGTTATCTCCCTTAATTATGAACATAAATTAATACAATTTAGTATGTGACTTCACCTAGTTGAGTTATAAAAAATGTTCTTATAAACCTTGTGTACCTTGTTTCAGCAAACCTACATCCTCAGACCATGTTATTCTTATGGAGAATAATTAAAATGTCATAAATCATTTATTTATGAATGCATATTGATGTAACTGGTATGTGGCTTTAAGTGGTATTAAGATACATATATATGCATTGGAAATTCTCTGAATACGCAGGTTTGCTGCTATGGGGGTATTATTATAATTTTACCATTTATGTTTAGTAAAATGCTCTTTTAAGTTTGACACAAACTGAAAGCAATAACAAAGTATTCCAGCCTTCGTATATAAGTTATTATTCCGTATTATTTCTCTGCCCACGTTGGTTGCTAGATCGGAGGAATATTTATACTTTTTTCCAAAATTATACACTTAGTGTAAAAAATACATGTATAAGGCTTACTTAAAATTTGAGTCTATATACATAATGTAAATCGTATAAATTATCTATAAATTAATTCGCTAGGGGGTTTTTTCTTCACAGTCATAACTTGATAACGGCTGGACGGATTTTAACGTTTGAGGTGTCAAATTAAAGGTATTTTCACGTAGATTTGCCAATACGTCTAAATTATAAGAAAGGGCATCACTTAAACACAGTAAAGGGATGAAGTTTTGGAACAGTGGCGGCGCTATCCGACGGCGGAAGTCTAAACTACGTGTTGATTGAAAGTACGTTGTTATCATCCGTTTTAAAATCAGATGTTTTGTTATGTTTGTTTACAACTGAAGAAACCTTTCGTTGGGGACAAACTTGCTCGGATTCGAGCAACAGGACAACTAGTTATCTTTATTCAGCGAAGATAAATTTATTTACAAAGGAAGGTTGAGGTTTTTATTAGTAAATATGGAATTTGTAAGGGAGTTCCAGTCAAGACAAATTTCGTATTAGGGGCCATACACATATTTCGTAAGGATTTTTTTCGTCATTTTAGACCCCCCTCCTTCCCCCATGTAACGCACCGTAACGCCTGACCATACCCCACCCCACCCTTCCAATGTGTTACATAAGTCAATCGTAGAAAACAGCTTAAAGTTTTTAAACGTCGTTTTATTAGCAATAATTTAGAATATGGATTTCAGTGAATCATTAAATTTTAAAACTTTCCTTTAACCATATTTTTTATAACTTTTTCAAAGCAAAATGTATACAGACAAACATGATTGTTACTAATAATATAAACAACAATATAAACTATCTCAACAGAACGGGAGTGCACCAGCTCTTAGAGTTAATATTTTTGAGTTACATAACGTTGATCCAATCCCCCCTCCCCCACATAACGTAGCATAACGCTACGCCAACCCCCCTTTAAGTGCGTTACGTAATATGTGTATGGCCCTTACTACCTGAGTCCACCTGCTTCTCCCTAAGAGGGCGTAAATTATTAAATACCGTCCCTCCTGAACGGATTATCCGAACTCATCGAGTTGTGACTCATTTAAAAGAGTAGAAAAATACCTGCAATTTCAGTGAGCAGAATCTTCATATAAAAAATAATTAATTAACCTCTAAGAAATTTGCAAATATTGAATATTTTCTAATTATATAGAACGATTATTAATTAATTATCAAAATTATGGTCATGGAAACCGCTTGGTATGTTTTATTTTTAAAATTCGCCATAAATCAACGATATCGGATAATCTATTGAGTTGCGGCGGTTTTCAAAAGTTAACATTGGAGAAAAAGACAGGAATGCGAAATGTTTCACGATTGGCTCCCGCTCTTAATTTCTTTAATTCATGATTGTCAAATTACAATATTTCACTGAGAATCACTGTACATTCCTCACACCGTAGCGCAGCGCCTGCCTCTCTCAGCGTCGCAATCTAACTACAGATGTGCACAGCATCTTGCCTACTCTCGTTGGCACGGCATCTGTTAATTATAATGATCGGTTAATTATTTGCTTGTTCAACAATAAGAGCATCGAGATAAAAAAACAACGAAACAAAAATTTGACCGTGGATTACGAGTCTTCATCACCGGAAGTTGCTAGACGCCAACTTTAGGTTTTGTTCCATAAGGCCAATGTTAACTTTGTGCCTACATTACTCCTCACCTGATCGTCACATACAATTCATTTTGGTGTCAAATTAAAGGTTTCGTCGTCCTCTAGGGAAATACAATGTCAAATTCCTTAATTTGGGTATCATAATTTCATAATAAATAGTTTAATTTTGAACTGAAACATTGTACATGTTCTCATTAATTTGTAAGAAAATCCAAATTCGACTATTGTATTTCCCTAGAGAACGACGAAACCTTTAATTTGACACCAAAATTAATTGTTTGTGACGATCAGGTGAGGAGTAACGGAGGCACAAAGTTAACATTGGCCTTATGGAACAAAACACCAAGATGGCGTCCGGCAACTTCCGGTGATGAAGACTCTTAAAGTTCTGTGACTTTCGTAACCGGATTTATGTTTATAAATGTTGCAATTTATTGTAATTAAACTTATTTTAATTTATTCAAATCCATATGAGATAACCTGCGATGAATTTGTCGTTTTTGTATTCTTTTACGATGATTTATTTATCTGTTCGTTTCAAATCATCCGCAAAAAATAAATTTGATTCACATGCACCCTATGAATAAAACTTGTGATTTTTAAAGAGATTTGAATATTTACACACAATATTCAAAAGTATTCAAACGTTAAGAGTGTGCGAAAATAGTAAAAAAAATAAATTGTAAAAAATTGAGATTAAAGCAATGAAAAGTTATTTTCAAACGAGTTCGCACGCAGCACGCTGACGTGAGGGAAGTGAATTTCCACATAAAAAACTATAAAAACTCAAAATCTTAAAAAACACACATTTATTCAAATTTTTATTCAAATCTGAAAATATTGATTTTTTGGCTGTTCTGATGCTCCTGGTTCTATTTACCTGCAATGGTGGGAATACAATTTTGCACATTATAAGGCTAGGAGAAGGTCCAGTTAGGCTTTAAAGTAGGCGTGAGGTTGTTGGGGATGATAAAAGTACACCAACAAATGAATAATAGGCATTTCTAATGTAAAATCCCCATAAGACAACGTACTGTGTATGGTCGATAAACATTTTCCTTAATAACTCGGTAAATATTTATGCTAGAATAACGAGAGGGGGCTTAAAAGTTTCGTCACACTAATTCCCATCTTTTAACATGCGTTAATTTCACATCCGGGGCTTTTCTGACCCTTTTTGGGCCCAACAACTCGAAATTTGAAAGATTAATCCCCAAAAAAGGGGTTTAGAGTTTTCCGATTGTTTTTCCCAACGAACTTGTCCAACAGATTATAGAAAAAAGTCCCTACCAAATTTGAAGTAAATCGGACAAAAAATGCGACCGCTAGAGTGCATACACACATATATATATATGTCTATATATATATATATATATATATATATATATATATATATATATATATATAACATTTTGAACGACCCCCCAAAACGTGTTCAGGGGGTCACGTTAGGAACTTCTATGCTAATAGTTCACTCTCCGTAGGAAATTCACTAACAAGTTAACTAAAAACCAAAACTAATCTCTAGTCTCACTCGCAGTATTTTAAATTTTTAAGAAAACAAACATTTAGTAAAATAAGAGGGCGCAATAATCACCGCGGCATTTATTTAACGATTAAGATTTGTATGACAAGTCCTAACTTAGCGATCAATTTAGCGACCAATTAATTCTTAAAGAGTTCCTTTTAACATGTTTTAGTTCAGTGTTATTCAATAGGATATTTTTGACTTTCTGTGTTAAATCAACGATTTAGTCAAAGACATTTTTAATTGTTAATGTTCATAAAATTGTTTCTGACTTTAAAGCAATTAGTATGAATCCTTCTAATGGGATTGATATTGATTTAATGGCAAATATTTTTAATATCATATTCGTTATATATACTGAGGTTTGAAGATGTAATTTAACATATTAAAATATTTTACGTCCGTATAGGATGATCAATTATGAGTGGGCAAATCCACGACATCTGATAGACAGAGCGCGCTCCAGTCACGAAATTTCGCATTTCTACGTGCTTCCCCCATAAACCCCTCTATAAAGGTGTGGCAAAAAATTAACTAGCGATTTCAGTGAGCAAAACTTCGATATCACAAATAATAATTGTTCCGTTGAATTCATAAATATTCAATATTACGATTTTTGTGTAAAATATTTCTGATAGCCTATTGGAATTCTTTTCACTGAAATCGATAGGTATATTTTTGCTCTTTGAAATGAACCATAAATCATTGATTTTGGATAATCTGTTGAGGAGAAATTTCTAGCCATAGAACTTTTTTCTGTACTTTTTATAGTTTTGCAGGATTATGATTTAATGAAACCAACCTTCAGTCGGTTATAACCCGTAAACACTTTGTAACCAAGTGCACTGTTTGGAAACACTCCACAACTTAGCACAAAGTCCAATAACTTCGTAACCAGTAGAAAAGGAAGTTACAGTCGATAACATGTAGACAGTTATTCAGGCTAAAAAATCTTCGGAATGATTTAATGAAACCAACCTTCAGTCGGTTATAAACCGTAAACACTTTGTAACCAAGTGCACTGTTTGGAAACACTCCACAACTTAGCACAAAGTCCAATAACTTCGTAACCAGTAGAAGAGGAAGTTACAGTCGATAACATGTAGACAGTTATTCAGGCTAAAAAATCTTCGGAATGATTTAATGAAACCAACCTTCAGTCGGTTATAAACCGTAAACACGTTGTAACCAAGTGCACTGTTTGGAAACACTCCACAACTTAGCACAAAGTCCAATAACTTCGTAACCAGTAGAAGAGGAAGTTACAGTCGATAACATGTAGACAGTTATTCAGGCTAAAAAATCTTCGGAATGATTTAATGAAACCAACCTTCAGTCGGTTATAAACCGTAAACACTTTGTAACCAAGTGCACTGTTTGGAATCACTCCACAACTTAGCACAAAGTCCAATAACTTCGTAACCAGTAGAAGAGGAAGTTACAGTTGATAACATGTAGACAGTTATTCAGGCTAAAAAATCTTCGGAATCGAGGCCAGTCAACAAATACAACTATAAATGGTGACTTGTACATCATCTGATGCCATTAGTTCGGGAAAAATGTGAATATGTGCGATAAAGAATGACAAAGATTGCATTTGTAATTGGCCGACTGGCCTTGCTTACCCCCCTGACCTGCGCTTATCAATGCAGTTTTGATAAGGAGCTGCTGCATCTACGTGGCGAGAACCAATATTTTTTTATCTCGAGTTAAAACAACTCAAGTTAGTAAAATATGGTAAATGTTTGTTTATTATTTGTTTTGCAACTACAGGTTTTTTATTTTTTTAAATTATCGTGTTTAGTTTGTTAAGTGCTTTTTGTGTTGTGGTGTTGGCTTTGTGTGATAAAACTACGTTGGAATTTGTGATCTTGGACCCCCCAAAGGAAATTTCTTCTCGACAATTGGCGTTTCTTCCCTTTTAAGCATGTAAGTAGGAAAAATAATCTATTTTAAGATTATTCACGGTAAATTGTATCTCAGGTAAGAGAATAATTGTTTTCATATAGTACGTGAATACAATACATACGTTAGCCACGTAAACAAATGACTGTATACCGCAATAGCTCGAGCACGTGGAGTGTGCTCTGTATGATGGAGGGGGGGTCATTTTAAACAGCGGGTACAAAGAGGATTTACATTGCAAACATACTACACCTTAAAAATGTATTTTGTTCAAAATTAATTGTTTTTCGCCAGATGTCCTAGCAAGGCAGTCAATTAAAATGTTCTTAACAAATAAGTACGTAAGGAAAAATAGAAAACCCATGTCCTTGCTAAGGTTTCTGACGCTAGCGCACGACCTGGTAGGCTGGAAATGGGAAACTTGTAGATGGGGAAGAACCTAAGGGAGTGCAAATTTTTTTGTATTTTTGCTCTCACATTCCTTTTAAAATATTTTTAAATACAAAGCACAACGTAAACATTTAAAATTATTAACTACTAGATGACCCGACAGACGTTGTCCTGTCTTTAATGTGAATATCGTTTATTGTAATGCTTTTTGGTATACAACATTATTAGTCTTGTTTTTTGGCGCATAAATAAATAAGTTTGATGGTTTTCCGACACGGGAACAGGCGACATAGAGTTGGCCATGTGAAAAGCATGGATTTTCCAAATTGATGCCACAAAAAAGTTATATAAAGATCCAGGTTCACATTATAGCACACTTAAATGAAAAGATTCCAGCTCAAATTATAACACTTTTTACCTAGATTATTAAAATACCCCCGTCGCAGCAAACCTGCATACTCAGCGAATTTCCAATGAATTATAACATAACACACTAAGCCACTTAACAGGATTCATAAGAAATATATTCACAAACAAGCGATATTTAAAATATTAATTATTCTCCATAAGAATAACAATGGGGATGAGTACGCAGGTTTGCTGCAACAAGGAACACAAAATAATGGGGTTTTATGCAAAATATCAATAGAACTCAGCTAAGTGAAGTCACATACCAAGTTTCATCCATATACATTCATAAATAAGCGATATAACACTTTAATTATTTTCCATAAGAGTAACATGGGGACCGAATACCTAGGTTTGCTGCTATGGGAAACATAGGTGAAAAATTGTTTTTTTGTGCAAACAACAATAAACCACAACCAGATGAAGCTATATACCAAATTTCGTCAGTTTATGTTCATAAATAAGCGAGATATACAATTTTTCTTTTTCTCCATAAGAATAACATTAGACAACGTACTGTGTTTAGCACTTTCAATATCTCGGTAACCAATTGACGTAGAGCGATGATCAAGATACCAAATTTTTTGTTTTTTTATGCTGAATTCAATGGTGAAAATTAAAATTTGATTTTAATAAATATTACATGTGGAAACCCCAAAAAACCCATTTTTGGGGTACAAAACCCCCCCAAAACCCCCCTTCGGATGGTGCGATTCGTCTGGTTTTCGACCTCGTTCAAATAAATGGTACTTTACACGTTTGTACCAAATTTCATTAAGATCGGACCTTTTTTAAGAGAGTTATCGTGCTTACGGACACACACACACACACACACACACACACACACACACACACACACACACACATATATATAAATATATATATATATAAATATATATATATATAAATATATATATATATATATATATATATATACATATATAAAAATTTGAACGAATGGTGTTTTTGGCATCTGGGGACCTCAAAATGAAAAGTTATCATGGTCTCGGGCTTAAGTCTTACCATGAGACCTACGGTAATAGCTTCTTCCCTATAGGGGAAATTCGCTAAAAGCTTTGAACTAAGTACAATTTCTAAATCCTTGACAAAATAAAAACCAAAATGTAAACAAATAAACACATGTTTTTTAACTCATTTAAATCTTAGTATTGATTACATATGATCAAACCAAATGGCATTGGACATTTTCAAATATCAGGTGCTGCCATCTAGGGGATAAATTGTTAATGGTTTGGGATAATTCTACAGGAGAACGTTATCCCTCCAATTCTTATATTAATGATTTATTTGTTCACGAATTATAAATATAAACCCTTTTTCTCATTTGGGGAAAACCTTTCACTGTATACTAAGTACGTAAAGTTTCATGAAATGTATTTGATTGATATTTAATCATGATAGTTTCTTTGTAATTGGAAATTATCTCTTTTGTATCTCACAGTTTAATAAAAGCATTTTCCACCAATGTTAATTTAAAGGCATTTTTTACAAATTTTAAAGTCAAATTACTAAATAATGGTTGGGTGGATTAAAAATTTTCTTTCATACAAATCTTCCCCTGGCATTAAGGAACACAACAAAAAAAGAATCGTCCAATTTGGTGCACTCGTTCTCGAGTTATGGAGTCACGTCAAAAAAAAGGGATTGTGATTTATTTATATAGATTGATCAGCTGTAATCCTACACTCTAACAGGAGCAATGTGTTTGTTGGTTTGATTTTAAAATATATCTCAGAATCCAGATGTATTTTTAATAAACTTTGGGATTAGGGGGGTTTTGGGCCTCAACAATTGATTGGTAAAATCTCAACCCCAGGAAAACTCAAATTTGGACAAAAAATACTCATTGGAATCATAACAGCTGAAAATGAATCATAACAGTGAACGGTAGAAGTAACACATATTGTAAAGTACCATAAAATAATTCCTTGAAAAAAGTGCCTAGTACCATTTACTCAAGATTGCATATATAGTGGGTATATCCAAAACGATTCAAAAGTGTACACATGAGAAATATGAACTGAAGGGTTGTTGAGTTATTATATCAACTGGAGTGACCCTAACATGCATAAAAGAGGCAATTAAGCGAAGCCAATTAGCTCGTTTTAAGGAGGGGCGGTAAAAATGACTTCAGGCCTCTGAGAAAACTCTGTCTCCCAGGTACTTATTAGTGAATTTCCTTTGGAAAGTGAACTATTAGCATGACCCGCACGGTGAAACTTAAGCCCGGGACCACCATAGAAGTTCCTAACGTGACCCCCTGAACACGTTTTGGGGGGTCCTTCAATATATATATATATGTGTGTTTGCACTCTAGCGGTCGCCTTTTTTGTTCGATTTACTTCAAATTTGGTAGGTACATTCCTTTTTGTAATCAGTTGGACAAGTTCGTTGGGCAAAACAATCGGAAAAGTCTAACCCTCTTTTTTGGGGATTTTAAATTTTGAAATTTGGGGTTTTGGGCCCAAAAAGGGTCAGATAAGCCCTAAATGTACGATTAATGGATTAGAGGTTATAGATCGTAAAAAGGCGAAAATTTTAAGCCCCTTCTCATCATTCTAGCACTAATACTTACCGAGTTATTAAATAAATTAAAATTGAGTAAACACAGTACGTTGTCTTATGGGGATTTTACATTGGAAAAGGCTGTTTTTCATATCTTGATGTAGTTTTATCACTCCTAACACCCCCATACCGATTTTTGATCCTGATGGTACATCCTCCTAAGCTTACAATTCACAACATTGCCATCCCAATCCTGCATTTAAATAGAACCAGGTGCATCAGAACAGCCAACAAACTGAATATTTTCCATTTTGCTAAAAATGTCAATTTTTTTTTAAACCCGTTATTTGATTTTTGAAAGTTTTTACTGGGGAAATTCACTTCCCTAACGTCAGCGTGCTGCGTGCGAACTCGTTTATTTTTTTACCTAATCAGTTTTGTAATTTAAACAGCACGTGTAAACATTAGCATTGACTTATTTTCCAGTCGATAAAATCGAAACATAAGCTTATAGCCTTTACAAGCAAGATTAGTCATTAAGTGCAGCTTGTAAAAGATTGAGTTGGTGAACTGAAAATGTATTTCAATTTCCTTATAAAGTGTCTATTGTACAGCGCACGCATATTGAACAAAATAAACCAACCTTTTGAAAACAAACGAATTATTTTCTTTAGTCTAAAATGAGTAATACTGTATTGTTGTAAGTTAACTTCAAATAGCTTATCAACAGTTTTACCGTGGAAGATTCTCTAGATTTTAGCTCTCCGAGCAGTTGACTTACCGATGGTGTAGAATGTTTGGCAAGGGGCTGGGGATGGGAGGATGATGCAAAGTGTTATTTTGGAAATAGGTCGCAGTATATATAGTATACAAATGCAGCTGCACTCTCCTAGGCCTAGCCCGGTCCCCGCATCCCTCTGGCTTGCATATTTAGTTACAATACCATAGTCCAGTATCAGCTGTGCAGTATGCACACGGCTAAGGATGAGCTATATTTAACTCATCCAATCTTGGACTGGTAAATCTTTAATAAATCGGAGTTTCCAAAAAAGAAATACGAGTATACGCTGCCGTGCTGATATTATAACATTAAGAGAAACAAATACCCCCGTAGCAGCAAACCTGCGTACTCAGCGAATTTCCAATGCATATATATGTATATTAATACCACATAAAGCCACATACCAAGTTTCATCAATATACATTCATAAATAAACGATTTATGACATTTTAATTATTCTCCATAAGAATAACATGGCAGCTGAGTATGCAGGTTTGCTGAAGCAAGGAACACAAAAAATGGGGTTTTATACAAATATCAATACAACTCATCTAGGTAAAGCGACATACCAAATTTCATTAATTTATTTTCATAATGAAGGCAGATAACACGTTACTTATTCTCCATAAGAATAACATGGGGCTGAGTACGCAGGTTTGCTGCTACGGGAGCCTTGGGTAAAAAATTGTCTTTTTGAGCAAATATCAATGGTCCACAACCAGATGAAGCCGTATACCAAGTTTCGTCAGTATACGTTGATAAATAGGCGAGATATAAAATTTTTCTTTTCCTCCATAAGAATAACATTAGACAACGTACTGTGTTTAGCACTTTCAATATCTCGGTAACCAATTGACGTAGAGAAATGATCAAAATACCAAAAGTTGTGTTTTTTTAAGCTGAATCCAATGGTGAAAACTAAAATTTGAATATTTCAAAAATTATATGTGAAAAATTCGAAAAACCCATTTTTGGGGTACAAAACCCCCCCAAAATACCCCTTCAGGTAGAGCGATCTGGCTGGTTTTCGAACTTAAAGTCATAAATGTTGCTTTACACGTTTATACCAAATTTCATCAAAATCGGATCATTTTTACGAGAGTTATCGTGCTCACGGACACATATATATATATATATATATATATATATATATATATATATATATAGATATATATATATATATATATACAGTATCGAACGAATGGTGTTTTTGGGGTCTGGGGACCTCAAAACGAAAAGTTATCATGGTCCCGGGCCTAGGTCTTACCATGCCGACTACGGTAATAGCTTCTTCCCTATAGGGGAAATTCGCTAAAACGAGTTCGCACGCAGCACGCTGACGTGAGGGAAGTGAATTTCCACTTAAAAAACTATAAAAACTCAAAATCAGTTAAAAACATACATTTATTCCAACTTTTATTCTAATCTGAAAACATTGGTTTTTTTGGCTGTTCTGATGCTCCTGGTTCTATTTACCTGCAATGCTGGGAATACAATTTTGCGCATTATAAGGTTAGGAGAAGGTCCAGTCAGGCTTTAAAGTAGGCGTGAGTTTATTGGGGATGGTAAAAGAACACCAACAAATGAATAACAGGCTTTTCTAATGTAAAATCCCCATAAGACAACGTACTGTGTTTGGTAGATACACATTTTCTTTAATAACTCGATAAATATTTATGCTAGAATGACGAGAGAGGGCTTAAAACTTTCGCCTCTTTAATTCCCATCTTTTTACATGCATTTATTTTACATACGGGGCTTTTCTGACCCTTTTTGGGCCCAAAAACCCAAAATTTGAAAGATTAATCCCCCAAAAAAGGGGTTTAGAGTTTTCCGATTGTTTTGCCCAACGAACTTGTCCAATTGATAACAGAAAGGAACGTCCGTACCAAATTTGAAGTAAATCGGACAAAAAATGCGACTGCTAGAGTGCATACACACACATATACATATATATATATATATATATATATATATATATATATATATATATATATATATATATATAAAATTTTGAACGGCCCCCAAAACGTGTTCAGGGGGTCACGTTAGGAACTTCTATGGTGGTCCCGGGCTTAAGTTTCACCGTGCGGGTCATGCTAATAGTTCACTTTCCAAAGGAAATTCACTAATATGTCAGTGTTTTGAAGGGGCTTCAACATGGTGCTGCTGTAAATTACGCTTTATGGGCTTTGGTCACGACATGCCTTGTTTTACCTACCAGTGCCGGGGAGGCCGAGCCACGCTCTGTGATATTTGATTAGTTTAGTGGGTGAAAAAGATGGCCACTCTGTATGCAATCTTTATTCAATGGTTTGTGTCACTGTTTTCAAGAAATCACTTGTTGGTACCTACCTTGTGTAAGTGATACTTTGACAGTTCACTGGATGGATTATTCGCAGTTATGATTTTTTTTTAAATTTTGATTTGAAACTCCATAAGCCCAATGTTAAAATTTACAATTTTCAAATGAGGTTTTTAACAAAATTTTAATTTTTCTGGGGTTGAGGTTTTTACTAAACGTATTGTTATGACCAAAAGCTCCTGATTCCTAAGTTTTAATAAAATCGTTCCGATAGATTCCGAGATTAGTTTGGCGAACAATCAGACAAAAATTGCTCGTATTAGAGTACAACGTAGGATATTACACGAGTGGTGGATCTTTATGCTCTTTAAAATTTTCTAAATTAGTATTAGATGATAAGGAGATAAGAAATATGCGAAATAGTGCTTTAAAGAGGAAAGAAAATTAAAGCCCAGTGATCAAAGTCACCATTACCTTTCGTTAAATAGGGGTGGCGGAAAACTACCCCCAGAAAAGTATCCCCATGAAAAAACTCCTTCGTCATTTTGACGTCAGAGGTTTGGGGGTAGTTTTCCGGCCGTGAAATTTAAGGATAGATAAATTATTATTTATTTTACTAGGCCAAAATTTCACGGTTTGAAGTGGTTGAATTAGGTGGTGGTAATTTAATACAAATATCAGTAAAGCTAACACCAGAAAACTACCCCCAGAAAACTACCCCCCAGAGTACTAATCTGCAGAGTACGGCTACCGGAATCCCACACCCCCAGAAAACTAGCCCCAGAAATCTAACCCTAGAAAACTACCCCCCAGAGTACTAATCTGCAGAGTACGGCTACCGGAATCCCACACCCCCAGAAAACTAGCCCCAGAAATCTAACCCTAGAAAACTACCCCCCAGAGTACTAATCTGCAGAGTACGGCTACCGGAATCCCACCCTCAGAAACTAGCCCCAGAAACCTAACCCAGAAAACTACCTCCTCCAATGAATCTCCCTGCTGTAGGTAAAAGTTGATGCAGGTAAAGTTTATCTACCACTAAACGGGAACATCGGTTATTTAGTAGTCTGTATTTATTATATTTTATCATCCTAAACTATGCTCGATAACGTACATCATATTAACCTTTCCTGCATGGCAATTGTTTTCCCTCATGGTCACACAAAATCCCTCACGTTCGGGATGAAAAAAATGTTAATATTATCTTATTTTAACGTTTATAAATTTATACCTCAAATATTATTCTTTTAAATAATGTTTTTGTTAATTCTTAAAAGAATTATTTTTCCAAGTTAAAAAATTGAAACATTATAAATACATTAAATACATGTTTAAATACATTAAAATAATGTTTTCCTTCGTATAACGATTTTTGGGTCTAGGGATACTTCGTAACTAAGGATTTTTAATAAACTGATAAATATTATAATTATATTATCCACCTACCATCGGTGAAATAAAAGGGAAGTGAATGTCCACATAACAAAACTTTAACAAATCAATAACGGTGTTAAAACATAGTCTTAATCTATTTTTTATGAAACTCTGAAAAAATTTAATTTTTTGGCTGTTCTGATGTTCCTGGTTATATTTACCTGCAATGCTGGGATACTAATGTTGCGCATTATACGGTTAGGATAAGGTCCAGTCAGGATTAGAAGTAGGCGTGGAGAAATTTGGGATGATAAAACTACACCAACATATGAATAACAGGCTTTTCAAATGCAAAATCCCCATAAGACAACGTACTGTAATTAGTCAACATACATTTTTTTAATAACTCAGTAAATATTTACGCAAGAATTATGAGAGAGGGCTTAAAACTTTCGTCTTATTAATCTCAATCTTTTTACATGCATTTATTTTACATCCGGGGCTTTTATGACCCTTTTTTGGGCCCGAAAACTCAAAATTTTAAAACTTAAAACCCCAAAAAGGGTATTAGAGTTATCCGATTGTTTTGTCCAACGAATTTGTCTAAGGGATTATAAAAAGGAATGCCCCTACCAAATTTAAAGTAAATCGGACAAAAAATGCGACCTCTACAGTATAAACACACACGCACAAACGCACATATATAATTTTTAACGACCCCTCAAAACTTGTTCAGGGGGTCACGTTAGGAACTTCTATGGTGATCCCGGGCTTAAGTTTTCCGTGCGAGTCATGCTAATAGTTCACTTTTCCATTGGAAACTCACTAACAAGGTAGGCTGCTATATCCGATTAACGTCCGCTGTCTACAAAACATCAGCGGTTATATCCCCTGTAGTTTGGGAAGGGATTTATTCGCATAAATAAAATATGTGGAATCTTCCATGTTTGCTCATACGTTAAGGCGATTTTTACAAACACAATTCCTACGTTATGTCTGAACCGATTTAATATACCGGGTGTCCAAAAAGTCCCGGGTCGGTTAAATATTTGTCGAAATATTTAAAATAGAGCTACAAAACTTTGCACAAAGTTACTGGACATAAAAATCTATTTTAATACATATTCAGTGATCCGATACTTCCTCAGGGGGACGGCCCGCTAGGAGTCAGAAGAAAATCTTAAATGTAAGCATAGGTTGATATGCATATCAAATAAAAGGTCTTTATTAGTAGAGTACAGAGCCGCAAACCCGACCTCAAACGGAGAAACGAGTCAAAAGTGACAGCCGTTCAAAGATGGCTTGAGTTTGCAACTTAGGTTAATGTAGAAAATAAACTGACGAGCCTTTTGATTTTAACATTACTAACCCAAAACGGTTTACAATTAATATTGTTGTAGAATAATAAGTTTCATTATTTCTGAGAGGGATCGAAAATAAAACAAACAAGGAAAATGAATGAGCCATGATAAACCTAAAAGAGAAAGTTATTTGTGACTGATAGTGTGTTCCATGACCTTGATTACATTTACCTAAGTTGCAAACTCAAGCCATCTTTGAAGGGCTGTCATTTTTTACTCGGTTATCCGTTTGAGGTCGGGTTTGCGGTTCTGTATTCTACTAATAAAGACCTTTTATTTGATATGCATATCAACCTATGCTTACATTTAAGATTTTCTTCTGACTCCTAGCGGGCCGTCCCCCTGAGGAAGTAGCGGATCACTGAAGATGTGTTAAAATAGATTTTTATGTCCAGTAACTTTGTGCAAAGTTTTGCAGCTCTATTTGAAATATTTCGAAAAATATTTAACCGACCCGGGACTTTTTGGACACCCTGTTTAATGAGGTATCAAAATAATAACCTTAATCCGTAGTTATGCAAGAAGTGGTTTTCAGTTTTCACTATCTCTATTCTGAAGGACATAAGCCGGCATAATAATTACTTTTTTGCCCTCCAGAACAACCTAGAGACCAATTTTAATTCAGTTGCATTCCAAACCTTCTCTTTGTGCATTAAAACACAGTTACAGGGTATTAAAATTGGTTTTTTAGCTAAATCTAAATACACAAACTTCTGGAAAGGTAACACAATCAGTATAGTGCTTATGATAGATGAACTTTGCTCGATTTCGAGCAACATGTCCATTAGTTCAATTGTAGTTTGAAGCTCTGTGACCGGCGACAGTGTTCATTGCTCGCACAAGTTGCATTGCAGACTGCTCGGCTGAGACGGCTGCACCGCTGCTTCCAAGTGCAGTGGATGCACATGCACTGACCTGCGCCACTGCACATGCACTTGCACCGGCGCACCGCACCCGCGACCTACCCCACCCGTACTCCAGTTAGGGGTTGATGCACCCTTACAACTACTACAACTTCTACATTCTATTCATCGTCCTACTATTTTTATCGCTACTACAAATACGCGGTCAGTTTTGTGCTTTCTATTCAGAGTTGTTGAGTTGCTTTCAACATACTTGGTGGTTTGGAGTGTTTTTAATGTGACTTGTCACATTGGGAGAGACAATTTAAATGTGTTTAAGGGCGATACGCATTTTACCGTATCACATTTAACTTTCAGTCTTGGATGTTTGGATTTTTGGACCATTGAGAGTTTTTTCCAATACTTATTTCGGTATCATATTTTGCTTACTTAATTGGTCAAAATTGTTGAATATATTTTATAATTCCGAAAACAGCATATAACAATGAAGCTATGCAGACATACACAGCTCACAATAATCAATACTTGGACGTATTTTAGTTGTTTTTGGCGTAATGTAGGGATGACATGTAGTGGATATCCAACTTTTTAGCGAATTTCCTCTATAGGGAAGAAGCTATTACCGTAGTCGGCATGGTAAGACCTAGGCCCGGGACCATGATAACTTTTCGTTTTGAGGTCCCCAGACCCCAAAAACACCATTCCTTCGAAACTGTATATATATGCATATATGTATGCTGCATATATATAAGCAGCATTTATGACTTTAAGTTCGAAAACCAGACGGATCGACCTATCCGAAGGGGTATTTTGGGGGGGTTTTGTACCCCAAAAATGAGTTTTTTGAGTTTTTTACATAAAATTTTTGAAAAAGTAAAATTTTATTTTTCCCCATTTGAATAAGCTTAAAAAGACGCACAATTTTATGTTTTAATCATTGCTCTACGTCAATTGGTTACTGAGATATTGAAAGTGCTAAACACAGTACGTTGTTCAATGTTATTCTTATGGAGGATAATACAAATTGTATACCTCGCTTATTTATCAACTTATCCTGACAAAACTTGGTATATTGCTTCACTTCATTGTGGTCTATTGATATTTGCACAAAAACCCATTTTTTGCCCGATAGTTCCCGTAGCAGCAAACCTGCATACTCAGCCCCATGTTATTCTTATTGAGAATAATTAACGTGTTATCTCCTTTAATTATGAACATAAATTAATAGAACTTGGTACGTGGCTTTACCTAATTGAGTTATATTGATATTTGTATAAAAGCCCATTTTTAGCGTTCCTTATTTCAGCAAACCTGCATACTCAGCCGCCATGTTATTCTTATGGAGAATAATTAAAATGTCATAAATCGTTTATTTATGAATATATATTGATGAAACTTGGTATGTGGCTTTAGTGGTATTAAGATAAATTAATATGCATTGGAAATTCGCTGAGTATGCAGGTTTGATGCTACGGGGGTATTTTAGTAAACCTAGGTTAACTTATACCACATTTTAAAGGTCTTTATTAGTAGAGCACACTGCCACAATCCCAACTTCAAACGGAAAACTGAGTTAAAAATAGTTGCCGTTTAAGCAAAACTAGCAAAATTTTGAAACACGATAAGCTTCGTAGTTATATGAGTTTATGTACAGACATATGTGATCCATATATAAGGCCGGTATATATAGTTACGGATATTGATGATTCGATATAGATTAGGAAAGATTTTTCTTGTATTTAATAAGTCTAGACCCTTCTTTGTTCTGCACACTTGTTCTCAAAATTACAAAACAATTTTCCTATTTAAATAATAAGTAAAATTGTATTTAAAGTTTTAAGGATTAACTGGAATAACTTACAGTTGTCTCAACATAAGATATAGTGGTTGAATAAATGTTTAATTAATAAATTGAAAAAGGAATAAAAAAGGTGCATTGCACTGAGAAATATCGACGGGGCCGGCCGGTGGCGTCGCGACGCTGCAGTGGGACTGTACAATGTGCATTACAAGTGTTGAATATACTATAGCGTAATTATAGTTGTATTCTTCTAACGTGGTGCCAGATGTGCCAAATATGCATGATATTAGAGTTCGTGCCAGACTCAAAGTTTGAAGAACTCTACTGTAACTAGCTTTTATTAGTGGTATCGTTTAGTTCAAATACAAAGCTTTTCTCATCTTTTCGTCCAGTTTTTCATTGACGGTCCAATTAGTTATCAGTTTACTCTTGAAGTTAAGGCATTCACACATGTAAAGGGCTGCTAACTTGTGGAGACGGATGAATGAAAACACTTTCATTATGCAATTTAAAACTCTACAAAAAGGTATTTATTTCAAATTTTACTGGCATGGTGTTTTGTGGTTATTTTTATAAATTTAATTAGGTAACTTTATTTACGAAAAATATAGTAATTTTGGAAACACTGGTAAATTATTTCTGACAGATCCTAACTCAGCAGATAAAAAAATACTAATTATGACCTTACCAGAAACGGACGATTCTAAAATTATGTTCCCAAATGGGGGGAGGGTGTGATCCCTAACTCTTTCCCCCCAACTATGTTGGAGACAGGGCCTTGCTGCATTTCCTGTGCCTGTCTCCAACCTCACAATCGGATCAATGATGTATCCCCAACAATTCTTTCTATCACTCGTACTTGTGTCACTTTTTTCTACCTCGTAAATTCTTGAAAATCGTCTAACTTACTGGGTTTTCCCATTACCTCCCCATATTTCACTCGAAGGAACATTTGTGATTGGATTCATTCGGAATCTTTTCCTTTTATCTTATACTAGTTTTGTACATAGACAAATCCAGAAAACTTCATTAAATACCGGTATCTAGATATCTCAAAGGCGATATGAAAAATTATATTTGCATTATGGTTTAAAAATTATGAAGAATGTTTTCTCCTTCATAAACTAACGTGAAAAAGGCCGAAGCTCGAACCAGTTCGGGACCTTAGTGTCTGTTTTTTACACCCTTAAGATCTCGAGACACCGTAATCACCTTGCACCTGCGGGGGAAGGCGCAAATAGCGCTAGTCGATGCCTACTCATCCGGGGGAAGGCGCAAATAGCGCTAGTCGATGCCTTCCTCATCCGGGGGAAGGCGCAAATAGCGCTATTCGATGCCTTCCTCATCCGGGGGAAGGCGCAAATAGCGCTATTCGATGCCTTCCTCATCCGGGGGAAGGCGCAAATAGCGCTAGTCGATGCCTTCCTCATCCGGGGGAAGGCGCAAATAGCGCTAGTCGATGCCTTACTCATCCGGGGGAAGGCGCAAATAGCGCTAGTCGATGCCTACTCATCCGGGGGAAGGCGCAAATAGCGCTAGTCGATGCCTTCCTCATCCGGGGGAAGGCGCAAATAGCGCCAGTCGATGGCTTCCTCTTCCTATCAAAATATGATTTACTCCTTGGTCATTTTTACTTCCAATTTCCCTTCCAGGATAAAATATCCATGACAAATTCCGTAACATTTTTCCCCAGATACTTTTTAATTTAAATTACATTTTGCGAGCCCCATGGAACAGCTTTAGACGATGGCTAGGCTATTGTAGTCCTGATTCTAATAATAATACATAATTAAACACTGTAAATATAATTTCACTATCACGGTCAATAAACAAACACAACTTCCATCACAGCTAACCAATAGTACTAGATGAGTTGTCGCTGTATGTGACACAGTGGTGACACATAGTCTCCCAAGGAACCGGGTTTGGGGGGAGGCTAATGGTTTCCAAAAATTATATTATGGACATGAGTCATCCTGGTAAGCCAGCTCGCCGTCGGTCAGTTCCGAATTTTGGGTTGCTTGAATTTCCAATTAATATAGACTCCATGTGGGCAGTTATTATAACAGTAATTATGGACATCCTAGTCTGTGTATGTGAGGCATAATTTAATTTTTTTGCAGATGATGTATTATGCATTTTAATGATGTATTTGTTGTTTTTTATTTCATATATCAATATAATTAAAAGTACGCATTTCATTAAATACAACATAGTTTATAAAATAAAAGTAGAACGGCGTTATTATAACTATTTTTGCCCAACAGCTTCTCTTGTTCACCTTTATTAGTTCTGTTTTACAGTCTAATCAAATCACACAGGTGAACAAATTATATAATTCATTGCTCTTTCTTTAAACTTCATTGTTGGTGAGTTTATGTTAGTTAAATCATAGCTATACATTAGGTAAACATTTTATTTTTATGCTTAACATTATGCTAAAGTAGACATATGCTGGTAAGTATGTAAGCGCTGACATCCACAAATATAAATACATAATTTCCGTTTGTACGCTATTCAAACGTGCAATTATTTAAAATAGTGCAACTATATTTAAATTGTGGTTGGCAACTATTTAATGTGAAATTAAAGAGTCGTAAATTATGTTTGATTTGAATAGAAAAAAAGCAAAGAAAACTGTGTAGAAACTTGATTATTAGTTAAGAAACCCCCTTTTCACTTACAACGATAAAATTTGGCGTTGTTGTCTTAAGAATCCATTTTTAGGGCCTATAGTCTGATTAGGGAGTGCGGCTGGAGCTCGGCTCTACCTGCGAGGGACCCAACTCACGCACGCACACTCACCACCGTCCTAATTGCCTGAAAGCCCCGATCCCCTTCACTACCTAGAAATATAACACCTGCTGTATGATACCTCAAAATCGCAATTCATTTCAAGTTAGATATACATTAAAAAGCTTTGTGTCACTAAATTTGTTGTTTAATTCCATGAAAAATGAGTCCAAACACGAAATGATTATGACAAAAAATAGTTTACTTAATGGGGATGGTAAAAAGTCAGATTGGTTAGAAACGTTTATCGTCGTTGGCAGCCTTATCGTCGATTTCATAGGTTGGCATCGGCGGTTTATGCAGACGTACAAGTTGATAGACCTCAGGTTTTCTCAAGTCCTTTGTGAAAGGAATCCCGCGGTTCATATTCGTAACTTCTAGTATTGAAATGTTCGTAACTTCTAAATTTTTTAAGCAAAATATATATTGTTTGGTATCATTTTACTTATCATTTTGAGCTAATGTCAAAAGCATTAATAGATTTTACAACGAAGGTAAAATTTAAAAAACTGATAGTCAAATTTCTGTGAGCCAGTGATGACTCAGGCGGCAGGTCAGTGGTCCGTCCTAATCCCCTGCGTCTGTGTGTGTGAGGCCTGCGTGTGTGTGAGTAGAGCCCACCCTTCTGCCAGCCGCATTCCCGTAACAATCAGAGTATAATTAACGGGCCGATGCTGGGTAGCAAGAGTGTGTGTGTGTGTGTGTGTGAGACAAAGACTTAAAACCTCGATGGTGTGAGAGAGGGAGAAGATGTGCGAGAGAGTAAAGAGATGTGCGAGTGAGATAGAAATATGGTGCGCAGGTGCCTGCACGTGCGAGTCGGGGTGCTATGGGCGGCTCAGGGGTAGGTCAGGTGCCTGCACATGCGAGTCGGGGTGCTATGGGCGGCTCAGGGGTAGGTCAGGTGCCTGCACATGCGAGTCGGGGTGCTATGGGCGGCTCAGGGGTAGGTAGCTGTCTGGCGTGCGGTGTCGGTCTGAAATTAAAAAGTTTATTCTACACAACTTTGTTATGAAACTGTATACACTGTGTACATATACTTGTGTAAAACTGCCGTTGTACACCCTTGGCTTGGGTTAGCCGAAGTTTTAAACCACTTGAATAAAAAACAAACGAGATACAAACTTTATTTCCTGAAAAAATAAAAAATTTACTAAAATCAATTTAGGTAACCCTTAAGTATATATTTTTTAAATACATAAACAAATTTTGAAACAATTATGTTTGGCCGTTTTCAACTAGTGTAGAATTCAAAATACCCCTAAAACGGCACTTCAGAGGGCGAAAAAACAAGATAACGGAAATATTTTCCCACAAAAATGTGTGTTTCTGATTTGTATAATCTCAATAAACAAAATTCATTGAGAACAAAATTAAAAAACTTTGACTGCACTGCCTTAAACGCGCTAGAAAACACAATTTACTCATTCATAATTTTGAATTCCTGTTCCCCTCCCAGGAAATAAAACATCCATTACAAGTTTTTCAACATTACTTTCCCTATCTAATTCCATTCATCAAAATCGGTACTTTCGATCCTGTAATTGCAAAGCATCGCGTATCTTTCCACCCTCCCCTCCAATCACTGGACTCCGGGCGCCACCAATAATCGCCAGAATTGCCTGACCTAGTTGCGGCACGTACGTCGCTGTCGTGTTATGTAAAGACGTTCTAGTGGTTGTCCCAGATAGATTACACCGGTCGTGATAAGAGATGACCTTGGGTCCGCTACCTCCTTCAGTTCCCTATCAACCCGTGGTCAAGGCAACAGCTCCAGCATGGTTCATGGTAAGTCATTCCGACCACAACACTTGCACATAGACAATATTGCCGCGTCTAGTGAACCCGCCGCACCTCTGCGTCTCAAGCGTAGAAAATGCTTAAGCACAGAACTAATTGTTTAGAAGAAAACATTTCGAACACCTGCCTCAAGTTATTTTCATTGTCATGTAATGTTAAGTTCATTGTCAGATTACATCAAAGTGAAACAACCACCCAATCAATTCAGAAAGAGTACCTCGAGGCTTTTATAAAATGTAAGCTTGTTAATTAATATCTTTACTGTACTTAAACTACATAAACCATTGGTTTTATAAAGCACACCCTATTGTAATAAATAAATGAATAATTGAAAAGGATCTTACAGAGTTAGGACTATTTATGTAAAATTAAATAGAGCATTTTTAGACCTTAAAACAAAAAGGTTAATAAGTTATTTTAGAAAGATTGGAAGACTATTCTTTGATACCGCGTTTAATTTGATATTCAATTTGTAATACAATTCTAATGTGTAATTTTTAAATTATTTTAGAAACATTTTAAATAATAATAAATTTACACATTTGGCATAGTGCAGGCTAGGATCAGAGAAGGCTCAAATGGAAAGCCTTGGATTAAAGAATTAGAAAATATAGAGATTTTATAAAATGTGTCACCCAAGCACCCATAAATTATTCCCATGAGAAAGCATGGAGGAAATGTCAGGTTTATTTACATAACATATGTGTAGTAATATTGAATTAATGGAGTAAAATAATAATATAGCTCATCATAAACGTAACTAGTAAGTATCCTAATTCTGATGTATTTTTTAGGTTATTTTTGTATAATACATGGTTTGCTCTTTCGTGCATGTTGTCATGTTTGTAGTGAATTTCTTTTGGAAAAGTGAACTATTAGCATGACCCGCACAGTGAAACTTAAGCCCGGGACCACCATAGAAGTTCCTAAAGTGACCCCCTGAACACGTTTTGGAGGGTCGCTAAAAAACGTATATATATATATATATATATATATATATATATGTGTATTCGCACTCTAGCGGTCACAATTTTTTTCCGTTTTACTTCAAATTTGATAGAGACATTCCTTTTTTATAATCAGTTGCACAAGTTCGTTGGGAAAAACAATCGGAAAACTCTAACCCCCTTTTTTGGGGATTTTAAGTTTTCAAATTTTGAGTTTTTGGGCCCAAAAATGGCCAGAAAAGCCCCGAATGTACACTTTTACACATTAACTTATTGTACTTAAAAAACAAAGATTTTAAGCCCTCCCTCATCATTCTAGCAGTTATATATGGTGCTCCCCCCTTCTATTTTATATTTTTATTTAATGTTGTCCCCCACGATTTAGTATTTTTGCCCCCCCCGATTTTATATTTTTGCTCCCCCATTTTTATTTTTGCCCCACCCCCAATTTTATATTTTGCTCCCCCCTTCCCGATTTTTATTTTTATTTTATGTTCCCCCGATTTTTATTTTTGCCCCCGATTTTCATTTTTGCTCCCCCCCAGAATTTAAATTTTGCTCTCCCCGCCGATTTTATATTTATGCTCCCCCCTCCCCTCCCTGATATTTTTAATTTTTTTGTACTTGAGTCTTTTATTTCTAAAAGCGAATCCAAAGTGTTATGTGTACCGATTTGGAGTCGCAAACGACACGCCGTTTACTACCCGACAGAGATCCTCGAGTTAGCAACAGGACCCGAACTATCTGCCAGTATATTTTGTTAACTTTTATTTAATTGTACATTAAACGTGTACAATATAATTTTAATATTGGAAAATAATGTAGATTGTTATTTGCTGTAGTTAATCTACCATTTATATACAACCCGTACGAAGGACGGGTACACAGCTAGTTTAATATATTTAAATAAGTAAGTTTTTATGATTTTTGTGTGAAAACTAACTATTTGTTTATACTTTGGGATGCAATCCCAGCCATCTTTACAATTTCCCCTTAAAATTGGTATAACGTCTATTTAAAAAAAGTTATAAAAGTTATAAACGAGTGAATTAATCCAACACTCAACATTTAAAGCGAATTACTGTATATCGAGTGTGAAAACATTATACAGTGCCCAGGGTTATTTTCCGAATGAAGAATAGTCATGCGAGTTATTTTTTTTCGAAGAAGCTGGCTCCCATAACATGTTGTTTACATGTTTGACGAGTCAGGAGGCTGAGCAAAATCCTGAGAATTTTGTGATGGTTTGATTCTGAATCCAGCTGCCATTGGTCATTGGGCTATTAATTAATTATCTTTGCTAAAGAAGCAGCCTATCTTAGTCACATGACTACACAAAACATCACACCTATTATGTAGTCATCATTCATTCATATTCACCCTAGTTGCGACGGCGTCTTACACAGTGATTAAGTGGTAATCATCATCTGTTTTTTTATTATTTTCCTCTGATTACACACAATGTGGGATATTGTACAGCCACTTGAAGTAAAGAGTCTGAAGGAAAGGGAAAGGTATTGCAAATCATCCCAAAAGGGAAAGATAACCACTCCTCAACCAATCACCTGGGTCAGATCGGGACAACCCCAGATTGATTCGCTCTCTAACCCCGTTGACCTTTTGTGTCTATCAGAAGAGGATCTTCCACTCCAGGGATCCCTGCAACCCCACCTGTCTTCCAGGACCCGTTGAAGGCCCTTCCCCCAGGAAAGTTCGACCCCTAGCCAGAAAGGCTTCAAGAGTTTGTCGGGTGACAGCCTTTTCTCTCGGGCACCCCTCCTGGACAGGCAAGGAAGATCCAGCATTCCTGCCGAAGACTCTGACCTGACTGGGTATCCAGGTTCAGCTGGTCTCCGATTTGAAGAAACCACCTTCCGAAGCAAGGAGGTGCCAAGGTAAAAGGGTTGCTGGTTACACTGGATGTCCAAAAGAACTACCCTGTTGTGGCAACCACCCAATGTTGACTTCAAAACTGATGTATTACATTGTATACATGTAGAGGTTAAATATTAGGCAAATTGAATTTTTCTTTTGTCTACTTTATAGAATAGCGGAAGTAAATTAAAATATTAACTATTACTAGCAAACCCAGCTGCTGGATTTCCAGCATTTTTTATGTTTTTATCAGGTGCTGTTAAATGTTCAATTACATTTATTTCTATTCTTCCATAAGATTAAAATTGGAACTTTGAAAGCCCAGGGAGCAGAGCCCTGAAGGTATAAAACGTCTTCCAAACCCCCAAAAGGCACATCTAGACGTCAAGGGCTTTCAAATAACACATCAACCATGGCACTAGTTTCGCCAAGTAGCCCGTTCACAAAAATCGCCTTTTTTGTAATTAGATAATGATGATTTCACATTAAAATGTTACATTGAAGTGAGTTAGTACATTTTACAAACAAGTTTTTCACTGTAGTTTGTTAACCGTTCAACAGGTTTTCCTAACTTGGTGCCAGTTAACATGTAATTCTGAATTTTCCATAACAATTTTAGAAATTACAATCTTCTCCCGAAAGCAAATTACATAGGGAAGTTTTAAACAATTGCATTCTCTTTTATTCAAAGAATATTGGGAAGAGTTGTATGTTCGGGAGAGTAACTACAAGAAAATCGTTGAGGCATTTAATGAAAGGCAAAGTCAAACACAGACCGCGACATGCGAAGTTCCAACGCCCCCGCCCCCCGTGGCATCACTCACCCCCCCACGTGGAGCTTCCGTCTTCAGACAGTTTTAGCTCTGCCCTAGATTTGTTCCTATGGATCTTTTTCGGGGAACAGTGACGGTATGAGTTCAGCCCATCCAGTATCTTGATTTACCACATTCTAGAGATTTGTCATAGATCGATTCTAATCAAACCAATTAATAAATTTAATAACTATATAAATGGTTTGATTAAATAAGAGTAGGAATGAAGATAGTTCATATTATGAATATACCTTGTACACGAACATAATGGCGTTTCCTCTGTATATTCTCAACAAAACACATTTATTAAAAAATAACAAAAACAATATTAAGAGACTTGGGAATAGGTTCCCATAGAACATTTTTTGGGGAAAGTTTGAACATTATAATAAAATTTGTTGATGCTTTTCCTCACGCCTCTCATCATATTCAGGAATAGAAACACTAAACACAAATTTAAATTTATTTTTTCAGCTTTGGGATAAATTATTCGGCGTTTATATTCCTTAAATGTAAAAATATGGTTAAGCGACAACACGACGGTGCAATAAAACTGCCAAGGGCTCTCGGTTTACCTGGTTTGCAGGGCTACGACTACACGACGGTGGTGCAGCTGCGAGTGGGCTCCGTCGTGCTGTCGTAGTCTGCATGGGTTGACTGGTGTGTGTAACCCCATAACACACAAAGCCCCCAAAAACTACCCTTCCACCCACAAAAGGTCCGTAAGAGTAGTTTTGATATTCCTAAAATTTTGTGATTCATTCGCTTCCGCGGCAAAGGATATATTTTATATGATTGGATATAATTGATTTAAATACAAGAAGTGTTTGTTGCTTTTTTATATTGCTAAGTTTTACTAAATTATAGCTAGCTAATTTTAATATATTGCATCGAATATTTCTGAACCCAAAACAGAGGGCGTAACTCAGAGCAAGACAGCAACTCCTGGGAAATTGTTTTCCCTAAAGGGCTAGTCTCAGCAACCCGATTTTCCCGCTATCCTATCCACAAAAAGTTGAACATGATAACTGGAAACGCAAGGGACACTTTTTAGCGACACGCCTATCAAAAACCAAATAAATAGAGCGTTGTGTTTTCAACCTCTTTAAAAATTGCTCTTCTGAAAAGTAATAAAAATGAGATATGTCCTTTTGTACAATCAGTAACGATATAACCATTGTTTTACACTTTCCAAAGTAATGTACGATGTTTTAAACAATTAGTGCCTGGGGGGTCAAGCTTTGGTCGGGGAAGGCCAGTCAGTGTGTTTAGATGACTAGGAGTAATATTTCACCTCTTCCCCCCAACTGATGATTATCCGATTTTGTAGCTAATTTGCTTCTTTTCTGCATTTTTAAGGGCACTCCAGTTGTTATTTATAGCTCAATGTCCCTTGAATTTATTTCGGATATGACCACTCTATATATGCAATCTTCACTCAACAGTTTTAGTCACTGCTCTCAGGAAACAATGCCTCCTTGGAAACAACATGTTAACAACTTCATAAACAACACCAGGATTACTTTGACAGTTCCCTGGTTGATTATGAACAGCTGGTACAATTGCAATTCTTTAGTTTTGATTTTAAACTTCATAAGCCGAATGTTTTAACTTTTCACTTTCGTTCTTTACATTATTTCACTTTTTCCTGGGGATAAGACCTATCTAGAACTTATTTTTACCCTAGAAATTAATTATTTCCAACATTTGAAGGAAATCGATGTTGCCGTTTTTGAGTTCAGAGTTGCAAGCATGCACGCAAACCTTCCTCATATTTAATATAGGATGTGAAGTGATTTTAAACTAACTAGACACTCAGTTGTGGCATGGATAACGTTTTCTTCAAGACGGCCTCGCAGGTAGACGCGGAGGGATTAGCGGCTGGGGCTCGGTGCAGACTACGTCTATACGACTGAGCCGCTAATGAGATTCGGCAACGTCGCAGTCGTGCTGTCGTAGCCCTGCAGATATATCTATTGCCCCTCAGTGGGGCCAGCTCGCATTCAGCCGTGTAGTCGTACGACCAAAAATATTGCATTGATACTAATTGGACATTAATACTACTTAATTGGACACTATTGGTGTGTTTCCAGTTTACCCTTTTTAGCGAATTTCCCCTATAGGGAAGAAGCTATTACCGTAGGTCTCATGGTAAGACTTAAGCCAGAGACCATAACTTTTTGTTTTGAGTTCCCCAGATGTCAAAAACACAATTCCTTCAAAATGTTATATATGTCTAATTAAATTTGGTACAAATGTGTATAGCACCATTTATTTGAACGACTTCGAAAACCTGATGAATCGCACAATCCGAAGGGGGTTTTGGGGAGGGTTTTGAACCCAACAAATCTTTTTTTGGGGTTTCACATGTAATTTTTATTTAAATCAAATTTTAATTTATACCATTGAATTCAGCTATTAAGCTAAGAAAACAAACAATTTGGTATTTTTATCATTACCCTACGTCAATTGGTTACTGAGATATTGAAAGTGATAAACACAGTACGTTGTCTAATGCTATTCTTATAGAGAAAAATCAAAATTTTATATCTCGCTTATTTATTAACATCCACTGAAGAAACTTGGTATATGGCTTCATCTGGTTGTGGTTTGTTGTTGTTTGCACAAAAAAATTTCGCGTATGGTTCCCGTGGCAGCAAACCTAGGGACTCGGTCTCCATGTTATTATTATGGAGAATAATTAAAATGTTATATATCGCTGATTTATGAATGTATAAGGATGAAACTTGGTTTGTAACTTCACTTTGATGATTTATATTGATATTTACATAAAACCCCATTATTTTGTGTTCCTTAATGCAGCATACCTGCTTACTCATCCCCAATGTAGAATCTTATGGAGAATAATTAAAATTGTGTATATCACTTATTTGTGAATATATTTTAATGAAACTCGGTATAAGGCTTTATGTGGTATTAAGACATATATTATGCATTGGCAATTCGCTGAGTACGCAGGTTCGCTGTGACGGGGGTATTTTAATTTCAAGTTGAACATTCAGATAAATCTGCCCTGCTCCTACTGATGTTATCCATGCACCCATCAAGCAGCTAGCTGACGTAAAATATCAAATGCTATATAATTTGGTTGAACCTTTCTCTTAACTGTTGTGAGTGTTGGTTCTTGATAACAAATATATTATCTTTTAAATCCAGCTTAATAAAATAACAGTTTACATTCTACTTAGAGTGCAATGGCAAAAAGTAGAGTGTTTGTGTTATTAGCGAGCAACGAAAAAATCCCAAATTTCCCAACTTTTCTATTTTAACATTTTTGGGAGTGATAACATCCTCTCCCCTACCCCTTCCAACTTACAATATCCCTGACTCAGTTTCAACATAAAATAAATTATGTTGTACTGGACTTTTTGATGGTGTTTAATTTGAGTCTTAAAGAGAAAACTGTTGACTAAAAGGATTTTTTTAAATTGCAGACAACCTTTTGTTTTATATTATACTCCTTGTATCCAGCCCAACATTCCAGCTGTGTATTTTAGTTACGCATCTAGTGTCGTAATACTAATTAATAATTATTTGTATCACTCACAAATCACATTTGATTTATTTTTATCTTATTTTTAAAGGGGAAAATTATATAAATTTATAGTTGTTCAACTAATCAAACAATTGGAATGAAAAATCGCTCGCAGTTGTTTACGGAGCGGCACTTGGGTGGTTATCACCACAGATATGCAATGTAGGTCAACCACTGATAAGAGGACCACACTCGCTGATAAGAGCTTTGCAAGAGACACAAGCGCAACGTGGGGAAAAGAACCCTGCCAATGAAATACATAATTGAATAAAAATCGGCTTGATAAAGGGTTAGATTCAGTAATAGTCAGACAATTGGCATTTCACATGGGGGGGCATAGAGGGGAGGACACTTCGTCATAGGCAACAGATTAATACTGAATCACAAATAGTAATAATCCAATAACAGTCAATAGTCAATAGTCAAAATACTTTATTCAATAAGCGGTACAGTAGAGTACAAGAATGGTGTCTATAAATTAAACAAACAAAAAATACATGTAACTCAACTCCTAAATCAGTTTATAGTTACAATTTCAAATAGTCAAAACTTTTCTTTGTTTAAAAATTCATTGGTGGTGACGGCGAGTTTATAAAATACCTACAACATAAGAAAATTACACTAAATATTGATGTTATCTTGCTCGTGTCCTCCTACTTGCGGTCGGTCCTATTTGCGGTCAGTCCTATTTGCGGTCAAGTGTAATTTTATAAGGGATGATCAAGGTTCTGGAGGTGGAAGGGTTTCCAGTTTGCGGTCACATCTTGAGAGATAGTTAACTTCTTCTTCCCGTTCTTAGAATACCTAGCCACTAAATATATAACAGAATGATTTTACCATAATCACAAATCAAGTCTAGTTATATATAGAGCAGCAAGGATTCTAAATGTATAAATTCTGAAACTCATATCTTCAAGTTCGTAGTTGTCTACAAAGCCACTTTTATACTATCAGACAGATTTTTCTCAACTTACAAATCAAGTCTGATAATATTATAAATGGCCGTTTATTACAAAAAATACATCACCCACCCCTATTTAGGTGTACATACCTGTTGTATGCTTTATCCCTCTGGCTCCCTTGTTGTGAGGCTCACTATATGGTGTTCAAATATGTGACCACAAATTGGACAAATATAATTTGATTAGCCCACGACATTTTTGGGGTGACCGCAAACTGGACGATTTTGCCCTTGACCGCGAATAGGACTGACCGCAAGTGGGATACAACCATTTTGCTATGTTTCAGGTATTTTTCTTACCTGAAGACGGGATCAGATTCCAGATCCCAAAACGTCGTGAAACGTTTTTTACGAATCAGTGATGAAAAATGTCCGCAATCATTTCTTGAATAAGATTCAATACTTAATTTATTTGGGATTATTATTTGCAACATAAAAATAACTCTCACTGTAATTTACACTAATTTTGTCTTCTAAATAAGATAAACTATAAATCACAAACTTCGGATAGTTAATGAAGGAAGTATGGGAATTAAAGCTTAACATTGGTTTCCTGGGTGAAGCAGTTATAAGCGCAAATCATTTGTGAATGGAATCGCATATCATTTCTCAAATAATTTGCCTAGCGGATCAATGTTAATAGAAAAGTAGTTGTGTTTTTGTTATTTTATTAATCAAAAACAACCGGTAAAAGATTCTAAAGTTATTTTTCCTATACTCTTATATGAGCAATGTTTTGCTTGATTGGTTGGTTCACAATTATCTCGAAAACGGCTCCGAGGATTTCCTTCAAATTTTGGAAATAACTAAGTTCTGGTATAAAAATATGTTCTAGACAGGTCTCATCGCCAGTAAAAATCAAATAATGTTAAAAAACGAAATTGAAAAGTTAAACAAATTAACATTGGGAGTTTCAAATCAAAACAAAAGAATTGTAACAGTTGTTCATAATCAACCGGGGAACTGTCAAAGTAATACTCATGTTGTTTATGATTATTAACATGTGGTTTCCTGAGAGCAGAGATTAAACGACTTGAGTGAAGATTACATATATAGAGTAATAAAATAAATCAAAGGGACATTGAGCTATAAATAACAACTGGAGTGACCTTAAAATTGTAGAAAAGAGGCAAATGAGTTATACAATTCTGATTATCAGCAGGGGGAAGTGGTGAAATATTACTCCAAGTCATCTAAATAAACTGACTGTCTTTCCCCCGAGCAAAGCTCGGCCCCCAGGTGCTATACTCTTATATGAGCAAGGTTTGTTTGATTGGTTGGTTGCACAATTATCTCGAAAACGGCTCCGAGGATTTCTTTCAAATTTTGGAAATAACTAAGTTATGGTATAAAATATGTTCTAGACAGGTCTCATCCCCAGTAAAAATCAAATAATGTTAAAAAACGAAATTGAAAAGTTAAAAAAATTGACATTGGGCATAAGGAGTTTCAAATAAAAACCAAAGAATTGTAACAGCTATATGTTGCAAATGAGACTGTTCATAATCAACCAGGGAACTGTCAAAGTAATACTCATGTTGTTTATGATTATTAACATGTGGTTTTCTGAGAGCAGAGATTAAAAAATTTGAGTGAAGATTACATATATAGAGTAGTAAAATAAATCAAAGGGACATTGAGCTATAAATAACAACTGGAGTGACTATACAAATTTAGAAAAGAGGCAAATGAGTTGTACAAATCTGATTATCAGTAGGGGAAAGTGGTGAAATATTACTCCTAGTCATCTAAACAAACTTACTGACCTTCCCCGAGCAAAGCTCGGCCCCCAGGTACTTAGTTTTAAAATGTCTCGATAGACTAGTGTTGCCAACCGAATAAGAGACACGATCCTTCCTTTAAATCAAAGAAAAATGTATTAGCAATGAATCATGCGTATAAAATTAATTAATGGTTTGTTATCATTGCGATATGATTAACCTCGTTTTTTTAAACCCTCAAATTTGATAAAAAATCTGTTATGAAATCTTTATCATGTATTATATCCATTTGAGGAATGGGAATGGGCGAAGCAAATTTGCTCCTACAGCTTAATTATTCTTAACTCGTGCAGAATTAGAATACTTTATTTACCCAAATGAACAGTAAAGTTATAAGTTTATATATATATATATATATATATATATATATATATATATATATATATTAAATGTGGTAAAATGTTATTTCAACAGTGCAGTAATGATAAGTGTATTTGAATTTGGTTAAAGTCTGTGTCGATTATATTCTGTTATTGTAAAAGAAATTACTAGCTACAAAATTTTAATTAAACATATGCCATTTTAGTATATATGTATATATATATATATAAAAAAAACTAATTAAGATGTCATATTTTTAATTTAATTTAACATTACTACAAAATTTTTATTAACAATATGATTTTTAGTTTGTTATATGTATAAAACAAACTAAAATGTCATATTTTTAATTAAAATTTTGTAGTCAGTAATTTCTTTTACAATAACAGAATGTAATCGTCACAGACCAACTTCAAATACACTTGTCTTATCATTACTGCACTGTTGAAATAACATTTTATCACATTTATTGCTTATTGAATATACAGTATATGTGTATACTCAATGCTTATAGAAAGGGAGAACCAAATATAACTAGAAAATACCCCCGTCGCAGCAAACCTGATTACTCAGCGAATTTCCAATGGAGATATAAAGGTCTTAATACTACATAAAGCCACTTACCAAGTTTCATAAAAATATATTCACAAATAAGCGATATATACAATTTTAATTATTCTCCTTAAGAATAACATTGGGGCTGAGTACGCAGGTTGCTGCAACAAGGAACACAAAAAATGGGTTTTTATTCTAATATCAATATAACTCACCTATGTGAAGTGGTATACCAGTTTTTATTCATTTATGTTCATAATTAAGGGAGACAGAGCATTTAATTATTCTCCATAAGAATAACATGGGGGCTGAGTATGCACGTTTGCTGCTACGGAAGAATCATGCAACAAAATTTTTTTTAGCAAATATCAATAGACCACAACGAGATGAAGCTGTATACCAAGTTTCGTCAGTATACGTTCATAAATAAGCAATATATAAAAATTGTCTTTTCCTCCATAAGAATAACATTAGACAACGTACTGTGTTTAGCACTTTCAATATCTCGGTAACCAATTGACGTAGTGGAATGATCGAAATACCAAATTGTGTGTTTTTTAAGCTAAATCGAATGGTCAAAACTAAAATTTGACTTTTTCAGAAATTATATGTAAACAATTCAAAAAACCCATTTTTGGGGTACAAAACCCCCCAAAATACCCTTTCGGATAAAGCGATCAGGCTGGTTTCCGAACTTAAAGTCATAAATGTTGCTTTACACGTTTATACCAAGTTTTATCAAAATCGGATCATTTTTACGAGAGTTATCGTGCTCACGGACACACACACACACACACACACACACACACACACACACACACACACACACACACACATATATATATATATATATATATATGTATGTATACAGTTTCGAACGAATGGTGTTTTTGGGGTCTGGGGACCTCAAAACGAAAAGTTATCATGGTCCCGGGCCTAGGTCTTACCACGCCGACTACGGTAATAGCTTCTTCCCTATAGGGGAAATTCGCTAAAACAGTATATTCAAAAAGATTTTTTGCTTTTTTTAGGGGTTGAATTTTAAAATTTTTTATTATTACTTGAGTTAATAAATACTCTTTAATTTTAGACTTTAAAATATTATTAGAATTGATTTTCTTCTATTCCTGGAGTATTTTGTTGTGCAGTTGTTCACTTATATACAACAATTAATTTTTCTATTTTTGAAATTTTTGTACAGTTTTATTGCACACCAGGAACCATAAACTTTAATCCCTTTCACGTTCACCGTGTGTCGTGCAGTCTTATGACTTATTTTATGAAAGATGGCCGTGTTAAGGGTAAAAACACAGACAGCGTGGCGTGGCGTGGCGTGGCGTGGCGTCGTGTCGCGTCACGTCGCGTTTAAAACAAAACTATAATAAGCAATGAGACAGTTCACACAGAGAGCGTCTAGGAGCAAAGCGTTCTTGAGCGTGGTGTCGCATCAGATGGATGTCGAAGAACTGATTCCTGAAGTGTTTACCCACTTTATAAATTTATTTCTGTATTGGAATAAGTCTAAATTGTCATAATATAATGTATGGATAAGTCTATATTAAATTAACAGGGTATAATTATAGTAATGATTAGTAGAATCTTGGAAATTACGAACTATTTTATAATTGATGTTATGTATTCGTTGTTGCTTTAATTTAGACAATCTTAAAATATAATGTTAAATTTGGATTTGGCAAGGTTACTATTTTCCGTGTTATAATTATGAATTTGCCTTCTTCAAGGTTCAAATAATACAAAAAATCAAAATCGACCATAATGATAAAATATTTAATTTTTAAATAGTGCTTTGCATGATGTTCTTCCTGAGGCTTGACAAAACGTTCTTATAGGTTACTTTTGCATTTAAAAACAAATGTTAACATTTGGGCTTGAACCCAATATAATTAGTCCATCAGATGAGATATTTGAATGGATATATATGCATCGTATACAATTTTATTTTTGCATAAAATGCAACCTTTAAAAAGACATTTTATCAAAAATAATTCCTGAACTGATTTTTATTTTGAAAATTGTATTGATGTGAGATGATCATGAAAGATTTGATTGTAATTGAAACCTATATTCGTATACTCATCAGTTGCTAGTGGTATTGTTTAGTTGCCAAGCAGAACTTGTTTACTTGATTAATTATTAAACTGTTTATTACATTTTATTTTTCCATTTGAATTGTATTACTACTGTGTTTGTTCATAAAAAATATAATCAAAATAAAGTGTCAAATATTTTGTCTGAATTTTGACTTTCTCCCTCTATACATAGTATAATATGGAGAAAGTATTGTTTTGGAAATATTTTAGAATTTGAGTTATTGGTAAAAATATTTATTTTGAGGCTCCCTGAACCCAAAAAAATGTGTTTGGAGGTGTACATACCTAGAGAAAACACGAAACCGCCGATTGGTATTAAATTTGATATACAGTATCACAAGGACTTTTTCATTTTTCGTTTTTGAATTTTTGATTTTAAAAGGGTAATTATCCTCCCAAAACGGCTACAAAACATGACAAATCGAAATTTATCTAAAACGGCCACCTGATCTACTCCCATTTATCTGGTCCACGCGACATTCTCATTTTTAAATAACAATTTCAGTGATAAACATTTTAGTTTATACTTTGAAAACCCATATTGCAAAGTGTTTGACGCTCTTCCTTGACGCTGCTGCACGCTGTCTGTGTGCGAGGTCCACGCTTCGACCACGCCACGCGACGCCACGCTGTCTTTGTGTTTTTACCCTAAAAGGCGGTCCTACACTTCTCGCGAACACGCCTGAATATTCGGCTGAACATTCGCCCGAATGTTCATTGAACATTCGTACCGTATGTATTCACAGCAGCTCCACACTTCTCGCGAATACATCGAACATTCGGAGTTCGGCCGAATGTTCGGGCGTGTTCCCGAGAAGTGTGGGACCGCCTTTACTACCTCAGCTGAGGACATTGTAGGTGTTGTGTTGCTATGCGGGTTGCATCAACTGTCCCGCGACCTCGTGAAGGCGCTCAAGTAAATGATTTCAGGACGGCTAGTACAACTAAAATTGCCATTTGAAATACATTGCGTATGGACGCTCCACACTTTATAGCACGGAGTCCATAGGACAGAGTCACAGAGTATGGAAATAAGAACAGTAACTCAGTTATAGTCTGCTTCTACTGGCTAAACATAAGGCCCTAATGTTGTAGATAGCGAATGACCAAACTATAACTTTTTAAAGAATATACGTTTGCGCTTTTTATAAAAACTTGTAGTATAAGTTTAAACGTATGTTACAATTTTAGTAGATATTTACAAATATTTTACCACATTTTCAAATGCAATTTAACTCGAATAATTTACCAAAATATGTTTGGGGACGTAGACAATTGAAATAACTGAAAACTATAAGTTGGCGTCCTGTTCTTTGCGCTGGATATGAGATATCATAGGGACAGGTATAGGTATGAAAATGTTTTGAAAATGTACATTATAATCGCTGACTAACTAAATAGAATAAATCCATGTCATTGGATTTCGAAAAGTCCATGGGACAGCCTTAAAGGTGTTTTAAAACCCTAAAAGAAAAGGCATATCTAGAGTGCTTTTGATTGATCCCAGATATGTTGAAATTAAAGATTTAGATCGAAAATCGCCGAACAAAAACAAGAAATTCTTTTCATATAGATAGATAAATGGTGGTGTTAATAATTTCTAAGTCAGAGTGAGAATACCGTCGGTGGGCCGCAGTGTCGGGTTGGCGCGACTCGCAGAGGTCAATGCCCCAGGAAGCGACTGGAAGATCGATTCTACCACCCCCCACCCCTCCCTCCTGGTCACGTGACGTTGGGGTAGGTCTGGCGAGTCCGTTGCCCCCTCAGCTGCCGCCCGCCACAACCCTTCCGCCTCTCCGTGGTTTGTTGATGTTTAAACGAAATAAATTTTAATTAATTACCGGATCATCAAAGCCGCGAAGTATACAGTTAAATTTAATATGCATAAAGATATATTTGTTGTGTTAGATATATTTTTATTATGATAATAATATATTTCCAATTATTAGAAGATTTTTAGTGTCCTCTGTGCAGGGTTTATATATTTTTGATATTAGAACTCATGTCCAGAATTTGATTTATACCTTGGAAAGGATTATTTGATTTAACTGATCTTTGAGTTAGCTGTTGTGTAGTTTTAAGTGTTATACATTTATACTTCGTTAAAATTAAAACTGCAAAAAAGTTAATATTTTTAATTTGGTTACATATTGTTATTCTGTCTCTTTAAAATGGTTCAAACCAAACTTGTTTATAATACTGAATATATAATGCTGCCTTGAAAGTATCTTTTGTTGTGATTTGCAATTAATTATAATTACTTAATGTTATTATTTAATGACGATTAACTACTCAATGCTTTCATCAGATAAATGTGTTAAAAAATATTCACTCCGGTACTTAAAGAAACTTTTAAATACGCCCTTTTCAAATGGGCTTTTAGAAATTGTCAGGCTCGCCAACATAGACGGGAATGCCATCCATCGGAGAATGGCCAAACTCTAATGTATGTTGCGAATTGTAGTACGATTTTGAGTAAATCTAGTCTCAAAAGGTTTCCATTCTCGTTGGAAATATTAGATTTATTTATCAACTGATATGGTTGAGCTCAACATTTTGTACAGTGTTGTAATTTTTATCTCCTGAATTTAATTGAGCTTTTCACTACTCTGGTGAAAATTAAATTGTTATAACATTTTTCCTTATACGAATGCTGGAAATAAAACATTTTTATCTATCAATATTTTTCTTGAAACCTTTAGTGTTTTTAATATTTTGTTATATAACAAAACAATCTAAATTTAAGCAGCAAAAAATTTGCTACTTAAATTTAGAGTAATAATAATGAATTCGAAAATAAAACTATAAACTATTTTTCAAAATTGTTCGTATTAACATAGTTTAAATATATTTTTTATTGTTTCCATTTATGTTCAACCAAAGCGATATATTGCAAGTTTTTTATTTAGTTCCTTGCTTCAACATTGTTTAAAGATGAGACATCAACTTTTATAATAGCAAAAACCGTTTAAATTAAACAAATTATTTTCCTCCAGAATATGTTTGTTTTAGCGAATTTCCCCTATAGGGAAGAAGCTATTACCGTAGGTCTCATGGTAAGACTTAAGCCCGAGACCATGATAACTTTTCATTTTGAGGTTCCCAGATGCCAAAAACACCATTCGTTCAAATTTTTATATTTGTATATATATGTGTGTGTGTCCGTAAGCACGATAACTCTCATAAAAAAAGTCCGATCTTAATGAAATTTGGTACAAACGTGTAAAGTACCATTTATTTGAACGAGTTCGAAAACCAGACGAATCGCACCATCCGAAGGGGGGTTTTGGGGGGGTTTTGTACCCCAAAAATGGGTTTTTTGGGGTTTCCACATGTAATTTTTATTAAAATCAAATTTTAATTTTCACCATTGAATACAGCATAAAAAAACAAACAATTTGGTATCTTGATCATTGCTCTACGATAATTGGTTACTGAGATATTGAAAGTGCTAAACACAGTACGTTGTCTAATGTTATTCTTATGGAGAAAAAGAAAAACTGTATATCTCGCTTATTTATGAACATAAACTAACGAAATTTGGTATATAGCTTCATCTGGTTGTGGTTTATTGTTGTTTGCTCAAAAAAACAATTTTTCACAATGGTTCCCGTAGCAGCAAACCTAGGTACTTGTTCCCCATGTTACTCTTATGGAAAATAATTAAAGTGTTATATATCGCTTATTTATAAATGTATATGGATGAAACTTGGTATGTGACTTCACTTAGCTTAGTTCTATTGATATTTTGCATAAATCCCCAATATTTTGTGTTCCTTGTAGCAGCAAACCTGCGTACTCATCCCCAATGTTATTCTTATGGAGAATAATTAATATTTTAAATATCGCTTGTTTGTGAATATATTTCTTATGAATCCTGTTAAGTGGCTTAGTGTGTTATGTTATAATTCATTGGAAATTCGCTGAGTATGCAGGTTTGCTGCGACGGGGGTATTTGTGCTTCTCATACATAAGTGTGAACGAATTACTTGTAACATGGGTTTGGGATTATCAGTTGTATGTTAATTCATTATCACCAACAAACGGGAGACACGAAAAACATTTCTAAACGAAATGCGAGTAGTAAATAAGTTAATTACTTCCGTTAAACTATTCTCAAGTTATGTTAAGTATATATTAATACATGGCGTTACGTTTCACAGTGCTCATGTATTTATTTTGGGGACAATTATCCTTATGTGTCCTGAAATGCAATTTTTCAAGAAAACTCCATTTTTTCTTAGTTCATTGGGCAACGATATTTAATTTGAGCCATCCCCTATCATCCTGCAGTTAACTAAATTTTCTTTAAAATTATTAACTAAAAACATCACAATATCTCTTTAACATTGATATTACAAAATTATATAGATAGATACGACCATCATAAGACTTAAACTAGATTTCAATTTTAATAACGCTCTTACTTCATCTCACTTCCTTATGCCGTTGTTGCAATTTACAATCCCTATAAAAATCCTCGTCCTTATTCATCAAATCCTACCTTAACTCCTGCCTATCGTTACCCCTACCATCCCCAAACCCAGACCAAATATTAAGTTCGTCCCCTATGTTATCGTCTCCTATCGAGTAGCATTGTTATGCACTTCCCTTCATGACTTATGGACTAGCACAAGTTCCCGAAATTTAAATTCGGTCGTCGCCAATTTGCAAGTGTTAACCTGGACAAACGGTCACCAGTTCATTGGCCCTTCTTTCCCCGGCGGCTCTCTTCGTTTACCTTTTAATTAAACTATTGCTTACAGCTTTTGTTATTTCGGAGTTAACGAAAGTAAAAGTAAAGTAAAAACTACAACACTCTTTTTATGCAATGTTTTACATCCTGTGCACGTTTCTTGTTAATTCCACCAATTCCAACTCAAAGGGTTTTATATTTCTTGTCCATTTTCACTTATATTCTCTTCAATTGTTTTTAAATTATCAAATAAGATGAAACGGAAATGTACAGCCAAGCAACGAGTATTGATTGAATAAAATGTATTTTAGTGTATTATTTAACTGGAAGTAAAAGTACAAATATAGCAAACAACTTTGAAATGTTTTATGCTATTGGAAAATATTAAACAAATTGACGGTTTGCTTCTTCACACAAAGAAAATTAGTTTTGTCTTTAAGAACTACTATGAGCAATCAATGATTTTGTTTAAACAGAGAAGAAATCATATTCCTCATGTTTACGTTATAACTCTAAAATATCAGGATATAAAATAAAATATATTGAACAAATTCAAACCAACTGATGGATATTTATTTCTTCTACTTTTTTAAGTAGATGAAAAAGGATTGCCAATTTAAGAACTATTATTGATCTTAGCAGCAGTAGCTCATTTGCGCTTGCAAATTAGTTTGTTTTTTAAAAACTAACACCCTGTGCTGTACTGCCATAACTGAAAGAGTGTTATTTGTGGACATATAAACATAAAGGTGCTGGTGTGGGTGAAGGGGATGGTACGATGAAGGGGTGGTATACTTTTAATAACATAAGGCTGTGTTTTATATCCGTAGGTGGTATGTGGAGCTAATTTTTCTTTACTGCTTATTGAGAGTATGCTCATAAAACCTTAGTTTTAACCTAAATAATTCAATATCCCTGTACTTTAGATACTAAAAGGTCGTTTCTGAGTGATAATATAGAAAATGTAGTTATATGTAATAAAATACTTGGTCAAAACGAAAAGTTCCAGTAATTTAAGCGTTAGAATTTGGAAAATTTTGACATAATTTTGAAAATATCCCTCAGTAAACAGTCTTGGAAAATTGTTTGAAAACGATTTGTGGTGCGTAGTGAGTAGATAATGTAGTAGTAGTATAGTAGTAGTATAATAGTATAGTAGTAGTATAGTAGTATAATGTACATAAACCTAGGATATATACCGGTAGTGTAACTGTAATTGGTTTATGTATTTTATCATAGGAATAAAAATAAATATTTTAACCTACAAATATGCGCTTTTACAGGTAAGTTGCTGTTTCATAAACCTGACGTCAACTCGTGAGGCTGGAGAGTCATGCAGGTACTGCCAAATTTACTGTAATATTGACGAATACAGGAAAAATATATTATACTTTTATATTTAACTTTCTTAAGAGTCTTCATCACCGGAAGTTGCTATACGCCATCTGGGAGTTTTGTTCCATAAGGCCAATGTTAACTTTGTGCCTCCATTACTCCTCACCTAATTGTCTCAAACAATTAATTTTGGTGTCAAATTAAAGGGTTCGTCGTCCTCTAGGGAAATGCAATAGTCGAATTTGGATTTTATTACAAATTGATGAGAACATGTACAGTGTTTCAGTTCAAAATTAAACTATTTATTATGAAACTATGGTACCTAAATTTAGGAATTCGACATTGTATTTCCCTAGAGGACGACGAACCCTTTAATTTGGCACCAAAATTAATTGTTTGAGACGATCAGGTGAGGAGTAATGGAGGCACAAAGTTAACATTGGCCTTATGGAACAAAACTCCCAGATGGCGTCTAGCAACTTCCGGTGATGAAGACTCTTAAGAAGAAGTAAAGCTTCTCCTTTTGACTGAATCTTCTCTTCGGGAATCCACTACGTTGAACGTGGCTTCTTCCTCTTTTAGGTTTGGAGCGTTTCACAGTCTCGTGTATTTTGTTTAATTAAATGAAAGCTTAGCTACTTGTCGTAAAACTAACGGAATCCAGCGAGGAAAATCGTTTTCAAAGAGCTGGTACACTTTTAATATTCATTTGCAACTTTTCATTTGCCATTTATTTGTTTAAAATTCATCAACACAGTACAACTTCAATTTTGATTTTTAATGGCAGTTTGAGGCTATCTCTCATAGTCGTGTAACCGTTTCTTTGTGAATGATCAGAAAACGTTATCTAACTAAGTAAAATGTATGATAACTGTGTCAATATTCTAACGATGGCCTCTTAGTTATAGGTTCAATGATTTTATTAGTTATTAGCGAAACAATAATTTGGCGTTTTAAGTCGACTGATGGAAACTCTAAGCTAGATATATTTTCTCGCCGGACAACGTCAAGTATAGTTCAGTTTACCTACTACAGTGCTGTGCCAAATAAACTGTTTACAACTTTGAAAATCACACTACAATTATATGCGAGCCCTAACCACGTACAGACAGAATCATTATTTCATTTTTATCTCCCAACTAATAGTAAAATTATTCCATCAAGCCTACATTTTACTAACCTGTGTATTGCATAGAATATATTCATTTATAATATTACATTTTTTTAAACCGGACATACTTTTTTAAACTTCCATCGTGAATAAGATATTTCAAGTTTTCCCTCTTTAAAATCTATGAAAGAAAAGAAAGTATCTTCATAGAAGTGAGTCAGTATCAGAGGGCACCCTGGTGGTGTATGGCCGCGCCGGGGGCCCACCCTCCTGTGCCAAATGTCTTTTGTCTAGCCGCAAATATGTCCATTTATGACTATAATTTTACTAAATACGTCCCTTAGATATGTGATATGGAAAGTGAAGGTAAACTTGTTTTTTTTATTTTACAGGCTAAAAATGCCTTAAAGTTCCAGTTGTAATCCTTGTGTCGGTTTCATCATATACATTTTCACTCGTACAACTAACATTTTAATAGTAGTTACATAATACAAATTAGGCCTATGGTGATAGTTATACTATATTTTTAGTTTCGATACCTTAACTATTTAACACTACATTCTTGATTAATTTTTAAATAGTTTCCACCATAGGTTAAAGAATACAGAGTGTACTTGTGTCAAACTGTATACATACATCTTTACATATAAAAAACTGTCTTCTAATCAATAAATTAGTTTTAGTACTTAAAAACATAACATGTATTAACAGTGGTCAAATTAAATAAACAATTGCGAGTGACTACACCGTATCTGTAAATACTGTCAAACTTAGAAATGTCAGAAAATTAAAAAAATCAATTACTGATTATTTTTAGCATTCTACATTCTATGCTACCGTATTTCAAACCAAGTTTGTATCGGTTAATTGCCCATGATCACAACAAAATGCAACGAATTGTGGGGTGAAATTTATTGAAACTTAAATAATTTGTTTGAAAACTACGTACAAGTATTCGATTTAACTTATAACTTTGTCTAAATAAACTTGGAATTCCTTGTTGTAATATCTGGAAAACTAGGAATATTGAAGGAACTTCACACAGATGGTTTAGTAGACACATAGAATATAGACGTCAGTTATCAACTTTTTCCGCGTTGTTCGTGTTGAACACAGAACTTCCTACAAAGCCACAACATTGCATTGTACTTCGGTTTTTAAACTTTGGCAGTTCAAGTTGATCCAACTGCACGCTATTTACACTTTGTTCTCTGTTAACAATCTAATTTTAGCGTTATATTGTTATGTTTTTTTTACTAGCCTTGCCCAACAGCTACGCTTGTTTAATTTATTTCAGTTTTACAGTCAGTACAAATTACAAAGGTGTGTTTATAATTAAAACGTTTATTTGATTTATGATCAGTAATATTTTCGTCCAATCTCCCCGCCGAGACCGGTCATTAAATAAATTGTTCTTGGGTAGGATTACGATTTTCCCAGACGTTTCTGGGATGGGTTGGTTTTATCTAGGTACCCACTTTGCATATGATAGTTATAGTTAAACAATTAAGCAATTCCGTAAGGTATAATTGTTTATTACGCGACATTAAATTTTGTCAAGGATTTTTTCATCCAATTAATTTGTTTGATTTATTAGGATTTAACAATAAATCTATTACAATGATCCTTCTATTCCATTTAATTTATTTTTCTTTAAGATTTTACACTTTACTTTTAGCGTATTTCCCCTATAGGGAAGAAGCTATTACCGTGGGTGTCATGGTAAGACTTAAGCCCGAGACCATGATAACTTTTCGTTTTGAGGTCCGCAGATGCCAAAAACACCATTCGTTCAAATTTTTATATATGTATATATATATATATATATATATATATATATATATATATATGTGTGTGTGTGTGTGTGTGTGTGTGTCCGTAAGCACGATAACTCTCGTAAGAGTCCGATCTTAATAAAATTTGGTACAAATATGTAAAGTACCATTTATTTGAACAAGTTCGAAAACCAGACAAATCGCACTATCCGAAGGGGGGTTTTGTACCCCAAAAATGGGTTTCTTGGGGTTTTCACTTGTAGTTGTTATTTAAATCAAATTTTAATTTATACCATTGAATTCAGCTTAAAAAACAAACAATTTGGTATTTTGATCATTGCTCTACGTCAATTGGTTACTGAGATAGTAAAAGTGCTAAACACAGTACGTTGTCCAATGTTATTCTTATGGAGAAAAAGACAGATTTTATATCTCGGTTATTTATGAACATAAACTAACGAAATTTGGTATATAGCTTCATCTGGTTGTGGTTTATTGTTGTTTGCACACAAAAAATTTTTCACCTATGGTTCCCGTGGCAGCAAACCTAGGTACTCGGTCCCCATGTTACTCTTATGGAAAATAATTAAAGTGTTATATATCGCTTATTTATGAATGTATATGGACGAAACTTGGTATGTGACTTCACTGAGATGAGTTCTATTGATATTTGTATAAAAATCCATTATTTTGTGTTCCTTGTTGCAGCAAACCTGCATACTCATCCCTAATGTTATTCTTATGGAGAATAATAAATATTTTAAATATCGCTTATTTATGAATATATTTCTTATGAATTCTGGTAAGAGGCTTAATGTAATATTAAGACATATATATTCATTGGAAATTCGCTGAGTACGCAGGTTTGCTGCGACGGGGGTATTTCTTATTTAAGAGGGGGCTCCAGTCATCTGCTTCTCCAGTAAGACCAATTTGAACTTTCAAATTCTGTTCCTCCTCAACACGTTATCAGAATTCAGTGAACAAATTTTGATATTAAAAATAATAGTCGATCTTTAAATTCCAAAATAATCAATACTAGCTGTTGCCCGTGCAAATTAAAAGACATTAAAAATACTAACCTGACCAGCACAATCGAATCTTTGTGTAGTTTTACCACCTGATTTCCTTTTCCCTAACTGACAAAGAACTACAGCTGGTAATTTTATGAATGATATCCTCCCATAAGATTTGCATTGGAACTTACATGACCCGGGGGGTGGAGTTCTAACCTTGGATGAAGAAATTATCAGGTCTATATGTTAATGTGATATGTAAGCTATGTTCATGCAAATTTTTAGCTTAATCGGTCCAGTAGTTTATGCGTGATGGAACTCAAAATATCCATACACACATCCAAAAAAAATCCAAACTTTCACATTTATAGTATTACTAGCAGTTTCCTAGCGCGCGTTGCTGCGCCCAAATTAAGTTGTTTACTAATTACAGCTGTTAATTTTGTAAACACTAAATTTCTAAAACCTGACACTGCACCCTTGTATGCCCTCTGGGTCGGAGCCCTTTGGACGGTCACCACCGAGATCGTCATGTCCGAGTTCGTCACATCTATGAAAATCAATGAGCCGTACTAATTAGGGTCGGCTGTCTACCTGCCCCGCCGGGTATGTCATGCCTCCTCCGCCCGAACAGGAACAACTTATCCTAGTCACAGATCACAAGAGAACGGTCAAATACAGTTCTGAATCTTTACGCTGAAAGTTTACTGATGTTGGTTCTTCATATAGCTAAAAATTATACAAACTAACTCGTGACAAAATTGAAGTCATACGACTACATATCGCACTGAAAGGATGAATTAGGCCGATTGATGTTTGTTCGTGAGTCCGAAAAACAGCCTTAGTACAAAAGGATTCGTGTTACAAAATTGAAAAGTGTCATACAAAAGGATATCGCACTGAAAGGGGTGCATTCATTATATTATACTAGGATAACAAGATTATTTTAAGAAACTTATTCGTATTTTTAAGCCAAGGGCTTGGTATTCGTGCGGATAAAATAAATACAATAGTACAGCTGTCAGTTTAAATTTACCAAAGTTGTAGTAGTTTTGATACGATATCTTCGCAATTACTTACTTAAAAATATGTTAAATACATTCTTACAATTTAAGAATTTAATAAATATAAAAACCAAATCCTATCATGGATAAAAGTTTAATTGAACTTATATTTAACACTTTTAATATTGCTCGGCGAAACGTACAGGCTGGTTGTAATTTTCAGCTACACGAAGAACCAACATCAGTAAACTCTGAGCGTAAAGATTCAGAACGGTATTTGACCGTTCTCTTGTGATCTGTGACTAGGATAAGTTGTTCCGGTTCGGGCGGAGGAGGCATGACATACCCGGCGGGGCAGGTAGACGGCCGACCCTAATTAGTACGGCTCATTGATTTTCGTAGATGTGACGAACTCGGACATGACGATCTCGGTGGACACGCTTTGGACAGATTTGCACCAAACTTCACACAAACCATCCTTGAATAATACTTAATAATGCCTGAAAGTTTCATTACAATCTGTCGAGCGGTTTCGGAGTCCATAGGCTACATTCATACACACATATATATATATATATATATATATATACATACATACTTCCTCTTTTATAGATAAGTAGGATTTGCGACATTTTTAATTGATTAAAACTTTTTAAATAAAAATTATATTCACTGAAATTACTAGGTATATTTTTGCCTTTTAAAATTAGCCATAATAAAAAATGTTGGATAATTAGTTGAGGAGGTATGGAATCTAAAAATGACCATTGGTATGGGAGAAGCAGTTATAAACGTGAAAAGCATCGTGACTGGAGTCTCCCACTAATAACCACCATGCCACAAATAAGATGAAAACTAAGTAATAAACTCTTTGACAAATAATCGGTATCAGGAATCTGAGACATACCTTCTCCCTTTTAGCCCAACTTTAATGAATAAATTACTTTTTATTTACTAAATATAGAATACAAAGCACGCTCGAATGTACAGAAAATCTTGTAAACAAGTTGTTTTCAAAAATATCCACCCAAATCCCTGTTTAGGAGGCACTACAGAATCCATCGCTACACACGTGTTTTTAAGAGGGGAAATGTCCTCTATTCCCCCCCTCAGGGTTATTAAGGGGCAATATATTTCGAATTTCCTCTGTTGGTCAATGCTAACTTGACAAGCATATCAAGTTTGAACGAAATTGATCAATAAATAAGAGAGAAATAGTAATTATTTTTGTATTCCCCATAAGAATAATATTGGACAAATTACTGCGTTTACTGCAAAATGAAATTTTAAGTTTTCTCCGCAACCAGTTATCGTAGAATAGTAATTCAAAATACTAAATTATTTAGTTTTTTCAGCTCTTTTTAATGGTGAATAGTAATATATTTTATATTTATGTTTTTTTATGAAAAATCCAAAAAACTGAATTTTTGATATTTTAAGTCTTGTAATTTCTGAACCCGAATTTTTACAGAAATGCGGGTGGTGTTATTTTGTTGTAAACCTAAAGTTCTACAAACTAATAAAGTTTAATCAAAATCGTTAGTGCCGTTTTTGAGAAATCTTGATTTTTTCATGTTTTTTTTGGCGGTTTTTGGGAGATAATTACCCTTAAAAATAAAAAAATAAAAAAAGCCTGGAGATATCGTGGATTACTACCTACATACCAAATTTCAGAAAATCGGACCATTAGTTAGGGCTCTAGCTCTGTACACATCCATATAGACAGACAGACACACATACATCACGTAAAAATCACTTTTTTGGGTTCAGGGAGCACCAAAACAAATATTTCCACTAACAACTCAAATTCAAAAATGTTGACGAAAACAATACTTTCTCCATGTATAAGGGGGAGAAAGTAAAAATATAATGGATGACCCAGAAATGTCCAAAACAACTTTTACAAGCTAGCAGAAGTAATTGTTGACTCGGCGCGTGTCAGTCTTAACCAGCTGATAGCTAAACGTTTGATGGTTAAAAACAGCTGATTACAATTCACGACCGCGCTCACGTGTCAGTACACTCACTGCCGAACTGGCGGGAACTATTATCGTGAATACTTTATACTTCGTGCCAGGTTCAGTGTAAGATGTAATTGACTGTAATGTTATTCAATCGATGGGAATTTATTTGTGCTTTACCTAAATCACTTCTAGAGTGTTTAAACCAAAATCGTGTATCTCTAAATACTAGAAGCTATGGATAAAGTTAAACCTCATAAACCTATATAAACAAAGGTTTTGTTAAACCTGTAAACAAAAATTAACTAAACAATGAATTTATCGCTGCCAAACGTTTAAAAATACAATAATATTCAGTGCCAATGTCAATAAATTACTGTAAGTACAGTTTTAGATGTTTTAGATCATGTTAGACGTTGATAATGTTTTTTAGGTAATTACCTATGTTAATTTAATTAATACCTACTTTTACAAAATTATTTCAATTCGACCAATAGTTTCGCAGTGGCTGTAAGACGAAATTTATTAAAACTAGTTGCCTTAAAGATTAGATACTCGCATTGCTCTTTAAAATACTCACATTGGTTACGTTTACAATTTTATATATGAAATTGAATTCCGAGTATATTACGTCCGCTTGAACATCTGTTCAATGTTTTTTGCCATGTTATGGCGCACTGACTCCAGGAAGCTTCACGGTAGAGGGTCATACACCTCGTGTTATGCAATAAGAAAAGTCAGCAACTTCATCATAGATCTCTTCCTAGAGTCAAATAAAACTCTCGCAACGCTTACTGCAATCCTGTTGCAGCAGTATGATTACCATACATCGTTGTTTCATAGTATGTTACACTTTAAGTTCTTGTGAGATATTAAGTTGCACATTGCACATTTGTTTCATCCGAGATTGCTTCTGCAACTTCCGAGTTGCGGCCGAGGTTGTGGCTTGCTCTATGGGAAGCTTGGTCAACGATTTCATATTGATATTGACTTTGGTTACACAAGACGTTTCCAGGCAATGTTTTCTAATGCGCCTTTAGAGTAGGATTTTCGAACATATTAACCGAGTTATTTTTGACTGTAATATATTATTTTATCGAGTAACATGAAATTGACCCAAATCAGAATTATATGGAACCTATAGAGCAGAAATTTTGAATTAACAACAAGTTACTCTAACAAATCGTAACCATATAATTTACCTCCGTTCTTTCATTTTTCTTTAGAAATAAATTATTATCTTCAGATATTCATTATGACTCATTGCTCCTCATAATATCTGCCACTTCGAATGGATGCTAATTTTCACATTTCTACCAAGAAAACCAACACTCGTCTGCCTGGCATCAATAACATGTCTTTATTATCGCGGCATGCGCTTCTACAACTCAACGATATTTAATAAGGTGCTATACCGCAGTAGCTTATATAAGATTATTTGCAAATTAACGCGCAAAAATATTTAGCTAATTGTAAATATGTAAATTGAATAGTGTCTGGGAGAGCTAGTTTGCAAAGCAAACTTTAAGGGTTGGTTAATTTGAAATGTACATGTCAGCTTTGTCACAGGTAGAATAACGTAATTTCTTTCTGGAAAATCCAGTGTGAATAATGATAAAAGGTGTGAAAATCAGCTTTAGTACCACAGCGTCTTCTAAGAGTGCGTGAGCGTTGCCAATCATGCCCATGTCGCAACGCGAGGCATCGGGACCTAGAAAACGGTCCTTGACTTCTAAAAAATAATCTAACCTAAACCCTGATGTCGTTACGTCAAGCGGTTGATGGCCCACTTTCACTGAGCATGCGCCACTCCCCTCCGCCACCCCTCTCGCGCCGCTCCCCCACCACTGCCGTCGCTATCGCTCGCGATCTCTGCAAGTCTCACTCACGCACGCTCGCCGGCACGAGCGCACGCGGTGATAACGATATCGTCATCGCAACACGCACTGAAGCCAGATATCAGTTTTATTTTTAATGAATTATTGTTCATTTATTACTCACGCATAAATGTTGTGAGTAAGGGTTCTGTTCAGCGGCTGTTTTTATTGTTAATTTATATATAAATAAAGAGGCAAAGAGTTAAGAGTGGTATTTTCTTTAACTGCGATTAAATTAACAAAATACAATTCATCACAGAAGTAACCTTGATTCCAAATACCAAAGATTATGTGTAATCTTTGCAAATACAAATTAATTATATGTTTTGTGCCCGGGGGTCGAAAATCCCATATTAATACTTGACTTCGTGAGTGTTAGTTTGACAGCTAAGTGGTTGTTATAAAGGGTTTTTTTTTACAGCTACCATGATGATTTTGTTATAACTTAAAACTCTAAAAGCCCAAATTCCAATTTCCAATTTCCAAATAAGTTTGACTACTGAATTTGATTTTCCTGTGGTTAACGATTTCGCCATCGATTTTCCTTTGCGGGATTCCGACATTGATTTTGCATACATATATTGCTTGTTTAAGATTATCGGCTCAGTTATACTGGTAGAAACTAAATACTATAGGTATTTTTTTCTCTTTGGAATGAACCATAAATCATCGATTTTGAATATTACGTTGAGGAGGGACGGACATTAAAAATGAACATTGGTCTCATGAGAGAAGTAGGTAGACCAATACGGGAGACCAGGTAGTAAGACCAGTACACCACCAGTACCAGTAGGTAGTAGTTGTAGTACCAGTGGTAGACCAGGTAGGGAGCCCCTCTTAACTCCCTACTCTCTTAACTGGTTGTTTTTTACAGAAAATAAAATTAATATTATAATTTCTCAATATTTCCTAATGTGAGGCTACCTCAGTGACAAGGCTACGTTTGCCTCGGTGCATAACATGGAGTGTTACAGTGACAAATCTGAGTTGCAGTCAAAGGTTGAATCGTTGAATCTCAGATGGTTGAGAGGTGACTTTGTCACGGAGGCTGACAGCACGGTGAAAGGTAGCGAGTGGTGAGTGGCGGTCCCAGAGAGCGGTGATGAGGGCTGCTAACCGTTTCCGGTTGGCGAGGTATTTCCGATTCCGTATGATGGGGAGGGTGTAGTCGATGGTCCTCTCTATAATAATTCTATACTATGGTACCTTATGAAGCAGGAAACTGTAAGTCGATGGTCTATTCTATATTCAGATTCCGTATGATGGGGAGGAAGTCGATGGTGCTATAAGAATTCTATAGAATATTGTTAATAAGTCTCCGGGGAAGGATAAATGTTTAAAACAATATTGCAGGGGAAATCACTTATGGGAGGATCTAGCTTGAGGAATTGTTCAGGGGCAATCATCGCTGCTTTACTAAATTTTATGTATCTGGCAATTTTTTGGTAAAATTAAGAGTCTTCATCACCGGAAGTTGCCGGACGCCATCTTAATGTTTTGTTCCATAAGGCCAATGTTAACTTTGTGCCTCCGTTACTCCTCGCCTGATCGTCACAAACAATTAATTTTGGTGTCAAATTAAAGGGTTCGTCGTCCTCTAGGGAAATGCAATAGTCGAATTTGGATTTTGTTACAAATTTATGAGAACATGTACAGTGTTTCAGTTCAAAATTAAACTATTTATTATGAAACTATGGTACCCAAATTAAGGAATTCGACATTGTATTTCCCTAGAGGACGACGAACCCTTTAATTTGACACCAAAATTAATTGTTTGAGACAATCAGGTGAGGAGTAATGGAGGCACAAAGTTAACATTGGCCTTATGGAACAAAACTCCCAGATGGCGTCTAGCAACTTCCGGTGATGAAGACTCTTAACCGCCATTATATTACAAATATAATATAAATATTTAAAATATTATAAAATATTTATAAATATTTAATATTAGAAATGTTTAAAATAGCCGCCATTTTGAAACCGTTAAAGAGTTTTTATTCAAATTTTGCACAAAGAAAGCGGCCAATAAGATGAACGAACATTTGTGCAAAATCTCAACGCTGTAGCTCAAACCGTTAAGGAGTTATGACTTTTTTTGTAAAAAACACATACAGACAGACAGACGCTAAACGAAAGGAGATAGAACATATGTTTATATAAACTTTTTTGCTTATTTTGACCCATGGAATCACTACGTAAATTATGTCCCCACCTTTTTTGAACACCCTGTACAGTAGTGAGGCACATATATTTGCATTGGAAATTCGCTGAGTAGGGTTCGTAGGTTTGCTGCAACGGGGGTATTTATCTTTGCAATGAATCATAAATCGACGATTTCGGACATTTCGTTGAAGAGTGAAGGGCTTTGAAATATAGCATTGACCTTATGGGGGAAGCAGGTAGGCATTGACCTTTAGAAGGGGCACAAATCACGAGACTTTGGCGTTTCTTCCTGCTTCGCCTATAAGGCCAATAATAAATTTCAAGTTCCGTCCAGTACTTATTTATGAATACAAAGTTTTAAAATTTGGTAGGGATATTGTACTGGTGATTATCTAGCGAATTCGGTGAAAACCTTTTCGATTTACTTTTTTAAATTCGATATACAAATTATTTATTTTTTATTTTTGAGGTGAAATTATCAATAAACAAAAATAAATTCGAAACTTTGCTCACTGAAATCGATTCGTTATTTCGTCCTCTTTAAAACAAGCCATAAATAAAAAATATCTGACATCACGTTTAGGTTGGATAGAACTTGAAAGATATCATTGCTCTTATGGGTTTAGAAAACTAACTGGATTTACTTGTGCCCCATCTTTAAAGTAATGTTAGAAAGGTAGATAGATTTGCATAGTTTGACGGATCACCAACCAAACGAGGAGGTCCAGTAGCGCTGGTGCGGCTGGGGAGTATTTCTGGCCGTCTCTCTGGATGTAGGTCACTTTGCCGACTTCCGCGAACGTTGCACAACACCCTGTACCGCTCTCTCTCCCCCTCCCTCCCTCCCTCCAACGCCAACATTGTCATTCCTTGTAGGGACAGGCTCCAGGACTTCCCGCTTCCAAGTCATCTCGGCTTATGAGAGTCGTTTAATAGAAATTGTTAGAGAATATATTCTAACGAAATAACAGTTATTAGGAGGATCGTAATAAACAACTGTGTTTAGAATGTTTAATTTTATACAGGCAAATAATACAGTAGTATTTTGGTATTATTAGCATACGTTAATGGCATCGTGTGGTTGGATTTGAATAACCATTTTTGAAATTTGTTACAGTTCAATTAGTTCTTTGATTTTTGTGTGTTAGTACTGGTTGTTAAAATAATAAATTTTATATGGGGTTTCCATAATCAAGCAACGTGTATCAATTGTATTGAATGAATAATTCCAAAAACTGTTTATACAGTACATTTAATTATTGTAATATGTACACATTGTATTTTTATTCGTAACAGTTTTTGATAGTAGGCCCGAGCGTAATACCTATTTCAAAACACTAAACAACTGCATAAAACTGAAAATTGTGGCAAACACACAATCTTTGTTAAAAGTATCACTATAATTTTACATAATGCCTCCTGAGGAGTAAGTGTAAAAACATAAACATTTAAAGCGTATGTTTACAGCATTTTAGCGAATTTCCCCTATAGGGAAGAAGCTATTACCGTAGTCGGTGTGGTAAGACCTAGGCCCGGGACCATGATAACTTTTCGTTTTGAGGTTCGTGAGCACGATAACTCTCGTAAAAATTATCCGATTTTGACGAAATTTTGTATAAACATGTAAAGCAGCATTTATGACTTTAAGTTCGAAAACCAGACAGATCGACCTATCCGAAGGGGTATTTTGGGGGGGTTTTGCACCCCAAAAATGGGTTTTTTGAATTTTTTACACATAATTTTTGAAAAAGTCAAATTTTAGTTTTGACCATTCGATTTAGCTTAAACAAACACACAATTTGGTATTTTGATCATTCCTCTACGTCAAATGGTTACAGAGATATTGAAAGTGCTAAACACAGTACGTTGTCCAATGTTATTCTTATGGAGAATAAGAAAAATTGTATATCTCACTTATTTTTCAACTTTTCCTGATGAAACTTGGTATATTGCTTCATATCGTTGTGGTTTATTAATATTTGCACTAAAAAAAAATTTTTTGCCGATAGTTCCCGTAGCAGCAAACCTGCGTACTCAGCCCCATGTTATTCTTATGGAGAATAAGTAACCTATTATCTCCCTTAATTAAGAACATAAATTAATAAAACTTGGTATGTAGCTTTACCTACTTGAGTTATATTGATGTTTGTATAAAACCTCATTTTTTGTGTTCCTTGCTTCAGCAAGCCTGCATACTCAGCCACCATGTTGTTCTTATGGAGAATTAAAATGTCATAAATCGTTTATTTATGAATGTATTATAATTATGAATATTATGTATATTATGAATGTATATTGATGAAACTTGGTTTGTGGATTTATGTGGTATTAAGATACATACATACATATATATATATATATATATATATATATATATATATATATATATATATATATATATATATATATATGCATTGGAAATTCGCTGAGTACGCAGGTTTGCTGCTACGGGGGTATTTATCTATCAAACAATTTGATATATCAATAATATTTTTATTCTAGGTAAAAAATTAGTATACATAGTACAACAGAATGTCAAGCTGTTCTTGAAAGAAGGGGAAGATCGAGTCTTGTATTAAGTTTCATTGGTATCTTACCGCAAAGTTGTTGCAACATTGTGGCAAGAACGCTTTCAAACTATAAACTGCACACTGCTATATAGCGTTGCAGACACAAATACAAAATAATTCATCCACAATTTATTTGACATCTTATAACCTCGTGCCATATAAACTTGCATACTTGTTGACACTCCTATCTTTATGTCGAATACCTTATGACAAAAGTTGTTTCCGTGATGCAACTTTCCCGCCGGTTACATAAATAAGCAAAATCTTACCGCCAAGTTTGCATATATCTGACCGGTTCGCGCGGGAGGAAAGAGAGAGCTGGTATTTTGACAGTGGCAGTGAGGCATGGGCGCACTTGACAGTGATCAGGCTTTCACCTCCACACGCACACACGCACACACGCACACACGCACACACACGTGCTCCTACGTGTGGCCAGGGCCGGTGTTGCTAAATAATGCGGTGGGATTGTTGTTACCTCACAGTCCCACCGCATACTGAGAGTAGGCTTTAAAGAACAGTTTACAATTTGTTGACTCTTCAGGATAAAAAAATGCCTAAAACTTTTTCACCCTAAAACTTTTAAAAAAACTTAATTTTGGTTTTGACCATGTTATAGAGCTTAAAAAAACAAATAATATGGTCTTTTGAATTATTAACCTAGGTTAAGTGGTTGCGGAGAAAATCCCAAAAAACCTGCTCATAAAATCTCCCATGTTAATCTTATGGGAAAAAGGTTTTTGGCTTTTCCTCAGTTCATTTCTATATAAACTTCACATTTGCTTTTACCAATCAGTTTAGTAGCTCTACAAAACAATCATGTTGGTGTTTAAATTGTGATTCTACGTCCAACCGTTGCCGTGATATTCAAAGTGCTAAACACAGTATGTTGTCCAATGTTATTCTTATGGAGAATATTTAAAATTTCATATCTCGATTATTTATGAACGTATATTGATGAAACTTGGTAGGTGGCTTCACCTAGTACTGGTATATTGATATTTCCATAAAAAATTGATTTTTTATTGATTATCCTCTTAGCATCAAACCTGCATTCTCATCCCTAATGTTATTCTTATGGAGAATACGGAAAGCTTTATATCTCCCTTAATTATGAACATAAATCATTAAAACTTGGTATATAGCTTCACCTGGTTGAGGTATATTGATAATTGCAAAAAACCCGCATTTTTATCTTCCTCGTTGCAGCAAACCTGCGTTCTCAGCCCTAATGTTATTCTTATAGAGAATAAATAAAATGCTATATATCACTTATTTATTTAAGTATTTTTATGAAACTTGGTAAGTGGCTTTATGTGGTAGTAAGAAATATATTCATTCATTGGAAATTCGCTGAGGACGCAGGTTTGCTGCGACGGGGGTATTTGTAGTTGGAAACGTCAAAGGTCCTTACCCTGGTTGAAGTTTGAAATACATTGTTTGCATTTTTTTTGCAAGACTGAGTAAGAAACAAAAACTAAATTTAATATGTTTTGACCTACTTGAACAAACATTTCAGTTCAGAATGCATGCAATTTCATCGCGCATCTCGTTTAGTTACAATATTTCCAATTTTTGTAAACTAATATTCAGTATATATTTCTATGTTTCATATATCTTTATTTAACTGTATCTAAAATATTATTTTTAGAAAATTGTATTTTTTTACACAAATTTGTCTCCGTAATAAAGTTGAGAACAGGATCAAATTCACGTATAATTAATTCCTACTCTTTCATAGTCCAGATTTATGGGGAAAAAAATATTTTAGATTATTCATTCAGAAATAAATTTCAGGAAAAAACTAAAACGAGTTCGCACGCAGCACGCTGACGTGAGGGAAGTGAATTTCCACATAAAAAACTTTTAAAACTCAAAATCAGTGTAAAAACATACATTTGTCCAATTGTTATTGAAATCTGAAAACATTGATTTTTTGGCTGTTCTGATACTCCTGGTTTCATTTACTTGCAAAGCTGTGAATAGAATTTTGCGCATTATAAGGTTAGTAGAAGGTCCAGACAGGCTTGAAAGTAGGCTTGAGTTTGCTGGGGATGATAAAAGTACTCTAACAAAGGAATAACAGGCTTTTTTAAGTGTAAAACCCCCATAGACAACGTACTGTGTTTAGTCGATACACATTTTCTTTAATAACTCGGTAAATATTTATGCTAGAATGACGAGGGAGGGCTTAAAACTTTCTCTCTCTAATTCCCATCTTGTTACATGCATTGATGTTACATCTGGGGCTTTTATGACCCTTTTTGGGCCCAAAACTCGAAATTTGAAAGATTAATCCCCAAAAAAGGGGTTTAGAGTTTTCCGATTGTTTTGCCCAACGAACTTGTCCAACTGATTACAGAAAGGAACGTCCCTACCAAATTTGAAGGAAATTGGACAAAAAATGCGACCGCTAGAGTGCAAACACACACACACACACACAGATATATATATATATAAAGTTTTGAAAGACCCCCCAAAACGTGTTCAGGGGGTCATGTTAGGAACTTCTATGGTGGTCCCGGGCTTAAGTTTCACCGTGCGGGTCATGCTAATAGTTCACTTTCCAAAGGAAATTCACTAATAAGGTACAATATAGTTTTGTATTGATTGTTTATGTAATTATTTGCATATACTATTTATGTGTTTATTTCCATGACGAAGTTAATTCATAGAGTATACAGTATTTCAGGCATCAGTTATATTACAACGGAGGATAATGCTTTATTAAATTAATAAGAGATGTGACGGCGCAGAACGCAATCTGGATACTGCGTTGGGGAAGCCGCACCGGCTAGTCGGGCGCTCTCCGTGTAACAGCCGTCACATACACAGCAGACTGCTCAATGTGCGGTCAAGACTAATTTAAATTCCCCAGTTTTTCCGCTGTCAAATAATTACTAGTAACAAAACAAGTGATCCATGTTTATTTTAGCGAATTTCCCCTATAGGGAAGAAGCTATTACCGTAGTCGGCATGGTAAGACCTAGGCCCGGGACCATGATAACTTTTCGTTTTGAGGTCCCCAGACCCCAAAAACACCATTCGTTCGAAACTGTATATATATATATATATATATATATATATATATATATATATATATATATATATATGTGTGTCCGTGAGCACGATAACTCTCGTAAAAATTATCCGATTTCGATGAAATTTGGTATAAACTTGTAAAGCAACATTTATGACTTTAAGTTCGAAAACCAGCCAGATCGCTCTATCCGAAGGGGTATTTTGGGGGGGTTTTGTACCCCAAAAATGGGTTTTTTGAATTTTTTACATATAATTTTGGAAATAGTCAAATTTTATTTCTTCCCATTGGATTCAGCTTAAAAATACACACAATTTGGTATTTTGATTATTTCTCTACGTCAATTGGTTACCGAGATATTGAAAGTGCTAAACACAGTACGTTGTCTAATGTTATTCTTATGGAGGAAAATAAAAATTTGATATCTCGCTTATTTATGAACATATACTGACGAAACTTGGTATACGGCTTTATCTGGTTGTGGACCATTAATATTTGCTCAAAAAAAAATTGTTTGACAAAGGCTCCCGTAGCAGCAAACCTGCGTACTCAGCCCCATGTTATTCTTATGGAGAATAAGTAACGTGATATCTCCCTTAATTATGAAAATAAATTAATGAAATTTGGTAAGTGACTTCACCTAGTTGAGTTATATTGATATTAGCATAAAACCCCATTTTTTGTGTTCCTTGCTTCAGCAAACCTGCATACTCAGCCGCCATGTTATTCTTATGGAGAATAATTAAAATGTCATAAATTGTTTATTTATGAATGTATATTGATGAAACTTGGTATGTAGCTTTATGTGGCATTAAGATAAATATATATGCATTGGAAATTCGCTAAGTACGCAGGTTTGCTGCTACGGGGGTATTTTATCTGATGGTGTGTTTATCCACGTCATATTAGATGTAAACAAAGCTATGGCGTGTGTTTTATTGCCGTTATAGATTTAATCTCGATTTTTTTTATTTACGTAGTTGTTTTTGCTATTTTGCAGTTTATTAAGGTTAAAAACATGCGAGGGGCAGTGTTAACATAAATCCTGCTTATTTTAACTTACCCGTTAGCAAAAATCCTTTACTCTAATACGAGCAATGTCTGTCTGTTTGTCTGTCTGTCTGTCTGTCTGTCTGTCTGTCTGTCTGTCTGTTTGCAAAATTTATTTCGGAATCTAGCGGAGCGATTTTGTTAAAACTTTGGAATTAGATACTTTTGTACCTAAATCTATTGGTAAAAACCGCAACCGTAGGAAAATTCTTATTTTGTTAAAAATCGTAATTGGAAATTTTAACATTGGGCTATGGAGTTTCAAATCAAAACAAAAGATTCATAATGGAATAAATTAACTAGTGAACTGTTAAAGTAGTACACACGGTAAAGTATAATCAAATGATTTCTTGAAAACCGTGACTAGAGAACCATGGAATAATAAACGGTATCAGGAAACTGACACATACTTTCTCCCTTTTAGCCCAACTTTAACGAATAAATTACTTTTTATTTACTAAATATAGAATACAAAGCACGGTCGAATGTACAGAAAATCTTGTAAACAAGTTGTTTTAAAAAACATCCACCCAAATCCCTGCTTTGGAGGCACTACAGAATCCATTGCTACACTCGTGGTTTAAGAGGGGAAATGCCCCCTATTCCCCCCCCAGGGTTATTAAGGGACAACATATTTCGAATTTCATCTGTTGGCCAATGCTAAATTGACAGTCATATCAAGTTTTAATGAAATTTATCAGTAAATAATAATAATAATGAGAGAAATAATAATTTTTGTATTCCCCATAAGAATAACATTGGACAACGTACTGCGTTTACCGCTAAATGAAAATTTCAATTTTCTCTGCAACCAGCAATCGTAGAATAGTAGTTCAAAATACTAAATTATTTAGTTTTTTGAGCTATTTTTAGTTGTGAATAGTAATATTTGTTTATATTTATGTCTTTTTATGAAAAATCCAAAAACTGAATTTTTGATGTTTTAAGTCCTGTAATTTCTGAACCCGAATTTTTACAGAAATGCGGGTAATGTCATTTTGTTGGAGGACTAAGGTTCTTCAAACGACTAAAGTTTAATCAAAATCGTTAGAGCCGTTTTTGAGAAATTCGGATTTTTCATGTTTTTTGGCGGTTTTGGGGGGATAATTACCCTTAAAAATCAAAAATTAAAAAAAAAACACCTGGAAATATCGTAGATTAGTACCTACATACCAAATGTCATAAAATTCGGCCCATTTGATAGGACTCTAGCTCTGTACACATCACACACACACACACACACACACACACACACACACACACAGACAGACAGACATCACGTAAAAACCACTTTTTTGGGTTCAGGGAGCGCCAAAACAAATATTTCCACTAACAACTCAAATTCGAAAATTTTGACGAAAACAATACTTTCTCCATATACTAAGTATAGAGGGAGAAAGTAAAAATTTAATGTAGGCCTAGAGTGGACATCTGTTTCACTCACGAAACTACTCAAATATCCCCGAGTATGGCAGAGTCTCCCCGGGGCTTATTTTAAAACCATCAACAAGCGTATAAGAAAAATATCTGCTAGCCTAAGTAGCTGACAGACGTGGGTACTCTAAGGACATTCGGGATGGTAAGTCCCGTGGTGGGAAATGAGATGATAACTTTTAACCGTACATTAACGTCAAACAGCGTACAGTAGTAGATTACAATAGGACACGGCCAGTAAAAGATTATTTAGGTGGTATAATGTAGGAAATATTTGAGTGCAGAGAACAATATATAACTATTTAGACAGAAACATAGCAATAGCACGCAGCAAACCAGAATCGTACGAGCTTAATTTTCTCGTCGCCCATTTGACGATTGAGAACAGTTTAAGTATAAGAATGATTCGCTTCCCCACAATTTTACAATATTATTCGAGCTGTATTCTGCGGTGAAAATATCTCGAATAACCCACTATCACGAACACATACCTGTGACACGCTATGGTGGTTAGAGCGGCAGCCTAATAACCTGAGGTTCACCAGATCGTTGCAGAGTGGGCTCCAGTCACGAAACATTTCGCGTTTCTACCTGCTTCCCCATAAGGCCGATGCTAACTTTAAAAACACGCCCCTCCTCAACGTATGATCAGAAATTGTTTTATGTGGCTTATTATTTGTGGCTCATTTTAAAAAGCTAAGCCTAGCGATTTCAGTTGGCAGTCTTCAGATATCACTGATAATAATCGTTCAGTTAAGTTCAACACAATTCATATTTTGATACACAATTTCTTTTCTCTGAAATTGCTAGGTATTTTGAACTTTTAAAATAAACCTTAAACCGACGACTGGCTAATCCGTTGAGGAGAGTCGGAATTTGAAAGGGGCCACGCTCCCCCGTCGGTCATATTGGATTGATTCTCCATAAGCGCGATGCTAAGTAAACATTTATTTAGGACCCTAATTTTTATTTCATTTTCATTTTGATTTAGGTAATTTTTTTGACTATTCAAAATAAAGTAAAGAGTGATTTTTGCGAGTAAATATTTGTATAAGTGTTACAGATTACCAGAAAAAAATTTCAAACTTAAACAAAATAATTAAATTTTTTATTAAATATTATAATTAATTTTCAAAATATCTTCCACAATAATCATCTGCGATAAGAATATCTTTCAATTGACACCAAAATCAAAATTTTATCTCAAGAGATAAGTGAATAATTAGGGTCTGAACTTAACATTATTCTAATGGGCGATAAAACCAATATGGCCGACAGGGTAGCCGGCTCTTAATATTGGTCTTATGGGAGAAGCAGCTATGGGAAAAGCGAAATATCTCGTGGCAGGAGCCCACTCTCTGCTACATTGTCTAATGGCAAACACCCAGTTATTCAATAACACGTTATGAGAAAGGTCGACCTGAGATAGCGAAAAAAATCGGGTTTGGACCATTTTTCTTTCAAATCCAACAAAACAATTGCCACTATCGTTAAAAGACAAAATAATCCGTTTATGTAGCAAATTGTTCCAATAAAACTGAAAGTCAGTAAAACTAACATTAGCATTTTGAATATTAAAGGAGCGTTAGTTAGCCTATTGAATTTTCGAAATGGGAATATGTATTTTTTATTCCAATGTGTTAGTCAACCTAGTGCAAATTTCAGATATTTGAGAAGATTCAGTCAAGTTCGTGCACGATGGTAATAACAAAGATACAGTTCGGGGCACAGTGCTTGGCGCCTGGTTAGCGTATGCTCTGGAATGACTTTTCGCCTCTATATGGCTTAGTACCGTTAGTGTTACAGAATACTTTTGTCAACAGAAACCAAAATTAAATAATTTAATGTTAAAATATTGGTTTTTGTTATTTTCGTTATTGTCTGCTTTTAATTATGAGAAGTTTGAGTTGGTTCTCACCTTTCCCAGGCGTCAAGCACCGTGGCGCGAACTGTACTCACATGTTTAAATAAAATAAGATGTGGCATTTTGGGGCACTAGGAACATGTAAACATTCTAATTAGTTTTCAAGTCATAAAAGTTGAAATCATAATAAAACTGTTTTGAATTGTTGTTTTGTAGGTCTATAACCCAGTCCCAGAACACGTTACAAGAAATTATTAGTCTCCACTGACAGACAATTGTAGTTATTAAATTGTAAATAATTGTGTTAAATTTTATTTTCAAGTAAACTCTAACTCTATTTATTAATTGTAAAACAATTTATTATTGATTTTATAAATTGTATAAAACTATATGTAATTACAAGTTATGACAGGCTAAAGCATACTATCTAGAATTTAACGTAGCAATTTTACATTTATTTTTCGTTGGTCTGGGTAGATTTAGCAGCACTCAAAAATAAAACAGTTACTTTGTCCAGGTGTGTACGTACACCTTTGAGCGCCTGTTTGTGAATGATTGTGTTTTCATAAAACATAAGCTACATAATGCTAGTTTCATAACCAAGTTAGGATAATCACAATATTGTAATATTCAATAGTATAATATAGAGTTGCTGAACCAATTATAATTAAATTGTCGAATTTTATGAAATAGCTCGCGACAAAGAAACATCTGTCAAATGACGTTGTAGCCTGAAGCTGGGTCGAGGGCATTGACCGTGCTGTGGTAGCTTTTATAATTATTAATTTCTCTTCAAAATGTAAAATTCACATTAATAAAGATTCGGGTGACAGGTTTATTTGTCTATTAAAATAGTAAAACAATGTTTAATTTGCATCTACATATTTTTTAGTGAATTTCCTTTGGAAAGTGAACTATCAGCATGACCCGCACGGTGAAACTTAAGCCCGGGACCACCATAGAAGTTCCTAACGTGACCCCCTGAACACGTTTTGGGGGTCGTTCAAAATTTTATATATATATATATATATATATATATGTGTGTGTGTATGCACTCTAGCGGTCGTATTTTTTGTCCGATTTCCTTCAAATTTGGTAGGGACGTTCCTTTCTGTAATCAGTTGGACAAGTTCGTTGGGCAAAACAATCGGAAAACTAAACCCCTTTTTTGGGGATTAATCTTTCAAATTTCGAGTTTTGGGCCCAAAAAGGGTCATAACAGCCCCAGATGTAACATCAATGCATGTAAAAAGATTGGAATTAGAGAGAGAAAGTTTTAAGCCCTCTCTCGTCATTCTAGCATAAATATTTACCGAGTTATTAAAGAAAATGTGTATCGACTAAACACAGTACGTTGTCTTATGGGGGTTTTACACAAGAAAAGCCTGTTATTCCTTTGTTAGAGTACTTTTATCATCCCCAGCAAACTCACGCCTACTTTCAAGCCTGTCTGGACCTTCTACTAACCTTATAATGCGGAAAATTGTACTCCCAGCTTTGCAAGTAAATGAAACCAGGAGTATCAAAACAGCCAAAAAAACAATGTTTTCAGATTTCAATAAAAATTGGACAAATGGATGTTTTTACACTGATTTTGGGTTTTAAAATTTGTTATGTGGAAATTCACTTCCATCACGTCAGCGTGCTGCGTGCGAACTCGTTTAACAAATCATATTGGTGAGAAAGTCATGGGTATAGTTGTTGTAATTATTGCTATGAGTAAGTATTTTACTTAAGTAAAATACTTAAGTAAGAATATATTAAGTTATACTGTAGACCTCGTATTATCCGGACTAATGTGGCGGAATATTGGTCCGGATAGCGAAAAATACGGATAATCTGAAGTTAATATAAACATCGCATAAATAACAATCGAGACATTAGCGCCTGAAATATTATTGCTGCAAATTGCCTGTAATACAATATAGACATGCGAATTTCGGTCAACGTCATACGAAATGAAGGTAAACAGCAACAAAAGGCGCGAAATGCCGGTCGCCTGTGCTTGCGCTCCCGACGGGACTGTTCGGTGGCTCACTCTATAATGCAGTTTATATGATACTTCATGCGTAAATTATGTATTAAGATAGCGTCTAAGACTTAGAAGGCGCTAGTGCGGGATAAACTTGCGATTTGACTGTAATTTAACATTGTTTTATTACGGGCGACTTTGTCCGGTTAATCCGGGATCCGCATGATTCGGGTTCGGATAATCCGAGGTTTACTGTAGTTAATGCATTTCATCAAGAGGGTCTCGAATTTTTACCTCTAAAATTTAAGGATGGCAAGTTTAAAACAAAATTCATATTTGTTAAAATGCTATTCTGTTTTGTATGTAATATTTGCAAACAATTGTTTTCCATTTAATCACCGTCCAGCTTCTAAAATAGAGATCGGTCTAACTCATGTAAGTGATATTTTTTAATGATTATCCGCAATATCCGGAGAAACTGTGACTGGGTGGCTTGCGGTATCAGTGAGTTTAGTGATTGGTGACTGCCAGGCCACGCGCAATGATCGGATCTAAATCACTAACTCATATTTTTCACTGATATTCCACATTGGATGAAAGAAAGCGAAATCCTTAAAATCTCATTGGAAATCAAATATGTGTGACGTTAAATTTTAACGATTTGATTGATTGTCATGCCATTCTACTGTCTCCCCCTAATACCTAGTATTCGGAGAAAGTATTGTTTTCGTAAAAACTTTTGAATTTGAGTTATTAGTGGAAATATTTATTTTAATGGTCCCCGATTCTAAAACATGGTTTTCGGACTGATGTATCTGTGTGTGACTGTCTGTCTGTCTGGATTTGTACAGAGCTGGAGACCGCACCCGTTGTTCGATTTTGATGAAATTTGGTATGTTGGTACTAATCCACGATATCTTTAGGTTTTTTAATTTTTGATTTTTAAGGGTAACTATCCCCCCAACAAACATGAAATACCCAAAACCCCTAAAATTAGGAAAAATCCAAATATCTCAAAAACGGCTCTAACGATTTTGATTAAAGTTTAATAGTCAGTAAATTGAATTTTCATTTAGTGGTAGACGCAGTACGTTATCCAATATTATTATGGGGATTACAAAAATAGGATTTTTCTCTATGCACGGATCAATTTTGTTAAAACTTGATATTTAAGCTAGCATTTACGAACAGAGGATATTCCAAATTTGTTGCCCCTTAATCCTTTGGAGGGGGGGGGCATTTACACTCTTAAAACCACTGCGTGAAGCAAAGGATTCTGTAGTGCCTTGTAGGATTCCTAATAACAAGTCTTTTAGAAGAATTTCTGTACATTCTACTGCACTTTATATTCTACGTCTCAAATAAACTAAACGCCTCATTTGAAGAATCTTTTAAGAAGGGGGGGGGGGGTTTGTAACCCAAAAGAAAGTTTTTTCCAATTTTACATAGCTTTGTACAATTTGTAATTTAAATTTGCTCCATTGCATTAATCTAAAAAAATATAGAATTACTCCTTTAAATAATTGCTTGTAATCAATCGGGCACTGATATGAAATTGCTAAACACAGTGCGATGTCCAATGTTAATCTTGTGGAGTATAAGTCAAACTTTCGGTTGTTTATGAACATTTGTTGATTAACCTTGGTATGTGGCTTCATCTGATTATGGTATTTTGATATATTCATAAACGCAAGCGAGAATATAAGATATTGTGGTCTCTTGGGGTTACTGATATAAGCCTACTCTTTTATGGTCCCTGTGGCAGCAAACCTGCGTACTCAGCTTTAACTGGATGATTGAAGTGAACCCCTCGATTGATTTACAAAGTTTTGTGGTCGTTCGTTGATCGGGTGTGTTCTAAAACCTCAATAACGCTAGAACATGTTCTCGATTTTTAAGGATACATTTTAAAAATTTAATAGGTGTTTTAAAACAGCTAATATCTCATTTTGGATTTTAAATAATTATTTTAACTATTGTTATGTTTTTTATCCAGCAGTTGCTTTTAAGAATAAGAATAAGAATAAGAATAATTTATTTTCTCCAAAAATATTACATTGTTTGTACACTTTCCACTTTTGCACATAAAAAAAATAATAATAGTCTAAAAATGCCCATTCTTCTAGCAAAAAAATAAAAAATAAAAGTCCACAAAATGTCCATATTCAGACTGGCTTAAAAATACAACAATGCCGATTAATGCATAGATTATTAAGACTAAAATATAAAAAGTTGTACATTTTTGTTGTGCATAAAACTAAAGAGAAAATGTAGGGCCTCCAAGGCAAAGCCTGTTAGGAGGTTCCTTTCCTTTAAATTATCAAAATAAAATACTAAGCTGTTTTCATACTAAGCTGTTGAATTGACTACGATTGCCTTCAAAATGTGTTAACTGAAATATGGTTTTGTTAATAAAACACAAAACCTTAAACATTGTTAATTATAAACAACGAAACAGGTTACATTTGTTTTAATTACAAAGTTATTTCTGTTTGTCACATTGTACATGTGATGATGAAAACAATTCGCTTGCTTACTGCAATCTGTGTTCAGTTATATTGTGATTGTACATTAGTTTAAGAACTTTGTGAGCTTATCCCTGTTACGAAATAAAAGAGTTTACTCCTAGTTGCGTAATAATGGAAAATAATAAATAGTTAAATACATTACGTAATTTTATTTTGAATCACATCTATTATTAGGTGTAACTGGAACAAAGTAATAAACTTGTGTTAAACCATAAACCATGTCCCTATATTTATAACGGTCATAAAGTAAAGTGAAATAATGTAATTGCTCAACGCATTCCCCCGAACAATAAACTGGCACAGGGAACAGAAATCCCTGTTCTTCGGTGATATTTCACAGTCACCTTATCGGTTTTCACTGAGACCAGAGAGTATCTGATGTGTTTTGTGACTTTCAAAAAGTTTAAACCACTAAAAAACATGCAAGTGATATTTTAACCTTTCATGGCTAATGGAAGATAATACCGGTATATAAAGTATTACTTTTAAAGTCAACGTCTCGAGCAATCGGGTGTGCCCTACCTTCCGCACGCCTTCCGCACGCTAAAATAAGGGTTTTGCATCTCCCACATTGTAGGCTCAATTGTTAACCAATTGAAAATAATTTGTTGTTATTTCATTCACTAAATGTTCATCTATGTATCATACGATTTAAAAATCTTGATTTTAATTCAAAATAAGTGGTAGGCCATTGTTAAAGTTTTCAAATTAAGCGTTTTTCTAAAGCTTCCTAACGTAAGGCGAACAATTATTTTGGAAAAAAGGAACCGTACAATACCTAGATTGGAATCTGAAAAGTGTGAAACTGCAAATAGTTTGATGTAAATCTGTAAAATAACAGTGTGATTGAGGAGAACAAAAAGGTCTTCAAGTGTAAATATGCATGGCCCTGCTTGGTGGCGGTGCGGCGCTAAACAACATCGTGCGGATCACTCAATCTGGGGTAGGGCCGTAGACCCTAGTAGAGTCGGTCTTGGTAGGGCGCACCCTTAATTTCAATAACTGTTTGCCCCGGTCCCAGAAGTCATTAGCGTGGTGTCCTTCAGATTGAAACATATTTTTCTACAACCGCGCCTAAAGTGGTGCTTCTATGCGATCTAAAAACACATCGTAAAACGGCTGTTTTATGTTTATCGAGCGGAAAAGTCGTTTTCGCTCGCCATGCCTTATCCTTCCGCACGTTGACAGCCAATAAACAGCTGATTGATTGTTGCTTTGGACCCAAGGTCCATACACTTTGTACAGGTTTGCTGAGTCGATTTATTTAAGGTTTTCTAGTTAACCGAAGAGACCTCGTAAAAACAGCTCTAAGGTCACGTGATCACCAATACAATCTGCAGTGTTGCTGGCACGATATTTATCGTACGCTTACCATATTTTCTACATCATTGTAACTAAAATTAACATTGTTTAACTGCTTACATTCTATGATCAGCTGTTATAATAATAATAATAATATTTATTTGCCGAAAAACAATTATAAATTGTGTAGGCTTTTACACAAAAATATCTAAGTCTAAAAAATACTGCAGCTTAATTTTCTACTTTTTCATATTATCTTATTTCATTTTTATTTATTTTTCTTTAACAAATACATCCAATGAAAATAAAGGATTGTTAATTATGATACTAATATATTGTTTTAATTTTTTGTATTATTAGATTAATGTATTAAGGGTTTAAATTTTCTTTCTGTATGCAAAGTGACAATTTAAAAATAGCTGTACCATTATTATACCCTTAAGGTTGGCAACACTTTATAGTATGTTGTTGATTTATACATCAACTGGACGCCCTCGTAAGACATCTTTGCTGTGACCATTACTCTTCTAGAAATAATCATACCTGGGCTCTACTAACCTTGTTTTGGACCAAGCTGTGTTTATAATACTCGTAAATTCACCCAGAATGGATGAATTTGAATTTATGTATGTTCTGTGGTATCTAAATTAGCAGTTGTAGGGAAAATTTTGTATTTAATTCTAGTGTAAATTTTATCCCTTTAGGAAAATAAAACTATTTTTCTCAAGCGATAAAGACCTACTTGACGCTCTTCACACATAAAAGCATTGCGTCCTGAAGTTCTTATAAAAAGGCAAAATCACTTGAATGATAGTCTCACCTATGTACAGTTCTTAATAGAATGCAACACCGTCGTTTTTATTGTGTGGGTGTCAATGCGGTAGAGTTATAGAGTTTTGGCAACTTAAAAAAGTTAAATGTAACTCTTAAACGTTAAAAATAGCGTTTAATGTTTATCGTAGAAATTTTTTAACGAGGTTTTGTAACTTCAAACATGAAATTTATATTATAAATCGTCGCTAAACGCTAAACATGATATACACAATTTGCATCTCTGCAGATGGTGATCCTGTTCATTTTAACAATGCAAAATCAATCAATGTTTAACTTAAATTTGAATTTGGTTGTGACTACTCCCTTATGTAAGAAACTGTTTTACTTTATCAGCGTTCTATGTTGGATCAAGATATAAAATACATTTTAGAGATTACATCATTCATTTCGAATGAATTATTACTGTAGACTGAGTGAGATGCAAGCATAAAAGATCCAACCTTAATTTGTTGAACATTCCTCTCTCAGCGTGGATTGATCCAACGCATGAAAGGCAGTTTCTCATGGCAAATGGTTTCGACTTGTCGATTTCAACCGCAGCGCACAGAATCAGTTCCCGCGGAAGAAGAAGATATACAATTTGTGGAAGAAGAACAAAAATTATAAAATTCAGAAACGTATAAGCTGGAAAATTCTGGATAAAAATCTTTCAAAAGCCTCGCTTTCATGAACTACAACTACTCCTGCCGTAAGTTTTGTGCGCAATTCTTTGGAATCAGGCAACAATTTGTTAGTGAATTTCCTATGGAAAGTGAACTATTAGCATATCCCGCACGGTGAAACTTAAGCCCGGGACCACCATAGAAGTTCCTAACGTGACCCCCTGAACACGTTTTGGGGGGTCGTTCAAAATGTTATATATTTAGCAAATCAGCACGTGATCATGGCTTTTATAAGTCGAAACATGTTGTGTTAATTAATTAAAATGTTTTCTCCAGGGTACTCATGTTACTTATTTTTCATCTATCATATAGTAGCCCTTCTATGTGAATTTAATTTAATATATATATATATGTGTGTGTGTGTATGCACTCTAGCGGTCGCATTTTTTGTCCGATTTACTTCAAATTTCTTAGGGACGTTCCTTTCTATAACCTGTTGGACAAGTTCGTTGGGCAAAACAATCGGAAAACTGTGAACCCATTTTTTGGGGATTAATCTTTCAAATTTTGAGTTTTTGGGCCCAAAAAGGGTCAGAAAAGCCCCAGATGTAAAATTAATGCATGTTAAAAGATGGGAAGTAGAAAGACGAAAGTTTTAAGCCCTCTCTTGTCATTCTAACATAAATATTTACCGAGTTATTAAAGAAAATGTGTATCGGGTAAACACAGTACGTTGTCTTATGGGGGGTTTTACACTAGAAAAGCCTGTTATTCCTTTGTTAGAGTACTTTTATTATCCCCAGCAACCTCACGCCTACTTTCAAGCCTGTCTGGACCTTCTTCTAACCTTATAAGGCGTAAAAATGTATTCCCAGCTTTGCAAGTAAATGAACCCAGGGGTATCAGAACAGCCAAAAAAACAATGTTTTCAGATTTCAATAAAAATTGGACAAATGGATGTTTTTGCACTGATTTTGAGTTTTACAAGTTTTGATGTGGAAATTCACTTTCCTCACGTCAGCGTGCTGCGTGCGAACTCGTTTTTTTTCCGCAGATGGGGATAAATCGGAAGTTAATTTTCCTGTGAAAGAGCAAGTTGAACATGCGGCCCCCATGAACTCCCTTCATGCTGACGAAATTTGTCCGTCGTTAGCCTGAATAAGTTTCAAAATCTTGTACGACAGAAATAATTGCTTCAGGTCTATTATAGTTAATTTCCATAAATAGAGAAGATCGTTTGAAGATTCTGCCATGTAAACGCCCCATTGTATGTGCTCACGATAAAACGTGATGACACCAAGCATTTGCCAAACCTCCACCAAATCTCCTTTCATTCAAGCATTGTCTTCTTTATAGACAACCAAGAAATTACTTATTTAGCTCGGATAACTAGAATTACTGAACTTCATTAGTAAGGATTTTTGGCACAATTTATAGATAGATGTGTCTATTTTTGTTTTACTTTTTTTGCTGACTATGTCAGTGGAATTTTGTTTACAAACAGTTCAAACCTCTCGTCATGTGGGCACCCCCGGGAATCGAACCCGTGACCTGCTGTACTAAAATCCAAGACGCTAACCGTTATGGTAACTTTTAAACACAAGTTGTAATCTTGGTGAAATTGGCAGCAGACTTAGTCCACACTAAACTCCGTTACGTGAAATCATAGTTCAAAAACCAAAGTTTAAAATATCGCGAGTGTGGTTTTGGTTTTCTTCCTCCGTCTCTTCCGAAAATAGTTTCATTTAAGGTTCATTTTGAATAAAAGTTACATAATACATACTTTGAATCAATTTAAATCACTCGCATAGTTAAGTAATTTAAAGTTTTGTTGCAGAGAAACTTAACGTAGTAAACAAAGTAAGGTACCAAGTGATATCTTCAGCGGATAAAAATGATTTTATATTGATATTTTTATAGTCATGACGTTATTGGGAATTTGTACATGTGTCAAAGGAAGGAGATTAGGAGCTCCCCCCCACACACACACACAAATTCTTTGGAAGAGAGAATAAACCTTTTTCATATCTATGTATCTTCACAAAACATACTATGACGCTTTATGTAGCAATGCTTTAAAAGTACTTAACATAGATACACCAATTTACTCACATAAAACAATCTTAATAATATTATGAGAATTAATTATAAATTTTAATGAGAGGGATGAAATCTTTTAGTTTGATCTTAGACGATCTTCCAGGAGGTCACAATTTTAATAGATTGGTCGGGATACAAAATAGTAAACACATTTAAATTGTTTTCTATTTTTCTTGGCAGTTTAGATTGCATCTTCATACCGTGATGTTTCAAAATTGTTGCTATTTAAAACATTAATTTAAAACCATTTCAAAACTCAACAAAATTATATTTTTATATGTATTTATCTGTGGACCTTCTGACCACCTGACCATCTTACTGTGTGCAATAATAATTTGATGTCAGAACGTCTCAAGTAACCGACAAACAATTCATTCAAAACCCAATCCCAATAGTAATTTTAACCTCGAAAGTCAGTTTTGACTATTTACGCGATTACAATCCAAACAGCGATTCGACAAAGGTTAAGAGCCCTGTATGCTATTCCTAGCTGGTGTCACCTATACCGTCATACCCGCTGCGTGTGACCTAGAAACGCACCTCACGCAATCAGCTGGACGCCCGCCATTTTGCCAGTCGTGCCAACCTAGCCGCCGCGAACCCCGCTTGCTATTGCTGCTGAGCTGTTGGTGCTATTGCTAGGCTATATACTTGTTTACCGTATGCGTAGTTTATCGCGGCCCCGGGAAATCTTCAAGGTGAGTAAACAAAACTGACTCCGCCTCTTTTTCGTTTTTTTTTTTCTAGGTTAGGATTGAAATTATTTTGAAGTTAACTTCAAATAATTATTATTGTTCATTTTCCAACATAATTATGATTTTTAGACTAATTTGATTTGTTTTTAAATTAATTTAAAGGTCTTGAAAGCGATTTTAGTGTGTTGTAGGTTATATTCTGCGCCTTATCTTGGATATGACCTTGCTCGTCCCCACCACGCGGCTCAGTTCTCTGAACTCCTATAACCTAGAAACTACATGAATCACAGTGTTATTGGTTGGTTTGGCCTTTTTAGCGTTTTTCTGGACGCGTGAATAAGTAAATAGTTTAATCCTCGCTAACACAGCATTTTAAAAGAATCTATTATTAAATGTGCTCTGGTAAAGTAAACTGGAACGTTATTTGCTTACCTTTAGTTTTCGAATATTCATTATTTTTATCAAAGAGAAATTCGTTTGATATTTGAGTTAAATTTTAAGTAATTATATTAAAATATTTCTTAATATAAGGCGAGCGTTTTGGTGTTTATAAATAAGAAAACTCAAGCTATTGGATAAATTGGTAAAATATTTTGTTTGGTGTCTGATTTTTGAATTGGTATGATGAAGTATGACTTAACACGTCAGAACAAGAAATCAAATCAGAAAATATGAAGAAATATTACATGTTCATCGTTATATATCGCATAATTTTTCCCGTGTATTAATTATTATTAATGCACAATACATGGCTCCTGACTGAACATAATATTTAGTTACACTTAGAAATTCTTCCCGGATGTTTGTGTGGAAAGGTCCGCGAAGTAAACAAGTTGAAAAGTGGAATGTCTACATAACAAGATGCAATGTAATAAGGTTACATATATTTGTATAAAGCTTAAAAGGAATATTGAACAACGCTTGATACATTTTTATCCTAGCTTTAAAATGCTGAGTCAAACACATGGTGGGCGAGAACTCTGTAGTCAGTGAGCCTTTTTGGGCGACGACGTGTAGAAGCCAAGGCGAGGCAACTTCAAGATTTAGATTCCAAAAAACCAAGCAACAGGAGGATAAAATAATTCCCTCGTCTCTATTCTGCCATCAGAATCGCTGATACAAGTATCAATGAAAAACACAAATGCTGATTTTGTGCCTCTATCCTAGCTTCAGGTTAATAGGAAAACGGGTGCCTTGAAAGAAATTATGATCTTTGAGCCGTGAGTATTTTTATAACAAAATCAGGATGACTCTCTTGGAAATGTCATTTTAAATAGATTATTTAACTTCTTAATCTTTCAAGATTATTCAATATGCACGTATTCATTCCATCCATTTATTAGCTAGATTTTGTTCTAGATTTTGCATAATTGTTTGTGCAATCTTTGGAAGGGCAAAGATAAAATAAGTGTAAATGAACAATATAGTAAAGGGAAATTCATTTCTGTAATTCGGAACACTTCAGGACCAACAACTCGGGAGCCTCGTCTTTTAGTGCTCCCAGAGAGATTTTTTCTCCTCCCGTGGGGGCGTTGTTATTTTAAAGGTAGTTTAATTTGAATGTTTTTTTAAACAGCAAAATAACTTCAGAGAATCGCAGGACTGAAGTAAGGAGAATCCCAGGCGTAAGCGGAGGCGACGATTTATTTGTTACCCACTAAACTGGTAGAGTTCGTTAACAGGCATAATGAACGTTTAGGTTTCTCTCCATAATAAACTAAATTCAATATGTAAAAGCTGGTACAAATTCTTTCAAAATTGTATATGTATATGTATACGGTACAAAGGGAGTTTAGATCAAGTGTAGTATTTATCAGGATATGTCAAATCTATATTTTTAATCGCTAATTTTGAAATAAATTAAACCACATGGATATCTATCGCGCTTAATTCAAAGGAAATATTGTGTAGCATTTAAATATGCACATTTTTTACTTAGTTAAATTCAGAACAAATTTCGGAAAGGGAGATGAGCGCTAGATGTTAGTCCATATAATAGTGGCGATTGAGTATTTAAGATTAGTTTTTCGTTGCAAACATAAGAATTGAACATAAATTTTCCCGGTGTAACAAAGATCAACTTGTCAGTAACAGTTGGATGTTAATCAGGCATTTGCCACTGATTAATGAAAACTAATTTTATGCCGTTTGAGATCTGAAATCTGAACCCGTCTTCAAGACTGAAAACATGTAAAAAGCTTATCAAAATTATATTTGCAACAATGTAGGAAAAGCTGGGTAAAAAAGAGTGTTGTCTGTTTTCTATCATCAGTGATGGCAAATTGTAGTGATGTTTTCCTCGCAAATTTCTTAAAAAACATACTCACCGTAACTAACAATAAATAAAACAAAGAGTTTGTGTTACAAATTCAATCTGGTTCTTAATGTACTTAGTTTATAAGTTGATTGTATACTATAGTTTTATCAAAGGCTTTTTGGCTCAGTTTGAAAACAATAATTATAATTTACTAGCTGTTATTAGCCCGTCAAAAATGACGGGCTTAAAACACGAATCAAATAGTTTTCATTATTAATAAATAAATAAATGTAGTGGCTTTAAAATTGTTCTTTAGAAATCTATAACTAAATATCTGTTAGTTATTTCAAACGCTAATTTCGAAATGCATGTAATCAAATGGGAAATCACCGTGCGAAATTGTAACAAAGCATATTGCGTATTAAAATATTTATTAGAATGTGTCAAAATTCTTTTTACGAAAGACTTATTACGCCTACACAAAAAATGGCCCAAAAGAAGAATTCGATGGTTTATTTTAAACTTTGTTGTTAGTTTAGTTTTTTATATTGAATCAGATAAAGATTTATTTCACTTCTGTTCCTTAAAAACTTGAATACAATTGTATTCAATGTTTAAATGTTTTTCTTTGGGCTCAAACATGCAATACAAATTTACCTAACTGCATTCCTTGTTTTTATAACCAAAATATAAACACAGTCTACATATTTACCAACACTTAATTGTATTTCGTCTGCTGACATACAAACTATATAAAGGCAGACAAACAAAAAACACGTAATTAGTTAAACTGAATAAAAATGTATTTAATCAATGCTAATAGTGGTATAGTCCTTAGTTTTTTATCCCTTTTTTCACAATTTCTTACCAGAGTTTCATCTACACCCACCCAATTTCATCCAATATAGCAAAGAAGGTATATTATATAGCAGAGAAGGTATTATATAGGAGAGAATGTTATAGTAGGGAATGTTTCTGTGAAATCAAATTGAATTTTGGACTTAAAAATTGTTTATTGAACTATACAAATTGCCTTAACTTTTTACCTTCGCCTTTTATCATCAGCATAACAAATAACCGCCAACCCCTACTTTCATTTTGTTGAATTGTGTATTTGTATCTTTAATCATGGTTTTTCTATACTCATATTCAAATCGCACTTTAGAAAGAATAGTGGCTATCATCATCTTAGTTTACAAACAGCTTTTGATTGTTCATCTTTACATAAAACAATAGAAACAATAGAAACTGCCTAAACTGCAACAACAACAAAGACTACAATTCCAGATGTGAACTGCTATAATGCCGCTTTGTTGTAATAGTTTCCATGACCCATGATTAAATAAAGGAAAAATCTATCTTTAGTATTATCAGTAATAAAACACAATTATTACTGCAACATTAAAGGAAACGAATTAGAAGTTTAAATAGAGGATATAGAGTACTTAAATCTGAATTTCAATTACAATTAATTTTTCTGCCACTTTTATACAATATTATAAACTCTATTTCCACTCAGCATATCATTTGTGTTGCTTATTGCCTGCCAATTTCAATCCGAAAACCTAAATTTAATCAAGAATAGTTATCTGCTTTGTTTACAAACACAACTTGCTCAACTTGCTAACTTTACTCAGCTGCCGTATTGAATTTGGATGCAAAGAAGGGAAAGGGAACACGTGGCACGGGAAACAAAATGATTGATAAAAAATTTCCAGAATAAAAACTGTGTTTGTTGTCAATTGCAAACTTATAACTGAGTAAATTTAGGATATCGGATTTTTTTTCATCATCCTTGGCCTAAGGGACATCTATTCACACCAACCTGGCCTCTCTACGTTCAGTATTTTACTCGGAATAGGTGGTTACACGTTTCTTATAGATGGGGATGGCGAAAAAGGCCAAAAACAGTGTTTTTTGCCGTTTACCGATTAAAAACGTATAACTGAGTAAATTTAGGATATCATATTTTTTTCATTATCCTTGGCCTAAGGGAAATCTTTTGACACCAACCTGGCCTCTCTAAGTTTAGCAGTTTACTTGGAATAGGTGGTTACACGTTGTCTTGTTTTTACCACGCTATTATTATATAGGATTCTAGTGAAAATAAAAAATCTAACGTTCTGATTATTTGATGATAAATTAATTCCGGTCACATCTTTACAAATGTAATTAATATTCAAGTTTTATGAAAAATCGCACTTTTAATGTTATTTCTCCTATTTATAGCTTCTCTAAAAACGCAACGCTACAAGGGGAGCATTCCTGCGGGAGAGATGACCAAGATCCCAGGGGACAGGGGTTGACCTCCCTAGGGAGGAGTCACCAGTTACACGCTTCTGTAAATTCTGTCTCTAAACCTTTTTTATCAAAAAATATAAGAAATTTCTAACTAGCTCATTAAAAGAAATACCCCCATCGCAGCAAACCTGCATACTCAGCGAATTTCCAATGGAGATATAAATGTCTTAATACTAAATAAAGCCACTGACCAAGTTTCATAAAAATATATTCACAAATAAGCGGTATATACAATTTTAATTATTCTCCATAAGAATAACATTGGGGCTGAGTAAGCAGGTTTGCTGCATCAACGAACATAAAAATAGGTTTTTATACTAATATCAATATAACTCAACTAGGTGAAGTTATTTACCAGTTTTTATTCATTTATGTTCATAATTAAGGGAGATATAGCATTAATTATTCTCCTTAAGAATAACATGGGGGCTGAGTACGTAGGTTTGCTGCTATGGGAGCCTTTTGCAAAAAGTTGTTTTTGAGAAAATATCAATAGACCACAACTAGATGAAGCCTTATACCAAGTTTCGTCAGTATACGTTCATAAATAAGCGAGATATAACTGTTTCCTTTCCTCCATAAGAATAACATCAGACAACGTACTGTGTTTAGCACTTTCAATATCTCGGTAACCAATTGATGTAGAGGAATGATCAAAATACCAAATTGTGTGTTTTTTTTAGTTGAATCCAATAGTAAAAACCAATATTTGACTTTTTTTTAATTACATTTGAAAATTCAAAAAACCCATTTTTGGGGTACAAAACCCCCCCAAAATACCCCTTCGGATGGAGCGATAAGGCTGGTTTTCGAACTTAAAGTCATAAATGTTGCTTTTCACGTTTATACCAAATTTTATCAAAATCGGATCATTTTTACGAGAGATATCATATATATATATATATATATATATATATATATATATATATATATATATATATATATACAGTTTCGAACGAATGGTATTTTTGGGGTCTGGGGACCTCAAAACAAAAAGTTATCATGGTCTCGGGCTTAAGTCTTACCATGCCACCTACGGTAATAGCTTCTTCCCTATAGGGGAAATTCGCTAAAACATCATAAATCAATCAAACTAGTTATGCGCGGGATAAATCACATTTTCCCAACAACATTAGCGGGAGAAATATGTGTAAGGAATATAAAAATATGAAATTTAACATTTGAAATCACCAGAACGTTAGTGTTTTTTTAACATATAAAGTTTAAGTTATAAACCTTTTTTATTCGTTTAAATTGAGCCAAGAATCTTTGATAAACAATAGTATACAACAAATTTATAAACGAATTAATCCAGGAGCATAATTTAATTATTTAAAACATACTTTAGAAGGGGTTCCACTCACGAAATATTTTGCGTACCTACCTGCTTCTTATAACCAGTACCTGTACAAAATGTGCACCGTAGCTGCTTAAAGGAGACACAGAAATCGTTGACTAATGGTTCATTTCAAAGGGGGAAAATACCTGAGGGGGTAGGGAGCAGAACCTGGATTACAAAATGCTAATCCCATAAACAAAATTTCTAAATATTTATTTATACAGTACGGGCAAAAAAACCTTTCCTTTGAAAGATGTCAGGTGTTCCTGTACTAATCCATTTAAAAACAATCGGGCTTACTGTTTACAAAACAATATAAATGTACACGACAGAAAAATACATTTATGCTTCTGATTATAGGACCTGATTGAATTCAAACATTAGCCTAAAATAAATACTTTAAACTGTTGTCTATTTATGCTCGCAACCTAACCACACTTTTTTGAGCTCTAACTAAGAGGGCTATTATTTAAAAAAAAATTGTAGCGAGCAAAACTGATTGATATAAATGTAATCGCTTATGTTATGTTATGACCTTATTAACAAACTAGGCATACTTTTTATTTTTCGCTTTCCTAATGTAATGAACGAATGCATGTCCAAGTGACTTTGTTTAATCATAAGCACATAGAAAAATAAAGGTTTTATCTCTAGCTAATATGTAAAATGGGGAGTAGTGTTATTCAACTAAATGTTTTGTGTTTTTATAGTATTTATATATATTTGTTATTTTGGCCTATACTAATTATGTACCCAAGTGTAAAAATGCCTAAGTATACTGATAACCTGCTCATTTCCAAATAATTTATCCTTTACTACTTACAATATACAAGGTTAAATTATTAAAGAATTACTTAATTATGTGGGGACGTAACGAAAATGCGTAGCAAATTGAGTAGAATAAACTAAATAAAATGTAAAATGGTAGGCTTACAACAAATATAGACAAAGACAAATTATCTACGAAAAAACCAGTAACAATGAACATTTAATTGTGGACATTTTCCGACTTGGCTGTTTTAAAAATACATTCATGATAGAAGGCTTAGAAAAGCCTAGAATTTTCTTCATCGGTCTACGGTAAGTTCGGTATCACTGTCATTTAAATCATTTGCCAATCTAGTAGCAGATACGCAACTATAATCCTTTCACTTGAACTGTCCACTTCCACCGATAAATATGTTAGTTTTGGTGTTATTCATTTTATTTTGCACACACCTCACACACTTCCTCTCACTTTATTTGTATTATAAAATGTATATTTTATAAATATATTGTTTTAAATCGTTTTGTAAAGTAGAATAATGTTTTCTTACAAATTGACTTATTGATAAAATTTATCGAATGCTGGTACTTCTCGACCTTGTCCCACTTTTCCAAAGTTACAAATTAGCACTATGCTCCGTCTGAAAGAATGAGCGTCCGGTCCATCGTTTTTTTTCATTGGCACGAAAGTTCCCCAAAGTTTTTCTGCAGCAAAATTCCACAAGCCAAAATCAAGTCAAGCCCAAATCCACAAGCAGAGCCATCGTTTCAGTTTCGTTCGATAATTAATTTCGTAGTTACGTCGGAACATTCAATCTTTAATCCAAGACGTATATATCTTTTTAAAATATATATCTCTAATCTTAAAAAACGGTAAAATAATAATCTTGAATTGAGATATCAGTTTTAAATAATCAAAACAATCTTACTACACTGTGCAACATTAGATTTGTTTACCAACACAAACAATAATAAGAATTACATGTTAATAGTTTTTAGGGTTATGTTTTCTATAATGCTAATGTAACCCCCTGCACTCGCCTCGTCAATCGGCAGAATGGATTTTGTCAGCTGGTCCAGAGGAAAGGGGTTTCTATGTGATCTGGACCTTTGAGTTTTATTTAATAACTAGCTGACGTACCCGTTCTTCGCACAGGGGTTTTCTCTACCCGTTCTTTAGTCAATGCAATTTCCATTTTAGTTAGCTTTAAACAGCTGTTCTTGCTTCAAAGCTGTCAAATCGAAGTGTCCACAGCTGTTCGCATTACAGTTTCTGAATGTTTACTTTCTTCTGAAATATAAACATTGAAACTTAGGACGTTCACGGGGCGTAGCCCGAGGGGATTTTAAGGAAGTGAATAGGCCTGTGTGTTGCATGGGTTCAAGATCTACCTATGTGTAAAGTTTCAGCCCAGTCGGTTCAGTAATTTTTGCGTTCACCCGGAACATCAGACAGACAGACAGACAGAAACCACCTCTTCTTTATAATATTATAGATTATATTTATATATTATTTTTAAGTGCGTTTATTGTCTTTGGGCCATTCACCCTAAATTATTCATCTTAACCAACAATTGAGCCCTTATTTGTAACCTTCACCGCTAAATGATAAAAATAAACAAACTACTCAAAACCATAGTGAGATCTAAGATACTACTGAATCGATTATTATGTTTGATGTGTCCATTTAAAGAGGTCGACGTGTTGATCTTTCGAATTTACTATAAGGTACATTCGTCTTTAATACTCTGCCCCATAGGAATTCAAAGCTTCAAAATAAATCGTATGGGAGAGTATATAATCAATTATATTGTAAATTTAAAAGCAGTACGTAACATTAACAAAACACAGCGCAGCAGCAAGACCATATCTTACAGACGTTATATAAACAATGTCTACTGGAATGCAGTATGTACATGCGTTACAGGGGTGATATAAAATCAACAGAAGCGTGAAAAGAAGGTTTGCTCGTGTTGGGGTAACAAATCCTATTGGTTATTTGTTACATATTAAAATTCTTATTTGATTCCATAGATATCTTTTAAATCAGAAATCAACGGGTTTGAATAATCTGTTGTGGTACTTTGGGAGTAAAAAGTGGGCTCCGGTCACGAAGCATTTGGCGTTTCCTGCTTCCCCCATAAGTCCAATGTTAACTTCCAAAGCACGTCTCTTGTCAACGGATTATACTATATCGTTCATTTATTGCCCATTTTAAAGATCAAAATAATATTTAACGATTTCGAGTCAGCAAAATTTCGATATCACAATCAATAATTGTTCGATAAATTCCAAAATATTATATATTTACAATTATTTATGGGTGAGCTATTTAAGATGTTTAAACTACGCGTACTGGAATCGCAAGGTAATTTATGGCTCTTAAAATCCATAAATCAATGATGTCGGATATTCCGTTGAGGAGGGAGGAGCTTTGAAAGTTAACACTGACCTTATGGGAGAAGCAGGTGGAAACGCCAAATGTTACGTGACCGGAGCCCCCTCTTAACATTTTACGTAAATAAACGTGTTAGAAATATTATTACCCGCGAAACCGAGATCGGAGCTTATTTGAGCTTATATATTGAACGTATAATTTATATCTGTTGCCTTATTAAGTTTATTAAAATTAACTTCGAAAATATAACGTTGTACCTTGAACATGAAATACTTCTATGACCGCGGTAAAATTAATGACGGACTGTAGTGTTTCAGCGTTTGGAGGCCCTCACTGCGATACATTACGTCACCGTATTCTTCCGTTCACGACGACGTCTGTAACTAGGTCATAACTTGAATACACAAAGATAACAGCTATAACGTAGCTATTGCAATATTTGGGAACGGTTGACAATTTTCTCTCGCCTCTCTTTGGTATATTGTTGTTATATGTGTTTGGATGATAAACAACACAGTGAATATTTGATTTATATAAACACATATAAAAACACTGGCAATTGAATACATTTTAAACAGATTTATCGAAATGAATTATGGCTAATTTTATAATTTATTATTTAAAATAATCTATCTCGAACTTTAATCATTTTTACCTTATAACTGTAATTACAATAACAGTTGCGCTTTTTCAGCTCTATTATACACAATTTAATTGCAAAAAAATATAGGCCCTTTTAAGCTTGTTTAACTTTCTGTTTTAAACTGTAAAAGCGTTTAAATTGTAAAAATATTCAAGTGTAACAAGTGGTTTTTAATTCATTTTCGCCCAGAAAATATGTTTTACAATTTGTATATATATATATATATATATATATATTGTAATATAACATTTTTATTAATAATAAAATCTAAGGTTCTACTGAATTCCTCAAGTTTATGATTTGAACGTTTAATCAAATAAAAGTATATTTGTTTACATTAATGTAAACGTTAATTTTAACTAAAAAATATCACCATGTTTCGTTTGGGCAAAAACTAAGAGCGGCATGTGCTGTTCAGAATAACAAGATCGATAATCGTTAAACACTTTTTACAACTACGGATCGAGACAATGCGTTTGACCTCTCAATCGTTCACATTTTAGTCTGTCTATAAATAAAAGGAAATTATGTTTACAGAATTCACCTTAGCTTTTTATAGGTATACTATGGAAATTCCAGAGAGCAGAATCTTTATAAACTATTTATCTCATATTGAATATTTTGTATGTTATCCAGCGATTTTCCCTGTAACCAAATGAATGCGAGGAAATCAAATTCTCGAGGTGTTTTCACTCCCGTAACACAATTACACAAGGTCTACCTCAATCCACCGGTCACTGACCCTGACCAGAGTTTCGCCGACTACGACTGGTAAAAACAGCAATTATATAACGACGTAGCAATATCGGGGAAGGGGTTGTTACCTCACTGGTGAGAGAGAGAGAGAGAGAGAGAGAGAGAGAGAGAGAGAGAGAGAGAGAGAGAGAGGGGCGAAGGGAGGGAGAAAGACACAGAGGATCTCGGCCGTGTTGCTCAACACTCAGGCTCTTGACATCGGGCCTTCCTAGGTCTGGACCACTGAGCGGGGGCTTCGCCCTCGGCCAACTCTAATTTCTGTGCATAAAATTAAGTTTACAGTCACAAATTTTCACTCCATTTATCCCAATAACAACAGTACTGTAAAATAATGCTAACTACTAATAAAATAAAACCTTGTTTTAGTAGAAAAAGAGTCAAATGTAGACATCGCCAGGCTAGGGCTAAACTGATACCACACTGGGGACAAGCACACTACTAAAAAAATACTACAATACTGTAAAAAATACTAGTAGCAAGCAGTGATATAGAGCCCACAAAACAAGTAGAGCGCCGAGCACCAATATAGGAAGAAGAATAACGTAATCCAGAGCAATATGCTTTTGTTCAGTTTACAGTGAGCGAATCCGTCATTTTTAAGTCAGGGAAATACTTAAACCTAAACGCACTACTATGAATTAGTGTATAGTGTGTTGTGTGCCGGTGTATACTGCGTGTATCGCTGTGGTGGGGCTCAGGGCCGGCGCGTGGAAGGTGCTTGAACCCGCAGTTTCTGGGTCAGGGCCCGCGGTAACTGATCATACAGTGTGTATCAGGGTATACTGTGTATAGTGTGTTGTATACTGTGTTGTATACCTGTGTATACAGCTGTAGCGGGGCTCAGGGCCGGCGCGTGGAAGGTGCTTGAACCCGCAGTTTCTGGGTCAGGGCCCGCGGCATCTGATCATACAGTGTGTATCAGGGTATACCGTGTATAGTGTGTTGTATACTGTGTTGTATACCTGTGTATACAGATGTAGTGGGGCTCAGGGCCGGCGCGTGGGAGGTGCTTGAACCCGCAGTTTCTGGGTCAGGGCCCGCGGCATCTGATCATACAGTGTGTATCAGGGTATACTGTGTATAGTGTGTTGTATACCTGTGTATACAGCTGTAGTGGGGCTCAGGGCCGGCGCGTGGAAGGTTCTTGAACCCGAAGTTTCTGGGTCAGGGCCCCGCGGCACTTGATCACACAGTGTGTATCAGTGTATAATGTGTTTTGTGTTGTGTATACCTGTGTATACAGCTGTAGTGGGGTTCAGGGCCGGCACGTGGAAGGTGCTTGAACCCGCAGTTTCTGGGTCAGGGCCCCGCGGCACCTGATCATACAGTGTGTTAATACACTAATTACTGTATGTATAGTGTGTTGTATACCTGTGTATACCGCTGTAGTGGGGCTCAGGGCCGGCGCGTGGAAGGTGCTTGAACCCGCAGTTTCTGGGTCAGGGCCCCGCGGCACCTGATCATATAGTGTATATTAGTGTATACTGTGTGTATAGTGTGTTGTATACCTGTGTATACCGCTGTAGTGGGGCTCAGGGCCGGCGCGTGGAAGGTGCTTGAACCCGCAGTTTCTGGGTCAGGGCCCCACGGCACCTGATCATACAGTGTATATTAGTGTATACTGTGTGTATAGTGTGTTGTATACCTGTGTATACCGCTGTAGTGGGGCTCAGGGCCGGCGCGTGGAAGGTGCTTGAACCCGCAGTTTCTGGGTCAGGGCCCCGCGGCACCTGATCATATAGTGTATATTAGTGTATACTGTGTGTATAGTGTGTTGTATACCTGTGTATACCGCTGTAGTGGGGCTCAGGGCCGGCGCGTGGAAGGTGCTTGAACCCGCAGTTTCTGGGTCAGGGCCCCGCGGCACCTGATCATATAGTGTATATTAGTGTATACTGTGTGTATAGTGTGTTGTATACCTGTGTATACCGCTGTAGTGGGGCTCAGGGCCGGCGCGTGGAAGGTGCTTGAACCCGCAGTTTCTGGGTCAGGGCCCCACGGCACCTGATCATACAGTGTATATTAGTGTATACTGTGTGTATAGTGTGTTGTATACCTGTGTATACCGCTGTAGTGGGGCTCAGGGCCGGCGCGTGGAAGGTGCTTGAACCCGCAGTTTCTGGGTCAGGGCCCCGCGGCACCTGATCATACAGTGTGTATTAGTGTATACTGTGTGTATAGTGTGTTGTATACCTGTGTATACCGCTGTAGTGGGGCTCAGGGCCGGCGCGTGGAAGGTGCTTGAACCCGCAGTTTCTGGGTCAGGGCCCCACGGCACCTGATCACATCTCGCGAACACTTCGCCACTCCGCTCACCGCGGCCGCGTTTATAACTTTCTGTTTTGTTCGCCTTTGTGCTCTTTTGTGCGGATATTTTAGGTTTTTATAGTTTTTTAATAATCGGTGAGTAATTATTTGTAATATTTTAAGGGTTTGATAAAGTAAATCGTTGTAATCCTTGCGTATTGCGTATTTGTAATATACACTTATTTTTGCATGGTTCACAATAGTAGTAATATAATATAATTAATTGTTATAGGTCTTGTCATATTATCATATTTTTAATATACTTTGGTAATTCTGACGGTTTTTTGCGATTTGAATAACATTAATGTTTTACGAAAGGAGTTGACCTTTCGAAATATATTTGTTTATCATTAAAAGGTTAAATCAATTAGTTTATTTTATAAGAATGAGGTTTTACCTTATCACTTATGAAACTATTGCCATCTATTGCAGTTGTTATTTGTAATAATTTGCGACGTTGGGCAATATTACTTGATTAATTTAACTACCATTTTGAAATTTTAACCAACTGTATATAATAAACTGTACCTAATTTTGAAAAATAAAAATACATTCGTGTGAACTATTGTAACTGCTTAATTCATTAATACAACAGCTGAAGGGTAATCAAATTCGTTTCAAGTTAAAATGATTTTTTACTTCTGTAAGAGTGATATCACCGGAGGAAAAATTAAATGGGGGCAGTTCACTGAAACCTGTTGCCGCTTTCATTAAAACGTCAAATTAACTTTAGTGTCAAACGTAACGACATCAAATCAGTCACCCCAATTTCCTCGCATCTTGGCGATCTTTATTGTTGCTTTTGATCTGATTACAAAGTATAATTTTAGTTGATCATATAAACTATACCATTTTTCACTTTAACATGGAAAATATAGGCTGTACACATTTGTTTTATGGAAAATACATGAGCTTGTTTTTGATTGTAGTTGTTATGAACAATCAATAAAGTTGTCTCTGCTTTATTTTCAGTGAATGATATGCTAAATAAAAATCATACAAATATTTTAACGTTTTATTATGTACTGTATAGCAACTTCTCTCTCGTTTAAAGCATAAATTTTTATTTTAATCTTACTAGAAATAATCTTCGAATAGTCGGCCGCTTACAAGGTAGTCGCATGACCACGGCATGGTCTATATCAGATTTCACGTCTCTCTCTCTCTCCACCCAACAACGCCGCGCCGCGCTGTGGTCGATTCTGAATACGATTTCCTCTGTGTGAAAGGGAAACCGGACAATCGCCTCTTCCTGGTGCAGGCCTACCAATGCTACGCCTAACAGTGATTGTGTTGTGGTCCACTTAGTTCAAAAAAAGCATATCAATTATGTGTATTAAAATCAACTATAGTAACAAATTAAGTACTACTAAAATCATAGAATAGTTTCATCTTATGTTATTCTGATTAAAGGTTCAAACCATAAACGTAATTTGAGTATTTCTACTGGGGATAGGAGAAAAATTATCGTGATCATTTTGACTTTTCATATTTTATCATATGCTCTCCTAATTATTGATGGGGCAACTGCACCCTCTTGCCATCCCATGGTTCAAACTAACATGATTGTAAGGTTTTTACATTCGATTTTCTAAACTTTATCGTATAATTTATAAATGCCTTAAAAACTTAATTTAAGTCTGATTTCCCAATGGAAGAAATGTACCCGTATCCATAGCAGATGCTGAGGACTCCCCAAAAAATTTATTCCGTTTTGGAATTCGCGAATATTAACAAAATTACTATTCGAAAACTGTTAATTTGAGACTTGTTTTAAAATTCTACTCAACCTGAAGCCTATTTGATTGTAACATTAGGAATTTGAAATATGCCCAAAATTCTAAATTTACAGCCTAAATTAGGATTTTTTTATTTAAGGAATTCAAAATTACAACTTTCTGGACTGTTTATGAACCGATTAGTCCCTTTTTTGGTGGTAATATTTCAAAATTTAGGCACACGTTATTTGCACATGCCCGAGGCCTATGCAGACGAAAAAAGGTAAGGTTACCAACCTAACAAGTCAACTTGCAACTTTTCAGTTTGGGAATTCGTTAGAAACATGAAGTGGAAAGAAAAGAAATAAGAAGTTTGAGATGTTTTAACTTAAAACTAGAGTACCAGCACAATATAAAAAACCTAATTAAAACTATAATAATACAATTGCACATGAATTGATTGCATATGGAAACCATTAAACTAGAACTAAATTGAAATGTAAATAAGCTTTGTAAAAAGACGATTAGTAAAAATTATCACTGCTTCAAATGTTGTTGAAGAAATTATTGCGGATATTGGTCATAACTCGTTAAAGAAAACAAATTTACCAAACATTTACCAAAAATACAAAAGCTAGTTCCCCGCGTTGTTCATCACTATTTTTACAATTCCCCGATTTTCTGGAGGAAATTTGGTACATTGATTGTTCAAGTCTAAAATTAAGGAAAAGCAAAGGTTTTTGATTTTATTTTGCATTAGGGTTTCGCCAACTCCCTCAAAACATAGCCGGTTGGGTTCGTCTTATCAGGTCTTAAAATTTAATGTAGTATTTATGGTCATTCTTTTAGCGAATGTCCCCTATAGGGAAGAAGCTATTACCGTAGGTCTCATGGTAAGACTTAAGCCCGAGACCATGATAACTTTTCATTTTGAGGTCCCCAGATGTTAAAAACACCATTCGTTCAAATTTTTATATATGTATATATATATATATATGTGTCCGTAAGCACGATAACTCTCGTAAAAAAGGTCCGATCTTAATGAAATTTGATACAAATGTGTAAAGTGCCATTTATTTGAACGAGTTCGAAAACCAGATGAATCGCACCATCCGAAGGGGGGTTTTTGGGGGGTTTTGTACCCCAAAAATGTGTTTTTTTGGGTTTTCACGTTTAATTTTAATTTAAATCAAACTTTAATTTATACCATTGAATTCAGCTTAAAAAAACAAACAATTTGGTATTTTGAACATTGCTCTACGTCAATTGGTTACCGAGATATTGAAAGTGCTAAACACAGTACGTTGTCTAATGTTATTCTTATGGAGAAAAAGAAAAATTGTATATCTCGCTTATTTATGAACATAAACTGGCGAAATTTGGTATATGGCTTGATCTGGTTATGGTTTATTGTTGTTTGCACAAAAAAAACAATTTTTCGCCTATGGCTCCTGTAGCAGCAAACCTAGGTACTTGGTCCCCATGTTATTCTTATGGAAAATACTTAAAATGTATATCGCTTATTTATGAATGTAAATGGATGAAACTTGGTATGTGACTTCACTAAGATGAGTTCTATTGATATTTGCATAAAAACCCATTATTTTGTGTGCCTTGTTGCAGCAAACCTGCGTACTCATCCCCAATGTTATTCTTATGGAGAATAAATATTTTAAATATCGCTTGTTTGTGAATACATTTCTTATGAATCCTAATAGTGTTATAATGTATTATGTTATATATTCATTGGAAATTCGCTGAGTATGCAGGTTTGCTGCGACTGGGGTATTTTAAACAGATTATCACCAGATGCTAATGATTAAAATAGCTAAAAAGGTCAACCACAGAAAGTACTGTATAACGCACGGTTGTTGTATTCCCCGGATGGTACCGGGTACTGAATCTGCTAGTTAGCTATAAAAGCTTACATCTCCATTCTTTTATTAACACCCTGTATTTTTTGTCTGTCAAACCAATAAATAAATATTTGTTTCAGGTGAGTTGAGAACCAGCTGTGTGCGCGGCGGTTCCAGACCGACTGCTATGTATTCAGGTAAACAACGCCAAATACATGCAATATCTTTGGGGCTCTTTGACCCTGCTCTTAATGTAAAACACGCGTAAATTTATTCATTAAAGAATAAGCAGATTTTTGTGTCAAGCCTACTGACACAATAAAAAAATATGATATCTTAAGTCATGGTTTGTGTATAATTATTAAAAGAATAAGCCAATTTTTGTGACAGGCCTACTGACGCGTCTATTAAATATTAAGTCATGGTTTATGTATATTTATTAAAATAATAAGCCGAGTTACTTAACAAGCCTAGTGATGAAACTGCTATATCGTAAGTCATGGTTTATGTTGTTATTTGAAAGCCCTTAACGGTCTAGTTGTGCCTTTTGGGGTTTCGGAAAATACCACCTTTAAGGATCCGTCCTCTAGGTTTCCAAAATTCCAATGTTAGTTTATGTTGGATATAAATAAATGTAATTTAACATTCAACAACAGCTATTTATACTAAGAAAACACAGTTCAGAAGCAAGAACGGTTTCTTGTTAACTTATGGAATGGCATAGCAATTAAAAACTTGTTTCTATGTAAAGCTGCATGTTTAATGTTAATAATAAAGAATTATTTGATTTGATTTTAATTTAAACTAGCCATTATGAAAATTATCCATTATGAGCCAAAGAATCCCAAAATGAAAATACCCCGTCGCAGCAAACCTGCGTAATCAGCGAATTAACAATGAATATTTAACATAACACATTAAAACACAACACCCTCAACCGAAACAAGAGGTCTCCCCAAACCTATATATTATTATATATATTATTATATATTATTATAATATATAATATATATATATAATAATTGTATATATTATAATATTATATATATTATAATAATATATTATAATATATATAATATATATATATAATATATAATATATAATATTATTATATTATTATTATATATATTATTATATATAGTCTTGTTTTTCGTGGGATTCATAAGAAATATATTCACAAACAAGCGACATTTAGAATATTTATTCTCCATAAGAATAACATTGGGGATGAGTACGCAGGTTTGCTTCAATAAGGAACAAAATAATGGGTTTTTATGCAAGTATCAATAGAACTCATCTTATTGAAGTCACATACCAAGTTTCATCCATATACATTCATAAATAAGCGATATATAACATTTTAATTATTTTCCATAAGAATAACATGGGGACCAAGTACGTAGGTTTGCTGCTAAGGGAACCATAGGCGAAAAATTGCTTTTTGTGCAAAATACAATAAACCACAACCAGATGAAGCCATATACAAAATTTCGTCAGTTTATGTTCATAAATAAGCCAGATATACCATTTTTATTTTTCTCCATAAGAATAACATTAGACAACGTACTGTGAATAGCACTTTCAATATCTCAGTTACCAATTGACGTAGAGCAATGATCAAAATACCAAATTGTTGTTTTTTATGTTGAATTCAATTGTAAAAATTAAAATTTGATTTAAATCAAAATTACATATGAAAACCCCAAAAAAGCCAAAAAAAAAAAAAAAACCCCAAAACCCTCCTTCGGGTAGTGAGATTCGTCTGGTTTTCGAAATCGTTCAAATAAATGGTTCTTTACACATTTATACAACATTTCATTAAGATCGGACCTTTTTTACGATAGTTATCGTGCTTACAGACACACACACATATATATATATATATATATATATATATATATATATATATATATATATATTCATATATACAAATTTGAACGAATGGTGTTTTGGCATCTGGGGACCTCAATATTAAAAGTTATCATGGTCTCGGGCTTAAGTCTTACCATGAGACCTACGGTAATAGCTTCTTTCCTATAGGGGAAATTCACTAAACAAATGTTACAATTCGAGAAACTGGATTCGCGTACACATATACATGTTCGAGGCATTTAACAGCGTTTTATATTTGTTTTAAATAGCATATTACGATCCCCAAATATATTTTCTTCGTTATTTTAATAACTGTAAGGTTTTATTTTTTTAAGAAATTATTGTGGGCATTTTCCATCTCTGATTAATAAAAAAGTCTTTTAAACAAGTAAAAACTAATCAGTGAAACTTGTTTTACTAATCAGTGGCAGAAAATGTCCGCAATAATTTCTTAAATAACGTAAACTCATCTACACCAATATTTAATTTGAATCCAAGAATGAAAGGTTTTAGTTGTGTCAAGGACATCCAGAAGATGTCAACAGAGGCTTTTACTCACATCAAGTTTGACAATGTTAAGTACAGTGTAATATAATAATAAATTTATTTGGACTGTTTATCAATAGATCAACATTATACATTTTGTATAAGAACGAGGAAAAATAATATAAGGTTGATAGAAATTGTTCATGTATTACTTTGGGCTACTGGAGTTTTGACAAATAATTTATTTAATTCTTAAACTAAAACTTGGAAGATATGTTTGTGTAGTTATTGTGCTTTCGCTTTGCAATTAAGTTCATTTCATTGTAATTTTGTAAGAGAATTTTATTAAAAAAAAATTGAATTTACCACTTAATTACTTAATTATAAATTGAAACACCACTAGAGCTTATTGTAAAATAAATACCCCCGTCGCAGCAAACCTGCGTACTCAGCGAATTTCCAATGAATATATATGTCTTAATATTACATTAAGCCTCTTACCAGAATTCATAAGAAATATATTCATAAATAAGCGATATTTAAAATATTCATTATTCTCCATAAGAATAACATTTAGGGATGAGTACGCAGGTTTGCTGCAAAAAGGAACAAAAAATAATGGATTTTTATACAAATATCGATAGAACTCATCTAAGTCAAGTCACATACCAAGTTTCATCCATTTACATTCATAAATAAGTGATATATAACATTTTTATTATCCTCCATAAGAATAACATGGGGACCGAGTACCTAGGTTTGCTGCTTCGGGAACCATAGGCGAAAAATTGGTTTTTTGTTCAAACATCAACAAACCACAACCAGATGAAGCGATATACCAAGTTTCGTCAGTTTATGTTCATAAATAACCGAGATATAAAATTTGTCTTTTTCTCCATAAGAATAACATTGGACAACGTACTGTGTTTAGCACTTGTAATATCTCAGTAACCAATTGATGTAGAGCAATGATCAAAATACCAAATTGTTACAAAATTGTTACAAAGTTGTTGAAAACACTGAATTCAATGGTATAAATTAAAATTTGATTTAAATAGAAATTACATGTGAAAACCCAAAAAAAAACATTTTTGGGGTACAAAACCCCCCCAAAACCCCCCTTCGGATGGTGCAATTTGTCTGGTTTTCGAACTCGTTCAAATAAATGGTACTTTACATATTTGTACCAAATTTTATTAAGATCGGACTTTTTTTACGAGAGTTATCATGCTTACGGACATATATATATATATATATATATATATATATATATTATAATTATATTATACATATATAAATATGTTATATATGTATTTATATATATATATATATACATATATAAAAATTTGAACGAATGGTGTTTTTGGCATCTGGGGACCTCAAAACGAAAAGTTATCATGGTCTCGGGCTTAAGTCTTACCATGAGACCTACGGTAATAGCTTCTTCCCTATGGGGGAAATTCGCTAAAAGGGCGATATGAGTTTATATAGTGAGACGGATTATATAGTCTTGCTACTGACTGTTGTAATTTGCTATACATAGTTATTAATATGAAAATTACTAAAGTTATTATATATTTATCTACAGTATATATATATAAGTATCTACAGTTTATTAGGATTCCGGACCCCAGACCACAACTTAAAATTTAGGTTTGCTTATAATGGAATATTTATAACGTGTGTTTGATGTGGAAACTCAGAAACCATATTGTATGAGAACAAAAGGCGGACGGTTGTAAACAAGAGGACACAGATATCAGGCCCGCCTACAACCCCCAAGCTGGCGGCGGAGTAGCGACGTCACAGCATCACGATGCAGTAATCTGTAACACGTGTACAACATGTATTGGCGTTTCAGTGTAAGGAACACGTTTGTTTCGACCGCCAACAATCAAACCATAAGGTGTATACAGGGTGGGTTTTCATTCATACACCTTATGGTTAGCAAATACCACTTCCCATAGCTATTATTCTATTTATAATATTTTGAATCTATTTACAGCAACCTTCTCATATATTTGACATTAACAAAACACCTTCATAGGGAGGGAGGGGGGTGTATCTAAAAATTTAAAATACAATCAACGCTTGTGTAATACCCCATTTTCAATTTGTTGGTAAGACCAACAATTGCGCAAGGAAAATAAATACTCCGTCTCAGCATATTTTCGTATTTACTGACTAATTTATTATCGTTTTTGCATGGAGTTTCGGGTAACCCAGTTAAGAGGGGGCTCCACCTGCTTCTCCTATAATGTCCTCTTCAACGTATTATCCAAAATCGATGATTTACGGTACATGTTAAAGATCAAAAATGTACACTTGACGCAGAATATCTTGACCTGTTGGAACTGTTTACAGTTCAAACAATTGTAGTAGAGCGAGATTTAGACATCGGTCTAAATCTGTCATCGGTTGTTTCCATCGTCTATTCAGTCATTTAATCGTAATTTTGTTGTTATGTAAACAAAATAACCGTTCCTCAGTATTCCAGTGTTCAGTTATCTCAGTCACTCCGGCAGTGGAGTAAACCACAGCTCAAGATGTTCTGCGTGAAGTGTACTTTGCAAAAATCTCGACATTGTTGTTGTTTTGTGAGGTTCCAGTGGGCGGGAAAGTCCCTGGCCCTCTGAGGCTGCTTTAGGGCGCTTGGGCCCTCTTCAGCCGTCGGAGAGGGTTGGTTGGTGAGGGGGAGATTGACGCACTGCAACAGGACTTTTTTTATTATTTTTTTCGTTGCCTGCTACAGTGGCCAGGGAATGGGTTGTGGTTAGAGGTGAGCACACTGCAACAGGACTTTTTTTATTATTTTTTTTCGTTGCCTGCTACAGTGGCCAGGGAATGGTTAGAGGTGAACACACTGCAACAGGACATTTTTTTTTTTTTTGCCTGCTACAGTGGCCAGGGGAAAGTTTGGGGGGAGGAGAGATGAACACACAATCTCGACATTAAAGATGGTTCACCCATACAACAAATTGTAAATATTTAATTATTGGATTTTTTGCAACGAATATTATCTATGACTCTGAACTTTAGCTCACTGAACTAGCTAGGTATTTTGTATCTTTCGATATACTATAAATCAAGATTTCGGATTAACCGTGTAGGAGTGACGGGCTTTGAAAGTTAACATTGGCTTTATGGGAAAGTGGGAGAAACGCGAAAGGTTTCGTGACGGTAGCGCCCCTCGCGGTGGACCGTAACACAAACAGTGACTTTAAACATTCCAAAAATAAATAAATTATACCCCCGTAGCAGCAAACCTGCATACTCAGCGAATTTCCAATGCATATTAATTTATCTTAATACCACATAAAGCCATATACCAAGTTTCATCAATATACATTCATAAATAAACGATTTATGACATTTTAATTATTCTCCATGAGAATAACATGGCGGCTGAGTATGCAGGTTTGCTGAAATAAGGAACACTAAAAATGGGCTTTTATACAAATATCATTATAACTCAACTAGGTAAAGCCACATACCAAGTTCTATTAATTTATATTCATAATTAAAGGAGATAACACGTTAATTATTCTCCATAAGAATAACATGGGGCTGAGTATGCAGGTTTGCTGCTACGGGAACTATCGGGCAAAAAATTGATTTTTGTGCAAATATCAATAGACCACAATGAAATGAAGCAATATACCAAGTTTCGTCAGGATAAGTTGATAAATAAGCGAGATATACAATTTTTCTTATCCTCCATAAGAATAACATTGGACAACGTACTGTGTTTAGCACTTTCAATATCTCAGTAACCAATTGACATAGAGCAATGATTAAAACATCAAATTGTGCGTCTTTCTAAGCTGATTCCAATGGGAAAAAATAAAATTTTACTTTTTCAAAAATTGTATGTAAAAAACTCAAAAAAAACCATTTTTGGGGTACAAAACTCCCCCAAAATACCCCTTTGGATAGGTCGATCCGTCTGGTTTTCGAACTTAAAGTCATAAATGCTGCTTTACACGTTTGTACCAAATTTAATCAAAATCGGACCTTTTTTACGAAAGTTATCGCACCCACGGACACACATATATATATATATATATATATATATATATATATATATATATACAGTTTCGAACGAATGGTGTTTTTGGGGTCTGGGGACCTCAAAACGAAAAGTTATCATGGTCCCGGGCCTAGGTCTTACCATGCCGACTACGGTAATAGCTTCTTCCCTATAGGGGAAATTCGCTAAAAATGTCAACACTATTATCATTCGCAGTTTAAATTAGCCATTTCATATCTGTTTTTAATATTTATTTATTTTTGTCTAGACAAAAGTTCAGTTTCAATGGGTCAGCCTGGTTTTATTTGTATTTTATATGAAAGAATATTGCTTTGTAAATATTGTAATATTTATGAGTAGAAAAAATAAAGATTTATTTATTTATCTTGCAAAAAGGTCGTGATGTGTATAACTTGTTATAATTGCGCCATATTTAGTTATTTCCGTTCCCGGGACTCTTAATCCCTAGGGATTAACACGGACAATATTTGTTTGTCTTTGTACTTAAACAAGCCAGTGAAATATTGGGTTCTTCGCATTTGCCTTCATATAAATAGTGAATAGTACTGTCCAATGGCACCCATTGCACTTCTAAATATACCCGACTGAAGGTCTGGGCCAGCTATCTGCGTTGCGTCGGCCTAATAGCAACTATTATAGCAACTATGGCTAGGTAACTACAGGGGCTACCGGCGCGCTATTGGCAACGAGTGGTGTCGTTGTGGTTGTTATAGTTTGAGAATTAGTTTAAAACCATGTTGTATCCATCTTTGCAGTATGTCTAATAATGATTTGTGTGACCGGTTGAAATCGATTTCCTTGTACCAAATTTTATATTTATTGTCTTGTACGCGAGAACAATCTAAGAGTAAATATAATTTGAAGTTTTTATTTTCAACCCGAAAGTTTGTTTGTAATTTCATACAGGCAGATATTTGCAATCACAGGTAAACAGCAGGAGATATGTTTTGCGATCAGATTCCGTAAAAAACACGTAAGCATCGGGATTTTTTGGCTGTGAGGTAATAAAATGTATAATCGAAAAAATATTACTTTTATAATAAACCAGAACCTAGACTTAATAAACCACTTACGAAGTTTTAATGTTATGAACAATACTACACAAATAAAAGTATTAAAATATGTTATTATAGAACTGATTATTAAATACTGTAGTGCTCTGTTAACTGACTGGTTCATAATCAGTAGTTTTCAGACAGGGTGGTGCGTTGAATAAAAAGCCAAAAATAAATCCAGAAAGTAGATTTGATATAATTAACACTGTTGCATTAGATCCATCATTTGTTTTTAGTTTTCGTATCAGATTTTTTTCTGGTTTAATTTTACACCCAGACTTAACACCAAAAAGAGATGCTTTTACATGTAATACTGTTCAAATTTCAAAACGTACGTAGTCACACATAATTTATTTGTTCTCTTATAATTTCGCACTCGTGCCTTTTATGCGCAACATGTCACTCCATCTCACTTGTAAACCTTGTAACAAATGATTACACATGATTCGCACTCTTCATTTAATTGCTTGTAATTGACAGTTAAATTTAATTTCCAAAACCATAGTATTATATGGTTGCTTTATTTGTATTACTGGACCGTGTTCTAAGTTTTACATTTCCTCCCTGAAACAGCAACCCTTACTACCAAGGGATGTTTTAGGCCTGTGACAACGGCGGCCACGTGTGGGGATGATTCACGAACTAGGGGGCGGCTGATGACCGCTGGGGGTGGTGGGAGCGGTGGGTTGTAGGAGGCGTGGTCGGGGTGGGGGTTACTTGGCCTACATTTAAGGTCACCCACCCCGTCAGTCAATGCCCCATGCTATTTAACCACTTTGTTTGAGCTCGCATTCTTACTTTCAAAGCGGTTTTTATCGGGACAAAACACGGATTTATTTACAAAGGTAAATTACCTCGTGCAAGAATATAAGATGTTTTCCACCACTGAAATGTTTGTAGACAATTAAACATTTATTGATGCACGTGTAGTAGATACACATGTACGTGTGACATTTTTATTAAAACTATTCAATGATAAGCGAAAGTGCATACGTAAATTTGTTAGTGAATTTCCTTTGGAAAGTGAACTATTAGCATGACCCGCACGGTGAAACTTAAGCCCAGGACAACCATAGAAGTTCCTAACGTGACCCCCTGAACACGTTTTGGGGGGTCGTTCAAAATTGTATATATATGATATATATATCATATATATATATATAGACATATATATATATATATATATAGACACACACACACACATATATATATATATATATATATATATATATATATATGCACTCTAGCGGTCGCATTTTTTGTCCGATTTACTCCAAATTTGGTAGGGACGTTCCTTTCTATAATTTGTTGGACAAGTTCGTGGGGCAAAACAATCGGAAAACTCTAAACCCATTTTTTGGGGATTAATCTTTCAAATTTCGAGTTTTTTAGCCCAAAAAGGGTCAGAAAAGCCCCAGATGTAAAATTAATGCATGTAAAAATATGGGAATTAGAGAGGCGAAAGTTTTAAGCCCTCTCTCGTCATTCTAGCATAAATATTTACCGAGTTATTAAAGAAAATGTGTATCGGCTAAACACAGTACGTTGTCTTATGGGGGTTTTACCCTAGAAAAGCCTGTTATTCCTTTGTTAAAGTACTTTTATTATCCCCAGCAACCTCACGCCTACTTTCAAGCCTGTTGTATATTGTAACCCCAAGCGTAGTTACAATACAATAATAAGCGTAGTTTTTTACATACAATTTTTGAAAAAGTAAAATTTTAATTTTCCCATTGGAATCAGCTTAGAAAGACGCACAATTTGATGTTTTAATCATTGCTCTATGTCAATTGGTTACTGAGATATTGATTAGTCAAGCGTAGTTGTATTAATTAGATTAATTAATAGTGGCTGGACCTTCTCCTAACCTTATAATGCGCAAAATTGTATTCCCAGCTTTGCAAGTAAATGAAACCAGGAGTATCAGAACAGCCAAAAAATCAATGTTTTCAGATTTCAATAAAAATTGGACAAATGTATGTTTTTACACTGATTTTGAGTTTTAAAAGTTTTTATGTGGAAATTCACTTCCCTCACGTCAGCGTGCTGCGTGCAAATTCGTTTTATTTAAAATTTAAACTAGCAGATTTCCCGATCTCTGCACAGGGATTTGCAGGTATAGAGCCAGACGTTTTAAAAGTTTATTTACATTATAATCAGCTGATTAACTAAATAAAATATAACTCCATGATATTAACATTGAAACTTTAAAAGCCTGTGGGGAATATATAGGGTTTTCAAACCCGCCAAGGGCACATCTAGAGAGTAAGAGCTTTTCATTGTTACCAAACATGTATACAAAGTAATAGTTTAAAGGGTCTAAAATCGCCGAACAAAAATCGAGAAATTCTTTTAATAATATAGATATTGTTATTTTTTATTTTTAAATCAAACAATACAGTTACTTATGATTACAGAAAAATGAATCTATTCATGATAAAAGCCCTTTGTGCCGTATATTATTTTAATATATATATATTATATATATATAATATATATATTTTAATATTTAATATATAACAATAATATTTTAATAAGTTCTGTAAATACATTGGTAAGTAACATCAGCTTTACAGTTGCAACGTCAACGATATATATGAAAGTCGTAGTTTGTTTAATATAATTAGTTCACGGAGGGATCATGTTATTTGTGTTAACTCGAGTGTTGGTACGTTTTTGTACTGTTTTAGTAAAAGTGTCGCTGCGTTCTATGACATGCTTTCTTGCCACTGTAATGTTATGTTTTCGTGTAAGCAAGAGCAATTTTTTTCTAAAAGTATGACGACTAGTGTTGTGTTGTACTAAAACTAGTGGCTGATCCAATGTACATACAATTTTAATCATATCTCCGCTTAAAGATGGTACCTAATGTCTATAAATTCTACGGATTAATTTAACTAATAGTTAGGGGTTTCGGAAAAATATGTCTTTACTTGGTTTGATATTCATCTTTGATGATTGTCAGTTTATGTCGTCAAAGAAATAAGTGCGAATCACTGCATCACTGATTGGAGGATAAACGTTTAACAGAGTTTCGGGATCTAGAATCCAGCGCCGTCTTCAGGTGAGAGGAATATCTAGAACATAATAACATAATAACCATAGGAAAATAATAAAGATTAATGTCAACAATCAAAGCGAAACTGCAGATGCAATTCGCAAAACAGCTAAAATGCGAAACTGTAAGAGCATACGAACGTTCTGGAAATCTAATACACAAAATAAAATCACTCAGGAACACTGGAGACAAAAGGAACTAAAGTTTCAGTCAAAACTGTCTACACAGTTTGCGCTCTGGTCTAACCTATGGTAAAAGCTGCGTCGCCTCGTGAAAATACATAAGGTAGGGAAAATGAGTGTTGCAGAAGTCGGCAGGATTTCCTCTCCCGGCTACGATAATTATGTTATAACCACACTCTAAACAGCTTTTGAGAAAGTTTTCGTTGCTCTGGTTTTTTGACTGAAAATGTATTAAAGTTGTTGTAGTTTGAAAATGCTATTTGTGTACATTTCAATAGACTTGAAAAAGCAACTCAATTAAAAATTAAAAATTGCAAGACGAGATAATTTATTTCTCTTTAATGAAACTTAAACTGCTTATGTAGCCGCTCCCTTTATTGCTCCCGCTGAGGGAGTAAATCCCCCACTCTTTCGGGAGCATCCAGAGAGTCCTGCCTTCAGAGAGGGCTCCAGTCCGCTGTTTCTACCTGTTCCCCCATAAGGCCAATGTTAATTTTCAAAGACCATCCTTCCTCAGCGGATTGTTCAAAATCGTTGATTTATAGCACATTCCAGCAGATGACTCTTGGCCCCTCTTGCCTCTTGCCTCTTGGCTCTTGGCTCTTGCTCTTGATGTTGGGTGGCATCTAGAGATTTCAGTGAGTAGAATTTCAATACGAAAGATTGTATATATTGAAGATTTTGGAATTTTTGCGAATGACCAAATTTGCGATATCGTAATTTTGCTCACTGAAATTGTTTGGTACTCATTTTTACACTATTTAAATAAGCCACAAACCAACGACATGAGATTAGCCGTTGAGTAGGGACAGTCTTCTACACCTATCAGTGGTCTTATGGGGAGCGGGTAGAAAAGCCAAATAATGTTTCGAGACTGGAGCCTCCTCTTAACTCAGTTTCGTGTTTGAATACGAAACCAAGCTTGTGACAAGACCTGCATCGCCACGCACGCCGTATTGCCAAAACCGATGCACGTCTCCACCCCATCACTAAACCATCATTACAGCTGAAGTCACTCCGGGCTGATAGTCGGTTGTACCGTGTGTTACGCAGCTGCCCAGCCAGATGGCGCGCAGGGAACCTTGCTGTGTCAAGGATGGGAGAGAAAGCTGGCAACTTTCACTGCTGGGGTCGATGACTCGTACCTGCTCCGTTCCATCCGCGGATGACGCAACTCTTACCTAACCTATCTGCACACCCTCCAGTCCAGCCTGGAGAAGGGGCTATGTAAACCCCCACAGCGACCCCAGCGGCCCCGTGGGTGGACCTTCGGGCACCGTAGGAGAAACAAGTCGGAGTCAGCCTTGACACGGTGGCAGCGAGGAACTTGGAGCTGAGTGGTCTGTAGGAGATTCTCGAATGTACAATGAACACATTCTCCTTTTTTTGAATGGTGTAGCGATACACACACAATGTACAAGCCCAACTTTGTTAGATGATGTTTAAAAGGGTGCTCTATAGTCACGAAAAACTTCGCGTTTCTGCCTGCTTCTACCATAAGGCCGTACACTTTCAAAGGCCGTCCCTCTTCAACAGGTTATCCGAAATAAAATATTCCTAGTGGTTTCATTAAGCGGATTTTAATACCACAAATAATAATCGATCAATAATGTCCTAAATGATTAAATATTTTGAATTTGTATGGGTTATGTCACTGTGTTATTTTAATAAGTTTATGTATAATATGAGCTTTAACCACAACTATATAGTAACTGTGGATTGCTATGATCACTCGGTTATTGCTCAAGGCCGGTTTTCGTATAAATTTATCTAATCTCAAAACTGAACTTCGGCACTGGAATAAGGGAAGAAAGTTTACCTTTCTTTTAAATTAGGTCTACCACTCAATTGCTATGAACTAACTGATGACCAAATTAGAACCAACAAACAAGAACAAATTACCTTAAAAGACTACAGGTTAAAAAAGACTACAGATCTCTAAAAATAATTATACATGTTTTTAAGCTTAGGTGATTTTTGTGAACACTACCCGTCCGATACTGCAAAAACCGTTATGGCGTCGATTGAGGTATCCAAAAAAATGGCCCCGATCATCCCAGGACTACCTTAAAACTTGTCTATACCAGTTTTGAGGCTGACATTGGGTACAGCAAATGAAGTTGTCTTTACCTATGGTAAGTCTTTTGGCTGTCCATTAAGACTAACTTCCCTTCCACCTTTGGTCTCACCATTGCAGCGGCTAGGGACAGAGTCTCCGGGTTTGGTCCCTCCTGCGAACCTGAGAATGAATGGCCCCTGGCTGTTGTACATGGATACCCTGTCAGTTGAGTAAACATGTGGGAGGGCAAAATGAGGGTCCCCTGTTGAGAGCCTCATCCCAGCTGTCACAGGGGCACGGGAATTGGCCCACTGAGGGGTCGATTTGGCTGCCGTCCCTTCCCACCCTTTCCTTTCCTGTTATATCCTATCTTTCCGGTAACCTTCGCAATATTCCCGCTTGTGGAAGAGGTGACTAGCAGCAAAGCTAATCCGCCAATAACAACAACAACAACAACTAGTTTTGCAAATTGGTTTTCCATTTTCAACACTTCACTTTTTAAGGGCGGGTCGCCCTCAAAGTTAAGTTTTTTTCCAAAGGATAACATAGAGATGAATTATTATTTTGATCCAATTATATCTAAAACAGCTGTTTTTATGCAATAAACAGTTTCACAGCACCAACATATGTTATGAGCTAAATACAATACAAATTACTGAATTGGCAACACGATTTGTTAATTCCTTATGAGAAACATTGGTCGGTTTCAAGCAACAGTTCCAATAGTTTTATTTAATCTACATCTGTCATTAATCCAAGAATACCTTTTCCAACATGTTTTCCATCTACACGAACTCAAAAGAGTACGAACGTGTAGGAAATCATCTTTGAAAACCACGTAACAACGTTCAGTAGCCGTCGTTTTCAGCATTTCCACTGATGGCGACTCAGCTCGCGTTGCCTCAGCAGTCCGCTCTTTCCTCGCCGCGGTAACTGCGATCAATTTGTGGTAATCCTTGACACTTTTCCTCGTCCCGGAGTCAGTGACCCCAGTCCCACACAACCGCCGGCGCCGCTAGAGAGCGCTGACGTCGCGGCGTCGCTGCAGCCGCGGTAACGGTAGCAGTTTTCCGACCCATTAGTCGTATCTAGTTTTTGTTCCCACTTTCCCCGCGGTTTTCCGAGTTTCCCCGGTTGTATAACGGTCCGACGGCGGAGTTGTATAAGAGGTCGACGACCCCGATCGCGCACCGGGTCCCGGGACCCCTGGGACCCCGGTCAGGATCATGGCGGGGAGGACTCTGGAGACGAAACAGCTCGCAGTTTTACCATCGGAAAAAGAAAACTAATGCCCGTCTGCTATAGAATTCAGAAGTCGATGTTTATAATGTAACTTGGTATAGTACAAAGAGGACCTAGGTTGACACCGATTTATCGCGGGGAGAGGAGAGGGGGCTCCATTCAAGAGAGTGAATGCGGTTTTAACCGATCCTAACCACAACGGATTCCAGGGAGCAGAATTTTCGTATCACAAATATCCGCAAATTGTTTATGAAATAAATATAAACAATTTTTAAATATTTTAGATTGAATAACGATTATTATTTGTGATTTTAAACCTTGCATGGCTAGTTATGGGTTTTTCATTGAATTGGGACATCAATAAATTATTTCAGATAATCCGTTCATTAGGAACGGGACTTAGATGTTAATATGGTCTTATGTACGAAGCAGGATGAAATGACAAATCCCTCGTGACTAGAGTTCCCTTTAATATATGCGGCCTCAGGAACAAAGAGTTCTCATCTCTTCCGCTTGAGCCACTGTGCAATGAAGAGCGTTGCGGACGGGCTATATCTTAAGATGGGTACGAAAAATTTGCATTTTTACCCTTTCTTCCAAAAAATAAACCCTTCCTCTTCAACAGAAGATCAGTATTTTTCTCATGTTGTTAAAAATCCCATAAGTAAAGGGCATACAAAATTAACAAAGGTGAAATGTTTGTCACAAAACCATAATAAGTATTTATGATCACTTCTAATCCTACTTTTACTAATAATGGTAGAGTTGAAATTAAACTGTACCATCGATAATTTTAGTAGAATAAACACAGAGAAAATAATACAATTCTTAGCCTTCTGAATTGCCATTGTAAAATAAAGCACATGTTTTGCTCCACATGAATGATCCCTGATTGTCATGCGCCTAGTGTAACATTCTGATGTTTCAATATTGGAACGCCGCACAGTGGGCTATTTGCATGAATTACACGGACAAAACTATTTATTTTATTTAAGTGAACCCAAAATGTCTTAGTAGTAAACAGAGTGCCATGCAATGTCATACAAGTTGGATTTCAGCCAATAATTGTGTATTCAATTATTGTGTCCTCCATCTCGATAAATAGTGGGAGTCAGTGTTGCGTTTGCACACAGTGGCTGATAATAAACACGGTTGTTTAATGGATATTATTTATTTACCTAATAAAATAAAGACTACATTACATTAAATGTTTTTTGAAGTTATGTGTAGCAAAAAATTGCTAAATGATTTAGAATTTAATTGTTTGACATTGAGTACTTATAAAACCATAATAGAATAAATATTAAACTAAGCAACTAAAATTCCAACATACAGATAAAATAATATAGTTAAAAAGTTTATTCTTCAGAACTTCTCAAAGTGAAATTAAATCATATATTACCTATATAAGTACATTAATATGTTTTAAAACAAGAAAAATAAACCTTCAACTTATTTATTGTTCGTTATTAAAACGCTACATGAAAAGTATTTGCGCGATTGTTAACTTTGTTTGTAGGCACTTAATTTAATAAAAAATCTTTAAGACCATCCGCAAAAATCCGCAAAATAAATTAACATGTTCTAAAAGTAGACTCTATTACCTATCAAATAAGGCCAAAATATATGTCGGGAAACCCCGGGAAGTACATTAATATCAATATTGTTTTTTAGCGAATTTCCCTTTAGGGAAGAAGATATTACCGTAGTCGGCATGGTAAGACCTAGGCCCGGGACCATGATAACTTTTCGTTTTGAGGTCCCCAGAAACACCATTCGTTCGGAACTGTATATATGTGTGTGTGTGTGTGTGTGTGTGTGTGTGTGTGTGTGTGTGTGTGTGTTTCCGTGAGCACGATAACTCTCGTAAAAATGATACGATTTTGATGAAACTTGGTATAAACGTGTAAAGAAACATTTATGACTAAGTTCGAAAACCAGCCAGATCACTCTATTCGCAGGGGGGTTTTGTACCCCAAAAATGGGTTTTTTAAATTTTTTACATATAATTTTTGAAAAGTCAAATTTTAGTTTTCACTATTGGGTCAGTTAAAAAAAACACAATTTTGTATTTTGATCATTCCTCTACGTTAATTAGTTACCGAGATATTGAAAGTGCTAAACACAGTACGTTGTCTAATCTTATTCTTATGGGGGAAAATAAAATTTTTATATCTCGCTTATTTGTGAACGTATACTGATGAAACTTGGTATACAGCTTTATCTCGTTGTGGGCTATTGATATTTGCTCCAGAAAAATATGTTATGCCAAAGGCTTCCGCAGCAACAGCAAACCTGCGTACTCAGCCCCATGTTATTCTTATAGAGAATAATTAAATGCTCTGTCTCCCTTAATTATGAACATAAATGAATAAAAACTGGTATACGACTTCACCTAATTGATTTATATTGATATTAGCATAAAAACCCATTTTTTGTGTTCCTTGTTGCAGCAAACCTGCGTACTCAGCCCCAATGTTATTCTTATGGAGAATAATTAAAATTGTATATATCGCTTATTTGTGGATATATTTTTATGAAACTTGGTAAGTGGCTTTATGTAAGAAATGTATATCTCCATTGGAGAATCGCTGAGTATGCAGGTTTGCTGCGACAGGGGTATTAAATTTCACATGATTGGCTTTACAAAACCATCCTCATTATTGGCGCTTTACGCCCCTATATGTATTTTAATTCTAGCTCCATTCATTATCGGTGTGATTTTAATTACCTGGGGAATAAGGATCCATAGTAGTTATCCAACTAATTTCAACTTCAATGAAACGGTAACCTTTAATAACTGTGTATCGAAGAAGACTGTGACCAGTTGAAAACTGCAGATAGGTTATCAGAGGGATTTCCCGTGTCGCGGCCTTCTAGGGAACAATACAAGCGGAGGTAAATAGGTTATAGTAAAGCTGCTTGAATATTTGGCTTTTCAAAATTACGGTCTCTGTTAACCTGCTGCAACTTTCAAAAAATGACTTTTGTCCAGCTAAATTGGCCAAAAACCCCACTGTGCGTCGCACGCCGTCTGTATAACTTATTTTTAAAATATCCTGCCTTAAGTATAAATTGTTAACCTCAAATGAACTCTAGATATATTACGCTACTTTATCTTCATATCATCGTGAGGTATTAAATCTTACATCCAATGAGTTTAACCTGTTGCAGCTTTATGTCAAAACGCCAACAGAAATCGCAATCAACACAAAGGGACAGACATAATAGGCTTCCAGCAGTAAAAAAATCAAAGCTCCAGTAAAAATCCTTTCAGTTAGTTTTGTTTAAGGCCACGCTCCCCCGTCGGTCATATTGGATTGATTCTCCATAAGCGCTATGCTAACTAAATATCTATTTAGGACCCACATTTTTATTTAATTTTAATGTGATTTAGTAATTTTTTATGACTACTCAAAATAAAGTAAAGAGTGATTTTTGCGAGTAAAAATTCGTATAAGTGTTACAGATTTCCAGAAAAAAATTGTCAAACTTAAAAAATATAATTTCACTTTCAAAATATATTCAACAATAATCACCCGCGATAAGATTATCTTTCAATTGACAACAAAATCAAAATGTTATCTCAAGAGATAAACGTATTATTGGGGTCTGAACTTAACATTATTCTAATTGGCGATAAAACCAATATGGCCGACAGGGTAGCGTGGCCTTAAGTAAGTATTAATTATTATCTCCCATATAAATAACCGTAGCTTCAAGCGTAAAACGTACTCTATTTATCAACACGTCTCTTAGTAAATCACACAAAGTAACAAGGTTGGAATTGCTGTAGTGTCTATTACCAAACTGTGCTGTTGGCTGATATTCGTATAAACCATGGCGGGTTAACGTGTAATTCATTATCTTTGTTGTTGTACAACATATTTAACAATTGCTTTTTAATCATTTAAACAAAATGTTAAGTTATTCTGTACAGTCTATACTACTTTGTCGCGCTAACTTGAAGTGGTAGTAAAATAAGAATTTATTAAACGTTATTTAAAATGTTTAAAACATGTATAACGCACTATATGGATTTTACTGTGATAAAAACCTCCTGCTGGTAGGCAAAACCCGTCGGTCTCTGGTGTACCTGGATTGCCTATAAGCCCCTGCAATGTGATTGGTATCCTAGGGGCCGCTGCCGCCGACTATAGTGGTTTAAATTTCTGTCCTATTACATCTTAGAGGTTTCACTTATAAAATACAATGCTATAAAATCGTGGCAATGACTTATACATTACTTCACACCCGATCGCCCCAGAAATCTGGGTTTAGGAGGCCCCAGTCACGAAACATATCGCGTTTCCACCTGCTCCCCCCATAAGGCCAATGTCAATTTTTAAAGCCCACCTTTCCTTAAGGGATACGATACAGTTGATTTATGGTATTTTAAAGAGAACAAAAATTTAGCGATTTCCGTGAGCAAAACAAATAAGATTTGTGTAATCAAATTCCTAAATACTGAATGACTACGATTTTTGTATCGGTGAACTATCTGTGATATTGAAATTATGCTCATTATCATCGCTAGGTATTTTTTGGACTTTTAAATTAACCAAATCAACAATCTCGGATTATCCGCTGAGGAGGAATAGACTTCGAAATTTAACATTGATGTTATGGGAGAAGCAGATAGAATCCGTTTACAAGAGCCCTTTTAGGGAATTCCCCTATAGGGAAGAAGCTATTACCGTAGGTCTCATGGTAAGACTTAAGCCCGAGACCATGATAACTTTTCATTTTGAGGTCCCCAGATGCCAAAAACACCATTCGTTCAAATTTGTATATATGTGTATATATATATATATATATATATATTTATTTATATATATATATATATTTATATATATATATATATATGTGTCCGTAAGCACGATAACTCTCGTAAAAAAGGTCCGATCTTAATGAAATTTGGTACAAACGTGTAAAGTACCATTTATTTGAACGATTTCGAAAACCAGACGAATCGCACCATCGGAAGGGGGGTTTTTGGGGGGCTTTTGTACCCCAAAAATGTGTTTTTTGGGGATTTCACATGTAATTTTAATTTAAACCAAATTTTAATTTTCACCATTGAATTCAGCATAAAAAACAAATAATTTGGTATCTTGATCATTGCCCTACGTCAATTGGTTACTGAGATATTGAAAGTGCTAAACACAGTACGTTGTCTAATGTTATTCTTATGGAGAAAAAGAAAAATTGTATATCTCGCTTATTTATGAACATAAACTGACAAAATTTGGTATATGGCTTCATCTGGTTGTGGTTTATTGTTGTTTGCACAAAAAAACAATTTTTCGCCAATGTTTCCTGTAGCAGCAAACCTAGGTACTCGGTCCCCATGTTATTCTTATGGAAAATACTTAAAATGCTATATATCACTTATTTATGAATGTATATGGATGAAACTTGGTATGTGACTTCACTAAGATGAGTTCTATTGATATTTGAATAAAAAACCATTATTTTGTGTGCCTTGTTGCAGCAAACCTGCGTACTCTTCCCCAATGTTATTCTTATAGAGAATAATTAATATTTTAAATATCGCTTGTTTGTGAATACATTTCTTATGAATCTTGTTAAGTGGCTTAATGTGTTATAATTCATTGGAAATTCGCTGAGTATGCAGGTTTGCTGCGACGGGGGTATTTTGAATTTCTGTCGTAGACAGAAATTTTGTCTTTACGCAATTAAATATTAATATACATAATTACCGTTCAAATTAATTGAAACTGATCATATTTTTAAACGGTTCTAGTACATTCTACTTCTTCTATTGCGAACATTCCAACACGATCGTCAACATGTCCAGATGTACACAACCAACTCCGATTATATGGCGGAGTTTATTTCTTCTTACTCTGTGGCGGATGACGTAAGCGTGAAGTGCAGCCAGTCGCCGCTAGAGTGCAGCTGACTGCAACTTTCACCCGTTGCACAATCTGCACACCTGTCCCCGTCTGGCGAGCATCTCGTCGCAAATAATCTGCTTTGCCAGCGAGTACGTGTTGAGTTTCGATCGTAATTTGCTTGATAACAAATTTTATATATAATTACAATATAGTGTTTCTGACTTTGTTTTATCTTGGTAATGAAAGGAACAAAATCAAGAGCTAGTTTTTATACTAAAAACGCTGATAGAACATGTTAAAGTAGACAAAAACACCATTGATATTGTTCTTGACTTTCGTGTGCACGTCTACAGTAACTGCTGTGCAAAACCAGCGCGACGCGACACTTGGCAATAACTCAAACTGGAGCGACATTGTAATAGCGAATATTTGTGGATGAAATAGTGGCGGTTCCCTCGTGAGGCTGTTGTAATGCTTTTCAATTAAAGCACATTACGAATGGATTTTGACCTGTTGTCGAGGTATACACTAAAGTTTATAGTTGAAATCGTCGTTTTAGAGCAATATTATACGATAATTATAATACCCCCGTAGCAGCAAACCTGCATACTCAGCGAATTTCCAATGCATATATATGTATCTTAATACCACATAAAGCCACATACCAAGTTTCATCAATATACATTCATAAATAAACGATTTATGACATTTTAATTATTCTCCATAAGAATAACATGGCGGCTGAGTATGCAGGTTTGCTGAAATAAAGAACACTAAAAATGGGTTTTTATACAAATATCAATATAACTCAACTAGGTAAAGCCACATACCAAGTTCTATTAATTTATGTTCATAATTAAAGGAGATAACACGTTACTTATTCTCCATAAGAATAACATGGAGCTGAGTATGCAGGTTTGCTGCTACGGGAACTATCGGCCAAAAAATGGGTTTTTGGGCAAATATCAATAGACCACAATGAAATGAAGCAATATACCAAGTTTCGTCAGGATAAGTTGATAAATAAGCGAGATATACAATTTGTCTTATCCTCCATAAGAATAGCATTGGACAACGTACTGTGTTTAGCACTTTCAATATCTCAGTAACCAATTGACGTAGAGAATTGATTAAAACACCAAATTGTGCGTCTTTTTAACCTGATTCCAATGGAAAAAAATAAAAGTTCACTTAAAAAAAATTATGTTTAAAAAACTCAAAAAACCCATTTTGGGGTACAAAACCCCCCCAAAATACCCCTTCGGGTAGGTCGATCTGTCTGGTTTTCGAACCTAAAGTCATAAATGCTGCTTTACACGTTTATACCAAATTTAATCAAAATCGGGTCATTTTTACGAGAGTTATCGCACCCACGGACACACACAACACACACATATATATATATATATATATACAGTTTCAAACGAATGGTGTTTTTGGGGTCTGGGGACCTCAAAACGAAAAGTTATCATGGTCCCAGGCCTAGGTCTTACCATGCCGACTACGGTAATAGCTTCTTCCCTATAGGGGAAATTTGCTAAAACATTACCGTATGTAGTCTCTATAAAATTGTTTAATTATACTAGTTCTAATGGCATGTGGTGCATTAATCACCTTGTTCAGGGAATCAGAAGAATTGCGCAAAATGAAATTGTACAGTATCGCGTATAAATTCTGGTAAGAGGTTTCATGGATACTTAAAGGGGAAACATTATTCTACCTGTCATTAACAAAACATGTATCAGCATTTCACTTGATGAGAATGTTGAGACAAACGTTTAGAGGAATTGGAAACATTTTAACCAATGAATACATATGAACTAGTACAATAACTCAGTAAAATAATTTCAGCAACGTGCAAGTAATTGCATTCGCTCCCACGCGCGAGCTGGTTGTTGTGATGGAGTTATTTTAGTTAATAATTACATTTATTTAATTATTACTTGTGTGTAACTTAAACAAAACACATATTTTAACAAAGTGATCTTTCATTGTAACTTTACCTGTACATAAAATACACTTGCGGTTATTCAACTATTGGAAATGCTTAACCCAGTATGTATTCCAATGTTATTATTAGTGAATTTCCTTTGGAAAGTGAACTATTAGCATGACCCGCACGGTGAAACTTAAGCCCGGGACCACCATAGAAGTTCCTAACGTGACCCCCTGAACACGTTTTAGTGGGTCGTTCAAAATTATATATATATATGTGTGTGTGTGTGTGTGTGTGTGTATGCACTCTAGCAGTCGCATTTTTTGCCCGATTAACTTCAAATTTGGTAGGGACGTTCCTTTCTGTAATCAGTTGGACAAGTTCGTTGGGCAAAACAATCGGAAAACTCTAAACCCTTTTTTTGGGGATTAATCTTTCAAATTTCGAGTTTTTGGGCCCAAAAAGGGTCAGAAAAGCCCCGGATGTAAGATAAATGCATGTAAAAAGATGGGAATTAGTGAGGCGAAAGTTTTAAGCCCTCTCTCATAATTATAGCATAAATATTTACCGAGTTATTAAAGAAAATGTGTTTCGACTAAACACAGTACGTTGTCTTATGGGGGTTTTACACTAGAAAAGCCTGTTATTCCTTTGTTAGAGTACTTTTATCATCCCCAGCAACTCACGCCTACTTTCAAGCCTGCCTGGACCTTCTCCTAACATTATAATGCGCAAAATTGTATTCCCAGCTTTGCAGGTAAATGAAACCAGGAGCATCAGAACAGCCAAAAAATCAATGTTTTCAGATTTCCATAAAAATTGGAATACATGTTTGTTTTTACACATATTTTGAGTTTTAAAAGTTTTTTTGTGGAAATTCACTTCCCTCACATCAGCGTTCTGCGTGCGAACTCGTTTTTGGGATTAAGTGCAATTTATATCTTACTTAATATTGTAATATTTATTTTTTTTTTTTTTCATTGTGTCAACTCGTTAGTTTTCAGCGTCTAGTCCTTCGCTTTACCACAAAATGGCGGCGAACAGCTGGTAATTTTGTTGATTAGTGTTGTCTCCAGTACTACCAATAGACCTCATTTTAGTTAACAGTATCGCTGTTGATTTATATTATACCCCGTCGCAGAAAACTTGCGTACTCAACGAATTTTAAATACAAATATGTATACCTACCTAAACTTACTACACGAAGCTATGTTCTAAGTGTTTTCATACGGTATTCATATTCATTAATAAGCGTGATATATTATTTTATCAATTCAAGTTTTCAAGTTGAAAGGTTACGTAGAAGTTGTGCACTTGAAACGCCTCTTTCATTGCCGACAAGGACTGCTGGCTCGTGTGCCTGTGAGTGTATGCGGCGCGGGCCGGAAGCCGTCGAAAGCCGTGCAGATATCAGTGATTGTGGGCTTATCAGCGGAGAAAGTGACACGAATACATGACAACGAGCTTTCCACCGCCTAACCTTCAGCCCTCGCCCTGCCTCCATGGCGTGGCGGAGTACAGTCAGCGCCGGTTAGGATGAACCGCGGGGTGGTAGGGGTGACCGAGGTACACCTCCCTCTCACTCACTCCCACTGTTCTTCACGTATACAGTCATTCTCAGTCTTTATTCAATGTCTAAAACTGAACTGTTTTAACGATGTCCGGCGTGAAAGAATTTCTCATATTTTGGGAGCCCCCACCACGTCTTGTACTCCCGTGGAACGAAGATAGATTTTTTCAATAACTAATAGCCCATACTGCCACTAATTATTCCATATCTTGCCTCAACTCTCGTATAACTGGTTCAGTTTTGTTAAATTATTTTAATTAACAGTTAAAAAGTAAGAGAATGGACAAATTTCCCAACGAATTTATCAGAGCGTACGTAATGTTTGTTTTTATTGCAGCTGTAATGAAACAGCGTACAATAAATAACAAAACAAACTGCTTCAGCCAATGGCAAGTAAGCTAGAGTAAGAGCTGCAATTGGTTAACTTCTCCTCCGAGTAACGCTGGAGTTGGGGAAGTAGGGGAAGTCCTCTCTCCAAAATCTCAAAAAAGGAAACTGAACAAAATGTATCAATAGTAACAAAATTTTCGACTGTGAATTACCGGATCCGTAGAGGTGAAGTGTAATGGCAGGCAAACTATCGACTCGTCTGTACCAAGGCCTGCCAAGACTCCGCTATACGACGTAATGTGGTGGGAGTCTCGCCTCTGCCACCCTCTCCGCTCCATCTCAGTTTGCGTTTTCTGTATATGTATCACACCGTTATTAGCGAATTTCCCCTATAGGGAAGAAGCTATATTACCGTGGTCGGCATGATAAGACCTAGGCCCGGGACCATGATAACTTTTCGTTTTGAGGTCCCCAGACCCCAAAAACACCATTCGTTCGAAACTGTATATATATATATATATATACCGTGATATATATATATATATATGTATGTATATATATACACACCGTGATATATATATATATATATATATATATATATATATATATATATATATATATATATATGTGTGTGTGTCCGTGGGCAATAACTCTCGTAAAAATTATCCGATTTTGATGAAATTTGGTATAAACGTGTAAAGCAGCATTTATGACTTTAAGTTCGAAAACCAGACATATTGACCTCTCCGAAGGGGTACTTTGGGGGGGTTTTGTACCCCAAAAATGGGTTTTTTGAATTTTTTAGATATTATTTTTGAAATAGTCAAATTTTAGTTTGCACCATTGTATTTATCTTAAAAAAACACACAATTTGGTATTTTGATCATTTCTCTACGTCAATTGGTTACCGAGTTATTGAAAGTGCTAAACACAGTACGTTGTCTAATGTTATTCTTATGGAGGAAAAGAAATTTTTATATCTCGCTTATTTATGAACGTATACTGACGAAAATTGGTATACAGCTTCATATCGTGGTGGTCTATTGATATTTGCTCAAACAAATATTTTTTGCCAAATTCTCCCGTAGCAGCAAACCTGCGTACTCAGCCCCCATGTTATTCTTATGGAGAATAATGAAATGCTCTGTCTCCCTTAATTATGAACATAAATGAATAAAAACTGGTATACGACTTCACCTAGTTGAGTTCTATTGATATTAGCATAAAAACCCATTTTTTTTATTCCTTGTTGCAGCAAACCTGCGTACTCAGCCCTAATGTTATTCTTATGGAGAATAATTAAAATTGTATATATCGCTTATTTCTGAATATATTTTTATGAAACTTTGAAAGTGGATTTATGTATGTAGTATTAAGACATTTATATCTCCATTGGAAATTCGCTGAGTATGCAGGTTTGCTGCGACGGGGGTATTTTGTTATTTCGTGAGTTTCAACACCAAAGGCTTTGTTAAGTTTTGATACGGAACGTTCCAAACAACTGTCTTGTTACTATCCAACACTGAAATTTCGTCCAAGGCGAGCACTTAACACTAAACTACTCTCACTATTGCCACTATTAGCCAATTTATCGTTACTTATCTTATTTTACTAATATTTTAACTATAAGCTATGGGGGATTCTATACATACTTAAAATAATTATGCTTACTGTACCGTTAGTGTGCCATACATATTTTAGTGTGCCAAATTTGACACTTTGTATCTTTTAATGTACATTATATGATTATTGTAGTAGTAATACACCGTGATTCAAATACGAAGTTAACTTGTGGATGAATAATAAACCAGGATGAGTGTTTTTTTTTTTTAATAAATTAAAATTCAAGTTACGTAATACAAATTACAAAACATCCAATTTGAAGTTTAATAAATTAACTCGAATGTGAACGATCAGTGGTTAATCATTGTTTCACGAAGTTTCAGGATCTGGAATTTGATCTCGTACCAGGGCTATAGAATACCTGGAGTGTAACTTAGTTACTTGCCATCACTATTCAACAAAGTTTGGAAGAATGCACAAAGAGAAAAACGCAACTAGTAATCAAGAATGGATGAAAATAAAGATGCACAAAAATCAAGAGTGAATAATTCAGCATACAAGTATTACGCATTGGATTTCTTTCAAGTACTATTTAATGTGCAAATTCACTGGTAAATTATCCTGTAGTTGTAACTAACGATTGTCCAAATGAAATAAGAGTGATCAAAAAATGATTGAACACACACTAACGGGTGAAAGGTGTTATTACTGCGCTACCTGGCGTTCACAAGCGTCTGGCAGGGTGTCTGGTATGTTGTTTATGGTGTGCAATGGAGTATGTAGTCATGTATGTTACGGAACTATCCAATACCTCTTTAACAAATGGGGCTAAAATTTGGACGAAGGTAGTTATCATTTGCAGCCTTACACAAGTTATAATTTCGAAAAACCTCTTGTGCTCCGCGCCTTCGTCTTTAAAGTTCCAAAGTTTATCTTATTTATACATTTTACTTTCTCCCCTTATACATAGTATATGGAGAAAGTATTGTTTTCGTCAAAATTTTCGAATTTGAGTTGTTAGTGGAAATGTTCGTTTTAGTGCTCCCTGAACCCAAAAAAGTGTTTTTTACGTGATGTCTGTGTGTCTGTCTGTCTGTCTGTCTGTCTGTCTGTATGGATGGATGTGTACAGAGCTAGAGCCCTAACCAATGGTCCGATTTTTATGAAATTTGGTATGTAGGTACTAATCCACGATATCTCCAGGAGTTTTTTGATTTTTAGATTTTTGTATTTTTAAGGGTAATTATCCCCCCAAAACCGCCAAAAATCATGAAAAATCAAAATTTCTCGAAAACGGCTATAACGATTTTGATTAAACTTTGGTCGTTTGTAGAACTTTAGTTTTCCAATAAAATTACACCACCCGCATGTCTGTACAAATTTGGGTCCAGAAATTACAGGACTTAAAACATCAAAAATTCAGTTTTTTGAATTTTTCATAAAAAAACATAAACATAAAAAATATTACTATTCACCATTAAAAAGAGCTCGAAAAACTAAATAATTTAGTATTTTGAATTACGATTCTACGATTGCTGGTTGCGGAGAAAATTGGAATTTTCTTTTTGCGGTTAACGCAGTACGTTGTCCAATGTTATTCTTATGGGGAATACAAAAATTACTATTTCTCTCTTATTTACTGATAAATTTTATTCAAACTTGATATGCTTGTCAAGTTAGCATTGACCAACAGAGGAAATTCGAAATATGTTGCCCCTTAATAACCCTGGGGGGATAGGGGGCATTTCCACTCTTAAAACCACGAGTGTAGTAATGGATTCTGTAGTGCCTCCAAAGCAGGGATTTGGGTGGATGTTTTTTTTTAAACAACTCGTTTACAAGATTTTCTGTACATTCGACCGTGCTTTGTATTCTATATGTAGTAAATAAAAAGTAATTTATTCATTAAAGTTGGGCTAAAAGGGAGAAAGTATGTGTCAGTTTTCTGATACCGTTTATTTATTAAATAACATTAACTGTGTTCAACAGTGAGAATAGTTCAACCAGTGCAACACAGAATGCATCAGTACATGTTGTAAAATCACTAAGAGAAGCGTGAGCTAGCGAATCATACGTCAAGTACATAAGTAATGCCCAGCGAATTTTCTTTCTATTGGAATTTCCCATTAAATCTCTAGGCAAATTTGGCATACTGAACATGTTGTTCAAACTAAGTATTTTATTCAGTAAACACAACAAATCTAAATTAACTGCTCTTCACCTGAGATTCGACTTGCGAAACCCCTTACCGAGTTCAGAGTCGGTTCTCCAAAAGTAACCCTTACGTAACCGTGGCTTACCCTTGCCGGGTCCGCCACAGAGACAACCTCTTCTCTGACCTTCTACTCTGATATTTACTTTCACCTCGGGTCACGGTCCCTGTTTTGGCGAGCGTAATTATCTTCTGCTTTCTCTGTTCGCGAGAAAGTTCAAGTCCAGATCAATGCGATTAATAGAAAGTGATGGGGTATTGTTCCCGGGCGGCCACCGCGTGCCGCATGGGCGGACTGCGGTCTCCGGCCGGGGACTCGAGTTCCGCATCGGAACCAGTATTGGAGTGCTGATCCTTCTGTCAGTATTTGGGATGGTGTACCTGAGTTCCACTCCAACCAGTAATAAACATATCGGAATTCCGCACCGGAACCACTGCTGTGCCGATTCCGCACCGACCAGTAATAATCATCGAGTTCCACACCGAAGCAAGACTCGGAGTGCTGACCTTCAGGCTGTACTTAGGCTGATGTTCTCCACTCCACTTTGACCAATAATACACATCGGAGTTCCGCACTGGAACAAGAAACGGAATTTTGATCTTCAGGCAGTACTTGGGCCGATTTTTCAATTCCGCACCGACCAGGAATAAGAAATCGGAGTTCGGCGCCGGAGCAAGAATCGGAGTGCTAATGTTGACCGTCACGCAGAAGCCGATATACCCAACTCCGTAATAAACGTCGGAATTCAACCTGCGGTGGGGAAGGACGGTACTAAACCTAATGATATTTGTTTAATCACTAACTACATGTATTATTGACTAACTATGTTGTTAATGTTCAATAAAATACGGAAAAGTTACTACGCTCGGTTTGACAGTTTCCGTCATCCTGTTATTAGTGAATTTCCTTTGGAAAGTGAACTATTAGCATGACCCACACGGTGAAACTTAAGCCCGGGACCACCATAGAAGTTCCTAACGTGACCCCCTGAACACGTTTTGGGGGGTCGTTCAAAATTATATATATATATATATATATGTATATATATGTGTATGCACTCTAGCGGTCGCATTTTTTGTCCGATTTACTTCAAATTTGGTAGGGACGTTTCTTTCTATAATCTGTTGGACAAGTTCGTTGGGCAAAACAATCGGAAAACTCTAAACCCATTTTTTGGGGATTAATCTTTCAAATTTCGAGTTTTTGGGCCCAAAAAGGGTCAGAAAAGCCCCAGATGTAAGATTAATGCATGTAAAAAGATGGGAATTAGAAAGGCGAAAGTTTTAAGCCCTCTCTCGTCATTATAGCATAAATATTTACCGAGTTATTAAAGAAAATGTCAATCGGCTAAAATGTGTACGTTGTCTGATGGGGGTTTTACACTAGAAAAGCCTGTTATTCCTTTGTTAGAGTACTTTTATTACCCCCAGAAACCTCACGCCTACTTTCAAGCCTGTCTGGACCTTCTCCTAACCTTATAATGCGCAAAATTGTATTCCCAGCTTTGCAAGTAAATGAAACCAGGAGTATCAGAACAGCCAAAAAATCAAAGTTTTCAGATTCGATAAAAATTGGACAAATGTATGTTTTTACACTGATTTTGAGTTTTAAAAGTTTTTATGTGGAAATTCACTTCCCTCACGTCAGCGTGCTGCGTGCAAACTCGTTCTCGTTTTAAATACTGAATTTTAAATAAAACTGGCCTAAAGTGTTTCCTCATGGTTTATGAATTCCTCTAACCCACATTAATACATTGCGCAATTTCGTTTCGTAATAATGATTTTCAACGAGATATGAGAAGTAAGTTTTTGTCGTCAGGAGCTTTTAGAATGAACATTTTACTTTGTACTTTTGTAATTAAAAATTAAAATTTTATATTAAAACTAGGTTTCCTTAAGCTCATGAAGAATTAGAGTTTATTACGGTAAATTTTTAATCGCAAGAACTAAAACAAAAATTCAACAATTAACGGAATTAAACAAATGTAGTATTAGTTTTCTTGCAGAGTATTTGTGTGCGTTTATGTTTACGATTCCTCATCAACAGTATTTTAATAAATTTTAATTTTCATGGTTACGACGATTGTTGACCTACTAGTGGTATCTTGAGCTAGGCCCACTGAGAGTTTGTTTGCTGTGTTTTAAGATCATCCCTCTATCCGATAGAGGCAGGTTAAATTAAATCATTAAACCTCACCCAATAAAATAGTGGTTAAATATAACTATGGTTTTCCTTTTAATCGTTGAACTCTCTAAATTGCTAAATTTTTTGATATTTTTAAATATACAGTGTGACTACTCAGAATAAACTTTCAAATTTGCTTGCAAAAATATTTGTATTATCACTGCCTATTTTGAATCATCCACAGGAGCAACATTTAAATGTAATACCTGGGGGCTAAGCTTAGCTCTGAGGAAAGTAAAACATTTAAACTCCATTAGCCCAATTAAATATTACATTTTCAAATGAGTTTTCCAGCAAAATTTTAACTATCCTGAATTAGATTTTGCCAATTGATTTCTGAAGCCAAACCCCTCTACTGTATTTTTAAAGCAAAATCCTTCCTTGTGATTCTGAGATCTACTTGCAAACAATTGCTCGTATGAGAGGAAAGCAGCGATTACAGAATATAAAGCTATTTTTTTCCTCGCTGGAGGAAAGCATTTCCCCCGATTTTCCACCACCTCGCGGGCGATACGAGCGCTGCTGACGCTGCCGGAATGTGCGACTCATCGCTGACGCAGCGCTGCCTAACCGTGACAATGACACTGGCTGTAATGGTGACGGCCTCTGAGTCGCCGCCGCCGTGCTGAGGCAGCGATTCAGCCGAAAGACCACGTCTGATAGTGCCGACTGAGACGAGTTTGTACGCAGCACACTGACGTGAGGAAAGCGAATTTGTATATTTAAAGTCAAAATGGGAAATACATTGTTAAAGCAAACGCTTCTACCAATTTTTTTGAACATTGTGTAACATTTAATATTTTGCTGTGCTGATGTACCTGGTTCTAATTATATGCAATGGAAATAAGGTACATGATAAAGTTAGATGGAGGTTCAGTCAGCTGTAAATGTAGTATGGAGGTATTGCAGGTGGTAAATTGTTCCATGTAAATAATAACGGATTTTCCAATGTTAAATGCCTATATATGACAACGTACTCTCTTTAGTCAATTTACATATTTTGTAATATATAAATATTTAAGGGGAAGAGAAATTACAATTTTTGGCTCCTTTATTTATGTTCCATAAATTTACATGCGTAATTTTACTTCCGGTGCTTATTTCACCGGTTTGAATCAAAAACTCAAAATTGTGATTTAAAAATCAGTTAGGACAGAGTTCAGGCCCGGTGCACATCAGCGGTTTGCGGCGGCGACGCCGCTGCGGCGTGCGGCGTGCGGCGTGCGGCGTGCGGCGTGCGGCGTGCGGCGTGCGGCGACGAGAAAGGTAGTGCACATCAGCGGCGGCGGCGGCGGCGCGGCAGCGGCGACTATATAGTATTAGCATTGGTTATACATAAGGTGAATAATCAATGGTATTAATCATTCTGTTACTCTATAACAACAATTTTAGTAACAAAATAAATAATAAACAAAAATTTTAAGAAATTGATAGTTTTCTAACTCGATATATAATTTGTTTCATAAAATATAATCGTACGAATCTAAAGTGAATACGGTACTGAATTTAATATTTGCGTAAGTTCGTCATGGAGCCTCTTTGGCCTCTTTATCAAACAGCAGTTTTTTTCATAAACAGTTATCTATTGAATTGTATTGGAATTCATTGAATGAATGCCACATTCTTATGATAGAAAATAATACCTAAATTCACGGTTATCAACAAGGTATAATGTATCCGTAATTCTGTATGATTTACAGATGGTATTTATTTAATTAGTATTAATTTCTTTATTATGTAGTATGATACGTGTTGTTACAACTAAATAGGATAAATAAACTACGTCTCACAACAGTAAAAAAACGCGTTTTAGCGAATTTCTCCTATAGGGAAGAAGCTATTACCGTAGTCGGCATGGTAAGACCTGGGCCCGGGACCATGAAAACTTTTCATTTTGAGGTCCAGGTCCCCAGATGCCAAAAACACCATTAGTTCAAATCTGTATATATATATTTGTGTGTGTGTGTGTGTGTGTGTGTGTGTGTGTGTGTGTGTGTGTGTGTGTGTGTGTGTGTGTGTGTGTGTGTATGTGTGTGTCTCTGTGAGCACGATAACTCTCGTAAAAATAATCCGATTTTGACGAAATTTGGTAAAAACATGTAAAGCAACATTTATGACTTTAAGTTCGAAAACCAGACAGATAGCTCTATCTAAAGGGGTATTTTGGGGGGGTTTTGTACCCCAAAACCTTTTTGAGTTTTTTACATATAGTTTTTGAAAAAGTCAAATTTTAGTTTTTTCATTGGAATCAGCTTAAAAATACGCACAATTTGGTGTTTTGATCATGGCTTTACGTCAAATTGTTACAGAGACATTGAAATTGCTAAACATAGTACACCTACGTTTCCAATGTTATAATGGTGAGGTCAATAAGAAAAATTGTATATCTCGCTTATTTATCAACTTATCCTGATGAAACTTGGTTTATTGCTTCATATCGTTGTGTTATATTGATATTTGCACTAAAAAACATTTTTTTGCCGATATTTTACATAGCAGCAAACCTGCGTACTCAGCCCCCATGTTACTCTTATGGAGAATAAGTAACGTGTTATCTCCCTTAGTTATGAACATAAATTAATACAATTTGGCTTTACCTACTTGAGTTATATAGATATTTGTATAAAACCCCATTTTTTGTATTCCTTGCTTCAGCAAACCTGCATACTCAGCCACCATGTTATTCTTATGGAGAATAATTAAAATGTCATAAATCGTTTATTTTTTAATGTATATTGATGAAACTTGGTATGTGGCTTTATGTGGTATTAAGATACATATATATGCATTTTAAATTCGCTGATTACGCAGGTTTACTGCTACGGGGGTATTTAGTGTTGTGCGAGATGTATTTTATATATCCTATTATTAATATTACTACATTAATGTTTTGATGCTTTACTACTTTATACTGTCCAGTTTTAATGTGTTTTCGTTTTTGTTACAGGTGAGTTGGTGTTTCCATGCAAACTTTTTCAAAGTCTTGTAGAGGTATTTATTTTATATTTCTTCAACATCTTTTACATTTAAACTTGCAATTTCATGATGTCGAGTATTCAAAGATGAATTTTTTTTATTTAAAGGTCGATTTTCGTCGTAATACTTGTCAGTTAAGGGACAACATGATTTGCAAGAACACACGATTTCAAAAATAAATAATTCTACTATTTCTTTATCAGTAAAGCAATGCCGATAAAGACTAAAATGACAAATTGAAACTCGCCACATGCGTCCAGTCTACCCAGTCCTTTGCCTCTAGATAATGATGATTCTATATAGTGTATGAAGTACTAACTGGTAATGTTCTTAAGAAACCTTCCAATTATAAGTTTACATAGGTACATAAAACTCAATGCTGAATTAATGTATTCAAGTTAAAAGTAATTTAAGACCCAAATACAAAAGTTGTATTAAGCTTTAATGGGTATCTCATTATATAATTTAAATTTGCATGACCTATTACAGAAACATGACTCTACTAATTCCTTTTTCTTTGTGTAAAAAAGTGTCGCCAAGTGTCATTCACAACAATTTTAACACGACTAGCGGCTCTTCTACAGTGTGCAAAGGTGAATGAGATTCATTAGATCGCTAATGCGAGAACCTCCGAAAACCCAAAGTCATTGTCGAAGAAAAACTCGGCTCTCCCATGGCATAGCGTAATTAAAAAGCGATTCTACAAGGGTCAAAGATGCATTAGGCGATGTGAGCGAAAGAGAAATCTGGCGAGGTTAGGAACGACCTTCTGGTGGATTGGCGGAGAAAGTGTCGACAAAGGCCACTCAGATGGTATCGGCGGCGGGGCAGGGGCGGGCGCCTGTCGCGGCGCTGGGCTGGGCCCGGTGGGAGGCGACGGTCTGGTCCCAGGACGCTGGAGTTAGGAGAGATGTGCTAGGTCAGGAACGGGGGGATTGAGGGTACTTTGTTGTGTATATACGTGTCAAAGAGTTAATTTGCAGGTATAAACTATAAACTCAGCGATTAAAAGAGGAATTCAGTCTAAAAAGCGCGTTTATTCCTGCTCTTAGAAATCAAATGAAGGTTTTTCCAGTCCTCTGTTTCTAGCTGCTTCTCCCCCAAGGCCATTGTAATAGCCCGCTCCTCCACAACAAGTATCTGAAATCGCAATAAAAAAATACCCCGTCGCAGCAAACCTGCATACTCAGCGAATTTCCAATGAATATATAACATAATACATTAAAACACTTAAAATGATTCATAAGAAATGTATTCACAAACAAGCGATATTTAAAATATTAATTATTCTCCATAAGAATAACATTGGGGATGAGTACACAGGTTTGCTGCAACAAGGCACACAAAATAATTGGTTTTTATGCAAATATCAATAGAACTCATCTTCGTGAAGTCACATACCAAGTTTCATCCATATACATTCATAAATAAGCGATATATAACACTTTAAGTATTTTCCATAAGAATAACATGGGGACCAAGTACCTAGGTTTGCTGCTACAGGAACCATAGGCGAAATCTTTTTTGTGCAAACAACAATAAACCACAACCAGATCAAGCCATATACCAAATTTCGCCAGTTTATGTTCATAAATAAGCGAGATATACAATTTTTCTTTTTCTCCATAAGAATAACATTAGACAACGTACTGTGTTTAGAACTTTCAATATCTCGGTAACCAATTGACGTAGAGCAACGACCAAAATACCAAAAGGTTTGTTTTTTTAAGCTGAATTCAATGGTATAAATTACAATTTGATTTAAATTAAAATTACATGTGAAAACCCCAAAAAACACATTTTTGGGGTACAAAACCCCCCAAAAACCCCCCTTCGTATGGTGCGATTCATCAGGTTTTCGAACTCGTTCAAATAAATGGTACTTTACACTTTTGTACCAAATTTCATTAAGATCGGACCTTTTTTACGAGAGTTATCGTGCTTACGGGCACACACACACACACACACACACACACACACACATATATATATATATAAATTTGAACGAATGGTGTTTTTGGCATCTGGGGACCTCAAAATGAAAAGTTATCATGGTCTCGGGCTTAAGTCTTACCATGAGACCTACGGTAATAGCTTCTTCCCTATAGGGGAAATTCGCTAAAATACCTAGCGATTTTTATCAGTGTGCATAATTTTAATATCACACAAAAGTTCGTAAACACTGAATATCTTGGGATTTTCTCGAACGTTAACTTGCGATATTGGCATTTAGTTCTCTGAAATCACTAGGTGATCAAAGTCAACGATATCAACGATATCAACGATATCGGATAATCCGTTGAGGAGTGGTGGGCTTTGAATGTTAACATTGGCCTTTTGGAGGGGAGCAGTAGAAACGTCAAATGCTTCGTGGCTGGAGCCCACTCGTAAGCGATTTCCTCACATATAAGGGGCATTCAGTCTAAAAAAATGTGTGTCAACCTGCTTCTCTTTTAAAACCAATAAAAGTCCCTTAATTAAGTCCCTTAGTTGGTTAAATCTTCTAACTGTATTAACCAAAATCAATGATTTATGAAATACAGTTAAAGAAAAACCAGATCTTTAAATCTATTATATTCAAATAAAATAATAGGTCTTAAGTATATCTTTAATGTCGTATCCAAATCCACCAATGGTTTGAGGGTCAGTCAAGACGTCATCTAAATTCAACAACCCCGAAAAAGGTATAAAATCAAGGCTGGTAATTCAAATTCACCAATATCGGTAATTCGCTTGCTGCTGAATACATACCTAAACTCATTGGTGGAATAGGTTAAGGAATGCATATTTCGTTTAGGTCTCATTCCTTGCAGTTGTTTTAATGAATTTCTAAACTTAATTAGAGTGAAAGGAACTTGTCTGTTTAAAGTGCATTACTAAAAAAGGTGTTATCAAAAATATGGTAAAAATAAATTTAACAGAATATTTGGTACACTAGTTATAGGTATAATAAAATTGCATTGGCATGAGTTTACTCTTTTAAATTAACCAAAAGGCCAAAATTTCCGGACTGGAAGGGAAGGCTAGTTGAATTGGTGCTAATTCATGCGGGAAATAAACAAACACCATTCCCAGGGGTCAGAAACCTGACCAGGCAAAAGTTGGTGAATTTGAATGTTTTACCAGACCCTTCAACCATTGGTGAATTTGGATACAGCCATCTTCAACTGGAAAAACGTTAGGGAAATTATTTCTGGACTTGTTCGCGTTTAATGGTTAATATGACCGATTGTTGGGTAGTTTACAATACCCCCGTCGCAGCAAACCTGCGTTCTCAGCGAATTTCCAATGAATATATTTTTATTGTCTTAATAAAAAATTATGCCTCTTACCAGAATTCATAAGAAATATATTCATAAATAAGCGATATTTAAAATATTCAATATTCTCTATTAGAATAACATTAGGGATGAGTACGCAGGTTTGCTGCAACAAGGAACACAAAATAATGGGTTTTATGCAAATATCAATAGAACTCATCTAAGTGAAGTCACATACCAAGTTTCCATCCATATACATTCATAAATAAGCGATATATAACATCTTTATTATTCTCCATAAGGATAACATGGGGACCGAGTACCTAGGTTTGCTGCTACGGGAACCATATGCGAAAACGTAGTTTTTTGTTCAAACAACAACAAACCACAACCAGATGAAGCGATATACCAAGTTTTGTCAGTTTATGTTCATAAATAACCGAGATATAAAATTGTTCTTTTTCTCCATAAGAATAACATTGGACAACGTACTGTGTTTAGCACTTTCAATATCTCAGTAACCAATTGACGTAGAGCAATGATCAAAACACCAAATTGTTTTTTTTTTTAACTGAATTCAATGGTATAAATTAAAATTTAATTTAAATGATTATTACATGTGAAAACTCAAAAAAAGATTTTTGGGGTACAAAACCCCCTTCGGATGGTGCGATTTTTCTGGTTTTCGAACTCGTTCAAATAAATGGTACTTTACATATTTGTACCAAATTTTATTAAGATCGGACCTTTTTTACGTGAGTTATCGTGCTTACGAACACACACACACATATATATATATATATATATATACATATATAAAGATTTGAACGAATGGTGTTTTTGGCATCTGGGGACCTAAAAACGAAAAGTTATCATGGTCTCGGGCTTAAGTCTTACTATGAGACCTACGGTAATAGCTTCTTCCCTATAGGGGAAATTCGCTAAAAATGTATTACAGTATCATTGATTATACATCCTACTTCAATGCTAGTATGCAAGTACACAGTAAGTTTAAACAAAATATTACCTTTTGAAAACATTTTTGTTACATCCTTCGTAGATACTGAACGCCTCGATATCCTAACAGTGCATCTTGGACTTGAGATTAAGAGGCCACGGGTTCGATTCCCGGGGTGGCCACATGACAGAGTTTGGACCGTGGTCATCTAACAGTGTTAAATACACAATACAACTGATCTGAACAAGCTAAAGTAATGCTATTTTTACATACTACTACGTCCCGTTCTTTATCCGTCCGCTTTGCATCGTAAGTGGCGTTGTTTACCTATAATCGACCTTATTAATATTGACGACCGGTTATTACTCCATGATGCAGTGTTACCAAAGATTGGCGCTCGGCCCGGCTCGGCTCGCGGATTGCATTCGCGGAGGGTCGCTCGTCACTCCACCTCGCTCTGTGCCTTGACACTGCCGCAAATGCCAAGGCCTGTGAGGGAATTATCAACTATCTCACTTCTTAGTGGCTGATTCTATGCATACAAATGTTTTATGTTAAATAACCCCTTTATTCAAATCTACTTGAACTTTACCTCTTGCTCCTGGTGTTTAACACTACGTTTTGAGTTAAGAAAGAAGTAAACCGTTATCAAATAAACCCCACACGTTAGTTTCAAAATTAAAATGTTGTATTAGATATCTATATTAAGTTCAATTAATATCAACTTCATACAAATCATCGTTGATAAATAGGTAAAAATAACCCAGCCGGTCTATACCAGTTTTGAGGCTGACATTGGGTACAGCAAATGAAGTCGTCATTACATATGGTAAGTCTTTTGTCTGTCCATTATGACAAACATCCCTTTCGCCTTTGGTCCCTCCATTTTCAGCAACTAGGGACAGAATCTCCGGGTTTGGTCCCCACCTGCCAACCTTAGAATGGATGGTCCCTGGCTGTTGTACATGGATACCCTGTCAATTTAGTTGACCAGTTGGTGGGCAGAATGCGGGTCCCCTGTTTGAGAGCCTCGTCCCAGCTGTCACAGGGGCACGGGAGTTGGTCCTCTGAAGGATCGATTTGGCTGCCGTCCCAACCCACCCTTTCCGTTCCTGCTATCTTTCCGGTAACCTGCGCAATATTCCCGGTTGTGGAAGATGTGACTAGCAGCTATGCTGGGGTTTCCTAATCCGCAACAATGATGATGATGATGATGAACCCAGCCGCAAAAAGGTTTATTAATTATGTATTTAAGGGGAGAGCTGCGTCTGAGGGGGTCTACGATAGCTAACGCGCCTGCATACATTTTTGGTCACGTGACTATGCGACAGTATTTTTAAAAGCATTGTAAACGTTTGACCTTCAGCCAGATTTTTCCACCTTTTTACTAAAAATCTCCGGGAGTTCAAAGAATTAGGCTTAAACATTAGAGTATAAAACAATTTAATAACTACTAAATCATCGTTAAAAGATTGTAAATTGGGTATAAATTTGGCTTATAAATTGATGATTAATGTATTTTACTAAATCCGTTAAGAATACTATGTGAATTATTTCACATTTGACACATTTAGCATATTATAATATTGATTTAGAATGTTGACCTGCGCAGGGCATTGGCACGACCCGCATTTTTACCTTCTCCTGACCATGCCCTAACTATTTTGGCTTAAACTCCCTCAACGTGTCCACAAAACTCTTGATAATTTAATAAATATATATCATAAAATAAATTAGAATTTATATAAAACCCAATGAAAATCAAATTTAATATTAATAAATGTCTAACTAGTGATCTCTAATAATTTAATGAAAGTTACTGTTGGTAGTCTTTAGCTGCTATAGAATTCAAGATGGTAGCCAATAAACAAAAGTTCTCTAGGCTATATTTTAAAGTCCTGATATTCTTCTTTCTTCTCAAAGTTTATATATGGTACATTTGATTTGCTGTAAAAGTAGTAGCCTATTTTAGATTTAAAGTTTATGCCTGAATATTTTAATAACTCTTGAGGTAATTTATATTGGTTGGGTCTTGAAGTTTGTAGTTAGGCCTACTAAATGGAATAATCTAAAACATATTTCTTCGCCCAGTTATTATTAAATATGCTTGAGGTGGCCAAATAAAGGGAGGTAAACTAATCTGGGCTCCAATGGCTATACAAATATTAGACTTTTGGTGTCTAAATACTGTTTATGTGGGGGAAATTTAAATGCAATTTGGGACAGTGTCCACCAAACATCTAACACAGGCCATATCTTCTGAAGGAGTCCTTGATCACCAGGTGCATTCTCTGTCGATTGCTATAGGGTTCACAGAACTAAACACAAAACACTAATCTTGAGCCCAAAGTTCCTTTTTCTGGAGGAAACACATGTTTTATCTCATTTGTTCACTTCTGGTTATAAAATTAGATCAATTTTGAATTTTAAAACTTAGGCTATACATAAAAATGTGATCTGAGATAATTGTACAGAATGAATCTTTAAATTAATTAAATTTTAAGTAGGCTATTGTGAATTATAATAAAATATCGATTCATGGGATTAAATGATTAAACCAAACTAAACTAAAAACTAACTTAAACTAAAGTGAAATATTCAGAGGGATGAAATAAATTTAAAACAATACATAATTATTAAAATGTAATGAAAATGTAACGCATGGGGGCAAACGGGTATTTTAACATACTGAATTATTAAACAGGGCACATGTGTAAAATATGATTATTAATTATTTTCACTTGTATGAAAATGTTTGCATAAAAAGTGAATCATTGCACGTGTTCCACAATATTACCACTTTTACCTCAGGTCTAATAGTAAAAAATTAAGTTAGCCTATTGATTTATTAAAATAAATCATTCAAAATATCGACGGCATTATAGCTTTACATTGTATACGTGAACTAGTACTTATGTTTGCAGTGTATTAATCGTTTATGGATCCCATTACTAAAATATTAATCAACTAGCTGATTATACCGGTTTTACCCGAGTATAAAATGTAGTTAAAAAATTAAACTCAGCTGTTTATTTGAATAATATTAAATAAATAGCAGAAAACTGTAACCGTATGGTCTCATTTGATTAACATTGGAACGTTGTATGTCCCACGGGGATTTAGAAGAAACTGAGAGTCAACAGCTGTAACCTAAAGGAACCTACCCTGAAAATGTCATGCCTTAACTCCTTGTAGCCGTACGGCGATCCACACACAGACAAGAACTCTGCTTTGTTTATATAGATGACTAACAACTGGTAAAGTAAATTAACCGTAAATTCATTTCGAGTTTTTTTTAGTTTGAAAATAATGCTGTCATGTTAGAAGAGTTAGCAATAATATTTTACGAGTTGGTGGAATACGAAATTGGGAATTTTTTCATTCTTTGCTGTTTTGGCATTAATTGAATTAAAGACTTCACCTAGACTAATTACTTTAAATTTCTATGTTTTACTTCCTATGTTTTATTACGAAGTGTAATCGTGTTTAAATACTTTCAACAAGCATAACAAATAAAAATCCTTAATTTGTTTTCTTGAAGTTGTTAAAGAATTCCTTATATTTTGGGGGGCTCAACAGAATCATTGACATCTGCCCGTACGTTTACGAGAACAGAATACTTAATTTACGTTTCTATGCGTTTGACCGATTTCCAGATATGGTAGGGCTACCAAAAGTATAGATAATCACAAACATTTTGGTTTACTACTATACTACATTTGTTATCTAATTTCGTTTACTTAGACAAGCAAATACAGTTGCTTGAACTCGAAGAAATGTTTTTCTTTTGGGATTTTTCACCCCAGTAAATAAACGTTCTTATTAGTTTCTAATGTGATCTCATTCTAGACGTTGGCTTGAAACAACTGTTCTTGTTGTCTGTTAAATTGATTTATACTCTTCCATAAGATTAACATAAGATTTTCGTGGACCCAATACATCAACGCTCTGTGTTCTAAATTATCGTCACAACTATCATATTTGCAAAATTTCAAACCCTTTTTCTCATAAGGTTAATTTACACCTCACTTTTCGAGGCGAGATTAATATACGGCATTGTGCTCTGGGGTTCTGCGTTCCATACTTTACTCACACGAGTCTTTAGATTGCAGAAAAGAGCAATTCGTATTATGCTCTTTTAACGAACGTTTTGTAAATCATTAAATATTTTAACTTTGCCATCTCATTATCCTATACTCTAATATGAGTAATGTTTGCTCGTTTGCTTGCGTGCTTGCTTGCTTGCTTGCGACACGGGTCTCAAAAACGGCTCCAACGATTTCCTTCAAATGTTCGAAATAACTAATTTCTGGGATAAAAATACGTTCTAGACAGGCCTCATCCCTAGGAAAAATCAAATAATGTAAAAAAACTAAAATGAAAAGTTAAAAAAAATTAATATTGGGCTTATGGAGTTTCAAATAAAACAAAAGAATTGTAACAGCTGTTCATAATCAACCAGAGAACTGTCAAAGTAATACTCATGTTGTTTATGATTATTAACATGTGGTTTCCTGAGAGGAGAGATTAAAAGATTTGAGTTAAGATTACATAGAGTAGTAAAAATCAAAGGGACATTGAGCTATAAATAACAACTAGAGGGACCTTAAAAATGTAGAAAAGAGGCTAATGAATAATAAAAATCTGATTATCAGTAAGGGGAAGTGGTGAAATATTACTCCGAGACTTCTGAACAAACTGACTGGCCTTCCCCCGAGCAAAGCTCGGCCCCCAGGTATATTACATAAATAGAGTAGTAAAATAAATCAAAGGGCATTGAGCTATAAATAAAAACTGGAGTGACCTTAAAATGTAGAAAAGAGGCAAATGAGTCATACAAATCTGATTATTAGTAGGGGGAAGTGGTGAAATATTACTCCAAGTCATCTAAACAAACTGGCTGGCCTTCCCCCGAGCAAAGCTCGGCCCCCCAGGTACTATCTATGAAATGCTCATTTTTATAAATTTAAATACGCTAAATTCAAAACCGGAGCAGACGTTCATGCATATAACACCAGACAACGGCACCATCACAGACAGACCTCCCACAGATTGGAACTAGCGGCATCTCTCCCACAAAACATTGGACCTAAACTATTAACAAACTCCCTCAGCAAATAAAATCTCAAAATATCCCCAAAAATTTCAAAATTTTGTTAAAAGACTATCTTGCAGATAGAGCAGTTTACTCTGTTGGTGATTTTTTTGCTGATTGAATTAATATTTGATATATTGGTTATATTTTTGTTTGATTAATTTATTTTAAGTGAAAATGGTTTACTGTATAAATGTAAAAAACCAAACAAATTAATATGTACATATATATATAAATATATAGACACATTTTTGACGTTTGTAATACAATTGCAATAAATTGTCATATGCAAATCAAGAATTTTTAATTTTTAACATTGGCATTTTAAAGCCCAGGACAGAGCCCTGATATTAGATGTTTTACAAAACCCCAAAAGGCACATCTAGACTTTTAAATAGCACATAAATGAAGACACATAATTGAAGACCTAATTGTTTCGCCGGTCGCCTCCTCACAAACATCGGCTTATTCATTTAATAAATAAATTGATCAGTAACCCCAAATCTTCTGGTATTTCGAATTTTTGTATTTTATTTTTTCTATTGTTATTGAAGTATCCACCCGATCTTCACGTAACAAAGAATTAACCCTTAAATAAAATTCTGTGTGCCTTAGTACAATTTACCATAATCGTCATCTCTTTTTCCTTCTTCTCCAACCTCCATGTCTCTCCAGCTCTCCGCCCCATCTCACCCCTCGCTGACCACCCTCCCCCGGTCCTCGCCCTTGAGGAAGTACCGAGTACCCCCGGTGGCCGTGAACGTTGTATAACCCCAGGTCCAGGAAGTACCGGGGGAGAAAGTGCGGTCGGAGTGCGGTGCTCAGTGCCTGCCCTACTTTGGCCCTCGGAGGACGCGCGGAGTGGTACGTGGTACGTGGTACGTGGTACGTTTCGTGGCTATTCGAGTGTCTATGTACTGTGATGTGCTAAACATGTGTGTCCCCAGCCCCTGGAGTCCCCTCCTACTGTAAGTCTAGTTTACGTTTTTCGTTTATAAAAAAAGTAGAGTTTATTGCGATTTTTTGGAGTGGAAAAACTTAGGGGTGTGTTCAAAATTTGAAGTTTGTAAATACACTACTACCGAATGTAAAGGAAAACGCAAACACAACTGGACAAACGGGTTTTGTTTGGCGCTTTGTAAAGTAACATAACCTCAAATTTCCATGCCGTTAGAATGTCAACATTCACTTCATATTTGGCTCAGCCTGTCGCACACTATTCACGAATGCGACGGGATGTTTGTCGAATCCGCTAAAAGTGTGGAAGCACCGAATACCGAATACAGAATCTTTACATTGTTGTAAGCAGTGAAGAATGTTCAGTGAACATTTGGGAGAATTTTCTGCTGAATATTCGTGCGTTATTCGCGAGTAGTGTGAGACAGGCTTTGTGGAAACCATCAAAGGAAATTCAAAATGTAAGTATTCAAACATTGGGAAAGAAATGTTTTGCTTAAAAATGAGTGTTAAAGACGCAATCGCTGGGCCGGGTTCTGCGCAGTTACCGCGGACTCAGGCGCACCTCAAGGAGACGCGAGTCCAGGAATTTTACAAAATAATTTAACAAATTCAGAGTTACACGTTAGTCTTGACGATTTAAAAAAATCAACTCTGAAGTCTCTGCTCTAGAGTTCGGATTTTCCAATGATTGTATATAATGTTAATCATCCGATAATGTTATCACGCATTTAAATGGATGAAACTATATCAGAAGCTGGCCCGAAAATCGTTTAAATGTTGTATTACTTTATTTTCTTGATTTAGCGGAGTTGACAAAAATGGGAGCAGGTAAAATAAATCAACTACGTCAGAGCCCAGTAACTACATACATAACACGATGTTTTCATTTGCTGTATATGCCCAACGTGTACAAATGTGATGACAAAATCATACTGCAAGTATTTTTTAAACAATACCTGCACTGAAGGGTTCTCAGAATTTAGTAAATGTGCAGATGAATGAACTACATCTCCCAAAAATGACTGTTGCTACTTCCTCGATTCAGCAGTTCTATCCATGTACATAACTTTATTTTAACCTGTGAACTTTTTTTCCAAATGATTTAGAGATGTATTTTAATTTAAGTCATGTACTGGCCCCTTAGTTTTCGGTAGTTTCCTAATTGGTCCCAAGCTGTGAAGCCGAGGCAAATAAGTTTCGTTTTGTTTCGGTATTTTTCTACGCCATTGAGTATTTTGAAATTTTTAACATTTCGAAAGGGATGGTCCAAACCCTGGTCTTGTTACTATCTAAGTTTGACCTGTTCTTAGGAAACGTATTTTTTCAACCAAATTGCAGTTGGGTTATCGAACCTTCACAACATTTTCTGATTTTACTCAGGATCCTCAGATTATAGGAAGCGAGCCCTCTAACCACTGCGCTACCCATCCTAACTGTTAAAATAAGGCTGTTGCGGTACACCCGTTGAAATACACATGCCATTTTATTGTCTTAAAAGTAAAGAAGTAATTTTGATAGTTAACAATCCTTGCTAGGGTGGAAAGTTATCAGTTGTATTATTCTTCAACTTTTTTAATATTCGATCTACAATTTAAACTCCAGACCTCTTGGATTTGAGTTCCGATCTTTAACACTGCATACCAAAGGTTGACTATTTGTATTATTTTAGTCAGGGAACAATTCTCGTTTCTACCCACTCTTCCATAAGGCCAATGTTAACTTTGAAAGCCCGTCCCTCTTCAACGGATTATTCAAAATCGTTGATTTATGTTTAATTTTAAAGAGAAAAAATACTTTACAATTTCAGTGAGCAGAATTTCTATATCACAAATACTTCACCCATAAAAATATCGTAAATAATACATTGTTGGAATTTTATTGAAAGATTATTATTATTTGTTACATTGAAATTGACCCCCTCACCCAAATTCTCCCGCCTTGTCAAGTCTACACCACTATAGATCTATTCTTGCCGCATTGTCGCCATCTGACGACATATTAGCTACAGCCACCAAGTTAAGATAACTCCCCTCTAATGAGTAACTCAGCGCACCACAGCCATTATCGTGGACGGACGTCGCCGTTATTGTTGGTCGCGATTTCACCGGACCGTTACCTCACGATTGCAATCGCTCCACACCAAACCCGGACCCGAAAGCGGATAGTTCAGGACAAATCGTTTGTGGGTGAAAACTGTAGTAGCGTTGGTATAACGAAATATTCACGAATCTTAGGATTTCCAAGGCTATTCAATTTTACACAAATCGTGCTGTACTAATGTACAAATCGGCTGCTCTTGTCATGACGTTTCTATTTGATCTTTTCAGTGTTAAAGCCAGATCATGAGGTTTCAGCGGAGATGCAAGCCCGAAATTCCTTATGGATCCCCAGTAACAGGGATATTATAGGATGAAACCGTACAGAAATATGTTTTACGCTTTATTGACTTTGATTCGCAAATATTTAGGTTACATTTACTACATACCAGACAAGTATGAGATTGATGGATAAAACATTATATCTTATCACAACTAACTGACTCAGTGACGATCGTCCTAACGCTTGCCTCGCGCAATGATGCCAACAAAAGATGTACACATCGTATCTTATCTTATGATAGCACAGAAGTACGCAACGTTCTACTTTTATTTTAGGTGAATAAACTTGTCTGACCCAGAATCGGATACGCTAATACGCTAGAATGAAACATGGGCATTCCCCTTTTGAACATTCTGTGGGATTCCGTTACAATCCCCCGTCAAATTTCCAACGCCAAAGGGAGGGCTCCAGTCACGACACTTTGGAGTTTCTACCTGTATAATAGGTAGAAACTCCAAACTGAAGCCCCCTAGCGTTGATCTAACGGGAGAAATAGGTAGAAGCCGGTAACTGAAGCCCCCTAGCGTTGATCTAACGGGAGAAATAGGTAGAAGCCGGTAACTGCAGCCCCCTAGCGTTGATCTAACGGGAGAAATAGGTAGAAGCCGGTAACTGCAGCCCCCTAGCGTTGATCTAACGGGAGAAATAGGTAGGAGCCGGTAACTGAAGCCCCCTAGCGTTGATCTAACGGGAGAAATAGTTAGAAGCCGGTAACTGAAGCCCCCTAGCGTTGATCTAACGGGAGAAATAGGTAGAAGCCGGTAACTGAAGCCCCCTAGCGTTGATCTAACGGGAGAAATAGGTAGAAGCCGGTCACTGCAGCCCCCTAGCGTTGATCTAACGGGAGAAATAGGTAGAAGCCGGTAACTGAAGCCCCCTAACGTTGATCTAACGGGAGAAATAGTTAGAAGCCGGTAACTGAAGCCCCCTAGCGTTGATATAACGGGAGAAATAGGTAGAAGCCGGTAACTGAAGCCCCCTAGCGTTGATCTAACGGGAGAAATAGGGAGAAGCCGGTAACTGAAGCTCCCTAGCGTTGATCTAACGGGAGAAATAGGTAGAAGCCGGTAACTGAAGCCCCCTAGCGTTGATCTAACGGGAGAAATAGGTAGAAGCCGGTAACTGAAGCCCCCTAGCGTTGATCTAACGGGAGAAATAGTTAGAAGCCGGTAACTGAAGCCCCCTAGCGTTGATCTAACGGGAGAAATAGGTAGAAGCCGGTAACTGAAGCCCCCTAGCGTTGATCTAACGGGAGAAATAGGGTGAAGCCGCTAACTGAAGCCCCCTAGCGTTGATCTAACGGGAGAAATAGGGAGGAGCCACAAACTGAAGCCCCCTAGCGTTGATCTAACGGGAGAAATAGGGAGAAGCCGGTAACTGAAGCCCCCTAGCGTTGATCTAACGGGAGAAATAGGTAGAAGCCGGTAACTGAAGCCCCCTAGCGTTGATCTAACGGGAGAAATAGGTAGAAGCCGGTAACTGAAGCCCCCTAGCGTTGATCTAACGGGAAAAATAGGTAGAAACCGGTAACTGAAGCCCCCTAGCGTTGATCCAACGGGAGAAATAGGTAGAAGCCGGTAACTGCAGCCCCCTACCGTTGATCTAACGGGAGAAATAGGTATAAACCGGTAACTGAAGCCCCCTAGCGTTGATCTAACGGGAGAAATAGGTAGAATCCGGTAACTGAAGCCCCCTACCGTTGATTTAACGGGAGAAATAGGTAGAAGCCGGTAACTGAAGCCCCCTAGCGTTGATCTAACGGGAGAAATAGGTAGAAGCCGGTAACTGCAGCCCCCTAGCGTTGATCTAACGGGAGAAATAAGGAGAAGCCGGTAACTGAAGCCCCCTAGCGTTGATCTAACGGGAGAAATAGGTAGAAGCCGGTAACTGAAGCCCCTTAGTTCTTTTGACAGCATTTCCTTTTTTATTCAGTTAATCCAATCGTTGTTCAGTTCTAAAATAATTTACTCCTGATGGGAATTTATTAAAACATGGCACACATCTTCAAAACCTGTAATTAATGAACATCACGTAAATTCCACACCTTTATTCTTAAGAGGGCGCTCCAGTCACGAAACTTCGCGTTTCTACCTGCTTCGCCCATAAGGCCAATGTTAACTTTCAAAGCCCGTTCCTCCTCAACGGAGTATTCGATATCGTTGATTTATGACTCATTTTAAAGAGAAAAAATATACCTAGCGATTTCAGTAAGCAGAATTTCGATATCGCAAATACTAATCGATCAATAAAATTCCATTATATTCAATATTTAAGATTTTTTTATGCGCGAACTATTTATGATAACGAAATTTTATCTTTAAAACGAACCATAAATAATCCATTTCTGACAAACCGTTGAGGAGAGACGGACTTTTAAATTTAACATTGGTCTTATGGGAGAAGCAGGTAGACGCGGGACAGCCTAGACCTTTCAAGCGACCATGTGTATTTAAATTATCAACTGCATTGTATATTTCTAGCGATGGATGTTTCATTTACGGTACACAGGATCGGTTCGACCAGGAACTCTAGCGTCGACCTCGGATGAATCAGAGGACCTTGTCTAGTGGCAGCGGCACCTGGGTAGTGGGTACCTCCTCGCTGGCCGCCTATAGTGGGATTCGTCTTACATTGTGTCTGATGCAGTAGCTATTGTGCGGGGATTACTTCATACCCAGATAGTAAATAAAAGTACAAGAGGAAAGTTACCACTACTATCCTTCCTTACGAGTGACATTGGACAAAGAGATTTGATTTGTTTGTTTTATAGCAAGCTGGTCATTAAACACTACATCTCATTAATAGTTTCATGTTTAGTTGTTTAAATAAACCGTGTATGATATTTAGAGGAGTAGCTTTCCCCTCAACCCTTTATTTACTAGATGACCATCAAATCATCTCAGTAAAAAACCAAAGATCATTTTTAATCAAACTTGATTAAAAGGTTGTTCAGATGTTGATCAAAGTTGATCAAACTTGTATGGATTATGGGTTATTTCCAGATCGAATTTGGTTAGGGTCATCTAACTTAATCAGGCCTGATTATAAGCCTCGAATTGCGTCACGTCTGATCAAGGTTGCCAAAATTGTTCAGGCCTGATCAGGAGTCCGATATAGTTTGACCGGACTTGATCAGATTTGATCAGATCTGATGAAAACATGCTCGTAGTGATTGTAAGCTGTTAGATGCCACAGAGTAAGAAGATTCAAGTGTAGTGCTTGTTCATGGAGTAAGAAGATTCAAATGTAGTTTGCTCATAACGGGAGAAGGGGAAGCCGCGAAGGAGTATACTTATTCAATGAAAAACTCATCACTCATTTAGCAGAAATAGAGTTCTAAATGTTTCACTCCATCATCCAGTTAAATTTGAATCCACTTATTTGCTGATATTACAAGTTGGATGCTTACTCTAATGTAATTGGCTCACTACATTGTCACTGATTTGTTATGTAAACAAGCTTTTCAATAGCAAGGTTTTTATAATTACGGGATATAATTACAAAACCGTCATTCTCCCATGGCGCGGCGCCTGATAATGATCGGTGTGGCGGTCGAAATCGATTTCCTGGTACTATCTTTGTATATTTACCGTCTTGTATGTGAGTACAGTATAAGTGTATATATATTTTTTAATTTTTAAATTTTTTTGTTACATCCCGAGCTGGTTTGTAACATACTGGTTTGTTTAATACATTTGTTACGATCTTTTATAGCGGATAAAAATATAATATTCGTACATTTTTTGGTTTGATATAAAGCATTTCTTTTTATTTCGCTTTATTTTCAAACTTTTAGACCACTGTAAAACTTAGTAGTATAACTAGAGGAAAAACCTCCAATGTTGCAATAAATAGGTGTATAATGCGGCCGTATTGATGATATAGGTGAAGAGTGGTACAGAATGCTCACTAATTCAGCCCGATCAGTTAATTAATTAATAATCAGTTGAATAAATTTTCGCACCTTTAATCACACAACTCCAGAATCCAACCTTTAATCATCCATTCTCTACACCATTCCACGTCGCACTCGCGAAATCCAATTGACTCCGGCTAGCGGGGAAACATTGTAAACGGAGAGATTAATTATTTATAATTCTCTGCACAAGAAGTGAACTTGAACCTGAAGGTAGTCCGGCATTGCCTTGCATCACGTTGCCCGCGGGCCCCGCCGGCCTTCCTGCTATGATGTGTCGCGGCGGCCGTTGTTGGCTGGGGCTTTAAGTATTTGGCCGTCGAACCCGACCTTGTAACAACTTTACGATTAAACTCAGTTTCATTGCATACGTTTGAATGAATTAAAAGCTGAAGTTTGTTCGAGTTTTAGAGTAGGAGTTCCAAAGATTAGAAAAAAATCAGTAGTGTGAAAATCGTCATTGTACGTGTTTACTGGCTCTTCGCATGGAAAAGGCGGAAGATAAAGATCAGCCCTCAAATGTAATGCACTAAAATTTATAGTTGAATGAGGCAATGCTACAACTGGGAAAGAAAAATCCGGTCTTTATCAGTAACAAGCTTACGTGACACCGAACACATTAAGAGTATTGCCATGGTAAGGGCGAGCGACTCAGATCTACCAGGAGTGGAAGAAAACCAGGGGGCGTCCATTTGTTATTTTAGTTGGGATGAAAATTTACATGTTTAGAGGATCACTGGGTAGGCATCAGGGAATGTGATTTTATAACCTAACTTGCTGATTAATTTTAACAAGGTATTTGGGTTGGATGGAGTGCGGTGGGAAGAAACACATAGCTCAGAAGTTATTGCATACAATCAACTATTGAGGTTGAAGTGCACCCTCATCTGTCAATCACTTTCAAGTCAGAAAAAGGGCTGCACAAGATACCTAACTGAAACATTTATGCGGTGGAAGGGCTTAAGCGATTTTTCCAAATGCCACGCCGATGTGATGTAACAAATGTTATGGGAACTTTGAAGGGTACGAAGGCAAGCAGACGTTCTTGCGATCCAAGATTGCAACTGTTTATATTTTAAAAGTTTTTTTTTAAATGTTATCCATCCTGCAAAATCTGCCTTTTCCCCATTTTAGCTTGAGGGCAAATTATATTTGTTTAAAGTAAATTTAGCTTCCGCTAGTTAATTTGTTAAGATTGTAAACCTAGACTTAAAGAACACAAGGTTCTTCGGGTGAGCCTGTTGGGAACGTTATTTTCTCAGATTCACCCGAAGCGTTCGTGATCTCGTGAGGATGCGGGCGGTAGGAAGTAGTGTCTGAAGGCAGACCAGTGGATGTGGAGAAGGCGAGAAGGAAGTGCAACATGCAGGGTCGCTCATTCACCGCTTCAATGTCAGGAGTCCTCACTGCTGCACCTCGGAGCGATTGTACTTAAAGACACGAACAGTTCCAGGGGGCTGAGCTTTGCTCGGGGAAATCTCGTTTTTAAATCGTTGTAATGCTTTATTTCAAGACACAGATGGTTCCAGGGGACTGAACTTCGATTGGGGAAAATCTCAGTGGGATAAATTGCTGTAATTCAAGTCCTATAGTTCCAGAGGGTCTGAGAATTGATCGGGAAAATTTCTGTTAGTTAAGTTGCCAAAACTTAAATTTCACCTCCATTTCTCTTGGCATCCTTCTAACTGGATATTAAATTGGTTTTTGTTAAACAATTTTATGAATACGTCTATAAAGACGAAAAGTAAGTTAACTAAGTTTTCTCGGAAACTTTTTCTCTTAAAGGTGCGTTCGTTAGATTGTGAACGACTCAAGTAGTGGAAAAATGAGGGGGAGGGGCCACTTTCGGCACTTTTTCCCATGTTATTCTTATGGGGATCAGTTTTTGCACCAACGCCTGATCCTGGCCTACACAAATTTCCTTGTTGGCCTATACTAATGTCCAACCCTTGCCTATATTAAGTACATTTTCCCCATCCCCGTCCGTCCTCTATATTTTTTTAAAATTAATTTTCAAAATCATGCTAAAAAACTAACTTTGGTGTTTATGGTCCGATTTGTCTGCATTTGGATATGTTATTGTCCTAAGCTAATATGTTAATAAATCTCACATACATTTCCCAAATTAACTATTACGGTCAAAGTAAAAAAAATAGTTTGTAAAAATACTGCCAATTTCCAACTTCTTTATTTACTGTCCGATTTGACTGATTTTTGCGCCAACATCCGGCCTAATTTTCTTTTTGGCCTATACTAATACCCATGCCTGTATTAAATACATTTTCCCCGTCCCCTATATCTTTTTAAATCTAAAAAACTAACTTTGTTTAAATTGATGTTATTGTGTACACCTGTATTATGCATCCTAAAATGTATATAAGGGGGTCAGTACTCTCCATGGGGAATCCCAGCGTAATTTTACAAATTAATTTTGCTTTCTGAAATCACAAATCTAAATTGTTGGCTATATAAAGAGTTGCTGCAAACCAGGGTCCTCACTTCACATCTAACAGCCCCAGCACCACATGGCATGTGGTGCCATCTGATGGGGAGAAGCTGCAATTACAAAAGATGTTATTGCAAAATAAAAATTTGCAAATTGCATTTAGAAGTTTGGAGCTACACGAACTCCCATCATACCCAGAAACCAAGAGACATACATGGTCAGTTAAGACGTCTTCGAGTTTGGAGAAGCCTAGGTATATTATATTTGGTTTCCAAACTGGTAGGGACAACAGTGCACGAAAAAGAACTGATGAATTTGATCACTGTAAATTGAAAAATCTCAAAGTGTTTTTAAACTCTGAATATTATCCTTATAGTGATTTAAATCTCGACTTTGAACATGGAGATGCCTCTAAAGCTTATGAGATGTTTGTGAGGTTTAGGGAGAGTTACTACAACACCGTCCCCGATCCTATGTTTAACAGATCTGACTTTATAAAGAAATATCCTCTAATTGTAATAGATTGTTCTAGGCAGAATGAATCAGTCAAAGAGGGGGTTGTAGATATTAAATTAGAAATTGAAACTGCAGAAAATGTCCCTTCAAACACATCTGCATATTGCTTAATAATACACGATAAAGTGTTTGAGTATAATCCTTTGACAAATGAGATAAATGAAATGTAAATAAAATGAAAACAAATATTCAACAGGAATTGGTAGACTCTGCAAAACAAATGAGAGAAAAATATAGGGCATTAAAACGTGGTAAATTTCTAGAGGCTGAAGAGAGGTTCCAAAAAATTCCAACCGTTAATAGAGCCTTTGCAAGAATTAAAAAAAATAGCCACCAAAACAGAGAGGCCAGTTCTCCGAATGATTTTAGAAAAGACCCCGTCTAGAATACCAAGAATAACCCAGATGACACCGCACAAATTAGATTTTGGTCTTTTAGCATCAGACTATTTAGGAAATTACCTTAGTAGAAGTAGTATAACAGACACCACATATGGTATTAGGCGAGAAGGAAATACATTTTTTATTGGGAATCAGGAAGTTCAAATTGCCAATGATGATGTTACAGTTGGAGAAAAAATTTATAAAGCGACAAAGGGATTGTGGGAATTGTTAACTTTAAAAGAACCCGTAAACTATAGTCAGGCTGATTTGCAAAATTATAAAGATATTTTGGAAGCTACAAATGCACATTTAAAGGGTTATAAAACAGGTGCGGCAATGTCAAGTAATAAACACACTAAATATCTTAATATAATTAAACCCCTGTTTAAGACTGTTGGTGAAGGTTTAAGGCAGGTAACTGGTAATAAAATAGACTATGTTTATTGGGACGATCCTAATGAGCTTGTAGATAGGTTAAGACTGCTTTGGTTAAGCCGATTGGCGGGAAATTCTGGAGTGGATAATGAGATAGATTCTATTATAGAAGAATTGAGGGAAAGTGGAATTGTTTATTAAATAAAAAGATGATAGATAAATTTTATCGCGTATATAACCCATATAGTTAACCAGAAGCAGAAGTTTTAAAGAAACTACTTTAAATCTAAATGATGATGGTTGGAATGCTTTAAATTATAAAATTAATAGTGTTAAAGGTGGGGAGTTTACTGATGATGTATCGACTTTGGGGCAGACGTTAACCAGAAAAGGTGATGCTTTTGTACAAGGTAATACTAAATATGAGTTTTTAGAATCCAAGAGTAATAATTGGAACGCTAATAAACGCAAAATTACTAATGTGAAACGAGGTAAAAGTTCAACTGATGTACCCACATTAGAGCAAACTTTAATAAGAAAAGATGGTGTCTTTGTACAAGACAAAAATAATTATGAATTTTTGGAATCGGAGAAAGGTATTTGGAATGCCAAAAAGCGAAAAATTAGTGATTTGTTGGCTGGTAAAGAAAGCGATGATGTTGTAAACGTCTCTCAAGTACCAAAAATGGATCTAAACTTTTGGGATTTAATGATAAAAGGCTAGTTCGTGTTAAACCCGCTATTGATGAGAACGATTGTGTTACAAAACATCAGACTGTGACTTTAGACGGTCTTAAATTTGATGGTAAAAATAAGCAATTAGCAAACATTTTACCTGGAACATTGCCAAATGATGTGGCTGTTGTTAATCAAATATTAACAAAAGTTGAGAAAAGCATAATAAAACAGGGCGATACAAATTATAATGTATTAACATTAGATAGCGATATGTGAGATGCAGAGGACAAATTAATAAAGAATGTACCTGAAGGCAAAGATAGGAGTGATATTTGTTTAATGTCACAGGTTTTGAGGTATGACGATAATATTAAAACTTTTAGACAAGACAATATAAAATTTGATATTTGTTTAAAATCACATGCATTAAGGTTTAACAATAAAACTAAGAAATTTATGCAAGACAATAATCAAATCGATTTGATGATGTACAATCCTAAATTGTTGGTTGCAGACCCTACATCTTTAAGCGGATTTAAGACTTTAGATGGAGAGGCATATTTGCCAAAAAACTATGTATATCAAAGAATGACTGATGGTATGTTAGTTGGTAGCAATGGAGTTTTTGAAACGACGGAGACTGGCAGAAACGTTAACATTAAAAATAAAGGATAAAAAAATTGAAAAAATTGCTTACGAATTGCATAAGCCCGCGAGAAAGAATTTTGTTAGAAGGTCTTTTAAGGTGTTGGGTATAAACGAAACTGTTCAAATAGATTTAATAGATATGCGGAATTATGCTAGAGAGAATTCTGGGAATAAATATATTTTAACTTTAATAGACACATTTTCTAAAAAAGCTTATGCTGCTCCACTAAAGAATAAAACTGAATTAGTAGTCACAGAAGCTCTAAAAACTATTCTCCCAAAGGGAGTTAAAAATATTCAATCTGATAACGGAAAAGAATTTGTTAATGAACATTTTACCAAACTAATGAAAAAGTTAAATATTAATCACTACCACACTTACTCTACAACTAAGGCGGCTATTGTGGAAAGGTTCCAGAGAACTTTAAAGAATTGGTTGTATAGAGAGTTTAGTGCACAAGGGAGTTACAAGTGGTTGGATTTACTTCCAAAGTTAATAGGATATATAATAATAAAGTACATCGGTCCATAGGGATGAAGCCTAACCAAGTAAGTGCCAAGAACTCTAAAAATGTTCACGAAAGTTTAGCATCTAAAGTTCAAGTTAAAAATCCAAGATATAAGGTGGGGGCTAGTGTAAGGATATCGAAATATAAACATGTATTTAGTAAAGGATATACCCCCAACTGGACAGGAGAGCGTATTACAGTAGCAGAAGTTAAGAAAACAAAGTCTTTGACTTATATTTTGAAAGATGAGAATGGTAATATAATCAAAGGAGGATTTTATACAGAAGAATTGTTAAAGACTAAATATAAATACATGTATTTGGTGGAGAAGGTAATTAGGAGGAAGGATGATTTACTGTATGTCAAATGGCTTGGGTTCCCAAGTAGCCAGGACTCGTGGATTTCTGCAAAGGATGTATTAAAATGAATTTAGAGCAAATTTTAAAAATATAGGGGATGGAGAAAATGTATTTAATACAGGCATGGGTATTAGTACAGGTCAAAAAGGAAATTAGGGCAGGAGCTGGCGCAAAAATCAGTCAAATCGGACATTAAATAAAGAAGTTGGCAATTGGCAGTATTTTTACAAAATTTTTTTTATTTGACCGTAATAGTTAATTTGGGAAATGTATGTGGGATTTAATAACATATTATCTTAGGACAATAACATATCCAAATGCAGACAAATCGGACCATAAACACCAAAGTTAGTTTTTTAGCATGATTTTGAAAATTAATTTTTAAAAATTAGAGCACGGATGGGGATAGGGAAAGTGTATTTAATATAGGCAAGGGTTGAACATTAGTATAGGCCAACAAGGAAATTTGTGTAGGCCAGGATCAGGCGTTGGTGCAAAAACTGATCCCCATAAGAATAACATGGGAAAAAAGTGCCGAAAGTGGCCCCTCCCCCTCATTTTTCCACTACTGGCTCAAACTTCAATGGAAATTTTAATTTTCCATAACAACTTCTTGAAACAGTTCAACAAAACTTTCGCGCATGTCAAGTATAAAACGACTTCTATTTTCCAGAAAAGTAATGACTAGGATTTCCCACGTTACAGTACTGCAGGCTTTCTAAATATTCCTTTCAAAAGATCCGTCTTCCGCTCTGCCCTCAGTGTTTTCACACAGTCCCGGTTTGTGTGGTTGTTATGAGTGGTTTGAGCGGCGAAGGTGTTCAGTCGAGGAAGCGGTGGGCGGGGTCGAGGTAGGTGTCGCTATCTCAACTTGGCACTCTGACGGTCATCAAACACTTTTCGCCGAGTCGTTCGTTAACAGACATGGAGTTTGTGACATTTATTCTCTCTTACAAACTCTTGTGCGGTGGTTTTCCACGGAGGCTCAAACAGGTTTTAGCGTAGAAGTTTTTTACTTTTTCAATAATTTTTAAATAAAGTTATTTATCTTTTAAACTACAGTATCTTGTACTTTATCTTTTATCAAATTTGAACAAATTTTCCTCTTATGTAATACAATTTAAAATGCACCACTAATAACTGTTTGAATATTCGGTTTAATTGATTGGTATTTTTCATCAAGATTTATAGTTAAGCCTTTAAGGCTTGTTGGGTGAAGTTACGTGGGGATCAGTATTTGAATGATACGGGATTTCTGCAAATCTACGTCTAATCCTTAAAAAAATCTAGTCAAGTCTAGTCTCTAGTCAAGTATTAAAAATGGTTCAGTAGTTCGTTAGAGCTCATTGTCAAAAAAACATGCTTGCCTGTCAAACACTGATTTTTTTTCGTGGAATCGCCATTGGCAATACATGAAGTCTACATCATTGTGTACATTGACACAATGAAGTCTACCTCATTTTGTACATCTGCGTATAACAATTGTGACGTAGAACTGACTCCTTCACATAATATGATGCGCTGGCAAAAAGAGTAGTTCCGAATTGAAGCAAATAGTCTTGAAATCCGGACAACAAATAAATAAATAGCTGATAGGAGAGGCCTCCAGTCACCTTATTCTACCTTTTTCCCCCATAAGACCATCGTTATCTTTCAAATTCCGTCCATCCCCAACGGGTTAACTGGAATTGTTAATTTATGGCTTATTGTATAAATGTAGCTAACAAATTTCCAAGCTATTTCAGTGAACAGAATTTTGAATTCACAAATAGTTCACCAATACAAAATTGTAAATGTTTATTTTTTCGAAATTTAACTAAACTACATATTATTATTTGTGATAGTGACACTTTGTTCACTGAAACAAATTGGGTATTTTTTGACCATATAAAATAAGCCTTAAATCAACGAAATAGGATAATCTGTTTAGGAGGGATGGGCTTTGAAACAGGCCTTTTTGGGCAAGTAGGAACTCCAAATGTTTCGTGACTGGAGCCCCCTCTTAATTCCGTCCTTACTAACCGAGTCGACCACATCAGTAGGCCGTTAGGTGCACTCCCGCACTCCCGCGTGCATGCGCTGCTCTAACTCACGCCAGATCACCAGATCAGGATCGCAAGGCTATTACTCGCTTATGTAATACTTGCCGGGAGGGGGAGGGGGGAGTATTCCGCATTCTCGGTCCGTCTGTAGTGACGTCACGTCTATAAAAGTCGCCTACTGCTACTCGCTGCGCTCCACGCTTCTTTGCTACTACTCGCTACACCGCCATTGACTGCCGGTCTGTCTGTCTGTCTGTCTGCCAGCATGTCACGTGACCTCAGCACCAAGACCTGAGGCGAGGTGTCTACGTAAAGACTAAAATCTTTTACTAAATATGTTATCAGGCTTAAGTGCTCTCATCAGCTAGCGTGTTGGACACCGGTGCAAGAGGACACGGGTTCTATTTTTTTCCGGGGTGCCCACTTCACTTTGAGAGGTTTTAATCGTTGTCCTCGAACAACATTTGTAGCACAAATGCTGCTGGTTTCTACAGCAAAAAAGAAGGGTTTCCACTATGGAAATGTTTTACGATTGCACCTGCTTTTTCCGTAAAACCAATATTAGTTGTAACACTCCGTCCTTCCTCAACCGATTATCCAAAACCATTAATTTATGACTCGCAACAAATACTACGAAATTGTGAGCAGAATTAGTATATCACAAATAGTTGCACTGCACCACAAAAATGCCCAATATAGAATATTTAAAAAAATGTATCAAAATTCTACTCTCTTGACTCACTAGATTTACTCTTCGTCCATCAACTAATTTATAAAACAACTATTTTGAATACTTCATGCTGATAATCGGGAGTCAAAGAAGTCATCAGTCTTGTTGAAGAAAATGGGTAGAATTGCAAAATTGTTCGTGATCGGAGCTAAAGGTACTGAAACACTTTTAATCACCGTTTAAGGAAGTATTAAAAAATCCATAATTAACTTTTCCCGCGTAATTCGTAAACACATTCATAATAACGACCGTATGAAATAACCTTGGCAGGAGGATCCTTTAGCACAATTCAAACGAAGAATTTCAAAGTCAATATCTCAGAACGGGGAACCCCAATTACCTCAGATAAATACCCGTATGCAAATTCCAGTTATATAACCGTAGCGGAGCAGGAGAGCAGGAGTAGCGGAGCAGTAGTAGCGAGTAGCGGTAGACGCGGCGCAGCGGTGTTGTGTGTGGGGCAAACTCGGCTGCCATTGGCCGGCCGAAGGTCCCGCAAAAGTGAAAGCGGCCGCGGCGTGGCATTGATCGCACAAAAAAGAATCCGCGGAGTCGCGGTCGTCGACCCGGGGAAAGCGAGAGTTGGGCAACCGCGGATGGCTTGTGGGAAGGCGGCGGTTTCGTCACCGTGCGCCTCAGCCCGCTCCCGGTCCCGCTCCGGTTCTGGAATCCGCCGAGCTGTTACGTCGCGTTTACGGACACCTGTAGAAGTGTCGGATTGTGTGTCGGTTGGCGATTGGTCAGGTATCCAGATTAAGAAAGTATAGGAATTTATGAAAAGAAGAGGCAATTTTTGTTAGCAGGATACTGACGAAACTGCTAACTGGAGTTAGGTATTGAATGATTAGGTATTCCTTCTGGGGTTATAAAACACCCGCCTTCGGGCTACACCTTCTCGGCTTTCATAGTTCCAATGTTGGACTTATGGAAGAATATTAATCCTTTTAAGAGGGGGCTCCAGTACTTTGATTCAACCTGCTTCTCCCAAAAGGCCTTTAAACTTTCAAAGCTCAACCCTCGATGAATTATTCGACATCATTGATGTATGGTTTGTTTTCAAGAGCAAAAGAATAACTAGCGATTTCAGTGAGCAAAATGCCAATAACAAAAACAAACGTTTAGTAAATTTCCAAGATATTCAATATATACGATTGGGTTACCGGTGAACTTTGTGCGAAATTTAAATCCTGGTCTCTGAAATCGCTAGGTAGTTCTTGTTATAAATCAATTCTTTTGGTAGATCCGTTGAGGAGGTACAGACCTTGAAAGTCATCATTGGGGAAAAGTAGTTAGAAAAACTAATTTTTGCGTGACGCGAGTCCCCACTAATTTGTTTTTCTTGTTTTATATCAGAGATAAAATCATTTTAATTCATCCCTTCTCCGGTCCGGAAAATTGCCATTATTATTTTAAATGTAGCGGTAAGGCATCTGCCGACTGGACAGATTGTTGCTATTGGTGATGATTGATCGAAACCATACGTTTTAGGATCCGATACCATGTAATATTGCCAGACACTAAGAAAAGAGATGTCTTTGAGTCTAGAGAATTTGTGTCTGGCCAATATCATTAAGTTTTGATGTGGACCGGTCCAAACACTGGTCTTCTTACCATCTAAGTTTGGTATGTTATTAATAAATGACAGCTGGAATCATTTTCAAAACTTCAGAAAAATTCAATATTATTAAGTAACTTTAGTTCAACTCTGTGCCTTAGTTCAAAAATGTATTATTCCTCTGATTGTTCAGTTAGGACTGGACCACCAGTGCAAGGGATTGCTTTTGCCAATGACCTTTAAAAAATAAACATTGATTGGATTTGATTTGAAAATGATTTTTTTAAGTAACGAAAAAAGATCAGGACAAATTTGGTGTATTATTATACTATTAATGGGATTTTATGTCCCTATTCGCATTTGTTTATTATCTATTAGGTTTTCGTTGCGATTGAAAACAAATTATTAATAATTATTAATTATTAAATTATTAATCAATAACACTCATTAATAAACCCGCATTATTTCAACTGACTGTCATGTTTATCACCACAATACGTTTTATATTTTCATGGCATTTCTTTCTTCCATCATGATCAGCAGTTTTATTTTGCCGACTCCTCTGCATTATACAAACTCCAAGACCTTGCCCCGGCTGGTCGATTCAGCATTTATTGTTTCACTGTTCAATATAGTATCTTCTTTTAATTTTGAAATGTAAAATATTGGATGATCTTTCTAAATTGCTTGAGATCTTGAGCATAACTAATTGTCGTCTGCTACCAAAATGGTACACTCTGCTTCATCAATGGTTCCTGGCTAAGGAAAAGCCGTTTTGTCAGTAACCTACGGTGCACAGAACATTGTAGAGACTATTGTGGTTTGCTTATTCATATGGAAAGAATTGTTATTCTGAACGTTTGGTTTTGTTTTCTCTTTGTTTATAGTTTTAGTTTTTGTACTTTATACTAACTATTCGGGGCCGCTGGAAACACCTCTTTTGCTCCGCGAGGGGGAGAGTGGCTGACGACTAATGAGTGCCCAGTTGAACCCCATGAGTTTAATAGGCTATGATAAAATATTATTATATATAGCATATGCTTTATATTACAATAGTGAAATTTTACATATAGAGAAAGTTAAAATTAATAGGCCTACACTTAGTCACAATCAAATTACTATGCATAGAAAATGTATGTCACCAAACATTAAATATTCTTTGCAAAACTAAATAAGAAAAATAGTTCGAGTGGTGGAAGTTCTACATTCAGAATCAATTCAATTAGTTTCCGTGGAACAGAAGTAATAGTTGTACTGAACCAAGTTATTTGTGGGAATTTAAGGAAGGCAGTGGCTAAGGCCGCAGATATCGGGCATATTGACGCTCGGGTTCGCAACAATTCCAGTGTTTTGTACACACAGGATTAGGGCTGGCCAATATACCCGAACATAATAATTTGTTGTACCTAGGTTCTCAAAGGTAAGGTAAACAAGAGAATCTAGAGTATTTCGAAAGAAAGTTCGGTTTGACTTTTCACCTCCAGTTAGACTTATGGTGAAAGAATTTGTGGGAGAGGGAGTGTTAGCTACTCTCCCCCTCGTGGAGCAAAAGAGCTGTTTCCAGCGGCCCCGATTTCTACCTGCTCTACCCCCGGAGCAAAATATGTGTTTTTAAATTACCCTAAACTGCGGAGCAAAAGACGTGTAGCCTAATAATATGGCAAAAAGCATACAATTATTGTAAACCTTTTGCAAATCCTAGCAACTTTCTAATTTACAAGGTTTTTGTAAATCATAAAGTTGCTAGGATTTTCACAAAGTTTACAATTGTATGCCTTTTGCTTTATTATTATGCTACTATTTTACTTGTTAAAATGTTGGCCTAATGCAAATAAAATAAAATATTTTATTCAAATGGTTATTTTTTTCTAAACTGACATTTATCATCAAGAGTAAACCTGAGCTTACCACGAGTAAGAAATTTCAATCGGAATCAAGAAACATTTATTGGTTTAGAAAATACAGAGTGTTCCGTAGATGTCACTATTTGTCACAAAAATAGCCACCATTTTGAAACGGTTAAAGATAAGTGAATTCTGCTTTCACCAAAATGTTTGTTTTGACTAGACCTTTACAATTATGTATAATTTGCCTCAGGTTCATATAATAACGTTTAGAGATTCAAACTCTTGACCTTCGTTTTCGAGCACCTTGTATATAGATTTCGATAACAATATTTGTAATAGGTTTCCCATATGCGATTTAGTACAGATAGTTTTGTTTGATGTCTTTAATAATAAACCGTTCTCCCCTTATACATGCTGGAAGTGTGGTCCGACTCACCCTGTATATATTTGTTACTTTAAATCATCGATAACTCGAAAACCGTTATATTTAGAGCAAAAATGATAATAAACAAAATTGGGCATATTGTAATTACCAATATTTCTTATTTGAAACATTGGCCGCCATTTTACAAGATGGCGGCCGTAGCATAGCTTTAATTTTAGGGGACTTTTAGTACTGTATGTTAAACAGAAAGGTAGAGACAACATCTGGACAAAAGTCCTAGGTTGTGCCAGGGGCGGATCCAGAGGTCATGTTTGGTGGGGCGGTCACCGAAAGTTACCCTTCCCCCTCCCCCTGGGTGGTCCCTGGCACCCCCATTATTTTTTTAACTATATGAAATTATACAACGAATGAAAGTAAGTTAACATAATATATCAATAACCTTGTACTCAAGAAAAAAAGCAATCATAACTTCATAAACAAGCTAAAAAAAAATTAACTTTAGTTTTACTGCGCCCGACCGTAAATAAAAATAAAAAATATTTAGGCATTACACTTATTTCTACGTCATCTTTAGGCGTCTAAAAATAAGTAAGATGCCTAAATAAAAATGTATTATGGTAGTTACCCACGCGAAAAACTATTTACAAAGGTACTTGAAATCTGCAATACTGAACTAAGCTGTGCGAAGATTCAATGAAGATTGAGGCTGACAGCCAAGGTCAATTACTCGAAAAATGAAAATGTCGTACCACATTTTTACAAAATAAAATACTTGGCATATGAGCTTCCGTTTGCACGCAATTTAATCTTTGTTTCCTCTTATTTCATTATATATAATTCGAGGCACTTTTTCCTTCTATAGCCTAGCCACTGGATATTTATTGCCTAGCAACAGATTTCGCGGTTTTACACAAAAATCAAACCTAACCTGTAAACAAAACACAGCTGACAGCAAACGACGGTAGGCGGGCGAAATCCAGGGAAAAAATAATCACCGAATACAATGGTAGCAACCATTGTTGTGTGTGGTTGAAATCTACCTCCAAGACCATGTTGAAAATACTGAATTTTCGACCTGCCAACTGGCAAAACTGTAACAACTTTGTGATACTTGGGAATAGCCATGTTTTTGTAAGACGCTTTTAGGTGAAATACGTGGATCTAAGTAATGTGTTATGTACTAAAATGGAAGTTTAAAAATTCACCTGTCTAATGGTAAAATATTTCATTACATTTATCGAACATTTAGGTGCGTTAGTTTGATTTACTGTAACAATGTAGACGGGAGCGGCAAAATTTTACCCTCGGAACCAAAAGACAGGGTTTCGGGAGGCTTTTTCTACTTACATTTTCATTCTGATTTATTCAAACTTTCATTGTATGCCTAATAATAAAATAAAACACAATAATTCTTAGGTTTGGGGTGGGCGACCCCCCCCCTTGGATCCGCCCCAGGGTTGTGCTGATTCTTTTGGTCAAACCTTATTTTTCTTGCACTATACGTGCTGACCAGGCAGTGCAGTCAGTGCCACTGCCGCGGTTCACTGCAGTCCTGCGCCACCAATCACGGATGTCCTTACAAGTCGTGTCCTAGACTCGTCCTTCGTCCTGCCCACTCCCGTCACGTCACACGTCACACCATGGTAGATCTTATCAGCGTATCGAAGACCATATTTCACATTGCGACATTGATTTTACTTCTCTATTTATAACACCAATTAACCGGGAAAAATTAAACAAATCACAAGTAAACGGGAGATCCGTCGTACCAAATTAGAAGGTTATGTTACCTTAACATATTTTATATCAAGATGTTCGTTAGGATTCCTTTGTGTGCCGGAATTCATAAAATTCCAAAATTCCCTCAGGGCTTCGCCCCATCAATCTTAATATTCCCATGTTTTTCTATGATAGGCGTGATTTTATTTGGGCAGGTAATTATATAAACTTGTGGTCTGTTGTCATTAAAGTTCTCCAGTTTCTACACAGAATGCAGCACATACAAATAATGTTTACTCTTCTTTCATTTTCTCCGGTGTAAGCGGAATCGTGTAGGTCTGAGTTTTTTTCTGTATTTTCCTTTATTGAATAGAACAATCTGAAATATTTTCTGAGTTCGGATCGTTCCCTTTCAGGACGTCAACAAAACCAATGGCTTAGAGAGACAAACAACACAATACAAATCGGTTTTACATTCTGTTTTAGATTTCTTGGTTCTGGTTAGAAGGCTTGGTTTACACTGTATATATCTTTAGTATTTTTATAAGTATGTATATTTTTTTAAATCGTAACAATATTAAGGTTCTAAATTGTTATTATTAATTTAGAATATTTGTCAAATAATATCTTTCCTGTCATTTTCCATTAATTCTGTTGGTTTAGACGTTATGGGTTCTTTAGCCAATTGTAACTTAGAATTAAGTTAAAGGTAGCCACGTACACCCATTCATCATTTGATATTTTACAATCGCTCATTATAGGCTAACGCGCGTTGTGACGTTCTCGTGTGTAAGGGACCTCCCTCAATAATAAGGGTTAACTCCACACCTCATAAATTTAACAACAATCTTTTACCATATTTGCCTTGTTTACGTTCAAGTTGTACGCATCGGTCATTCTGTCCTCATAACGTAAACACTGCTGCGGCGCCGCCGCGAAGAGGCGACGTCGCGACGTGCATGTGTGACGTCCGTGGCGCAACGCGCGTCGAGTGCGTGGCCGCGCAACGGGAACAAGGCCGCGGCCGGGTCGCCGAACCCAGAGCCGCTACATTTAATTAAACACATTTTAAACCCAATTGGACCTCAGTGACCCGTACCCGCGAATCCGTTCTGAGTCATCCCATCCCGGACCGTGCAAGGTCTTTCACCCGCCATCCCGTCCATCACCATCACTCGGACAGCGAGCGCCTGTTCCAGAATGCGCGGCGTTCTACCCTCGGATACTGACCATGTGAGAGTCCAATGAGTTGAATCAAATCAGATTAATTTGTTTACTGACACATTATTTACATCCTAAATTTGAGATATCTTGTCAACCCTAAAAGCATCTACCATCGATTTTGATTATGAAATGACAGTTCTAAATAGCTGTTGCTACTGACTCACTTTTATGGTGCGATTTTGAAAGCTGATCGCTAAGGCGTTCTTGTTATTTTGACGTGTTACAAATTAAGAATTGAGTTTTACAACTCCCGTGTTCATATTTTGCCCGTTGGGGGATTGAATACGAATTTAATTTCAAAATCGATTTCTTGGCCGTCAATTTATCCCCTGTTCTATTTCTTCACAACTCTCCCTTTTGCCAAAATATGTATCCCATGGTCCTCGAAGTGTGCACACTAATGTTATTTTTTGGCCAATGATTTTTTTGTTGATTCTTATCCAGCTACTTAATTACTTAATCTGGATTATCTTGTCCCTATTCAAATACTTTGTCAAAGTTAAACCGTCGTAGATTAAGAGGAAGTTAAACTGTGAAAATAAAAAACTTAACGTTCGTTGTAGAACCGTTACAGGTTCTAGATCTTCCTGCAGTACACGCGCTCAACCCGACTCCTCAGAGCCTCCACCTCCAACTCCTCCGACTCCCGGTTCACTGTCAAGTGTGTGTCGTGGGCAGCGGAGGTTGGGGCTGAGGTGAACGTCGGTCCTTGGCGCGGATCACGACGCCGAGAGGCGGCCAGCCGTGCAAACCTTGGCCCCGTTGTGGCGAGGCTTCCAGGTGAACACCCCTCGGCGGCCCTCGGCCCTCCCCGCACTCTGGGTCCTGGGTGATCCGCTCGGGTGGACCATCAGATGTGTAGAGAGCACCTGTCTAGACACAATAGTCTGTCAGATACAAATAGGGGGCTCCAGTCAACTGCTTCTACCTGCTTCTCCCAGATCGATCCTGAGCTAAATCCTGATAAAATCTTGTGAATTTTTGAGACTGGGTCCAGCTGTCAGTTGTCATTGGGCTATTATTTAGTGTTCCTAAAAAGTCGGTCGGACTTGTCAGTACAGAGGCTATAAAAGGCATCTCACCCATTCCACGCTCATCATGCATTCGTATTCGCCTTAAAGTACGCCCTAGTTGTGTCAGTGATTAGCTCTTGATCAGGTATTAAACGATTAAGAACGTTCTAACCCGTCCCTTCTCAATGGATTATCTAAAATTACAATCGTTCAATAAAATTCCAAAATATTCAATATATGCGATTATTGTTGAGGGTCGTCTATTTTTCTCAAAGTTCTGCTCACTGAAATCGTTGGGCATTATTGTGCTCTTTGAAATGATCCATGCATCAACTATTGCGAATAATCCGTTGAGGAGTAACGGATTCCAATGTTAACATTGTTCTTATGGGAGAAGCAGGTACCGTAACGTGAAATGTTTCGTTACTGGAGGAAATGTTTCATTGTTTCGTTTAAAGGCTCGTCTGGCACAAAGAGAGAAGGATTCAACTATAGCCACTGTAGAAAGTCTTGGCAAGCAAGTGTGTAGCAAGTTGTTCTAAGTCGCAGCAAGCGTACCTAACTATAACTTTAAAAAATCGGAAGTCTTATGTTCGTAGTGTATTTCCCTAGCTTTGCTTTGAAAATTATTGTCTTTTCTGGACAAGTCACAAGTCACTTTTTTAATTTAACCGTCGTGCTGTTTAAGTCCGTTTGAGAGTTTATTGCAGCCCTAAGTCAATATTCCAGCCATCAGTCATCACAAGCAACCCTCTGTCTCTTCAAATTTAAATGGATCAACTCTTTCTAATTAGCCCTAACCTTTGCTGATATGCGTATTCCTTTAAAATACAACGTGTATGTGCATAACCTATGTTTATGAGATACCTTTTTGCAACAAGTTCCTTTTTCAGCTCTAAAGTCGGCATTTAACTTTGTTTAGCAGTATATAGAACACCTTTATGGTGAAAACAACACTATTAATGTACACATTATTCACGACCACAAGTTAAAGGTCTAATAAATTCTCGAAGTTCTAGGATTGTTTATGATATTCGAGGCCGCTTTTAAACACGGTCTATACTTAGCCTCCAAGGCCCGAAGTGTATTGAAACCCTGAACTCTGTACTTTCACTACACAGTCAACTGTCGCGCTCAATGATTCATGTTACGATATTTTGCAATTCCTGCGAAGAGGAGGCAAAAGAAAATAAGGAAATTTGTCAGGCGAAAGCCATTTTTCCTGAGTAATTTACAACCTAGAGAAACCTATCAATAAGGAACTATACCGAGCTAGGAAATTTAATGTTACTGGACCGAGCTTGCTCGGGAAGAATTTTTTTCAGCTGTCACCATGTAATGCTCAGTGTCAGAATTCTCATCACCTCTGCAGACTGTTTGTTCTACTCACACTTCATCACTTTAGCAGTGGCGTGAGCCATCCCAGAGTATAACTTTACTTCCGGAGTGAAATCAGGTGCCTAAACGTTAAACATAATTTAAATTCTTTATCGGCTGCTTTTAAACTGTTTGAATCAAAATGCTATTCGAATATAAATGTAGATCTTCATCGTTTAATTGGATAACACATGCATTCATGCATATTTATAATTGTGCTTTGCTCCCTCATGCTGAGGTTCACATGATGGTTGTATACACTGAACACAGCGAACATCCTTCGCAGATGGTTTCTACTGTGGGTTCAACAAAACGCTTGGAACCCGAAATGCCTCGCCTTCAACTGACAATCTTCCTTGTCCGTTGAACATATCTTTTTCCCAATCAGCCCAACTCCCTGTCAGGGTGTCGCTTATCTCGTCGCCGCTCAGGTGAAAGCTCCACTTTACCCGTTATCACCGACTTCCGGGAAATCACGCTGTTATCAGTGCTGGTGCTACGACCCAGTTCCATGAGCACAAAGCTAATGTCCACTTGCAACATTGCCGCTGCTTGCACTTTGCACCGATCTAGCCTTGAGAGCGGGACCTACCTTGGGCTTGCTTAAGTTGTCGATTGTAAATTTGCCCTACAACAGAATTAGATTTGTTTTGAATTTAGTTCACCGTTTCTTATCGACCTTGGGCGTAGTAAAAAGCTAAGCCTGATTCGGTCAGTCTTCTTGTAGGTAAAAAGTACATCGTCTTTCTAAATATTGTTTTAAGGAAGGCGTGAATTTACAAAAATTATAAATTGGCCTGGTCTAAGAGATTTGAAAACAGTGCTCTTGATATTAACATAGTATTGAGTTTTTAGAATTTCATAATTTAATTTGAAAAGCAAAAATAAAACCCTTTCTTTAATAGAAGTAGGATTTATATCCCGTTAGAGGCTCATCGCTGTATTAACTCACAAAGTAATCGTCTACATTGATCATAACAATTGTCAGGTTTACATTGAAGACAACAACATACCATGATTTGAATGCAGGTGAATATAGATTTACACGTTATGATTTTACTAAATCTATTTATACCTACATTTTCACCGTCCCTCAACGTCAATATTTAACCAAAACGTATCAAACTTGAATCAAAAACTTTGTCAGGACATTACGTAGTTACTAGAAAGTTCCATGTCAGGATTTGAATCATTTTGATCAAACTTCACACTTGATTGAAGATGGTCAATCTTTTTTATCAGAACTGATCAAAACTTGGTTGAATTATTCGATTGGGCAGGCAATCGAATGAGGGAAGCAAACATACCTCGTCACTATAAAAATGCTAAGACTACAACAGGTTAAAACCATATTTTAAACAAGTAACATTTTAAAAAGTTCCACGCACTTATAAAATTCATCAAGGCTACAAGTACAACATGTTTTTAAATGCATTCCTAATACTTTACAAGGTAGTGTAATCTGTTAAACGCACTAAAATCCTATACAAATACAATAACTCGAAAAGTCCGAAAATATTGATTTAATTTGACTTTATCTGTAAGATCTGAGCTAATGTATGCTATGCAACTCTAGAGATGGCAGACAAAGACTCAGGCAGACAAGGCCCCAATGTCCTAGAACTTTGTAGTCCGACCTTGGCGCCTGCGACTAGGCTAGACTGCAGCATTGCATCGTATTCGCACTCCGCATGCATGCTGCACTTTCTATAATCACCCAGTCTCGCGATTGTATGGAAATTCATTTTACAACTCTTTTACAATTGCGTACATACTATCTGATTGTACACATTGAGGTATCCCTTACCACTGGTTAGTATTGGTGCGAGGTTGGGAAAATTAAAGTAATTACGGACTATTTGAATACAAGATTTCATAAAAGTTCTTAACGATCGTTTTCGTCTACGTGCTGGAAATATATCAACAGTTAAGTCGTTTGCTATTTAAAAATGTGCATTTTGGACGCTCATGCATACAAAGGGATTCCTGTTGACATTTTAATGTAAATGAGGAAATGTTAATCATTGTACACCCAAAACGGGTTTGGTTCATAGCAATGAGGGAAGAAAAGTATATTGGGTTCTATACTTCGGCTCACTATAAATACTGTAGTAAAAAAAACAAAACTGAGAACCATAAGACTACTAGACTAGTTATAAGACTACTGACTACCATAAGACTAGTTATCACCATGATAAGACTACTGGTTTTATAAAATATATTAATTAAAATAATGTGCATACAATTAAGCACATAAACCTTCAAAAATACCCCCGTCGCAGCAAACCTGCGTACTCAGCGAATTTCCAATGAATATATAACATAACACATTAAAACACTTAACAGGATTCATAAGAAATGTATTCACAAAAAATCGATATTTAAAATATGAATTATTCTCCATAAGAATAACACTGGGATGAGTACGCAGGTTTGCTGCAACAAGGCATACAAAATAATGTGTTTTTATGCAAATATCAATAGAACTCATCTTAGTGAAGTCACATACCAAGTTTCATCCATATACATTCACGAATAAGCGATATATAACATTTTAGGTACTTTCCATAAGAATAACATGGGGACCAAGTACCTAGGTTTGCTGCTACAGGAACCATAGGCGAAAAATTGTTTTTTTGTGCAAACAACAATAAACCACAACCAGATCAAGCCATATACCAAATTTTGCCAGTTTATGTTCATAAATAAGCGAGACATACAATTTTTCTTTTTCTCCATATGAATAATATTAGACAACGTACTGTGTTTAGCACTTTCAATATCTCGGTAATCACAAGAGCCCACACACAAAGTTACCATACGTATTTTGTAATACGTGAGCAGGTCTGGTTTATGATGTTTTTTTATGGTGACGTAGAGCAATGATCAAAGTACCAAATTGTTTGAAGCTGAATTCAGTGGTATGAATTAAAATTTGATTTAAATTAAAATTACATGTGAAAACCCCAAAAAACACATTTTTGGGGTACAAAACCCCCCAAAAAACCCCCTTCGGATGGTGCGATTCATCTTTTTTTCGAACTCATTCAAATAAATGGTACTTTACACATTTGTACCAAATTTCATTAAGATCGGTCCTTTTTTACGAGAGTTATCGTGCTTACAGACACACACACACACATATATATATATATATATATATATATATATATATGTTTATATACATATATACAAATTTGAACGAATGGTGTTTTTGGCATCTGGGGACCTTAAAATGAAAAGTTATCATGGTCTCGGGCTTAAGTCTTACCATGTCTTTAAGTCTACGGTAATAGCTTCTGCCCTATAGGGGAAATTCGCTAATAAGTCGTTCTTTTTTATCCATTTAAGCCATCAAGTTTAGTTTAGAAATGCTAACAAGTAAATGTTTCTTGAAATTTTAATTTGTACGAAATGTATTTCTATAAACAAATTGTAAACATGTTTAACTGATGTAACTTGGTTTTGTTGCAGGTTAGTATCGGGGGGCCACGGGATCCCACGCCTGTGGTGAGCTCAGATTTAGTAAAGGAAACAATAAATGTGTTGTATTCTTCCTAACATTCAATAAAGAAGTTTTTTGTAAACGCGAGATCTAAGGAACTAGTCAGAAACAGTTGGAATTCTTCTGTTAATTAAAAAGAGGCCCTAGGCCTCGATGAAATCTCTAAGAAACTACATTCCTCCTCAGGGCTCCGCCCTACTGGCCCTTTAAGCCTCAGTGTATTTCTTATGGAAAAATCAATATTAACAGCTTTTAATTATACACAACACGGCTTCACTTTCACAGTTAAGAACAGAAGTTACATTAATTCTCTAAGTACAATAAAACTATGGTAACCACCACGCATTACTCGCAATACGTCATGAGGGAGGGAGTGTTGTAAATGTATAATTTGATCGAAATCGAACAGCAGGTCCTACAAGTATTGATTAATACATGTCTACTAATATTGTATGCAAAGACGTGCAAATCCCGTGACACACATTTTCAATTTCACTATTAGAAATGAAGCTTCAAAATCGTCCTTATTACAAAATATTATCAGCATTCCCTTTTTTAGCGAATTTCCCCTATAGGGAAGAAGCTATTGCCGTAGCATGGTAATACTTAAGCCCAAGACCGTGATAAATTTTTGTTTTGAGCCAAACCAAAAACGCCAAATGCCAAAAACACTATTCGTTCAAATTTATATATATGTCCGTTACCGCGATAACTTTTGAAAGAAACACCCGATTTTGATGAAATTTTGCACAAATGTGTAGAGTAACATTTATGACTTTAAGGTCGAAAACCAGATCGATCGGTCTATGGGAAGGGGGTTTTATGGGGGTTTTAAATTTTACAAAAATCAGTTTTTTTGAGTTTTTCCCTACAATTTTAAAAACACTCAATTTTAGTTATAGCCATTTTATAGAGCTTAAAAAACAAATAATTTGGTATTTTGAATCATTAACCTAGGTTAAGTGGTTGTAGAGAAAAGTCAAAAAACGCGTCCATAAAATTGTCCATGTCAATCTTATGGGAAAAAGGTTTTTGGATTTTCCTCAGATAATTTTACTAAAAACTTCATATTTATTTTTATCAATCAGTTTAGCTCTACAAAACAATAGTTTTGGCGTTTTAATTGTTGTTCTACATCCAACCGTTGCAGAGATATTCAAAGTGCTAAACACAGTACGTTGTCCAATGTTATCCTTATGGAGAAAAAATAAAATTTAATATCTCCATTATTTATGAATTTATATTGATGAAACTTGGTATGTGGCTTCAACTAGTTGTGGTATATTGATATATGCACAAAAAACTTATTTACTGTTGATTATCCACATAGCAGTAACCCTGCATACTCGGCCCCCATGTTATTCATATGGAGAATAAGTAAAGTTTTATATCTCCCTTATAGTTATGAACCTAAATTAATAAAACTTGGTATGTAGCTTCACCTGGTTGAGTTATATTGATAATTGCAAAAATACACATTTTTTATCTTACTCTCGTTGCAGCAAACCTGCGTACTCAGCCCCAATGTTATTCTGATGGAGAATAATTAAAATAGTATGTATCGCTGATTTGTGAATATATTTGTATGAAACTTGGTAAGTGGCTTTATGTAGGATTAAGAAATTTATATATCGATTGAAAATTCGCTGAGTTTGCAGGTTTACTGCAACGGGGGTATTTATTTATTGTTAGTCAAGGTGAATTTAGTAATTGCGGACACTTGCCATTCCGGAACACAACGTTCACATCGTTCCGGTATCAATAACCTAGGCAAAGCTATATATATATATAATACAACAAAGCTAACTCAGAGAACTGTGTAGTGGAACTTTAAGGAAGAAACCCTGAAGAAAGAATAACTAACTTTGTGATGTTTAACTGTAAGACGATATCAGATTCCAGACTGGGAGCAATTAATCTCGTTGAATCCAAAACTTCGTTAAACTTGTTTCCACTAATCAGATGTGGCAAATGTATGAGCCAACGAGTTTTTAATTAGTATAGAGTGGTCATCTGGGGTGAAAAAGTGAATTCTCACTTGAGGGTGAATTTGTAAACAAACCGATTTATATAAACCCAGCTGTTTTTATACTAAAAGATAAAAACAGATTTATACCTAGATTTCCATCCCGATAAATTGAGAATTATTTTATTCCGTAACAAATTTTCGGTACATGATTAAATAAAAGGAATAATTTCTCCCAACATTCCATATGCCCAGACCTTTAAAATGATACCTCTCCCAGCTTCATAAGATCTCCCGTTCGCTCACAATTGCATTGTCAAATTCAGGCTTACGGAATTAGATACATATATTAACGATTCAAAAAAATGTAATCTTCAAAACTTAATATATGACGTCCATGAACACTTGGTTTGGTGTACTTGTTGGTCCGTGCTAACTTAGTAAACAACAAAAACCTACTGTCACTATATTTTTTATAACAAGACATTCAAAACAAAGGGAATGCAGATACAAATCCTATCCTATCGGTTTGCTTGCTTGCGTCCGTGCGTGCTTGCTTGCTTGTAACGCTGATCTCAAATACCCCCGTCGCAGCAAACCTGCATACTCAGCGAATTTCCAATGGAGATATAAATGTCTTAATACTACATAAAGCCACTTACCAAGCTTCATAAAAATGTATATTCACAGATAAGCGATATATACAATTTTAATTATTCTCCATAAAAATAACATAGTGACTGTATACGCAGGTTTGCTGCATCAACGAACACAAAAAATCGTTTTTAATGCTAATATCAATATTACTCAACTAGGCTAAGTCATATACCAGTTTGTATTCATTTATGTTCATAATTAAGGGAGACATAGCATTTAATTACTATCCATAAGAATAACATGGGGCTGAGCACGCAGGTTTGCTGCTACGGGAGCCTTTGTCAAAAAAAATTGTTTTTTGAGCAAATATCAATAGACCACAACCAGATGAAGCCATGCACCAAGTTTCGTCAGTATACGTTCATAAATAAGAGAGATATACAATTTTTCTTTTCCTCCATAAGAATAACATTGGACAAAGTACAGTATTTAGCACTTTCAATTGGGTAACCAATTGACGTAGAGAAATGATCAAAATCCCAAATTGTGTTTTTCTTAAGCTGAATCCAATGGTAAAAACTAAAAGTTGACTATTTCAAAAATTATATGTAAACAATTCAAAAAACTGATTTTTGGGGTTCAAACCCCCCCCCCACAAAAAAAATACCCCTTCCGATGGAGCGATCTGGCTGGTTTTCGAACTAAAGTCTTATGACTTTACACGTTTATACCAAATTGCGTCAAAATCGGATCATTTTTACGAGTTATCGTGCTCACAGACACACACACACACACACACACACACACACACACACACACACACACACACACACACATATATATATATATATACAGTTTCGAACAAATGGTGTTTTTGGGGTCTGAAGACCTCAAAAAGAAAAGTTATTATGGTCCCGGGCCTAGGTCTTACCATGCCGACTACGGTAATAGCTTCTTCCCTATAGGGTAAATTCGCTAAAACGGCTCCAACGATTGCCTTATAAAGTTGTGATTAACTAATTTTTGGGTAAAAAATAAGTTCTAGGCAGGCTCTAAAAATCTGATAATCAGTTGAGGGAAGTGGTGAAATATTATTCCAAGTCATCTAAACATACTGACTGGCCTTCCCTGAGCAAATCTCGGCCCCCATGTACTATGTATTAAACAATCAATTTCTGCTTGTTAAATTTTGAGCTATCTGTATTATTGTTTTATAAATTTTACCTAACACAAAATTATATTATGTAGCAATGTTTTCTTACACAAATTTAACTTTAACCACAATTTCATTGTTTTCCTTCGTCTTTGTTTCAACGTTCAGTACTATATTATTTTGGACCATACTATAATATATAATTATATTATATATGTATATGTATATATATATAATTATATATTATATATAATTATAATTATATAGTAACATCCGACTTTTATCAATTACTTAGGTTTGGTTACACACCAGTAGTGTGTTTTTAAATTTGATAAATAGGCTATTCAAGAATGTTCTAAAAAAATTAACATTATTATGTGCGGCATAATGGTGTACGTTTTCGCTCAGCCCGAAAAAGTTACGTTAACCTCTGATGGTTCAAGCATTTTAAGATGGATTCGATATGAGATTTGAGAGGGATAGTTATAATGCCTGAGTTTATAGTATAATGTACCAGTAAATGTAAGGTATATACAGAATGTCTTGTAACGTAATTTGTCAAGCGCGTGATGGTAGGATGATTATTCGGAGGAGGGGTCTACAAATTGACAAAAACTGATGAGGGAATTTATGACGGCTCCCTAGCATGAAAGACTTCAAGAGTGTCGGGTTATTTTCCCGAAAAACCCTCCCCCTTCCCCTTCCCCACAGGGCACTGACTTGACGGGTATCCATGCTCTGCCGGGAGGATCAGATTTCAAGAAACCAGCCACCGGGGAAACAATTGCTAAAGTACAGTAAACAGTTGCAACGTAAATTTTACAACTAGGACTTCAACCTAGGTACATCTTCAACTGCTTACAAATCCAGTACGAAAATGTATTAAATGAACAGAAACGTAAACAAAATGGATAAAAACATATATTAATGGATGTTCCAAACCCTTACATATAAAAATGATTAGGGAGCATGGAAAACAAAAAGGGAACCAACGGATATTAGTAGATATGTGAATGAGTTATGAGGCGACTCCAGTCACCGGCTTCTACACCCATAAGACCATGCTTATCCCCATAAGGCCATGCTTATCCCCATAAGGCCATGCTTATCCCCATAAGGCCAATATGATATTTTTCAAAGTTCGTCCTTCCTCAACGGATTTTTCGAAAACCTTGATTTATGGTTTATTAAAAAAAACCTAGTGATTACAGTGAACATATTTCGATATCATAAATAGTTCACCCATTAAAAATTATTATGTACTGAATATTTTATTTAATGATTATAGTATACGATTTTGCCTTAGGGGGGAAGGAGGTAGAAACTCCAAAAGTTCTGTGACTCGATTCCACGCTATAGCAATAATTTTATTAGTGAATTTCCTATGGAAAGTGAATTATTAACATGACCCGCACGGTGAAACTTAAGCCCGGAACCACCATAGAAGTTCCTAACATGACCCCTGAACACGTTTTTGGGGGTCGTTCAAAATTATATATATGTGTATGGACTCTAGCGGTCGCAATTTTTACTTCAAATTTGGTAGGAACGTTCCTTTATATAATCAGTTGGACAAGTTCGTTGGGTAAAACAATCGGAACACTAAACCCCTTTTGGGGGGATTATTCTTTAAAATTTCGAGTTTTTGGGCCCAAAAAGGGTCAGACAAGCCCCGGACGTAAAAGTGATGCATGTATTAAGATGGGAATTAGTGAAGTAAAAGTTTTAAGCCTCTCTCGTCATTCTAGCATAAATATTTATCGAGTTATTAAAGAAAATGTATTTCGGCTAAACACAGTACGTTGTCTTATGGGGTTTTTACATTAAAAAGTATGTTATTAATTTGTTGGTGTATTTGTATCATCCCAAGCAACCTGGTGCCTATTTTAAAGCCTGACTGGACCTTCCCCCAACCTTATAATGCGCAAAATTGTATTCCTAGCATTGCAGGTAAATGAAACCAGGAGCATCAGAACAGTCAAAAATCAATGTTTTCAGATTTCAATAAAATCGTCATAAATGTATGTTTTTACACTGGTTTTGAGTTTTAAAAGTTTTTTATGTGGAAATTCACTTCCCTCACGTCAGCGTGCTGCGTGCAAACTCGTTTATATATTTGCACCAATCTTGTTGCTCTAAACAGTACATTTTCTAATTAATTGTACACCAACATTTTTTATTATTAAACAAAATATTTTTAAGAATTTCCCCATTAGGGAAGAAGTTATTACCGTAGGTCTCATGGTAAGACTTAAGCCCGAGACCATGATAACTTTTTGTTTTGACGTCCCCAGTTGCCAAAAACACTATTCGTTCAAATTTATGTATATGTGTGTATATATATATATATATATATATATATATATGTATCTATAAATATAAATAAATATATATATATATATATATGTGTCCGTTAACACGATAACTTGAGTAATAAACGTCCGATTTTGATGAAATTTGGCTCAAATGTGTAAGGTGACATTCATGACTTTAAGTTCGAAAACCAAAAAAATCGGACCATGGGAGGGGGGTTTATGGGGGTTTTAAATTTTCCTTCCAAAAATCTGTTTTTTGCACTTTTCACCCTAAAATTCTTAAAATACTCAATTTTGGTTTTGAGTATTTTATAGAGCTTAAAAAACAAATAATTTAGTATAATTTTAAATTATTAACCTAGGTTAAGTGGTTACGGAGAAAATCCAAAAAAACTGCTCATAAAATCTCCCATGTTAATCTTATGGGAAAAAGGTTTTTGGCTTTTCCTCAGTTCATTTTAATGTAAACTTACATTTGCTTTTACCAATCAATTCAGCTCTACAAAACAATCATTTTGGTGTTTAAATTGTGATTCTACGTCCAACCGTTGCAGAGATATTCAAAGTGCTAAACACAGTTCGTTGTCCAATGTTATCCTTATGGAGAATAAATAAAATTTGATATCTCGATTATTAATGAATGTAGATTGATAAAACTTGTTATGTGGCTCCACGTACTACTGGTATATTGATATTTACAGACACAATTGATTTTTTTCGATTATCCCAGTAGCAGCAAACCTGCATTCTCAGCCCTAATGTTATTCTTATGGAGAATAAGTAAAGTTTTATTTCTCCCTTAATTATGAACATAAATTAATAAAACTTAGTATGTAGCTTCACCTGGTTGGGGTATATTGATAATTGCATAAAAACAGATATTTTGTGTTCTTTGTTGCAGCAAACCTGCGTACTCAGCCCCATGTTATTCTTATGGAGAATAAATAAAATGCCATAGATCACTTATTTATATATGTATTTTTATGAAACTTGGTAAGTGGCTTTATGTGGTAGTGAGAAACATATGCATGCATTGTAAATTCGCTGAGTGCGCAGGTTTTCTGCGACGGGGGTATTTTATTTAAAACTAGCCGATCCCTTGCAGCTTCCCCCACGTAAACTATGATAGTTGTGTGTGCTGCATTCTGTGGTTAGCCCGTGGAACTACTACGAAGATCAGTTGTTTGAATTTTCATCAGCTGAAACCAAAGTGAATGTCCGTAAGGAATACGACATGGGAACTTTGGGACCCAGCGGGCGGAACACAGAGGGAATTTCGTAATACCGTTTCTTAGCAAGCATCTAGGGTCAAAGAGGATCCTATATGTCAAATTTAAACTCATCAAGCCTTAAACTATAAGTTATGGAGATTTCGTGATAGGTCAGTCAGTCGGTCAGTGGTATTTGGATGTTATATATTAAGATTATTTATTGAAACCATTATTACAAGTTTAGTACCGAAATACATTGAATAGTAGTTGTCATCTTAATAGTATTTTACTGATATTCGTACCTAGTACCCGGGGGGCCAAGCCTTGCTTGGGAGAGTCAGTCAGTTAGTTTAGATGACTTGGAGTGGGTTTTCACTACGCCCCCTACTGATAAGCAGATTTTCTTAGCTCATTTGCCTTTTTTTATGCATGTTTAAGGTTACTCAAGTTTTTATTTACTGCTCAATGTCCTTTCGATTTATTTTGGATATGACATGACCACGCAGTATGGAATCTTCATTCAATGGGTTTAGTTCCTGTTCTCAGGAAACCAAAAGTTTTTCCTTGAACTACATGAGTATTACTTTGACAATTTGGTTATAAACAGCTGTTATGATTTTTTTATATATTTTAAACTCCATTAGCCTAATGTTAATGATTTCATCTTTTCGGTTTTTACATTATTTGTTTTTTCCTGGAGATGATACCTGTATAGAAATTATTTTTAACCCATAAATTATATAATTATTTCCAACATTTAAAGGAAATCATTGGAGCAGTGTTTGAGATCAGAGTTGTAATGAAGCAAACAGGAAGCAAAGATTACTCATATTATACTATAGTACCTAGGGGGCCGAGCTTTGCTCGGGGAAGGCCAGTTAGTTTGTTTAGATGACTTGGAGTAATATTTCACCACTTCCCCCTACTGATAATCAGATTTGTATAACTCATTTGCCTCTTTCTACATTTTTAAGGTCACTCCAGTTGTTATTTATAGCTCAATGCCCCTTTCATTTATTTTACTACTCTATTTATGTAATCTTCACTCAAATCTGTTAATCTCTGCTCTCAGGAAACCACATGTTAATAATCATATACTGTACAACATGAGTATTACTTTGACAGTTCCCTGGTTGATTATGAACAGCTGTTACAATTCTTTTGTTTTGATTTGAAACTCCATAAGCCCAATGTTAATTTTTTTAACTTTTCATTTTAGTTTTTTTTACATTATTTAATTTTTCCTGGGGATGAGACCTGTCTAGAACTTATTTTTATCCCAGAAATTAGTTATTTCGAACATTTTAAGGAAATCGTTGGAGCCGTTTTTGAGATCCGTGTCGCAAGCAAGCAAGCAAGTATGCAAGCATGCAAGCAAGCAAGCAAACCTTACTCATATTATAGTATAGGATGATAGAATATCAAACAACTAAATAACCTGGTTGATTGCACTGATTTTTCCATTCGATTAACTGCCTGTTATTGGAGTGGTTTGTTTTGTTACAGGAATTATGACCCTTACTCGAAGCCCGTGTGACGTGGACACGATGAGCTTGTTCCAAGACCTCAAGTTGAAACGGAGAAAAGTCGACTCTAGATGTAGTAGTGACGGTGAGTTCGACAACCTATCTATATCTATAAAAGAGGAAGTATGTATGTATATATGTATGTAGCCTATGGACTCCGAAACCGCTCGACAGATTGTAAAGAAACTTTCAGGCATTATTAAGCATTATTCAAGGATGGTTTGTGTGAAGTTTGGTGCAAATCTGTCCAAAGGGCTCCGACCCATAGGGCATACAAGGGTGCAGTGTCAGGTTTTAGAAATTTAGTGTTTACAAAATTAACAGCTGTAATTAATTAACAGCTGTAATTAATTAACAGCTGTAATTAAAAAAATCAAAGTTTTGGGCGCAGCAACGCGCGCCGGGTAACTGCTAGTATCTAATAATAACAAACTGAATACTAGCATAGAACAATATACTAGTTAGGAGGTAAAGTTTAGTTTTACTAATACACAAATCAATAAATGTTGTATATCGGTAGTAATTCCTGGAGAATTGAATTTTCCCTGTTAGACCATGTTGAGATTCTGATTTTCCCAAATATCCCCGATTCTCCCCCTTGTGTTTTCCCCCACCATCCATTGTTAAATCGTGTTGCAGTCTCTCAGATGATTGGCTATTCCTCCAAAACGAGAATAGTGCAAACCAATAATATATTGTTTATTTAATTTCCGAGAATTATGTATACAAAAACTGTCTCTAACACCTTTTCTGTCAAGGTTACAGTTTCGTTACAAATTTGACTGAAATAGTAATTTTTGAGTATTTCCCTTGTAAGTTTTCCAAACAGAACTTAATAATAAAGGTTTTCGCTAAAAGTTGTTGTTAAAATAAGCTTTTAAAATTTTATGTATATACAATAATGTTTGATCAGTTAATCATGAAAATAGTATACATTTAGATAACATTGAACAACTTGTAAGTACGTTACATACTTCGTTGTTACTTTATTATATACTTTCGAATAGAAGATCTACAAGGTATCCTGACAAGGTATAGACAGACCGTTGTAATTGTATTGATAACAATATCTCTTTGGTACACTCACGGTTTTGTTGGTTAAAATTTAGAGTAAGAGGTGAGATAAAGTTCGCAGAAAAATAAATAAACTATTACCTTTTTACAAAATTCAGCTTAAAATGCAGTTTGAATTATGTCCCTTTAAATCAGCGAGAAGATATTCCATTACGTGGTAAACACATGCTATGATAAATGCAGTTATATTTTACAACTTGGGTAGTAATATTTTTAACGTGAACAATATCTAAAAAGTGGTTACGAAACCCCTTTCTCCCAACACACGTGTCTCATACTGTACCTAAGTTTAATTCGTTATTTAAATTATATTTAGTTTAATAAATGTTGTTTTAGTCGTACAGTATCCACTTTTTAAGAGATCTCCAATAACCTTTTTTGTAATAAACGTTTACTTTATCAAAAATATTTGTAATTTTGAGCGCCTCGCTAGCCTAACGGTTATAATTTAGCCTAGCGTCTTCAATTTCGGTGCATGAGGTCACTGGTTCGATTCCCGGGGCGCCACATGACTGTGAGAGGTTTGGACCGTTGTCATCTAACAACGTAAAATATAGTACCTGGGGGCCGAGCTTTGCTCGGGGGAAGGTCAGTCAGTTTGTTTAGATGACTCGGAGTAATATTTCACCACTTCCCCCTACTGATAATTAGATTTGTATTATTCATTAGCCTCTTTTTTACATTTTTAAGGTCCCTCCAGTTGTTATTTATAGCTCAACGTCCCTTTGATTTATTTTACTACTCTATATATGTAATCTTTACTCAAATCTGTTAATCTCTGCTCTCAGGAAACCACATGTTAATAAGCATAAACAACATGAGTATTACTTTGACAGTTCCCTGGTTGATTATGAACAGCTGTTACAATACTTTTGTTTTGATTTGAAACTCCATAAGCCCAATGTTAATTTTTTTAACTTTTCATTTTAGTTTTTTTTACATTATTTGATTCTTCCTAGGGATGAGGCCTGTCTAGAACTTATTTTTATCCCAGAAATTAGTTATTTTGAACATTTGAAGGAAATCGTTGGAGCCGTTTTTGAGATCCGTGTCGCAAGCAAGCAAGCACGCAAGCAAGCAAGCAAGCAAACAAGCAAACCTTACTCATATTAGAGTATAGGATAAAATACCTCTGGAATAGAAACAAAAAAATAAAATCCAAAACTGTTTCCAACTCCTAAGACCAGGTGACCCGATGCGACCAAGGTCCAGGCCGCGGCAGTAGCACCATTCCACACCCGTCGTCGTCGCCTTCATACTACTCTAGGAAGTCCTAAGTCTCTGTTATTTACTGCTGTTTTACGACTCTAGTCCTGGGACTTGACGGTATAATACTATTATTTACCTTCCTTGTTGCGCCAACGATATGTTCCTTATTGTCGCATAGATGTCCTCAACGGGGGTCAGGCCAATAGTAAACACCAATGTCATCTGGTAGCGTTACTGTTGGGGGTCGATGCGGAGTTGATGGGTTTGTGACTGTGTCAGGGTTGGTTGTATTTTATTTATTTTTTAGGAGATGTGGTATTTTAAATTGCTACGGTTTTAATAGAGTTCAAGATACACCTTTAGATAAGGCATACCTCAATCGACCTAAAGAAATTTAACAGACTCCAGGGCCACCTAAGTATTGCCTAGTTTATTACAACATTGGCCTTAGATTATATAGAGAACAGGTCTTTTAACGCTAACCAATTTACAAGCACCAAATGTTACAGTTTCATATCAATAAAAGTTGGCAACCCTACTTCCTTTACTTATTCATCTGTCATCATTGCTGTAATTTTGGAGGTATTGCATTAAAAGTAGGGACATGGTTTCTTCAAATTTGTTGAAAAGCGTGGAATTTAGCATTTTAGTTTTAGTTATTTTGAATATCTGCAGGTTTTACTTTCTAATCTGGGGTTTCGTTTTAAAATAACCACCCTGTCTTACTGGATGAGACGCTTCCGGCGTCCCTTGTTCATATATCCATGTGTAGCATTTAAGTGTTTCAGATGACCTGTTGCTCGAAACCAAACAAAAAGCGTGTTAGCCTACGATAACTATCGTGGGCCGGTGTAAGGTTGATAATTTCAATTACTATTATTCATTTTATTCCTGTCTTGAGATCCAGTACGGCTAAAATCAGATGGCATAGGGTCCTTTTCTTCGACGAAGAGAGGCCGGTGACTTTTGATGACCTTATACATGTACTAAACAGGAGAGTTAGTTTAAATTACACAATCGCCACTTAAGAGTCTTCATCACCGGAAGTTGCCGGATGCCATATTTTTGTTTTGTTCCATAAGGTCAATGTTAACTTTGTGCCTCCGTTACTCTACACCTGATCGTCACAAACAATTAATTTTGGTGTCAAATTAAAGGTTTCGTCGTCCTCTAGGGAAATACAATAGTAGAATTTTGATTTTGTTACAAATTAATGAGAACATGTACATTGTTTAGGTTCAAAATTAAACTATTTATTATTAAACTATGATACACAAATTAAGGAATTCGACATTGTATTTCCCTAGAGGACGACTAAACCTTTAATTTGACACCAAAATGAATTTTATATGACGATCAGGTGAGGAGTAATGGAGGCACAAAGTTAACATTGGCCTTATGGAACAAAACTCCAAGCTGGCGTCGAGCAACTTCCGGTGATGAAGACTCTTAAATTACGAAGCCGATGCATATTATTTTTGCAAGATTTACTGAATCATAATAATTTCCATGAAGAGAGTTTCAAGGGAAATAGAGAGTTGTTAAAGAAACAATCTGAAATAATATTGTTTGCAGAAGAAACCGGAAACAATACAAATGTGAGATTCCCTAATGATGTCCACATTGAACCGCTTGGGTGAAAGGCGAGGTTTTGGCGGTTCCGTTTCCTGGTTAATGAAAGAGAAGACCGGTGAAGTAATTGAAGTGTTTACACTACGTTAGGCCATTAATGTAAGCGGACACTATAGAATAATTGTACATTTGGCGTGCCGTTTCAATGCTATATTTTTCGAATAATATACTTATTTTTCTGTAACGCTACTTTAAATTTTAAAAACTAGGTTTTTTCTATAGTTTAGAATTTCCTTAAATGTTTCATTTTTTTCTAATAATGAGTTAAATTTTAAAAATCCGCTTACAGCAGGTGTTTGTTATTGGTTTTGAAATTAGAATAGTCTACTATTTTATTGGTTTTTTTGGGTTTTTTTTCATAGAAATAGGTTGCTATTACTAATTACGTGTTGGGGTTACCGTACCAAAAAGACATATATTTTTGTCACGTGAATTATTTTGACACGAGTCGGGCCGTTGTTTTAAAGCCGGGCGTAACCTCAATTCGAAGATACTCTGTACAATAAAAACAAATTGTGACCCCCGGCCGCGGCGGCGCCCGCACGATAGCGCGTATCCCGTATTGTCCGTGGTCCGGTGCAACGGAACAACGGAACGCGCAATGTGCAACGCGTTATGCGCCAGCTCCTCTCACTTTCATTGAGGCGGCGCCCTCGAGTTGTTTACAGAGTACAGCGCCTGCGCCTCGGTCTCACCGCCGCGCCGCGCAGCCTTGACCGCTCAAGTGTAGCGCAGTGCTCCTCACCTCCGACAGGGGCGCCACTGCCGTGTCACTCCTGATGGCACAAACGAACGCGACAAACGAGTTTATTTTTGAAAGTATGGTATACATTTTGTTATGACTAAAATGGGGTTTATTTAATTAGGTAATTTTATTTATTACTTTACAAAATGAAACTTTCTCCTTCTGGGCACCGTGGTTGATAAGTCTCCTTGAATTTTTTTTAATCGGCAAGTGAGATATCAGATGTACATGTTCCGAAAATAAAAAGATGATAGAATGAAATATTTATTTAATATTAAACCACTTTCCTGCTGAGGTTTAGTGCCTAAGAATTATAATAACAATTTTAAAATTTCACGAAACATACAAAACTTCAATAATTTAACACAGTGATTATACTCTAATCCATAGAGTGCAGAAGTGGTGATTGATGCCAATGACCTTTTCTCTTCTTTCTTAAGCCAAAGACCACTGACAGAAGTTGTTATCTCCAGCTGGATGTATATATGTGCAATCATTCACTGTATACTCTGTGCTCAGAGAATTGTTGAGCAGGATAGTAAGATGGTAGTGACACAAGCGCGGCTGCCGACCCCGCGCCTTGGCCCAGATACCAACACAGACCGCCAACATTGTATTGTTATCCCGGCTAAAGCCAGGTATACTTACTGCAATATTCTACTGGTTATAAATATTATACTCCCTGCACATGTTACTTGTGTATAGCAAAGTGAGATCGAAGAGTTGCTAGCGCGGCCACCGACCTCGTCGCCTTGGCCTAGATACTCCTACAGACCGACAACGTCAGTGTTAGCTGTAGACGGGTGTACTCTATGTACTACTCTGCAAGTTATACTCTATGCACAGAGCATTGTTGGACAGGAAAGTGAGATGGCTGAGTTGCTAGCGCGGCCACCGACCTCGTCGCCTTGGCCTAGATACTCCTACAGACCGACAACATCAGTGTTAGCTGTAGACGGGTGTACTCTATGTACTACTCTGCAAGTTATACTCTATGCACAGAGCATTGTTGGACAGGAAAGTGAGATGGCTGAGTTGCTAGCGCGGCCACCGACCTCATCGCCTTGGCCTAGATACTCCTACAGACCGACAACGTCAGTGTTAGCTGTAGACGGGTGTACTCTATGTACTACTCTGCAAGTTATACTCTATGCACAGAGCATTGTTGGACAGGAAAGTGAGATGGCTGAGTTGCTAGCGCGGCCACCGACCTCATCGCCTTGGCCTAGATACCGCCACGGCCCGCCAACATCAGTGGCCTAGCACTAGCCAACTCACCAACTAAACTACTGTGAACCTCGACACATAATTACAATCGCGTGCGGCTTGTTGGTTTATATTCACGCGAGAGAAGCTGCATTTGGTAACAATATTGTAAATTGCGCTGTGGTTATGAAATGCAATATGTTCGTTTATACTTATAAAGTAAACAAATATGTTGTTCTAAATTAATAATGCATTATACCGTGTATAGAAAAACGGATGATGTTTTCTCAGTAAATCTACTTCGTTTAATTTTCAGTCCGATGACTTTCGAAACCTTGTCCATCGTTAAAACAACTTTAAGAGGGGGCTCCAGTCAAGCAACAATTCGCGTTTCTACCTGCTTCTCCAATGTTAACTATATAACTATTAAATCTCGTCTCTCCTCAACGGAATATCCAAAATCGTTGATTTCTGGTTCATTTAAAATAACAAAAATTACCTAGCAGTTTAGTATAGTGATCATAATTTTGTGATATAAACATTATTTCAACCATAACAGAATCGTAAATTTTGAATATTTTGGAAGTTTATTGAACAATTATTATTTGTGACATCGAGATTTTTCTCACCTAAATCGCAATATTTTTCCCCCCTTTAAAATGAACCGTAAACTAACGATTTTAGAGATGTAATCTGTTGGGGAAGGCCAGGTTTTGAAATTTAACATGGGCCCTATGGGAAAACAGGTAGACAAACTAACTGTTTTTATTTAAAACAATCGCCACCTTGATGTTTTTTTCACCATGTTTCGTTATGTTAATTTCTGCTTTTTTGGCTTATTTGTTGCTCTAATATGTAGGAAACCCTGACATAGTTTCGTAGATTTTTGAAATCCTTACACTTTAAATTGACATAAAATAGATTAAGCAGTACACTCTTTCTTACGTGCCTTTAAATCAGATGATAAAAGATAACTAATTTAAGTCAAATAACTGTCGTGTAACTGACTAAATAAATAGTGATCTCCGAAATAATTGGTCAAATTATATTTCTATGTTATTGTCTATCGGCTTTTCAATGAAACTGGGTTCTAACTTTAGCCAAAACGACGTAAAAATAAAACGAGTTCGCACGCAGCACGCTGACGTGAGGGGAGTGAATTTCCATATAAAAAACTATAAAAACTCAAAATCAGTTAAAAACATACATTTATTTCAACTTTTATTCAAATCTGAAAACATTGATTTTTTGGCTGTTCTGATGCTCCTGGTTCTATTTACCTGCAATGCTGGGAATACAATTTTGCGCATTATAAGGTTAGGAGAAGGTCCAGTCAGGCTTTAAAGTAGGCGTGAGGTTGCTGGGGATGATAAAAGTACACCAACAAATGAATAACAGGTTTTTCTAATGTAAAATCCCCATAAAACAACGTACTGTGTTTGGTCGATACACATTTTCTTTAATAACTCGGTAAATATTTATGCTAGAATGAGGAAAGAGGGCTTAAAACTTTCGCCTCTCCAATTCCAATCTTTTTACATGCATTCATTTTACATACGGGGCTTTTCTGACCCTTTTTGGGCCCAAAAACTCAAAATTTCAAAGATTAATCCCAAAAAAAAGGGTTTAGAGTTGTCCGATTGTTTTGCCCAACGAACTTGTCCAACTGATTACAGAAAGGAACGTGTTCAGGGGGTCACGTTAGGAACTTCTATGGTTGTCCCGGGCTTAAGTTTCACCGTGCGGGTCATGCTAATAGTTCACTTTCCAAAGGAAATTCACTAATAATTGTGAACAATAATACATACGAGTCAAAGAGTAACTAACCACGCGATACTACGTAAGGAAGTACTAGTTCCAATGTTTCAATATACATTGATAACACCTTTAATAGTTCAAGGACACTCTGAAATGATAAGAGGCACACAAGTTCAGATATGGCGTTATGGGCGGTGTGGCGAACATAGTGTGATATGTTCAGTGATATGTTGTGTTTTCTTATGATTCAGCACACGGACAACTCATAAGTTGTTTTTAAAGTTCGCGTCAACTACGGTCAACTATGGTTCATTACATGTCAAGCCTTCGTTTACACGCGTGTATTCAGATTTTAGATTTGGATATTGGAAAAGGTAACTAAAGCATCAGCTTACAGATAAGAGATAAAATCAAAATCCCAGGACATAAAGTGGTGCTTACAGCACATTGATACTTTGGATGGAAAAAAAGTAAATCTTCCCAAAGTAGTTTTACACAACTTACCCATATCTTCTTTTCCCACCTATACCTCCCCTTAAGAGGAGGCTCCAGTCACTGGCTTCTACCTGTTTCTTCCGTAAGGCCAAAACTTTTAAAGTACGCTCCTTCAAATGATAATTTAAAATCGTTGATTAATTGTTCATTTTAAAGATAGTTTAGCAATCATCGAGCAGAATTCCGATCACAAATAGTAAATATTGAATATTTTTGAATTTTCCAATGATTATTATTTATGATATCGAAATTTCGCTCACTGAAACCGCTAAGTATTGTTTTTATCTTTAAAATTATCCATAAATCGACTATATCGGATAATCCGTTGAGGAGGGGCGGGCTTTGAAAGTTAACACTGGCCTTAAGGGGGAAGCAGGTATAAACACGACATGTTTCGTGGCTGAAGCCCCCTCTCAAAAACAATCGTTATTTTCCTTATATCCTTTATTTCCTCGTCTTACTTTGAACAAGATTGAAATTTAAGTCACGCTCCTTACCGTTTATTCTATTTCTGCCACCAATGCGACGCACGTCTAGAATCCTCCACCTCTGATTTCTCGCTGAACTTAATTGTATTCTAAATCAACACATTTCCATGTTTAGCAGTGTAATTTGCTATTTTTGTCGGCAGGTGAAAGTGTGGCAGACACGAGTGCTTCCTCCCCAGACATGGCCGGTCCTGGGTCACCTTGCAAGCTTGAGCTCGCCCGTTCCTCGCCGAGCCCTGGAACTCACAGAGATAGGTGAGGCTCTACTCTCATCAGGAGGGGGCTCCGGTCACGAAACTTTTCGAGTTTCTCCTGCTTTCCCGATAAGGTCATTAACTGTCAAAGTCCACAAACGGTTCCGAAATCGTTATTTAAACGAGAAAAAGAATACCTAGTGTTTTCAGTGAGCAAAATGTCTATATCACAATTAAGTACCTGGGGGCCGAGCTTTGCTTCGGGGAAGGCCAGTCAGTTTTTTTCTGGGAATAATATTTCACCACTTCCCTCAACTGATTATCAGATTTGTGTGCCCATTTGCCTCTTTTCTGAATTTTTAAGGTCACTCCAGTTGTTATTTATAGCTCAATGTCCCTTTGCTTTATTTAGGATATGACCACCCTATATACGAGTATATGCAATCTTAACTCAAAAGTTTGTCAATGCTCTCAGGAAACCACATTTTAACAATTATAAACAACACGAGTATTACTTTGACAGTTCCCTGGTTGATTATGAACACCTGATACAATTATTTTTCATTATTTTAAATTCCATAAGCCCAGTGTTAATTTTTTAACTTTTAATTATTGATTTTTACATTATTTGATTTTTCTTGGGAATGAGACCTGTCTAGAACTTTTTGTTATTCCAGAAATTAGTTATTTCCAACATTTTAACTAAGGAAATCGTTGGTGTCGTTTTTGAGATCAGAGTTACAAGCAAGCAAACAAGAAACCCTTACTCATATTAGAGTATAGGAAAAGGATAATTCTTCAAACAATTTACAAACTATTTAATATTTACAAATTATTTGGTTATCAAAATTCTGCTTACGGAAATCGCTAAGTATTTCTTTGTTCTTCAAAATGTACCATAAATTGTCGATTATGGATAATTCGTTCGAATGGGGCATACTTTGAAAGTTAACATTGTTCTGATGGAAGCAGCAGGTAGACGCAGAGGTCTGAAGAGCTCTCTGTATCAAATATAAGTTCAACTGGATCAGTAGATTAGGTAACCCCCGACAGAGCGCTAGACATGTCTTCCGCATGGGAATTTAGCAAAGGCTTGGGGAGGAAAGGGAATATCAGAGATGGAAACAAGTGGGAAAGATTAGAAAAGCCTTTTAGAGGGCAGAGCCTCCTGTGACGGCTGCTTACCAGCCCATCCTGCCCCTCCTAGCTAAGCTAGTCGACAAGGTAGGTAGGCCTATCTCCATGTTCTTCAGGTGGGGACCAGGTCAGGAGGAGGACGTTCCGACCCTTGCTGTCTACAAACATGGAGGGACCAAGGTGAAACTAAAGCTTGTCATAATAGGTAGCCAAAGAACACACACGCTAATACATCTTCATTTGCTATACCAAATGTCAACCTCCAAGATGTTATAGCCCAGTGTCAAAGTCGTCCTGGGACTAAGTTGAACTGTTTTACAGTTGGTTGGCATACCCTCTAGCGTTGCCGGAAAAGGGAATCCACCTTCCTTAATATCAAATTATCTTCACACACACATATAAATTTTAAGCACTTAACACATTTTTATTTAATGCATTTTAGCGAATTTCCCCTATAGGGAAGAAGCTATTACCGTAGTCGGCATGGTAAGACCTAGGCCCGGGACCATGATAACTTTTCGTTTTGAGGTCCCCAGACCCCAAAAACACCATTCGTTCGAAACTGTATATATATATATATATATGTGTGTGTGTGTGTCCGTGAGCACGATAACTCTCGTAAAAATTATCCGATTTTGATGAAATTTGGTATTAACGTGTAAAGCAATATTTATGACTTTAAGTTCGAAAACCAGCCAGATCGCTCTTTCCGAAGGGGTATTTTGGGGGGGTTTTGTACCCCAAAAATGGGTTTTTTGAATTTTTTACATATAATTTTGGAAAAAGTCAAATTTTGGTTTTTACCATTGGATTCGGCTTAAAAAAACACACAATTTGGTATTTTGATAATTTCTCTACGTCAATTGGTTACCGAGATATTTAAAGTGCTAAATACAGTACGTTGTCTAATGTTATTCTTATGGAGAAAAAGAAAAATTTTATATCTCGCTTATTTATGAACGTATACTGACGAAACTTGGTATACGGCTTCATCTGGTTGTGGACCATTGATATTTGCTCAAAAAAACATTTTTTTGCCAAAGGCTCCCGTAGCAGCAAACCTGCGTACTCAGCCCCATGTTATTCTTATGGAGGACAAGTAACGTGTTATCTCCCTTAATTATGAAAATAAATTAATGAAATTTGGTATGTGGCTTTGCCTAAATGAGTTATATTGATATTTATATAAAACCCCAATTTTTTGTGTTCCTTCCTTCAGCAAACCTGCATACTCAGCCGCCATGTTATTCTTATGGAGAATAATTAAAATGTCATAAATCGTTTATTTATGAATGTATATTGATGAAACTTGGTATGTGGCTTTATGTGGTATTAAGATACATATATATGCATTGGAAATTCGCTGAGTACGCAGGTTTGCTGCTACGGGGGTATTTAAGATATAAAATACAAACGTGGAACTACCAAGGAAAAAGGGATATTTGAAAATTTAGTAGTTCCACTAGTTATTAAGATTTCCTTACTAATTTCCCTGTCATACTGAGAGTTGGTTTGGCACTGGGGATAAACAACCATTACGTTAATCACTATCACTATTTCTGATAGTCGATTACGACCATAAATAGACATGTATACCAGCTACCTACCATTTATGGTTTACTAACGATCCTAAGTATTTGTAATTGAGTTTAATATTAATTTTAGGATCATATATAGCCATAATTTAGCATGATTGAGGTGATAGACGATGTTGAAAAGATTCTAGTGTTATTTGCAGGGTGTCGTCGCCGGACTCGGCGCTGCCGGAGCACGAGCGTACCCTGGCGGAGTCCTCGGACCGCTACGGTGGCGAACCCCCGTCGGACGTCAAGCCCAGGGTCAACGAGGAACTGAATGTCCGAGTGTTTGACGGAGGGGGCGGCGCCTCACGGACGGAAACGTCCAGTCAAAACTTCTGGCTTAGCTCCCGCGTCAACGGCGACATGCAGGACATGATGGCGGGGAGCTACGCCTCCAGTGAGATGAAACCTCCGGAGAGGACGCCGTCGACGCATTCGGTGGCTGTCGGAGACATGCAGGAGATGATGACGGGGGGCTACGCCTGTGGTGATATGAAGCCTCCGGAGCGAACGCCGTCCACTCAGTCGGTAATGGCGGGAGACGCGGCCACCGGAGAAGAGACAGAGACTCGCGATATGTGCGAGGCGAACAAACCCCCCGAGGACGCGAGTGGTAGTGCGAACGTCTTCGAGCCTTCTAGAACTGTGGCGTCTTCGTCGACGGCGACCTTCTGGGTGTCCACGGGGACGTCCACGGTGTGTCGGATGAACGGGGACATGCAGGAGTTCCTCGCGTCGCCTCTGAGGACGGGGTCGAGACAAAACCAAACAGTGATCGTGGGTGAAACCGCGAGTGGCGAGGAGGGTGTGAATTGTGGTGAGGAAAACAAAGTGAAGGTGAAGGAGGAAGTGAGTGCGGCAGTGTTCGGAGGGGAGGACGGAGTGGCGAGGTCGCGAGAGGTCCCGGTAGTGTCGACGTCGCCCTCTACCATTTGGGTGACCGCGGGCGCCGCCCCCGTGGTGTCGGGGTGTCGGATCAACGGTGTCATGCCGGAGTTGATCGGCGGCGGTGTGAACTACTCGGAGCAAATGAAGCCGCCCACGTCGTCGCCGCAGCGTGTGGGCAGTGGGGTGCGACCGGCGCCCACGGTCATCATGGGGGAAGCGGGAGGGGTGCGTACCATGATCTGGTCGCAGCCCATGGTGGAGCCCACCCCTCCCACGTCGACGTCGTCCAACCTCGCCTCCACCTCCTCCAACAGCGCATGGTCGACGTCCTCGGTGTCGTCGCCGTCCAGCGCGTCCAACAGCGAGGAGTCCGCCGCCCAGCTGCTGCTCAACCTGGGCCAGGAGCGGGCGTTCCGGTCGCCGCACACGTTCCCGGTGCCCCTCAACATGGAGCGGCTCTGGGCGGGCGACCTCAGCCAGCTGCCCTCCAGCCAACAGCTGCACGCGCTCAACCTGAGCGTCGCGGCGCCGTGGCCCGGGGCCCCCGCCCCCTGGACAGGTGCCCAGGCGCCCCACTGGCTCAAGAACGGCGAGGTGCCTCCTAAACCCACCCCGCAGGACGAGCAGGACGACGAGGACCAACCCATGATCTGTATGATCTGCGAGGACAAGGCTACGGGACTGCACTACGGCATCATCACCTGCGAAGGGTGAGTCCATGCTCACACCCTGTAGTTTATTTACATTATCTCAATCAGTATTTCCCATCGAGCACAAAATAAACTGTTTATTCTGTGCTCGCTGGTATTTCCAACACCAGGAACAACACTTCGTTTTTCTATAAAAACGTAGAAATTACTTGATATATTAAAAAAAAACAAAAAAAAAACGAAACAACCAAAATCGTTGACGCAGAACATAACAAAACTGCATCACACTTTCCAGTATTGTATATACAAACGTGGTTAAAAATAAATAGTATTCTTGGAGATGATTTCCCGATCAAAGAATTAATATAGTATATATTTACAAATCCATCACCGACTTAAACCTATACATTATTAAATGAACAAGATTCATTATGTTTGCTGAGTTTTAAAATATCCGCTACCAGCTGCACTCGGATGAGATCGGCCATCTTGTAGACTTCAAACACTCCCAGCTTCCGCGAGAACTGAGTTTACACCAGCGAGATAGAGCTGGTTTACACGACCAACTAATAGCTAATGTAATCCTTGTTTAATGTGGGAATCAATACTGATAAAAATACCATTAATTCTAGATTAAGTTAAGGATTATTTATCCTCAACGTTTCCTCCCCAAATTCCGATATTAAAATAAATAAACGGTATCAGGAAACTGACACATACTTTCTCCCTTTTAGCCCAACTTGAATGAATAAATTACTTTTTATTTTCTAAATATAGAATATAAAGCACGGTCGAATGTACAGAAAATCTTGTAAACAAGTTGTTTTAAAAAACATCCACCCAAATCCCTGCTTTGGAGGCACTACAGAATCCAATGCTACACTTGTGGTTTTAAGAGGGGAAATTCCCCCTATTCCCCCCCCAACATATTTCGAATTAACTCTGTTGGTCAATGCTAAATTGACAAGCATATCAAGTTTGAATGGAATTGATCAGTAAATAAGAGAGAAATAGTAATTTTTGTATTCCCCATAAGAATAACATTGGGCAACGTACTGCGTTTACCGCTAAATGAAAATTTCAATTTTCTCCGCAACCAGCAATCGTAGAATAGTAATTCAAAATACTAAATTATTTAGTTTTTTTACCTCTTTTTAATGGTGAATAGTAATATTTTTTTATATTTATGTATTTTTATGAAAAATCCAAAAAACTGAATTTTGGATGTTTTAAGTCCTGTAATTTCTGAATCCGAATTTTTACAGGAATGGGGGTGGTGTCATTTTGTTTGAAAACTAAAGTTCTACAAACTACTAAAGTTTAATCAAAATCGTTAGAGCCGTTTTTGAGAAAATTTGATTTTTCATGTTTTTTGGCGGTTTTTGGGGGATAATTACCCTTAAAAATCAAAAATTCAAAAAAATGAAAAAAACACCTGGATATATCGTGGATGGGTACCTAAATACCAAATTTAATCAAAATCGGCCCATTGGTTAGGGCTCTAGCTCTGTACACATCCACACAGACACACACACACACACACACACACACACACACACACACACACACACACACACACACACACACACACACACACACACAGACAGATATCACGTAAAAACCACTTTTTTGGGTTCAGGGAGCACCAAAACGAATATTTCCACTAACAACTCAAATTCGAAAATTTTGACGAAAACAATACTTTCTCCATATACTATGTATAGAGGGAGAAAGTAAAAAGTAATAATATTGAGACATTACATTACCACAAAACGTCCACAGTAGAGCGTAATTTTAGGATAATTTAAGGGGACGGTTTGAAATTGTTAGATCGAAAAAAATCCTTACTATAATTCGGTCCACTTTAGATTAGACCCAATTTTTCATCGTAGTTTTGGAACCTTACAGTTTGTTGACGCGTTAAAACTACTGCGAAATCACTGTAAAAAATATCATTTTGTTGCACTTTAAAATCGCTGTAAAATTTACTATTTTGATTATAACACTACGGGTGAACAAATTTTTCACGTGTCAAATTTATATTTGACGAACGAATCTCTCTTACTAAACCCGTCATTCGTCCCCGGTACAGCTCACGGCGAGGTGTGACGCATAACGTTACGTAGCATGTATACATAGTGACGCGTGACGGTGACATTACACGTGCGTGACCAGTGGTTGGGGGGGATAACTTCAAAACTGGTATCCAAATTTTGCCGCGTGCTAAAGATCTACAGATTGATAGAATGCAGTTTAATTGATATACTGGTTTTTGCATCACATTAATTTTATATTTTTATAATATCTATTATCTATATTCAACAAATAATACACTAGTATACTTCATAAAAATTTATTTCAATATTAATTATAAGAATACAAAATGAATACATTTTAAACTTGTTTACATTTTTTGGGTAGGAGAGGAAGCGCGGCCGCCCTATTTTACCATTTGTAAATACTTCAAAACAACCGTGTTTTCGTTTGCTTTTTAACAAAAGATATTAAGCCAGTATACTTCCACTATACCCATTCTCAAACCCCCAGGCAGGCAGAGTTGCATCTTTGTTATTGTTGTGGTTTGTTAACTTTGTAAATACAGTTTGAAACTGTTATACAACTTTCTGGGGGGATTTTGGGGGCTCAGTCCGACCCCCCCCCCCCACTGTTCGTGGCGCTGCCGATGCGACCGCGGGGGGCTCGGGCGGCCTCGCGACGACCTTGTCCGATTTCCAGCGAGTCGACGACCGAGCAAGGCCCCAACATCCTCCGAGCCCCCCTCCGTCGCTCGGGTTCGCGGCAGTGTTTCCACTTGAGGGATTTTATCCCATATATGGGATATTTTGACTGCTTGTGGGATAAACTGGGATTGTGGGATGAAGTCGGATTTTTTTGGAAATCGACATTTTGTCTGCTAGTTTGCTTTTGACCAGAGCACCTTAGCAGTAGCACTTCTATTGGATTTTCTCGACGTATTGGCACTTGCAGGCATTCCCATTTTCAAACCTCGCTGTCCGCACCTGTTATCTTACTATATAATCACCAGTTGTTTTATTTGTCCGATGTCCGGATGAAAATTTCTCAGTATCCAGAAGTGCCCCAAGTACAAGATTTGAAACATAAATAATTTGTAGGTCGTAGGGGTGCAGGAACATATTTTAAAGCTCATTATCTAAGGCCCCGTAAGGTATAATATTAATTTAAGGTCGATATTTCACTATTAAGAATAACAAGAAACATGTTTTTTAATGCCACATTTGTTAGTTGGTTGTAATAAACAAATACGTCTATCTATATTTACGAATATATTTCCCCTTTAAAGGAAGCAGCTGATTTGTGCAATAAAAAGTTCATAGCAGTAATTTACATCGACCATTTGGTTTTCAGTGTTATACTGGCCAGTTTAAAATTTCAAAATTTACTATATGATGTATGATGATTCTGTAATATTGAAGCATATTTAAAAACAATAGGCTTCACTTAGTTGGTTGATATAAGTAAACAGTAGAGCATTTATTACTGTTTACGGTTGGAACTGCTGTTTAAAATAATCACTACTACTATAAAAATGAGGTAGCGTCTGTCGTATATTGATCCATCACCACAAAACCACTGGAGCAATTCTGATACATTTTGCACAAATATAGCTTATGTACCCAGGAGTGTCATAGGCCTATTGCCGTTTATAAAGGTCCTCTGGGCTCTGGTTCTTATTATATAATCACCAGTTTTGAAAAATGTCCGATGTTCTGATGAAGTTTTCTAAGAAACCAACAGTGACAATACCTCCTATTTAATTTAACCTAAATAGTTTTTAGGTCGTAGAGATGCGGGAATATATTTTAAAATTCAAAATCAAAGACCCCGCACAATAAATAGTTGATTTAAGTCACGATATTTGCCAGTTATGATGTTTTTGTAATCCTCTTTAGTTAATTGGCTGCTTAAGGAACAACACTTCTCTATATTTACTAATATATTAGCAGTTTTCAAGAGGAGTGCTGACAGGGGCATTTAAACTTCCACATCGCTAATCCATATACATTTCAACTATGTGGTTTTCAGTTAATTATGGCAAGTGTCAAAATACGATTATGCTTATGTTTTGTGTATTTTAATGGATTTATTGTATTGTAATTGTTAATTTAAATTAATTAAACACTTGCTTAGGTGTAATATTTTCGGCTTTGGTAGATAGGCCGCAAACACTGACATCTAATTAAATATTGAAGGCAACACGTCTCAGGGATACTCGTGCCGGCCGCTATTTTCTGGTGAGAATAATGGACATGTTGGTAAAATCAAACTATTATTACTGTAACAGAAAGAGAAGTAATCATCTCCGAAGGACCAGCCTTACAGTCAACGGCCGGGCATTTCATCGTAAGTCGTTCTGAAGTTTTGCCGAGTTTCATCCAGCATTTAGTTAGATCTCAGTGGTTGCAAAGAAATAAATATTAAGTAAACAAATTATTTATTTCACATTTGTTGTAGAATGTATCAGCTGCTCGGAGCAATAACAAGTTAATTAGTCGACCATGGCTTTAGCGATCTATAAGATCGTTTTTTTGTATTTTTGAAGTTTTTACGAAATAACTAAGAAATTACTCTTTTTCATTTGTAATTTATCAATTTTACAACGTGTTTTACCCTATATCTGGTGAGATGTTTGTAGAAGAAAACAGTTATTACTGTCTGCTTGAAATTTCGATCCCCTTTTGGTAGTCTTTCGTTGTTCAGAATTTTTTGCTGTAATGTCCAATCAAATGCTTAGGCCTATAGTGTGAGAAAGTGGTCATTTCAAATACGGTACCTTAGACATTAAAGGTCGTGGAAAGCCTTTTCGTGGAAAGTCAATTGCACATCTTATTCGGAATAATTTTGATGAAGAAACCGAGTTCAACAATTAGGTCTACATGTGATAAAACTGCCGTTCAAAATCGGGGCTGCATCTGAGAGGAAGAGTGTTTCCAAATTCTACGATTTCAGGCTCTACCATATAAACTATTCTGCCAAAGCATGGGTTCTATTGACCCATTTTGAAAACTTACATTGTGATTTTTCAATTTTAGAATGGACATAGTTATAATTTCGGTTACCCTATATTGTATGTTATTTGTTACTTAAGTTTGTTGTTTTCTAAGAAAAAAATAACACTAAGCTTCCAAACTTGAATGTGTGATTATTATAGAAGGCAATAAAAACTCTCCTTAAGCAGGTACTCACGTAAGATTAAAACACTAAACAAACGATGTTCTTCACATTCGTTTTGACTGTGTTCAACTGTAAATTAACAGTCATGGCTAATTAACACAAATACTCATATGCTTACATAGGCAACACACCCCGTTATAATTACAGAACGATCGATAGTCGCAATCACTACCGTTGATTTTTCAACGTGTGTTTCACTAGTTATTTTATAAACGTCTCAGAACGAACACTGAATCACGTCAATGCCATTGGTTGGAATTAACAAGTACAATTTTCCATTATTTAGTACCTATGCCGTACTCTTTAGTACTAACATTAAAAATATTTGTACCTCTAAAGGAACTAAATTATTTAGTTTAGTTAGTTCACGCTTGCCTTATGGCAAACGGTACCATTTGAGTTGGATTATGGTTGGATTTACTCAAAATCCTTTTGGGCACTAAAATGGAAAATATAGGTAATTAGTAATCTAAATAAGCTCTATCTAATGGTACGTAAAGAGTGCACGTCAATTCAGAATCCGATTCCGATTCCGATTTTCGGTGCCAGGAGTGGCACTTGTATTTTAACGAACGTGGTCATAGTGGCCGCCGCAGTGGGGTATTTGGCTCATTTAGGCGGCCAAAAATACAGGTGCTGATTTCTGTGTTTTTACTGGAATATCGAATAGCTAATTTCTTTTGTAAATCAATCATCAGTGTATCTAAGGATGAAAAAGAATCAGAAAACTAATTATTTGAGTAAAATCAGGAAAAAACTCAGTGAAAATCAGGGATTTTTTACATTAAAATAAAAATAATAACCAAGCAACTCCAGTATGTTATATTACACTTTCTCTGGCCAATATGGCCTATCTTAGGCACTGGCTACAATGTTTTAAGAATCTCCGTGAGAGTAGTGGTATCCTTGTTACTTAAATTAGTTCTCCAAACCTAACGAGTGTTTGATCGTGACAACTCCAATCAAATAATAATTTTGCCTCAATGACGGCCAACTCATTTGTCTTATATAAATTGTGTTATGATATTGGAAAGGAAAAATTACTCTAAAATAAAAAATAAAAAAATGGAAAGGGCTTAATGTAAGGCGTTAATTTCTTAATTTTGTTTTGCTTGATATACTTATGATTTAACATTGCATATGCTATTTGGGCGGAGTTATAAGTAAGCACATAGATAATATTGATGATGTTTTTCTTATACAGAGCTGTTAGATAGTATATAAACTAAAAATCTTTTCACAAAAAATGAACACAAGGTGAAGGTGTAGTACTTATAATTCAACTATAGGAATTTAATTCCCAAATGTTCAAACTAATAACACAACATTGATTTTAAGGGATGAGAAATTAACTAAGATAAATTTATTTGGTAAAACCAAATTTCAGTAGATGTTTTGCTAACTAATCACTATCGTTTAAGAATGAGGACTTTTGTTACGGCAATTCTGGAATTTTCACGTAGTTATGGCATTTTATTTATAAAATGAATTGTTATGGCGATACAACAAAAATTGTATTTGTTGCAAGTTATTTTGAATTATTTTCTAGGCTGAACTTGCTTCAAATTCTTAACAGGGTTTTAAAAAGCAGCAAGTGAATAATAAAGCTCGATAGTTTGAAGAGGAAAAGAAATTTGTATTTCATTTGATAACTTTGTAGTCAGTAAAAACAGGCTAGTTTTATGTTCGGGTTTTTGTATGTACATGAAAAGGCGAACCTAGATATAACCTAGATATAATCTAAAAATATATTTCTTGAGGAACATTTGAATCTGTAATTTATTGCCGAGACGCACAGGGAAAGATTTCAAAATCCATTTTGAATTATATATTATAATCGTACAAAAGGATTCCTTAAGAGTTAGCGAAAACAATATTTATCACAAAACTAGTGAATATATTAACTTAAAATTGTGTTTTCAAATCAATCATTACCTACTTTGTCCCACTCCATCGTTAAGATGTTCTCATTGTGGTTCAGTAGTGCAGGGCGGTGAGTTAAGGTATAGGAATTGAATACCCAGTAGATACCAAATACCCTCTAGATAAAAATAAACACATTTTCTTCTGGACTACCTGTCCTAGGCATCGCTGACTACGCATAAAATGGATATTACCACATTCCAGGGATACTTAGGAATGGAATGCAGCACTCATATCTCTGATTAAAAAAAATTGTAAATCGAATTTCGTCCGCTTGGATTAACCAAATAACCCGCCGAGCCCGCACGCAGGTACCTGCTTACTGGAATGAATTCTTTATCGAAGAGACTACGTACACGTCCGATGTAAGCCGCTACCGCTTATGTTAGGTTAGGTTAGATTAGATTAGGTTAGGTTAGGTTAGGTTAGGAGTTTTTCGTTATGTGTCACTGGCTCTCAATCTGTTTTAAAAATCACAGGAAAAGTAACGTACGGTGCATCATTTGGAACGGACGTGAACAGTAGCGGCTCACGTCGGACGTGTACGTAGCCTCTGCCATTCTTTATTATGGTTTCAGATTCCATTTCAGATAGCGCTCGTACAGCTCTGATATAATTGGCTAAAACATTAATTGTTTTGCATTGTTTTAAAAAATCAGTGGGGGAGTGTGGGATATGACGAGAGATGCTATAAGGGAAAGTGTGGGATAAAGTGGGATTTTTGTACCAGCGTGTGGGTTTTTTTACCGCTGAGTGGAAACGCTGGTTCGCGGGAAAAATTTAGTTTTTCTAAACAAACCAAGATGTTGGTTGGCTCACCGATTGGTTGTTTTGTTAAGAGGGGAGGGGCCAGTCACGAGACATTTGGCGTTTCTACCTGCTTCCCCCATAAGGCCAATGTTAACTTTCAAGTTCCGTTAAGTAGTTATTTGTGAATATATGGTTTTAAAATTTGGTAGACATGTTGTACTGGTTATTAACTAGTGGTTATTAACGTTTTAAAATTTGATACAAAGAAATTTTAGTTTTAGCGAATTTCCCCTATAGGGAAGAAGCTATTACCGTAGTCGGCATGGTAAGACCTAGGCCCGGGACCATGATAACTTTTCGTTTTGAGGTCCCCAGACCCCAAAAACACCATTCGTTCGAAACTGTATATATATATATATATATATGTGTGTCCGTGAGCACGATAACTCTCGTAAAAATTATCCGATTTTGATGAAATTTGGTATAAACGTGTAAAGCAACATTTATGACTTTAAGTTCGAAAACCAGCCAGATCGCTTTATCCGAAGGGGTATTTTGGGGGGGTTTTGTACCCCAAAAATGGGTTTTTTGAATTTTTTACATATAATTTTGGAAATAGTCAAATTTTAGTTTTTACCATTGGATTCAGCTTAAAAAAACACAAAATTTGGTATTTTTATCATTTCTCTACGTCAATTGGTTACCAAGATATTGAAAGTGCTGAACACAGTACGTTGTCTAATGTTATTCTTATGGAGGAAAAGAAAATTTTATATCTCGCTTATTTATGAACGTATACTGACAAAACTTGGTATACGGATTCATCTGGTTGTGGACCATTGATATTTGCTCAAAAAAACAATTTTTTGCCAAAGGCTCCCGTAGCAGCAAACCTGCGTACTCAGCCCCATGTTATTCTTATGGAGAATAAGTAACGTGTTATCTCCCTTAATTATGAAAATAAATTAATGAAATTTGTTATGTGGCTTTACCTAAATGAGTTATATTGATATTTGTATAAAACCCCATTTTTTGTTTTCCTTCCTTCAGCAAACCTGTATACTCATCCGCCATGTTATTCTTATGGAGAATAATTAAAATGTCACAAATCGTTTATTTATGAATGTATATTGATGAAACTTGGGATGTGGCTTTATGTGGTATTAAGATACATATATATGCATTGGAAATTCGCGGAGTACGCAGGTTTGCTGCTACAGGGGTATTTGGTATTCTGATGGGAAATTATCAATAAATAACAATTAAATTTGAAACTGCTCAATGAAATCGCTTCGTTATTTTTTTCTTAAAAAAACATAAATCAACCAAATCCGAACACCCAGTGGCTGGATGGAACTTGAAGGATAACATTGCTCTTATGGGTTTAGAAATCTACCTGGGTTTTGGTTCTTAACAAACGAACCAAACTTTAGTACACCCCTGGTACCTTTGTATGTCCAGCCACCGCTTCTGCCCGCTTCTCCCGTTGGACCGATGTTCACTTTCAAATTCCATCCCTCCTCAACGGATTATCTGGGATTGTTGATTTATGGCTCATTATAGAGCGAAAAATACCAGCGATTTTGGTCAGGAGTTTTGATACCATAAATATTTAAGCCATAACAAAAATCGAAAATGTAGACAATTTTTTAATTTTACTGAACGAATATTATGATATCAACATTGTGGTCACGGAAATCGTTATAGTTTTTTCTCTTTAAAATGTTCCGTGAATCAACGATTTTTAATAAGACTGAGAGGGATGGAGTTTAAACGTTAACATTGACCTTATAGGAGAAGCGGGTAGAAACACCAAATTTGACTGGAGGGAGCTCCCTTTAAAAGTGAACTCAACGCCTATTTTAAAGAGCCCCAAACTATCCTTTACTAACTGGACGGATTCGCAACACTCGGGAAAATATTGTTTCAAGACTTTTTCTGGCGCAAAGTAATATGTAATATTACTTATAATAGTAATATAGAGATGAAAAATTACAGAGAAACACCTTGCGGGCAAAGCTGGGTATAGTTAGAAGTCTATATGAATCTAATAATCATAAGTTTAATGAATATGATATCAAATTAAAGCTAATTAATGGTAGGTATTAATATGAATTGTTAAAAATGTAATTTTCATATCAAAGACATCGAACAATTAAAAGCTTGTAAGCCATTGCTGCATATCTTGCACCTCCCCAGAGCCAACAAACCTATTTTTGCAATTTAAAAGGGAAGCAATAAATCAATAAACCTTAAACAAATATTATATGGATTTACATACTAACTTTAAGTGTCTTTTATTTTTTTAAGCTACAATTTTAAATATACTCAGTGGTGTACAAATTATAATGTTTAGTGGTTATACTTATATTAACTTAATTAATTTTACCAAGATAATGGATTCAATGGTTTAGTTAATTTTTTTACTATAAAGTAAACAAAAAAGAAACAACAAAACAGGGCAAACAACGGTTGTTTCCAATATTTTGTTAAGGTTTAGGTTGATTGAAATTGGGAAAGAAGACGAAGACCATTTGAAATTCCAACGAGGGAGGTTTAGGATCCTCCCCTCCCCCCACACCACGGCCTAGAGTAAACCACCCCTATTATGTCAAATAAATGTTTTCACATTTGTTTAATTTTTCTGTAAAATATAAGACAACTGTTAACTATATGATCCCCCTATTGCTATATAGTTCAATGTTTTCTATAAAATATAACTATTTTGTTTAACTATAGTAAACACCTTCTCACTAATTGGACTTAAAATGTATTTGCTGTTATGAATCTTTTTTAACTTACAAATTTAAAAAACGAGTTTATAAAACGTGCTTAAGATTGAGATATAAAACTTATCGCACAGTTAATAGGCAACTTGAACTATTTTTTACCATTCAAAACATAAATAGTGCAATTGTATTTGTTTTTTAAGGCACCTCACCCGTTAGAAATTGGTTCAGAAATAACGGAGGAGTTCTATTTGCAATATTCACCATATTGTATTATAGATATAAATTAGCAGTATTAACAATATTTATTGTAAACAGGGTAACCTAAATGAATTTGATTCAATATATTTTTAATTTAAACTATAAATATTAAATTTTGTACAAAAGTATAATTTATATGTGCCGTTAGAAGTTAAATGTCAATGTGGCACACAACACCTATTGTTTTAAAAATATGTTATCCAATTGTTATATGAACTCTAAAAAACTAAACTAACTGTTTGTATGTTTGAATCAATGAATTGTTTCTAGATCTTAAAAATAAAAAAAAATAAAAAAAAAAAACCAGAAGCATAAATACCCAACTTATTATAGCTAACTTTTTAGCTTTACAACTTTTACTGCATAATTTTATTCATAAAATACTCTAAACTCATTCATATAAACATGGGGCTTTGAGCTTTGATTAGATTAGATCAGTTTGTTTTTTTAGTAGACTTGGAGTATTTTTTCACCATACTTCCTACTGTAGAGTAGATTTTCTTAGCTCATTTGCCTCTTGTATCCATGTTTACGGTCACTCCAGTTACTATTACAGTTCTAATATCTCTTCAGGTAGTATTTTTTACATATACATTTGATTCAATGTGGAATACACTGATTTCATCCTCTGTTTTATTTGTGCAGTTGCAAGGGCTTCTTCAAGCGGACGGTCCAGAACAGGCGGGTGTACACGTGTGTGGCGGACGGAGTCTGTGAGATCACCAAGGCACAGAGAAACCGATGTCAGTACTGCAGGTTCAAGAAATGCATAGAGCAAGGAATGGTCCTGCAAGGTAAACAACACGCATCAGTAATAATGACAACTTTTGTTGAGGGGGGCTCCAGCCACAAACCTGGTGTTTTGCATACTTCGCTCATAAGACTATTGAAGTTCCGCCCCTCCTCAGCGGATTATCCAAAATTATTGATTTACTGCTTATTATAAAACAAAATATTACTTAGCGATATTATAAAACAAAATATTACTTAGCGATTTCTGTGTGGAAAATGTTGATTTCCTTCATACAAAATCGGAAAAAGTAAATGTTTTGGAGTTACAAAAATAAATATTATTTGCTAATTCAAAATTAAGCCTGATGAAATTGCTATGTATCTTGTTTCTTTCTTTTATAAAACGAGTCATAATCAATGGTTCTGGATAATCTTTTAAGGAGTACAAGGGTTAAAAGTTAATATTACGGGAAAAGCTAGGTAGAAACGCAATATTTTGAGATGGAGCCTCCTCTTGACATGCAAAACACATAATGGTTAAAATCATATTGTTTTGAATTCACTCAAGTTCACTTTCAGTATGGTGCTTGAAACCCAGTCAGCATACAGTTGAAACATGTGGTTGTTTGATTAAAAGTTCCACTTATAGTTACTAGTCCTAAATTAAATTTGTAGTTGTTTTGCCAAATAACAGAAAGAGATCATTTAAAATTGTAAAACAATGTTATAAATCTTGTGTGGTAGTTATTAGTTTACCTTAAAAACTTAAACACATTTTCTGTTTCCTATTTAAAACCCCTTTTTTTGCGATTTGTCTAATAAGATCTCTGTTTTCAGCTGTACGGGAGGATAGGATGCCTGGAGGAAGGAACTCGGGGGCTGTATATAATTTATATAAGGTAAGTTATGAGAAGAACAACTTTTCTTTTAGTAAATCTTAGTTATTTGGTCAAATGTTAACTTTTTTTGGGTTAAAAAATTATTTATCACTAAAACCGTTTTACAGTAGAGACTCGATTATCCGACCTTTGGTTATCCAACTGTCCCCGTGAACGATTACAAACAATTTCCGGTCGCCTATAAAAGAAATAAATAAATAAAAATTGTTAACTTATTATTTATTACGTTTCGTGTTATCCGATGACCGGCCCCATGCACAATCAAAAGATCAATTTCCTAGAAAAAAATATAAATTTTTAACATTGTTTTTATTATTTTCCGTGTTATCCGACCTTGTTGCGGCCGGTTTAGGTCGGATAATCGAGACTCTACTGTATTATGTTTCTCCTAAAATAATCATGTTTTCCTTTATAATTATTTAAACTTTGTTTCTTTTAACAAAATTAGAGTTTTTATAGAAATAGAAATATTTTCCTTAAATTTTCTCACCGAGATATTGTATTTTATAATGTGGTTAATGGTGCTAGTTTTACAGTGTTCTCAAAAGTTCCAGGTATGGTTTACAGATGAGCCAAAGTTTCTGTGCGCATGGGATTGACACTATTAACTGCACAAAACACTTGAACCATCTTTGCACATTTACAATAACGCATCTGTTTGTAATAGAGTAATTAAGATTATTTTTAACCCTAGGTGTTGTGTTATTTTGTGTATTTGATAAAAATTCTAGTGATGTATCAAAATGTAATCTATTCTTTTAACATTACTCAGAATAAATTTAAGAAAAATCTTTTATACATAAGTATAACAAGGTTAATCAGCTTTTTAATGAGATCTAGTCAAACAAGTTTAAGCCGTAATAAAGATTGAAAAATGATTATAACATATTTGTTTGTTATTTCAGGTAAAGTACAAAAAGCATAAGAAGAACTCGCGGAATGGCCAAGTAAAGTCGCCGCAAGCAAAGATCTCTGTGACCTCAGAACACGGAATTCCGCCCCACTTGGTCAACGGGACCATACTAAAGACTGCACTCACCAACCCCAAGGAGGTAATGTAGATGTTTAGTTTAGAAATGTTAATTTTGGTCATGTAATTTCATACTTACTCCTTGATAAATAGTCTATTACCTTTGTCATAGATTAAGCTTTGAGAGATTAGTTTTCTTTCTTCTCTCTAAGGATTTGGAATTTTTGGGGTTTGAAGTAACCGACTTATGACATGGAGTGAAGGTCAGTAACTGTGCGAAACATCTACAGGAAAGCTTATATCTATATCATAAACACATCATGCATTGAGATAGTCATTGTATGAATTTTAGGTGTTTAAACGTTTTGGATTTAAATTGATAAAGCAAGTATGATTCACACAAAATTATTCAAGATACCGACGTCAAATTGAGGGTCAAAGTTGATCTTTGACATTTTTTTGCTTTGACCTTTCTAATTTGACTTATTTCTATTGACCAAATTTGACCTTTTGTAATAAGGTTGAATGGAATGAGTTGCATCGTGTTTACAAAGTAGTTCTGATAGAGAATTATGTTGGGTTTCTCCTTTTAATTTATATGTCATCTATCTTATTTTTTAACTTCTGAAAAAAATGCTTTCTTATTGAGCTTACAGTATATGACAGGAATCATACCTATAAAGTTGCTTGAAAATATTATAGTTTCACTTGAATAAGTCTAATATAATTGCCCAAAATATATCCAACAAACAGTGTAAAGACTTTTCTAGTAGTTTTGATTGGAGAAACAAACACTAAAATGTGACGGGGGCTGGTAATATAAATCTTATAATTCACACTGTTTGTTGCGTATCTCTTACAGAAGTTCTGAGAGAGGATAAATTAATTTGACTTTGTAGATTTTAATTACCAGCAACTTTACTTCCCGTTTTATATATGTTAATAGAAAAGTGACAAAACTGTATTGTATACTCTGGTTTACCTCTACTTAGAAGCCAGATTAAAAAAGAGAATAAAACTGTATATATCACACATTATAATAAAACATTCTTTCAAACACTTGCACAAAGTCAAAGTTTTACAAATGAAACAGAAGCGAATGCTAACAAAATTGCCTTGTTCTGCCAATAAAACACACAACCACTATTATAGGTAACTGTAGTTTGTCATAGTTGGCAAGCTTAAGAGAGCAGAGGTTGCGTAACATTGTGAGCGGAACGAGTGAATAAATCTAAAGTGAACAGACAAGGAAGTGGGTCTGATTTGCACTTTCTCCGCGACTTTCACCTTAGCAGACCTGTTCTCTGTTGCGTCACAACTCGCACTGCAGACTTCCAGCCTGTCCGCTTGTTATATGCAACATCATAACGATTCAAATTCATATAAATCTCTTTCTTATGTCATACAGTATGAGATATTTTATAACTATCTCACTTAACTTTGTAATCTAATTGTACAAAACTTATGATATCTATTTTCTGGACTGTTATGTATACAAAATACCCCCGCAGCAGCAAACCTGCGTACTCAGCGAATTCCCGATGCATATATATGTAACTTAATACCACATAAAGCCACATACCAAGTTTCATCAATGTACATTAATAAATAAACTATTTATGACATTTTAATTATTCTCCACAAGAATAACATGGGGATGAGTAAGCAGGTTTGCTGCTATGGGAACTATCGGGCAAACATCAATCAAATAACAATTGGGTGTTTTAGTGCTAATATCAATAGACCACAATGATATGAAGTAATATACCAAGTTTCATCAGGATAAGTTGATAAATAAACGAGATATACAATTTTTCTTATTCTCCATAAGAATAACATTGGGCAACGTACTGTGTTTAGCACTTTCAATATCTCTGTAACTATTTGATGTAGAGCAATGATCAAAACACCAAATTATGTGTCTTTTTAAGCTGATTCTAGTGGAAAAAACTAAAATTTGACGGTTTCAAAAATGATATGTATAAAACTCAAAAAACCCACTTTTGGGGTACAAATCCCCCCCAAAATACCCCTTCGGATAGGTCGATATGTCAGGTTTTCAAACTTAATGCTGCTTTACATGTTTATACCAAATTTTGTCAAAATCGGATTATTTTTACGAGAGTTATCGTGCTCACTGACACATATACAGTATACATATATATATATATATATATATATATATATATATATATATATATATATATATATACATATATATATATATATATATATACAGTTTTGAACGAATGGTGTTTTTGGCATCTGGACTTCAAAACGAAAAGTTATCATGGTCCCGGGCCTAGGTCTTACCATGCCGACTACGGTAATAGCTTCTTCCCTATAGGAGAAATTCACTAAAATGTTTGCAACTATCCTTCTTAGTCTGTTTAATTCTCTTATTTTCAATATGGTAGGATATAACACACATTTATCTCTTATCATTAAAGGTTTTCTTATCATGCAAATTCATCTTGGTAAAAAATCTTTTTTAAGCTGGTTTCAGAATATTGAATTCATTTAACGGTTATAAATATTTCAAAGCCAGCTAAAAGACTAAATTTGTTGAGCCTTTAATTATTTGACATACACAGGGGTTTTCCAATAATTTAAACCAGAAAACTCCAATTTGCCCCAATTTGTAAACATATAAGGAAATTAATTAATTTAATTGGTGATTATTTTAGAGAGATTATTTTATTAAATCAATTATTGCGGATATTTTATATAACTGAATAAAAGAAAAAAGTTTTGGGATCTTGAATCTGATACCGTCTTCAGGTGAGAGGAATACATATAACATAACAAAGTCACAAATAAACGTACTGAAATATAGACAAATTTGTTTGTCTAAAAGAGGCTGTAGTCGCAAAAGATTTACATGTAAGATCAATGTTAAGGTTTAGGTTCTGTACTGACTCAAAAGATTTTCCAAAATAATTATAACTTAATCTAATTTTAACTCACTTTTCCGGGTGTCCCAGAATCGGTTTCATGTTGAAAGTGTTAAAGAAAAATCCTATCCGAAAAGTAATTGTAAATATTAAATATTTTAAAAAGTTACTTAATTATTTGTTATCTAAATTCAACTTAATTGAAATGCCAGATATTTTTTATTTCTTAAAAAAATCATTAATGAGTGGTTTTGAATAACGTGTTGAGTGGTTTTGGATAACGTGTTGAGTGGTTTTGGATAACGTGTTGAGTGGTTTTGGATAACGTGTTGAGGGGGAACCTAATTTAGCCTTTTTGGAGGAGTAGGTATGAAATGTGAAATCTTATGGCTAAAGCAAAAATTACAGATTTTTAACAATGTTTCCACTTCTGTTATAAATTCACTGAGCATGTAGGTTTCTTGAGCGGCACGTCCTAGACATTAACCAAACTAACGTTGCATGTTGCAGGTTGTCCACCTGCGGCAGAGGCTAGACAACACTGTCAGCTCGTCCCGGGACCTCATGCTGACCCTGGATGCGGCCCTCGCCATGATACAAGTACTGATAGACTGTGATGACTTCCAGGACATTGCCACTGTCCAGGTACCTACAGCTTGCCGAAACCTTTAGTATAAGTCTGTAATGTCGAAACAAATTGCTTGCACATGAAAACAAAAGTAGTACTGTTAGAAAACGTTTTTCTAAAACCTTAAAGTATACTATTTTTATTTCTTGAGAATATTAAACACCTGCGCAACTCTATAAACACATGTGTAAGTAACCTTTTTGGTACCCGAGTTTTGATTCTCACGGCCTCTCCAGTGTCCCCTAGGTATCACTGGAGGGGATTAAACCCTCTTAATCCTATTTTAAGGCTGTTCATACAGCTTAGGCATACTGCAGTAATAATTAGTAACTAAACTTTTTAAGCCCATTAATTATAAAATATCATACTTAAATAATTGTATAAAGTATGTTATTTAGAAAGGTGTCAAAATAAACATTCAAACAGTTACAGAAGGTTGTTTCTGCAGATAATGATCAAATATAACAGATGATATAAGCCAAAATACTATATTAAGAGGGGGCACCAGGTACGGGACTTTTGGCGTTTCTACCTGCTTCTCCCATAAGGCCAATGTTAACTTTCAAGTTCAGTCCAGTAGTTATTTGTGAATATATTGTTTTAAAAAAAGGAAGGAATGTTCCACTAGTGATTATCTACCGATTTCAGTGAAAACATTTTAAAATTTGATAAAAAATAATTTTAATTTTTAGTAGACTACATTTTTTTTACAAAAAATTTACAACAGAAATTATAAAACTGACTAACACAAAACAAATTACAGGGCTGCCAAGAATTACAACCTAAACACAAAATTTACTACAAGAAAGGCAGTACTCACATTTTGGTATATTCAGCGTAATTTAAGTTGGTGGTTGTCCAGGAAAGCGTTAAATAAAAACGCTTAGTTGCTGCTGCAACTGAGCGGCCACAGGATCAGCAGTTGCAGCTGCAACTGAGCGGCCACAGGATCAGCAGTTGCAGCAGTTGCAGCTGCAACTGAGCGGCCACAGGATCAGCAGTTGCAGCTGCAACTGAGCGGCCACAGGATCAGCAGTTGCAGCAGTTGCTGCTGCAACTGAGCGGCCACAGGATCAGCAGTTGCAGCAGTTGCAGCTGCAACTGAGCGGCCACAGGATCAGCAGTTGCAGCAGTTGCTGCTGCAACTGAGCGGCCACAGGATCAGCAGTTGCAGCTGCAACTGAGCGGCCACAGGATCAGCAGTTGCAGCTGCAACTGAGCGGCCACAGGATCAGCAGTTGCAGCAGTTTCAGCTGCAACTGAGCGGCTACAGGATCAGCAGTTGCAGCAGTTTCAGCTGCAACTGAGCGGCCACAGGATCAGCAGTTGCAGCAGTTTCAGCTACAACTGAGCGGCCACAGGATCAGCAGGTGCAGCTGCAACTGAGCGGCCACAGGATCAGCAGGTGCAGCTGCAACTGAGCGGCCACAGGATCAGCAGTTGCAGCTGCAACTGAGCGGCCACAGGATCAGCAGTTGCAGCTGTAACTGAGCGGCCACAGGATCAGCAGTTGCAGCAGTTTCAGCTGCAACTGAGCGGCTGCAGGATCAGCAGTTGCAGCAGTTGCAGCTGCAACTGAGCGGCCACAGGATCAGCAGTTGCAGCTGCAACTGAGCGGCCACAGGATCCAACAGGTTGAATAAACTTCTTCTGAAGCAATATCAAACTATAAATAATCAATAAATTCTTGAAATAATGATCATATCCTAATCAACCACTACATCATATCACTTATCACAGAGTTGTGCTGACACTCTCTTTGTCCTCTCAGAACCTGGAAGAGCTACTGGAACACAAGACGGACTTGTCCGATAGACTGATGCAGATCGGTGACTCCATCGTGTACAAGTTGGTGCAGTGGACCAAGAAACTGCCGTTCTACCTGGAGCTGCCTGTGGAAGTGAGGATACCAACTGTCAATCACCTAGTTGATACGTGTGTAACATGCTTCACAAGCAGAGAATGTAGCCTTCCTTGATCTGAGATTTCAGGATCTAACCCCTTCTAGCGTTCTATTTGTAATATTAAAGTTCACCCTCTAAGAATATTTTTAAGCATTTTCAAACGGCTTCCTCCTTAAGAGTTCTCATCTGCAGTTAGAGACCATTTTAGAGTTTTGAACCATAACGGCCCCCAACCCTTAAGAGAGTAAACTTAGGTTTGAGTTACTTCTCACTACGTCATCTAAGAACTGTGCTAAAGTCAAGTTGACGGTAACAGCCCTGACGAGAGTTACATTTTATCTATAAAGCCAAACCCATCACAGGAACTTTTGAGAAAACCATAGGTCTGACATCATTGAGGATTTTGTCTGTGTGAGCAAATTGGAGGAAAAGCATTAATTTTTTTTATACAATCTCCCCTAAGGCCACGAATTAATATAAATAAAAGTTTCAAAAGTTAAAACACATTTATAATATTATAATTTTATGAGCAGTCCAATTTGATTTAATTGTAAAACTAAAATCATGTGAACAAATGAAGCTGTTATAAAAAGCTAATCATGGGATGTAACAACAACATGAAATATGCTAATCATAAAGTTGTTTAAAAAGCTAATAATTTTAAATTTATCTGCAAACTAAAACTTGGTAATCAAACTGTAAATGGTAAACATGTTATAAACCCCAATTTGACACTGAGTCTTCTTGGTTGATCGAGTGAGGAGTAACTAACTCAGAAGTTAACTTTGAGCTTTTATGTGAAAAACTCTCAAGAGCTTGTGGCAGCACCAAATGACTTTAAGCCAGACAGTACTACTCATAATTATTGCATCTAATGGCTAAAAAACATATGAAAAATGTAAATGGTTTCCTTCAAATACAAAAGCCTAAAATCTGATTTTACAGTATTCCTCTTTATTGTGAAATGAATCTCTTTTTTAAATTGTGCAAGATGAAGAATTTAATGCTGATCTTTTACTAACATATTATAGTATGCATGGTTTTCTTAAAATATTTTTGATTTGTCAAAATTGGTACGAGTACTCTGAAAAGAACAGATCAGCCGAAAACGATTACAAATATGCATTATTAGAAAATTGTTGCTGTAGATTCTACACACACAAAATTCGTATGATTAAACATTTGTATAAGATTGGTCTGTCAAGAAAATAAAGTGTTAACACATTAGTTGAAATGGTTACGTTAGTTGTTCTTAACAAAGACTAAAACTTAATCAAACTAAACTTTTAATACTTTTTGTTCTGTTATATATGAATTATCAATTACAAACGTGGCTCTTGTCATAGGTAAAGTATTTTACATGAGTGTAATGCATGATTTTTGGTTTATCATTTAGCTTATATTTTGCACAAATCTAAAACAGTTTAAACATTGAGCTTTCTTGCAAATTATTATGTTTTGTAACATTCCCTGATAATTTTTCTTCTCTTGCCATACAATATTTCCTTTATTTTTATTTTACTCTGAAAGCACCAAATATAAAATATTTTTAATTCGCAAAAGCATGTGATTCACGCATGGATGTTTTTTACTCTATCGTTTGGTATTTATACTTTTCTGTATTTCTGAATTCTGATGATGCACATTATTTTATTATTTGACCAAAAGGATTTTTATGTGATTCATTTTAATTCCAATATCACCTCATGAAATTATGTTAATGTGATTCTTAATTTTTGTATTTGTTTACTGTTAGAGTTTATTTTAGAGTTTAAATATCAATTATTTTTGCCAGACAGTCATCATTATTCAATTCATCATTTTGTTTCCATTATCACAGTAGCATTTTGACACAAACAGTTTTATTTTTTAATCGGATATGTCTATAAAGAGGTATAAAATAATATAAACCGACTGCCAGCGAAGATAGTGAAAGTTTAATCAAAGGAATATGATTTGTGATCATGAAAGGTTTTTCATTATGATGGTAAAACAAGCTTATTAAATTTAACAATCTTAGAAATATTTATTGAAGTTTAAAAAGTTGTATCTGTTCATTTTTAATTTATTTTCATTAATCAGGTTACAGAAGACATATGTAAATCCACAAAATTTAAGAATAGAATCAAAATAAATTGCATTAGATAGCTATTATCGGGGGCATGAAAGAAGACAGTTGGGCGCCAGCCAATAATAGGGTTCCAAGCTGGCACTGTTGCTATTTTGCCATAGAGAAATATCATTTGAGTGTTACGCCATCCACCTGGTGTGCAGTTTGACAATGCAGGTTGTCTAGGATTGGTTGACAGTTCTGTAAGTCATGCCCTCAACTGTCTTCTCTCCTGAGCTATGAAACAGTGTGTCACCAGTGCAGTAAAGCATTCTTTTCATGTCAGTAGTTTGCCATTGTATATCTGAGAACCAGGACCCAGTTGCCATGGGTTCATTTTTATTGTTTATATTTTCTCAGCTAAGTACCTGAATATCAGGTTGAATTTTAGGATTCTTCTCATTGGTTTTAGCGAATTTCCCCTATAGGGAAGAAGCTATTACCGTAGGTCTCATGGTAAGACTTAAGCCCGAGACCATGACAAATTTTTTTTTTAAGGTCCCAAGATGACTAAAACACTATTCGTTCAAATTTATATATATGTATATATATATATATATATATATATATATATATATATATATATATATATATATATATATATATATATATGTCCGTGAATGCGATAACTTGAGTAAAAAACGTCCGATTTTGATGAAATTTGGCTCAAATGTGTAAAGTGATATTTATGACTTTAAGTTCGAAAACCAGAAAAATCGGACTATGGGAAGGGGGGTTTATGGGGGTTTTAAATTTTCCAAAAATCAGTTTTTTGCATTTTTCACCCTAAAATTTTTGAAACACTTAATTTTGGTTTTGACCATGTTATAGAGCTTAAAAAAACAAATAATATGGTATTTTGAATTATTAACCTAGGTTAAGTGGTTGCGGAAAAAATCCAAAAAAACATGCTCATAAAATCTCCCATGTTAATCTTATGGGAAAAAGGTTTTTGGCTTTTCCTCAGTTAATTTTACTTTAAACTTCACATTTGTTTTTACCAATCACTTCAGCTCCACAAAACAATCATTTTGGTGTTTAAATTGTGATTCTACGTCCAACCGTTGCAGAGATATTCAAAGTACTAAACACAGTACGTTGTCCAATGTTATCCTTATGGAGAATAAATAAAATTTGATATCTCGATTATTTATGAATGTATATTGATGAAACTTGGTATGTGGCTTCATGTTGTACTGGTATATTGATATTTGAACAAAAAACAAATATTTTGTTGGTTGTCCCCATAGCAGCTAACCTGCATACTCAGCCCTAATGTTATTCTTATGGAGAATAAGTAAAGTTTTATATCTCCCTTAATTATTAACATAAATTAATAAAACTTAGTATGTAGCTTCACCTGGTTGAGTTAAATTGATAATTGCATAAAAACACATATTTTGTGCTCCTTGTTGCAGCAAACCTGCATACTCAGTCCTATGTTATTCTTATGAAGAATAAATAAAATGCTATAGATCATTTATTTATTAATTTATTTTTATAAAACTTGGTAAGTGCCTTTATGTGGTAGTGAGAAACATATACATTCATTGGAAATTCGCTGAGTACGCAGGTTTGCTGCGACGGGGGTATTTAGTGTCTACCACTTCCCCTCATGTTGTTTATACCAATTATAATAATATATCACCGTGGCCAAACCACTCAAGAGAGGTAAACTCGTATAAGCACAAATCAAATTCACTGAAATCTGAAGTGAATTGTGAATCTATAAAAACTGTAAACCACTCGATTGTCGAAAGTCATTTTGAAATTCATTACGTTGTAGCCCCCTGAACCATGTAAATGACAAATTGAGTTACATACCTCCGTCAGCAGTCCACAATACAGTAAACATATGTAACAGTATTCACATTATTCTGGACTGCTGACGGAGGTAACTCAATTTGTCATTGTCATAAGTCAGTGCAAAATTTTTCGTGAGAAATTAGGCAGTCAATCAAGGGTACGCAATGTGTTTCGTATCATAAACCGTATCTTAGAACATGCATTAGTCTCAGCCAGTGTCTTGTTTTAACCTGTTATGTGCTCTGCTAACACCGTTGTCCTGCGCAGGTGCACACGAAGCTGCTGACACACAAGTGGCACGAGCTGTTGGTGCTGACGACGTCGGCGTACCAAGCCATCCACGGGCCTCACAAGCAGAACCCCTCCTCCCCTGACCCCTCCTTCCTAGACTTCTCCCAGGAGGTGAGATCCTAGTAGATCTAGCGCTAAGTCGTGTATTTAGTCTCTAACAAGGTGTAAACACGGAGATGTATGGAGATGACTTTGATTGCTTGTAAAAAAGAGAGGGGAGTGAAACCCATCACAATCCTTCCTTGCTTATGCCATTGGACGAAGTTATTTCATTTCTTTTTTATTCCAAGATTTCACAGCTGATCATGTAACACCATTACGTTTCATTGATAGTTTCTTGGTTCTTTTTGTCAATAATCAGTGTATGAACAGTGGAGGGGGTAACTCTCCCCTCACCCCTTAGTTTATTAGGCGTCCATCAAGCCATCTCCCTGCAGTAGGTTGAAATGTTAAAGTTATCACCCAGAAAAATTAAAATTCCAATGTAGATAGGAAATCAGAATTTAAACCATTTTTTAAATCAGCTAAGTTCAGCGCAACCCTTAAAACTCATTTATCTGCTGGTTGAAGCTATATAACGATTTACCTGTCTATTATAAAACCATAAGCACAAATCCATTTAGAGTCAAATTTAAAAACGCACTCACTGACAGAACCTTCTATTCATTGTAGGACTTTTAAGACGTTTCTTCAACTCAATAATTTTTTAGTTTGGCCAAAATTATATTTATATAGTAACTGAAATGCAACTATTCTCTGTGTATTCACATGTAAAACAGATTTGTTGCAAATGAAGTATGTTAGTTTTAGCGTAAAGCAGTTTAAAAATGAATAGATTATAAATGAGATATATTTGTATCTTTCGACTCCAGTGGTATTTTGTCAGAGGCCAGTCCAAATACTAATCCTAAGACCCATACTGCAGTCTCTTTTATATCTATTAGATAACTACATTTTTGTATCTTACGAATTAAGGAGTAAAGAGCCAAACCCCCTAACCTGCCACAAAAAACATACTGCCTTTCTTTAACTTCTACAGTGTACTTTCAGTAGAAAAGTACTTATGAGTAACCTTCTAGCCTAAGAATCCAATTTCACTATAAATACTTTTAAAAGGTTCAAGGCTGCCCGCATGACTTTTATAGGTTTGGACCGTTGTCCTCTAACAATGTTAATAAAATTCCACTGGTGTAGACAATAAAAGTAAAAGGTCTCTGATACATAAGTCACAATTATAGATGTGTTTTATTATTCTTCATCAAAACACAAATTTTGGGTGTATCGCTAGCCTAACGGTTAGTGTCTTGGACAAGGGGTCACGGGTTCAAAGCCCTGGGTGTCCACAACAATTTCAGGGGTTTTGGCCGCTTTCCCTTAAAAAAAGCGTTTGTGTGCTCTATTAACAAAAATGCCGTTGACGTTGAAAAAATGTCTACAAAGCCTCAATAAGTATTTTGTCGCAGGTGGCAAAGAACCTTTCGATGCTCCAAACGTGTCTGACGTCTATGATGGGCCGCACGATCACGTTGGAACAGCTTCGTCAGGATGTTGGTCACATGGTGGAGAAGATCACGCACGTCACACTCATCTTCAGGAGGATCAAGTTAAGAATTGAAGAATACGTGCTTCTGAAAGTCATCATCATGCTGAATCCAGGTAAATCTCATGGTTCTCAAAGCTCTTGGTCTTTTACATTTTGAATATGAGAATTGATTTTCCTCGTATTGCCTTCTTTTCATCGAGGATACTTTCTACTGCTTACACAACACTGAAAGTTCTTTGGTGAATGAGGATAATTTATTTGTAACTAATTTTGTAACAGGCCACTTATTTTAACAGGTTTAATTCGAGCATTGATAAATTTCATCAGACGATTATTCTGTATAGGCTCGCAATTGTTAATATTTCAATGGTATTATATTTAGCTTGATATTGTATTAAATCAGGAAAGTAGGCCTCGTGCGGATCTTCGTGAAGTTGGGTATTATTGGTAAAAGTGGTTTAAACCGGTTTTTTAGGGTGGGGATGAGCGATTGACATCTGTTCTTAGGTTGTTGACTAATATCCGCTTGTGAGAATCATCTGTTACGTGCCAAACCAAAAACATTGCAACCGCGAAGTGATTGTTATGCAAATATCTTTATAGGTTAAGACTGTCCCACACATCTCGCAAACAGGCCTGAACATTCGGCCGAACATCCTCCCGAATGTTCAGTGAACATTCCGTCCTGTATTCTTGCTACCATTACACTATTGCCCAAAAAGGATGAACTAAGACGAGCGCGATAATGTACTTGGTGTGCTCGTGTATGTTCGGGATAGTTCGCCTTGCCATTATTCGTATTCGCCTGTGCTCTGTTTTTTGTCGGGTTTTTGGCACGAATCAAAGGAGACGAGCGGAAGCGAATGGTCGAGCATGGTGTTGGGAGAGCGTGTACTTGGTTAATTCGTTATGCACATTCGGTTAATTTGGTGCTAGACTCGTTGTTGCGACTCGTTCCGAACATTCGAGCGAATCATTTGGCAATAGTGTACTGGTATCAAAACGTTAGTGCAGCTCCCACACTTCTCGCGACTACTCCATAGTTCGGCCGAATGTTCAGGCGTACTTGCGTAAAGTGTTGGACAGCCTTTATTGGTTAGGTATAACACAAATTATTTGAATTTGCCTTCAATCTAGCGAGTTCGCTGCGTACATATGTTTAAAAATTAGTTTTATAGGAACAAATATTGAAATTACAAATAAACAATCAGAAAAAGAAAATACACTTTTTTAAGAGTAAAACACAGCTGATCGTACAAGAACAAATATTCAAAATATACTGCCTACAACAGTGAAACAGTTCAATGGCTTGTGTTGACGATTCCATTTGAAAATAAACTCAAGAAGCCTAATGTAATAATTATTATTTGTTAAGACATAATTTAAAATACAATACTCAAAAACATAATGAGTATATTGTCAATTATGGTTTAGATACCATATAAAGATTATCATAAAAACGTAATTACTGTACGTTCACCCAGTCAAATTTATTTATTGTACAGAGTAGCCAAATGTTTTCCGCAGGAATAGTATTATGACACATAGTATTGTGAACTTCCCCTCCAACGCTGACCCCCCCCCCCCCCCCGCTCTTCTGCTGGCACCCCCTACTCAGGCTTCATGAAGATCCGCACGAGGTCTAAGAACCATTTGTAGAGAGAAATCATAAAATAAAATTAATATTGCTTAAAAATTTATATTAAAACCAAGGATATTTAGGAGAGCCATTTTACAATTGCTTTTAAATCATAGGCAAGATGTTTTTTTGTAGTTCAAGATTGTTAAAAACAGAGAAAAAATTAATGTTTTGAGAAGGTCTCTCATTTTGTAAACTGCATGGAACAGATTGCCAAAATTAAGGAAGGCATCTAAGTCATGTTAAGGCTCAAGGAGGAATATTTGTTTATCTCACACCATCCAGTGCTACGTGCTAAAATTTAAGCATGTGACTTTCCTTTAAAGTGTCTTTCCTTACCTTTTTTCTAAATCGAAGCTCTTGTTCTACAGCTTTAAACTAATTAATTTTTGCACTAAATCCTAGAAAGTGTGTCACAACCTCTCTTCCGTACTAATAAAAGTCCCCTAAAATCTCTTTTTACAATCATAAAACCTTTTTTATCCCAACCAGAGGACATTCATTGAATGACAATGCCAATGTTATCTGTTATGTTACTCCAGCCACGAGAGGGGGAGCCAACGAGCTAGAGACCATCCAAGAGAGGTACATGAACTGCCTCAAGACCTATGTGGAGTACATGGCCCCGAGCCAACCGAGCCGCTTCCACGAGCTTCTGCTGTGCCTGCCTGAGGTCAGTTGTCAGTTGGAATTTGAGAGTCATATAGTTAAAAATGTACGAGGGTCATCCAGAAAATAAAGAACGTTTGCTTACTGCACCTAGCGCAGCTCCCCCATCACCGCCATTGCATGTGTGGCAGTCCACTCACCTCCCCACCAAAGTATGAGCCGAGTCTCGTTGCTATATGGTCACCTGTCTTATTTCTACAGCTATTCAAAATGGAGGCTGCAATCGAAAATCCCGCCAAATATGAAATACACAGTATTATTCAGTTTCTGAATGTAAAAATGTTCGGGAATATATATTTTTTTTAGAAAAACACCAAAGAAAGTTTATCGTGAAAGTGCAAACAAGACTTCAAGTCGAAAATTCAGGGGAAACAATGATGCAACCGGTTTAATGAAAGAAAATCCATTGTGAACGACGAAGTTCGGCGTGGCAGGTCATTGCTCGTTAAAGATGATTTGAAAGAGAGACATGAGGAAAACAGCTGCTAAAATCTTAGCACATTACATCAATTTAGAATCTTGTTTTTTTGCTCTTTCACCATAAAATTTCTTTGGTGTTTTCAAAAAATGTGTATGGTCTGGGCATTTTTTAACTCAGAAACAGAATAACACTGCGTATCTCATATTTGGCGGGATTTTCGTTTACCGCCGCTAATTTAAATCGCTGTAGAAATAAAACGTGTGACCGAATAGCTACGAGACTCGGCTCATACTTTGGTGGGGAGGTGAGTGGACTGCCACACATGCAATGGCGGTGATGGGGGAGCTGCGCTAGGTGCAGTAAGCAAACGTTCTTTATTTTCTGGATGACCCTCGTATAAGTTAATGTATCCTTCACTACTTGCTTTAATTCATAACAATGCATTAATGGATGACTGAAAGTCAAACCAATGCTTCGTGCTCACAAATGCTGCCAAGCATGTTCGAAGTTGCGAGAATCGCAGCAGGACGAGTAGGGGGCAAAGACCGATTCAGAACCAGCAAAGGCGCGGTGTGGACGCGTGGACGCGAGGACGTCCCCCCCCCCCCCCCGGTGCCCCCCCCCCCCGGTGCCCCCCCCCCGGTGCCCCCCCCCCCGGTGCCCCCCCCCCGGTGCCCCCCCCCCCGGTGCCCCCCCCCCCCCCCGGTGCCCCCCCCCCCGGTGCCCCCCCCCCCCCCCGGCCGCCAGCAGCACTTTTCGTGATGACCTTGAACATGAGGAAAAAACTTTCGAAAATTAATAATTAGCCTATTTATCCACCGATTCCCACGGGACTTTTTCCAGAGTGTAGGCCTATCCCCAGGGAAGCGAATGACGTAAGAACTCCATAGATCCACCATTAAACAAGGCCGCTATTAATTTATAACCGCGTTTTCCTTATGGGATCTCAGCTGTTTACCGACTGATTTTGACGAAACCTCACCACATGTCAGGCCGTGACCTAAGAAAACCATCGCTTAAAGAAAATTGAAAATCCACTGTTAAACGGGCCCGCTATTAATTTTTAAATGTGTTTTCCTTATAGGATCTCGGCTGTTTACCGACCGATGTTGATGAAACTTCACCACATGTTGGGCAGCGGCTTAAGTAAACCATCGCTTAAAGAATATTGAAAATCCACTGTTAAACGGGTCCGCTATTAATTTTCAAACGCGTTTTCCTCATGGGATCTCGGCTGCTTGCCGACCGAATTTGATGTGACTTCGTTACACGTTGTATGCCGGCTTGACTAAACCAAACTGCGAGTGGCTCCGTGGAGTCACGTGTCGAGGCGCGTGCTAGGGCCTACGTGACTGTCCCAGCCTGTTTACTCATTAGCGGCCTTCAAGATCCCCTCCGTTCTAGAAGGTTCCGGCAAGTGCGTCGCATGAGGCCTCCTCCTGACTGGAGTGCTATGTATGAGCATGTCACGTGTCGAGGCGCGTGCTAGGGCCTACGTGACTGCCCGGGGTTGTTTACTCATCAGCGGCCTTCCAGACTCCTCATCAATCCCACATTCCTCCGTTCTAGAAGGTTCCGACAAGTGTGTTGCATGAGGCCTCCTGACTGGAGTGCTCCCCGTTAGCGAAGGACCACCTCTCACGTTTCTGGAAGCTTCTAGAAGGTTCGCTGAAGCGTGCAACCTGGGTATAAAACCGAGGCAGAGCCGCGCGCGCGACCTCAGTGTTGTTCGAGACGTCACCATGAACGGAAGCGGAGTCAGCGCAGCCGAAGTGGACCAAACGATCCGCTCCTTCCTAGAGGAGCTGAACGCAATGAACGATGAGAACGCCAACGCACCGCCAGTTCAGCAGGGATGTGCGTCAAAGAAGAAAAAGCTCGATGGGTGGACTGTAAAGAGGAAGGAAGTGCCTATCGATTCCCCGGCACTGTGCTGGTCCGCTGGCGGATATCAGTACACTGTGAAGAACCCTACTAACAGCGGTAACGTACTGTTGAAGATGAATGTGTTCAAAGGAGGTCGCCCCACGTTCAGCTGCGGCTTGTACTTGGACGAGGAGCGAAACGATGAAATCTGCATATGTCTAGAGGACCTGCTATCCAGATTGCAAAACCTATGGCTGGCAAATAGCGAGACGGGAGAGTCAAGATACGACGGGATCACTAGGACCGCTACTCCTCTACCCACTTGGCGAAAGACCGATTGCATCATCTCAGGGAAAACCAAGAGGAGCGCACACTCCAAGCGCGCTACCCAGTAAACGAGAGAGCGTGGAAAATTCCACTAAGCAGTTAATAACCGAGATGCTTCTAGAACAATCCACTTGTTTACGCAGTAAAGCTTTCCATTACGTCAGCCTTCCTGGAATTGAGCGTGGAAACTTCCACTAAGCAGTTGATAACCGAGACGCTTCTAGAACAATCCACTTGTTTACGCAGTAAAGCTTTCCATTACATCACCCTTCCTGGAATTGAGCGATTAACTATGCCATCATGTTGTTGATACGCGTGAGTCGGCACGTAGACACCGCCAATAAAAGGCGACTCGGTGGCGAGAGCCGGTCATTCTGCATCCAGCCGCTGCGCCATGCTCAACACGGACCAGAAGATGGACCTCAGGACAGCCCTCAACAGCTGCAAGGCCGCGGGTTACACTCGCATCGCGGATCTGCGGGACAACGCGGTGTACCCGATTCGCTCATTCGAGCGGGTAGATACACCGTACGGCGAGGCGGTGATGGCCACCTTGGAGGGCCTCGTCGGCGACGACCCGATCCGGATCTACATGCCTCGACGGTTCCTCACGGTCCTGGACGACAACGCCATCTCCCAGTACAACGTTGGCGTGGGGCCGAGGACGAGCCTTGTAAAGAGGAGCGGCCCTCCTGGCAGCAAATCTCCTTTCTTGGAATTTGTATAAAATAAACGGTATTTCCTATTCCCTTATTTCCTTCCAAAATTGAAAAATAATATCAAATAAAAAAGAGCAAGAAAAGAACCTTTAGTTACAAGAGCCGAGGTGGCGGTGCACGGCGGTCAGTAGACGCCATGGACTTGAGGTGGAAACACCCGTTCACCGCCATCGTGGCCGGGCCTTCGGGCAGCGGCAAGTCGCACTTCGTGGCTCGCTTCATAGAGCACGCCGACCGCATGTGCGATACGCGGTTCGCCCGCATCACTTGGCACTATGGCAGTGGCGGTGGCAAGAGCCGTGCGGACTCTGCCGTGCGCTACGTAGCCGGCCTGCCAGACCTGGACGACTATGACGGTAGCGAGCCTGCCCTGGTCATCGTAGATGACATGATGCGTGAGGCTGGCCCCGGCGTGGCGGACCTGTTCACCAAGGGCTCGCACCACCGCAACATGAGCGTGTTCTTCATCACGCAAAACCTGTTTCACCAGGGCAGGGGCCAGCGCGACATATCGCTGAACGCCCACTACATAGTGTGCTTCAAGAATCCCAGGGACCGCGCTCAGATCAAACACCTGGCCCGTCAAGTATACCCGGAAAACCCCAAATTCGTGGAGGAGGCTTACGCGGACGCCACGCGTGATCCGCACGCCTACCTGCTCATAGACTTGAAACAGTCCACGCCTGAAGAGATGCGCGTACGTTCAACCATTTTCCCAGACGATCCGGTGAACTACGTGTACCTGCCCAAGAAGAAGTGATAAATAGGCCGAGCGCGCGCCAGCGTCAGTCATCATGTCACACCGCGTGAAGAAGGACGCGGCGCTGCTGAGGGCCCTAATACACGCTACGCCCAAAGAACGCAAGGCCCTGTTAAAAGTGTGCGACAAGAGTCGCATCAAGTCGTTGTGCGAGTGCGCGTATAACGTGCTACGCGGAAACGTACCGCTTTCTCCCTGCCTCAAACGCAAATTGAGCAAACACAAACAGGCGCTCAGACGGCTGGTGAAACGCGGCGAGGGTTGGACCAAGAAGCGACACTACCTCGTCCAACGGGGCGGAGGGATCCTCCTACCTCTGCTGTTGAACGCTGTTCTGCCCGTTCTAGCGCAGAAGCTAATCGGACATGGAGTACGCTAGGAAAATGGTGGTTGTACCGCAGGAGCTCATCGAGAGATTGCGAGAAGGACCGGGACCAGGGCCGGAGCCAAGAGGAGGAGCAGGTAGCGCCAATAAGCCAGCCAGCCTGGACGCTGAGATGCATCGCATATTGAGCGACAAGCGGCTGGACGATACGGAGAAATGGAAACAATATCAGCAGGTGTTACAGCGGTTCCTGCACTTTTCCGCGGCTAAACGTCAACCCATAGGTCTGTCAATCATCGAGGGTGAGCAGAGGGAGGAGGAGGAAGCGGCGGGAGGTCCGAGTCAGATGAAGCACGAGTCTAGCGCCTCGGCGGAGGAGGACATTGTGGAATCGTTCTCAAAAATCTACAGGTCGGTGGCGCGCAACTTGTTGCGATTCATGACCCGTCAAGGCAGCCCCATCTCCTGGGACGCCAGTGGGGCGGTGTACGTGGACAAGGTGAAGATCCCCGATTCCAATATAGTGGACATCGCGCACAGCATAGTGAGAGCGCGAAGGGCGGACCGATTGCCTACCGGCTGGCATCAAGTGATGGTCGCCTTGAAGGACATGAACGTGCCCAAAGAATACGTGAGCAATCCCACGGCGTTGCGTTACCTAGGCGTGGGACTGGACTCGGCATCGAGCCCCTGGGGAGACACGACGACAGCCTCGTCGACACCCCTCTCACCGAGGTTGACGCCGATACTGGACCGCTTGAGACCGCGGCCCCCAGCGGCCCGAAGAAGGATAATAACCGAGGAACCCGACCGGGAATCGTCATTGGACAACTGGGAGCCGTTCACACCGTAATGGAGAAGTTGTACTACGACCCGAGCCAGCCCGGTTCCCTCGGCGGGGTGGCCGCCCTGGCCAGAGCCGCGCGCCTACCGAAACGTCGGGTAGCCGACTGGCTGCGCGCCCAGGACACCTACACGCTGCACAAGCCTGCGCGCAAGCGGTTTCCCCGCAACCGCTACGCCGTGTTCGGGCCCCGGGAGCTGTGGCAGGCGGACCTGAACGACATGCGCGGCCTGAGCCGGTACAACGACGGAGTCAACTACCTGCTGACTGTGATAGACGTGTTCAGTAAGCGGCTGTTCGCGGTACCGCTGAAGAGGAAAAGCGGGCCTGAGGTGGCTGCTGCGTTCGAGAGGATATTCGCTGAGGCGACTCCCCGCTGCCTACAGACCGACAAGGGGACGGAGTTCACCGGGGCCGCGACCAAGCGAGTGTTCAAGAGTCACGGTGTCAACTACTTCACCACGCAGAACCCCGACGTGAAGGCGGCGGTGGTGGAGCGAGTCAACCGCACGCTCAAGACCCGCATGTGGCGCTACCTGACCTACAAGAACATGTATCGCTACGTGGACGTGTTGGACAGGCTTGTGGACGCCTACAACCGCAGTCCGCACAGGAGCCTGGGTGGCCTACGACCCGTGGACGCGGACAGCGGCGATGGTCAAACGGTGTACAAGGTGTGGCGTCACATGTATGGAAAGGCGATTCGGCGACACAAGCCCAGGTTCGAGCCGGGCGACACGGTGCGCATAGCCAAGGAGAAGGGCACGTTCGCCAAAGGTTACGAGACCAACTGGAGTAAGGAGCTGTTCGTGGTGGACCACGTATACGGGTCGCATCCTCTGCCATTGTACGTGCTGCGCGACCTGAACGGGACGCCGCTGGAAGGGCGCTTCTACGAGCACGAGATGCAAAAGGTGACGATCGCCCCGGATCGCCTGTATCAAATAGATAAAATACTGGACACTAAAGGGCGAGGCTCCAGTAAGCGCTACCTAGTCAAGTGGGCCGGTTACGGAGAGGACTTCAATTCGTGGGTACCCGCAGCGGACGTGCAACAGCTGCGATGACGAGGCACGACCAGTTTTACCTGACGTTGCCCAGTAACAGTTCAATGAATTACTATCCCAACAACATGGTGACAAACTACACGACCCATCTACCCTCGACCGTTGATCTGTCAGACGGCGAGTGGGAGGTCGCTCTGGCGGAGGCGCACTACCCCTTCTCTTTTCTGACCGTCGGTGAGGGAACCTACATCAAACTAGTGCTGGGAATGAGGGACTCGAAAGGCGGGTTGGCCGTGGTGGACAAGTTGTTAATCAAAGTGGAGCCGGGCAATTACAGTAGTACCGAGGAACTCGTAGACGCAATCAACAACCACCCTCAAATGAAGAGTAACCTGTGCGCCTTCTCGTATGACGAGAGGTCCTCCAGGGTGGAATTGATGTCGACGTCTTCAGCCGTTCAGAGCCTCAAACTGAGCCCCGGTTTGGCGCTACAGTTTGGCTACGAGGTGGATACGGATATCGTCAAGCGTCACAGGTCCGTGAGGCCGGCTAACCTCTTCGCCGGTCTGCCATCACACATGTACGTGTATTGCGACCTGGTGGAACCCCAACTGGTGGGCGACGCTGTGGCGCCACTACTGAAGATCCTCAACATCGACATCAGGAATTACACGTACGGTGCCAACACGACAGTGTATATAATAGACCCGCACTACGTGCCGGTGATTAAAACCTCATTCGAGAGCGTGGAAATCGATTTAAGGGACAACCAAGGGCGACACTTGCCATTCCACTTCGGGACTACGTGCATGAAGCTTCATTTCAGGAAAGAGAGGCAGCGGCAATGAATCCGAGCGATCCCTATCTGGCGTATTACCGCCACCAGCAGGCGGGCCATGGCGTATCCTCCGTATTCAGAGGAGCCGCTTTCCAACGCGGACACGGCATCGGCAGTTTCCTAGGCGGGCTGATGCGGACAGTGGTCCCGTTGATCAGATCCGGCGCATCGGCGCTGGGCAAGGAGGCGCTGAGGTCCGGTGTGGGCTTCTTGGGCGACGTGGCGGCGGGCACAGCCAACCCCCGAGTCGCAGCCAACGCCCGACTCAGACAGTTTACCGGGTCGCTGAAACGTAAGGCCGATGAAAAACTGGATCGCGTGCTGAGCGGTGGTGGCGCCTATAAGAGGAGGCGTGTACAGCAGGTTACTCCTCAGTCTCTGGCGAAACTCCTCGGAGCGAGGAAGAAGAGCGCTGCGCCCAAGAGGAAGCCCGCAAAACGTGTCGCTAAGAAGAGGAGAAGCAAGAAGAGCGAGAGTACCGTGAAGGACATTTTTGGATAATGGCGTTTCTACATCAGAAGTCGTGCGAGTGTGTCAAGACCGAGTTGGACCTGTTCTCGCTACCGCCCACGCAGACCAGTATAGAGAGCGGTAAATGGGTGCAGTACAAGCCCATCTCCTCCCTGACAGACGACTCGCCCGTGGAGTTCATAGTTCCGGGCCACGGGGACGAGTACACGGATCTGTCACAGACGCTACTGCATGTGAAGGCTACCATTAGAACGGCTAGCGGAGGCGCTGTAACGGGTGATCAAGCGATAAAAGAGGTGGGTCCGATTAACAACTGGCTGCACTCGCTGTTCAGTCAAGTGGACCTGTATCTGAACAACAAACTGGTGTCTCCTCAGAACAACACGTACGCCTATCGCGCCTACCTGGAGAACCTGTTGTCCTATGGCGGTGATGCCAAGACATCGCACCTCACCGCGGAGTTGTTCTACGAGGACTATGCCGGGTACATGGACAATACTGAGGAGGATAATGCCGGGCTCAAGAACCGGAGGGAGTTTGTCAAGGCCAGCCGGTACGCGGACATGGTCGGACATCTGCACGTCGACCTGTGCAACCAGGAGAAGTTCATGTTAAACGGCGTGGAGATGCGCTTTCGCCTGATCAGGTCAAAGAACTCATTCTCCATCATGTCCAAAACCGTGACAGACTACAAAGTGGACATCGCCGAAGTCAACCTGTTCATGCGCCGCTGTAAGATCAACCCGAGCGTGCTGTTGGCTCACAGCAGGACGCTGGAGTCGGGTACAGCCAAATATCCCATTACGCGCGTGGAAGTGAAATCCTTCACGCTACCCTCCGGTATCAGCAGCAAGACTCTGGACAGTGTGTTTCTGGGACAACTGCCGAAACGCGTTATAGTTGGCCTGGTCAGCAATCAGGCGTTCAACGGGGACTACAAGAAGAACCCGTTCAACTTCACCCACAGCCACGTGAACTTCTTCGCGCTGTACATAGACGGTGAGCAAGTGCCATGTAAGCCGCTTCAACCGGATTACACGTTCGGTAAGGAGTTGTGCGTGCTCGCCTACCACACGCTGTACACCGGCACCGGCATCAATTTCTCAGACTGCGGTAACGAAGTCAGTCGCAACGAGTACCCCTACGGATACTGCCTGATGGCGTTTGATCTGACGCCCGATATGGCGGCCTCTCAATCCAGCCACTGGAACCTGGTGCGCAACGGTAACCTGCGCATAGAGATTGGGTTCTCCGAAGCCTTGGCGGAGGCGTTCAACTGCATAGTGTACGCCGAGTTGGACAACGTCGTGGAGGTGGACCGTCATCGCAACGTCACAGTCGACTTTGGCGGGTAAACGAGTTGCCGCGCGCTCAAGGTCACCGCGCGCGCGCACCGTTAGGTTTTGGCGGGTAAACGAGTTGCCGCGCGCTCAAGGTCACCGCGGACCGTTAGGTGATGGCGGCGCGCGCGCACCCAAGGTTAACCCGCTAGGCGCGCTCCCGCCAGCGCTCAGTCGAGTTCAGTCAGCCGTACGGGATGGACGTGCCGCCACCGATCTACATCGAGCCGCCGCCAGCGCGCTGTCATCACGGAAGCGTGGTGATGGATATGCAGTGTTTTAAAGACAGTGATAATGACTTTCTACTGAAAGAGGTTTGCGTGGTGGACGTGACTACCGGCACGCTGCTCCTACATCACATCGCCCGCCCGCCCTTCAGTAAGGACCTCCTGACTTCCGAGAAACAGCGCGAGAGCGTCTGGGTCACTCGCCACTGCCACGGCTTGGAGTGGGACCAGGGGGACATCGCGTACGTCGCCCTGCTGGACAAGCTGCGCTCCTGCCTCATCCACCGTCCCCTGGTCTACGTCAAAGGATCGCAGAAGAGGGACTTTGTACAACGCCATCTCATAACCGAGCCCGCCGCCACCACCGCTCAGGACATGGAGGATCTGGGCTGCGGGTCGCTCAACGGTGCGCCCACCTACCGGACCCTGCGCTGTCGCCACCATAAGAGCTCCCACAACCGTTGCGCCCTTCATAACTGCATAGTATTGCGAGACTGGCTCGTGGCTAACGACAGTCCAGACCCGTCCACCTCGAGCTGCCTGTGCTGCTTCCGCCCACGATGAATACCGTCCAGATCAGAGAATGCCTGGCGAAGATCCCCGGACTGAGGAACGTCGCGGTCTACGCCTCTGACCAACTACCGGACGCGCCAGTCAAGCCTCTGACCGCCATCGTGTCCAACACGGTAGCACACACCGAGGGAGGCGAACACTGGGTGGCGTTTTACTGCTCGGAAGAGGACAGACTCGAGTACCTGGACAGCTACGGGAGGCCGCCATACCAGACCGACTTTCAAAGGTTCCTGAGGCGCAATCCTCATCACCGCCACTACGTCTACAACAGGTATCGGCTCCAGGGCTACGATACTTCTGTTTGCGGCTACTACTGCCTCACTTACCTGTACTGCCGGGCTGTTCTCCGCACGTCACTCAGCGACTACGTCCAGCTCTTCGACTTCACCGCTCCCGCTGTCAACGACGCTCTGGTCCGCAGGCTCTTCCACTCCATATTCGCTTAAAACTAGTTTGTAAGGTTTTTGTAGTATGTAACCTTATTACTGTACAATACATGCCTCATAATGATAAAGCTTGTGTTTTCATTTCTCCTTTCTCCTTACTAAATTTTAAAAATAAATTAGCAAAACTGAGGCAGCGGGGCTGGACCTCAGGTTTATATACCAGCGGCGCGTGTCACTGGCTGAGCCCCCGCCAAGCGGCAGTGAAGGCCGCCAAAGAGGGCGCGCCACAAGACCCCTCGGGCATCAGCAAACCACTTAGCAACTCAAGGGTGCAACCTCGAGCGTCAGCAAGCCGCTGAGCAATTCAAGGGTGCAACCTCGAGCGTCAGCAGACCGCTGAGTAATTCCTTCCTGGGCAACTCCTTCAGGGCCGTCCCCCGACACGCGCCGCCAACCGCTCCCGGTTGGCGGGGGCTTTTTTAAGCTGCACGGCTCGGGCCAAACGGCCCATAACGCCTTTCTCACACACTTTAAGCCTAACGGCTTTTGAGTGAGCAAAGGGGAGGAAATAAACAACTCAGGTTCGTGCTGTACATAAAGCTATTATATTTTCTTACAAATACTATTTACAAGTTTTTCTTAAAATTAATATTTAAAACTAAACAGGGAATTCCTCTTCCTCGTCTTCGTCCTGGCGCTCCTCCTCCTCCTCACCGTCCACCTCCATCCGCTGAGGTCGATCTCCTCCTCTCCTGGCTGGCGGTAGTGGCGGGACGTCCTTGTGTCCCCACGGCAGAGTGTGGATGCCGTCGGGGAGGACGCACCGCTTGTCGTCAGTCGGGCTGAGGCTCAGCTTGTCCACTTCCACGGTGTAGACCCGGTGCAAGTGAGACTGGAAGCGGACGTTGGTGGTGCGCTTTTGGACCCCGTCAAACAGGCACTCTCTGTAGTCGTCGGGGGTGAGGACGTTCTTGACAACGCCCTTCGCCACCCCCTTGGCCCGCTTGAGAGCCTTGCTGCCGCCTGTCGCCGCGTCCTCGATGTCCATAAAGTATAATTTGGACCGCAGGCCGAGGTACTCGAATAAGGACAGACCGTTGCACTCGTCCTTAAACTTTCCGATGACCTTGGCGTTGACGGGGCTGTAGCAGGGGTGGGACCTCGGATATCCGCTGGTGTCGAAATCGTCCAGGTGTTCCTTCATCTCTGCGTAGACGTCCTGGGACACGATGTCAAAGACGAAGCTGTCCGTGTCCATGTAGTCCACGGTGAGGCGGTCACCGTAGCGCTCCTTCATCTTGTGCAGGAACTCGTACATGAGCCACTTGCTCAGCTCCAGGACTGTCATGCCTACGTAGACGGGCTTGTCCAACACGATGTTGACCTTGGACAGATGCACCAGGGCCACGTCCTCCGTGTAGTACGTCCGGTCCAGGAAGTTGGATCTGGCGACGTACTTGGAAAACTTCTCCGGGGTGCACACCAGCTTCACGTTGAGGCGCTTCCGTACATTCTCGATGGTCTTGCCGAAGACCGCGTTGTTCATGAGCTTGAAGAAGTCCTGTTCGAACTTCGTCCTGGCCCTCTTCCGCAGCTCCGTGTTCATCAGGATGTACGGTTCCAACCACCGCGACTGGCGAAACGAGATCGCCCGATGCACCGCGACCAGCTCCAATCCGTTTTGCAGCGCCTGCTGCAAGACCCTGTAGTGACAGATGTAGTGCGTCTTGTCGTCCAGGGTCGTCAACAGTTTGGGGAACTTCCCTGTCGGCGAGCGCTTCGTCTCGCAGCAGTAGGGAAGGTCCTTGTGCAGGTCGTGTAGGCGCGCGGGGTAGTGGAGGTCCACCTCCAAGATGTAGCCTCGATCGGCCTCCGCGTCCAGCGCCGCGACGTCCAACGCCTGGATTTCCTCTCGGCTGAGCCACTCGAAGTCTCCGGTCGGCAGGCGCTGGGACATGGCCCAGCCGTAGAGGTTGTTGGCGTCCAGGTACAGGAGGAAGCGCGTGGGCTCGTCCGGGCGGTAGTCCGGGCACCTGTCGTGGTTGGCCTTGGCGTAGCGGGTGATGGCCTGTGAGATGCCTCCTCGGATCCCCTGCTCCACGAACAGGTACATGTCAAAGTCCTGCAGCGTGTCCAGCTCCACACCGCAGGTCTTGAGCATCACGTCCCACGCGTAGGACGGCAGGGTGTAATAGTGGGCGGGGTCCAGCCCGTACTCTGCCAACGAGGTGTCGCGGAACTGCTCAAAGACATCGGTGAGCAGGGCGATGTCGCACCGCAGGTACTTGTCGGCATAGTCCTTGAGGTTGTGACACTCGAAGGCTCGCCACACGTTGAGGGCGTGCTCGTACTCCTCGTCCTTGATGTCCTCCAGGGTCATGGAGTTCCTGAACGCCTCCTTGGGCGGCAACTCCCTGGTCCTGTACAGCGTGTCGTAGGACGTCACGAAGTCGTAGGGGAACACGCCCTTCCTGCGCACCAGGTCGAACAGCCGGTCGTCGGGGAAGCGCTTCCTCGTCTCACGCATCCTGTCCGTGGGGAGTCCCGCCGCCAGGTTGGCCAGGCTCATGGACAGGAACCTGTAGGTGTCCAGGAAGCGCACCGCGAAACTGCTCTGACGTTGGTTGTCCCCAGGCTGGCCAAAGTGGAATCGCTTGGTAAAAGCGATGTACCGCTCCTCCGTGTGGGCCAACACGTCCACGTCGCCGGGGTCGATGGCCAGCTCGCGCACTACGAAGTGGGCGTCGTAGTTGGACAGGTTGTGGAAGTAGCAGTTGATGTGTCGCTGCTCCCGGTACCTGAGGTTGCACGAGCGGTGGGCGGCTCCTCGGAACTCGTAGGGCGGGGCGTGATTGTGGTCCCGCACCTTGACGTCCTGGTCCGTGAACTCCTTCCCGCAGAGGTAGCAGTGAGTCGCTGCCAGGTACTCGTCCATCTCCTGCCGGGTCAGAGAAGGGTGCAGAGCTCTCATGCTGAATAGGAACTCCCACAGCGCCAACACGTCCATCTTGAGCCTCTCCATGAAGACCTTGGACGTGTCAGCCCCGAAGTAGACGCGGGGCTCGAACTCCTCCAGGCCGAGCGAGTCCACGATCTGGTAAGCGAAGGCGTACGGGACGTGCAGTTGCAGGGGCCTCGTGCCGGGCGGCGCTTCCGCAGGGTCAGCGGCGACGGGCTGCAGAGCACACTCAAAGTCGGCGTAGACGCAAAAGCGCTCGCGCCGAGTGTACTCGGGGTGGGCGAAGCGGATCTGCTGCTTCTTCGGTAAGTCCAAGCGGAGGGGAGCCTTGGCGGTGCAGTATCGCATGTGCTCCTCCAGACGCTCGGCACCGGACAGCTGCAGCTTGTTGGGCCGGTTGTCGAAGTAGGCGAAGCATCGCTTACACACGTGGATGGCGTGGCCGTAAGACGTCAGCTGGTGTCGCACTAGCCTACTCATGTTTGTGATGTAGGCGTAGTGACTGTCCCCGCCGGTGGTCACGTACAGCAAGTCCCGGTGATCCTCCAACTCCCGCTTGCAGATCTTCAGCGGGAACACGCGGTCCTGGAACTTTGGCGATCCGTCGGGGCGTCTCCCCACCATGGCGCGCTCGATCCCGTACACGTTGACGCTGATGGCGTTCCTCCTCTCGAAGACCTTGATGTCCTTCACGGCCACGGGGAAGCGTAGGCCGACCCAGTCGTAGCGTGCCATGACGTCCGGTGTGTACGATGCGGGCCTCTCCGGGTGTTGCGCGACGAACTTGGCCAGGACGGCATACGCGAAACACATGTCATCGACGTTTTGCACGTTGATAACGGCGTGCGTGTCGCAGATGGTCCTGGGAAGCTGGACGAACCGAGCTCCGCGTTCTCCCAACGGGGTGTAGAGGTTGACGCGGATCTCCAGGTCGCGTATCCGGAGATAGCTCCACCCGCTGCCCACTAGCAGGCACTGCTCCTTCTCTTCCTCCAACTTGTGGAAGGACGCTGACAGGAAGTCCTCCAAGTTGGACGCGGCGGTGAGAGGCACGTTCTTCGTCTTGAAGGCCCGCAGACAGGTGGCTCCGTGAACGTTGGCGAATTCACATTCCAGGAACATGTTGACCTTGATGTTAGGGTGTCGAGTCCTGACGTCGGCCAACAGTTCCAGGACGCTGTCGAACAGCAGCACCAGCGCGTCCTCCACGGTCAAGAAGTCCTCCATGGGCCGGGACAGGCCGAAGGTCAGGAGGCGTCCGCGGAACCCTCGTTGAATGGTGCGGAACGTGGGTAGTCCGCCACCACCCACCATCCCGTCAGGTGCCGTACTTGGTCCGGGCTGGGGCTCGCGGCTGGGTCCGGGCTGGGGCTCGCGGCTGGGTCCGGGCTGGGGCTCGCGGCTGGGCCGGGGCTCGGGTGACAGAACGGGCAGGCGCGGCATCTCGTCCACAACGAGGTTCCTCACGACGGGGCAGTTGTGGGCCTCGTGCTGGTCCCGGTTGTAGCGCCGGGTGAAGCCTCGGTCGCAGTAGGCGCACGTGAACCTCATGCCGCGGTGGACGCTCTCCATGTGCCGCTGGAGATAAGCGGCCCTGCGGAAAAGGGCGCCGCAATCGGGACAGCGGACCTCGTTGGCGTGCACCAGCTGCACGTGACGCCGGAGCAGGTCCCCGCGGGAGAATCGCCGCCCGCACGCGTCGCACTCGGGCCGTGGGTCTCTGAAGGGTGGTGTTGCGGAGGAGGAGGAGGAAGTTGAAGCAGACGGGCTCGCACCGTGGACCGCTTCCATATGGTGGCGAAGATCCTCGGGACCCGCCAGGGCGACGGAGCACAACGGGCACGGATGGCCTGCGAACAGGAAAAACAAGTCCTATTAGTGACCCCGATAAACACGAAGGTGAGGAACTGACAACCTCTTCCTCATCTCAATCGCCAGTTTGAGGCTGGTAAAAACAAGGGTGAGGAATTGTATAGAGGCTTGGCGACCTCTTCCTCATCTCAATCGCCAGTTTGAGCCCAGTAATACAAGGTGAGGAACTGAACAGAGGCTGACAGCCCCTTGTTTACTACTTAAATCTGTTTACTCGGCTAAAGCCGTTTACTCTCTCGAAAACAAGTCATTAGTACTGGTTTCTTGTTTAATGTAAAAACCGTGCCTAGCGCTTGATCGTGAGGAACTGCATAGAGGACTGGCGACCTCTTCCTCATCTCAATCGCCAGTTTGAGCCCAGTAATACAAGGGTGAGGAATTGCATAGAGGCCTGACGACCTCTTCCTCATCTCGAACGCCAGTTTGAGCCCAGTAATACAAGGGTGAGGAACTGAACAGAAGCTGGCAGCCCCTTGTTTACTACTTGAATCTATTTACTCAGCTAAAGCCGTTTACTCTCTCTCAAAAACAAGTCATTAGTACTGACGGTTTCTTGTTTAATGTAAAAACCGTACCTGGCGCTTGGTCGTGAGGAGTGGGAGGATGAACTGCTGTGAGGTGGCGTCGCAGGCTGTCGCTTCGCCCGAAGCGTCTCCCGCAGACGTTGCAGTCGAAATGGCGGTCCCTGTGAGCAGCTGCCATGTGGCGAGCCAGGTTTCCAGCGAAGACGCGACCGCAGACCTCACACATACGAGGAACAGCCATCTGCAACATCGGGTATCTATACTCTCCACCCACCACAAAGGCTTGGAAAGCAAAAACCTAATTTTATTTCCCTCAAAAAATTTTAGAAGAGTGGAAATGAATCTATTTTTAAATTTTTAAAGTTTGACTCATTAATTTTAATCGTTATAAAACATAACTGTTCTAAGGTCATTACAAATCCACTCGTCTCCATCTGAAAAGAAACAACGACAAGGCTCAGTGTACTGGGATATGTAAAAGTTTAAATATTAATGTTAGATAATTATTTCGCTCAAACATTTAACGAATCGTTTTCCCTAAAACATAATGCGAATTATTCAACTTCTATTAATGGGCCAGACCTCTCTTTACACATTATGACTTCAAAATTGCTGAACGATCATACCTTAAATGAGAATCTTATTATAAAGGGAAATGTAATAGTCTTCCACACTACAACTTATAAGAGCTACATATACTTACGTTTAAAAAATCTCGGAATATGGTTCAGTAAAGACTAGCACAGCACTGAAGTAGAACATCTACATACACTGAGCTCCAAACACAAACTGAATGAAGGAAGCAATGACAATCACTGAAGTAACATAGCTACGTACCGTACAGTAAGCGGTGAAAGTAGTAAACAATTCTCGGAACCGCTAATGAGTATCAGGCTGGGAGAGTCACGTAGGCCCTAGCACGCGCTTCGCCACGTGACATGCTCATACATAGCACTCCAGTCAGGAGGAGGCCTCATGCGACGCACTTGCCGGAACCTTCTAGAACGGAGGGGATCTTGAAGGCCGCTAATGAGTAAACAGGCTGGGACAGTCACGTAGGCCCTAGCACGCGCCTCGACACGTGACTCCACGGAGCCACTCGCAGTTTGGTTTAGTCAAGCCGGCATACAACGTGTAACGAAGTCACATCAAATTCGGTCGGCAAGCAGCCGAGATCCCATGAGGAAAACGCGTTTGAAAATTAATAGCGGGCCCGTTTAACAGTGGATTTTCAATATTCTTTAAGCGATGGTTTACTTAAGCCGCTGCCCAACATGTGGTGAAGTTTCATCAACATCGGTCGGTAAACAGCCGAGATCCTATAAGGAAAACACATTTAAAAATTAATAGCGGGCCCGTTTAACAGTGGATTTTCAATTTTCTTTAAGCGATGGTTTTCTTAGGTCACGGCCTGACATGTGGTGAGGTTTCGTCAAAATCAGTCGGTAAACAGCTGAGATCCCATAAGGAAAACGCGGTTATAAATTAATAGCGGCCTTGTTTAATGGTGGATCTATGGGGTTCTTACGTCATTCGCTTCCCTGGGGATAGGCCTACACTCTGGAAAAAGTCCCGTGGGAATCGGTGGATAAATAGGCTAATTATTAATTTTCGAAAGTTTTTTCCTCATGTTCAAGGTCATCACGAAAAGTGCTGCTGGCGGCCGGGGGGGGGGGGGCACGGGGGGGGAGGGGGGGGCACGGGGGGGGGGAGGGGGGGGGGCACCGGGGGGGGGTCACCGGGGGGGGGGGGGGGGACGTCCTCGCGTCCACGCGTCCACACCGCGCCTTTGCTGGTTCTGAATCGGTCTTTGCCCCCTACTAGGACGTCTTCCCTCCCCCCACACCCATCTACAACAGTCTTTCCATCCCCCTAAAGTCTATGGAACCGGAACTCTGGGTGATTCTCGCAACTTCAGGAGTTCTCGCAGCGTTCAAGTGCAATCGACCAATAACAGAGCAAATGGTTTTGTACCTGTAAGATTGAAGTGCTGGAACCATGTTGACAAAATACGTTGTAATGATGTACTGGTGTTGACAACCTTTTAAATTAGAGTATGACCATGATGAATTAATGGAAAATTACGAAAGAGGCTTACATTAAGATTACAAAATTATAATAAACTAGTGGCTTGAAGGGGCCATAGCCCCTAACCTTGCTCCAACACTCCAATCTCTTTACTCTTTAAATGCTGAGTAAATCAGTGTAAGTAGGAACATATATCAGTTCGTAAACAAAGTAGACACTTAATCACATGTTTAATGTAAACAAATGAGACGTTTTAAAATCCCATGCTTTTCTTATGGGGGGTATTTTACGTTATTTCTCGTTTGCTGATTACTTTTTATAAATACTGCTATTTTTCCCGTGTCCCTGGGACCTTTAATTTAAGCCGTCTCCCATCACCCTGCGATCAGCCAAGCTCCCGCAATTTTGACTTAAAAATTTCGCTTACAGAATTATATATAAAGATATTGGTTCATTTAAATTATTTTGTCATATAAAACTTATCTTGCACCCAAATTTAATCAGTTTGAAATTGGAAAATAAACCATTCTTTAAAGTTTTACTTAAATTCTGAGATCTTGAGGCTACAATTCTAAACACTTTTAAGTTAACATTAAGTTAGTTACATCCGATCACTTTACAAGGTGTTACAGTTGTCTGTTTGTTGTGCAGGTCCAGACGGCAGCGTCACTCCTCCTCGAGAGCAAGATGTTCTACGTTCCGTTCCTGCTAAACTCTGCTATTCAGAGATAGTAGAGACAGGCACCCAAACACCTCATTGCAGTTACCATTTGTTTTTTCCTAGTTAAGTTTTATAACTTCCTAAATTGTCGAAGGAAAACTCGTAACGGAAGGATTCGTTCCATTGTCAAAGTGATCGGTTGCTCGGCTGGTGTGTTCGTAATGAGAACTCGTATAAACTGTACGGACGGAATGGATAGTTTTCGCACGAACCGCGCACGAATAAGGCTTCAAGACTGACTTTTTTAACATAAATTCTAATTCCATTAGATCTTGAATACGAAAGATCTCGCCTTGGGAGCATCAACGCACAGATCAAGATAATTACATAGCTCGGTCGACTGGATATTTTTAAACTTAGCCGCCGTTTTGTTTTGTGTTATTTGTAATGATTTTATGTGATTTTTATACAAGTCAATTCCTAAAGTATGTGTTACCATTTTTAAACACCATTAGTCCATTATCACATCGTTTCATCGTTAGTTTCATCGTGAAATTTCTATAGAACCTGATGCCATGTCGGTCATAGTCGCAACAAGTTACCAACGAGCCTGCTCGGACTCATGTTCCTGACCGTGTTTCTAGGCTCACGTCGTTGTACATATGTAACCAGAAGGTAGCGGGCTCCTCTTCATGGCCTCTTTACTTTAATCACCACAAATTATAGCACACAAATCAGGGTTACTTCAATAACTGCCTTTGTTGTTTTAGGTCTTATAGTTACCATAATGTTGACATTATTTGTTATGTTTGTTAAACTGAATTTTCCTCTAATACATAGTATTACCTTCTCTTGTTATTGTAGTCTTAAAGACCTTGACTCTGTGCTCTTAAAGATACTTATTGAAAAGTATCGACTTGTAATGGTGTAACTTGATTTTATATGGTTTGCGTGGAATCATTGTTTTGTTATAAACTCAGTGTGATTAAAGCAAAATGAATCAAAACCACATTTGCGATTTATTATTGTGTGGATTAATCCTCTAAAATTTATAAAGTTTGTAAAATTGTATGTATGGGACATTGTTACTTCTCAGAGTTTAAAGAAATGTAAATGCAAATTCATGATTATAACAACCAAAGATAAAGCAAAACTTGTTGAAATAACGTCAATGTTGAATTTGTAAATGTGTTTGTTATCAGTACTTATAAATAGAAAGCCTAGGACAAGGAGTTTTATGATTAAAACTTGATTAAAAATTCTTAATTTTACCAAGCAACATGCTTAAAACAAACTCAAAATGGCAATGAAAATAAAAATAACAGTTTGGTTATCAGTTTTTGTTTGACGATATACCTATTAATTTGTCATTGAAATGTAAATGTTTATAAATTAGTTGTTGCACGGTTACTGATTTAAAACTGAATTTAGTACAAAATACAATATTTGTTCTTTGAATTTTAAATTTGTCTGGATTCATCACTAATTTACACCAAACATCATTACAGTACTTAGATCAAGAATGTCAATACCAGTAACCGTTGCTAGATTAATTACAAATGAATTGTTATATAAACTTCTGTTATACATGGTATTTATTGTTATTTATTTGATTGATAAGGATATTTTAGGCTTGAAAAAAGCTTTTTTGGTTTTTACTTCTCAAGTTTACAAATTACATATGTTATAGTCTGTATTACATTTTTGTTCCAAAGTTTTCATGAAAACAATTTGTACTATTTTCTCAAATTAAACTTGCACTGTTCTTTTTTAAATCATATTATTTGTAAAATTTAAAATATTTATTTGTTTAATTATTAATTGTGAAATATATTATGTTAATCAATTATTAATAAGCACTAGCTCACCCGACAGACGTTGTCCTATCCTAATGTCATTGAATGTGATTATGTCAAATACTCATTCATTTTCAAGATGAGCTCGTTCGCTACGCTCACTCGCCTATTTTTATATAGTGCTAACTTCGGCATTGAAAAAAGAGTTTGAGTTGCCATTCGAGTAGATTTTTTTATTTCCGTAATGAACATATGTTTATGCCTTTCAAGAATGTTTAGATATAATCCTTGTAAACAGTTGTTTGGTGTAACTAACTGAACTTCGATCAAATCAATGGGAACTTGGAAGGCCAGTGGGACAGAGCCCTTAGGTCGAATTAAAAATTGTCTTTTATCAAAACATTGTCCTGATATTAACGAACATATCAAAAAAAGAATTATCCAATTTTGGTGCACTCATTCTCAAGTTATGGCATGACCAAGGGAAATAGGGATTAATTTTTATATATTAATATTAGAACAATTAAAACAAATGAAATATTGCTTGAAATATGTAATTAGTTATATAGTTACCATTTTCGATCAAAAACCGCACTTAACAAACACATTTACAACTTTAAGAGCACAGATCCTGAGCTTAAAATTTATTCCCATAAAAGAGGACTTGGCTAGCTGTGTGACATTTATAAAATTTATGTCAATTACTTAAAACCAACATCTCAGAAAAAAGCACCGCATCTTAAAGCAGCAAGTTATTGAATCCTTTGATTTTGGCTGATTTCTTGTATATATGTAGTGAAGATCTTCTATATAATGTTTTTTATAATATATATATGTATGTATATCTCTTTATGTCAGTATTGTAAAATAACTTAAAACTTGTAAGTAAATTGTTGTAAAAAATCATTTTAGCTTTTTGAACGCTATTGATACTATGTGTACAGTAAAGAATTGGTAATAAAATTACTTTCTTTAAAGATGTTATCGAATTTGTTATTTGATTATTGTTAAAATAGTTTACAAAACTACTTATTTTTAAAGGTTTATTTAACATTATCAGTTGAAATGACGAATCTGTTTGTGCTTGTTTGTAAATGGCTGGGCACATTAGAGTATGCTCTAATAAGATCTCATCGTGCAAAGAGTGGTCAAAGTGGGTTTATTTTTTTACTTCCTTGTGTGTTGCTCAAAGTGATAGTTGTAGAAAATCATTATGAATACTGTATTTTGATTCCGTCTTTTGTAAAGAAACATTAAGATACTTGTTTAAAAGATCACATTTTGGTGAAACATTTTACGTATACCCAGAGATTTTTTCTATGAAAAATGCGGTTGTAAGTTAATGTTTGAAATAGGTTCAATCTAAATTTGTTGTGCTGCAAATACTTTTTCAGATCTTTTTACTTAAACATTTTGCTCTACAATTTTTATTACTTTAACCTAAAATAACTAAATTACGATCACAAAACAGTCCTAGCTGTTTTACAATGCTCACCAAAATTACAAGCTATAATTCAAAATTTCAATATTACAAGCTGTAAAGAAAATAAAATTTTATACAGAGTTTTGTATGTATCATTCTTCTCACCTCAGTATTGGGAACTTCACTGCTAAACAGAATGTTCGGCCAGTAAAATACAGTGATCCCAGGAAACAACAAATGTTAACCAATTTCTGGCTTATTCGTTGACTCCAGGGAGTTTACATGAGCATTTAGAAGGACTAGTTTGATGAACACACTGTTTGTACACTTCAACCTAGTTCATCGGTAAGTTATATATAGCAATGTTACGATTGCATAAATTGTATCACAAAAATATTTGATACTGAATACTCGAGAGAATACTCTAATGTGCTTGACCGTGTTTATCCAAAATTGTTGAAATATTTTGAAGTAATTATTAAAAATAAGTAATATGTTGCTCACATGAATGTCACGTTGTAAAGTAGTCCAAAATGCAACTCTGCTTGTGTTAAGTTAGACGTAGCGTAATCAACAGACTCACTGCCAGAAGATCTCTAGGTTATATTAAGTGCCTAATAACCTTTATCATTTATCATTTCCCCCACTGAATTTCTTTATCATTCATTGCTTATCAACATAATTTTTAGACAAACATTTATGATTCGTTCTATTACTACAAGCCTGCCAACACAAAGTAAATGTTCCAAATTGACTCAGGTAATTATTTTTGCCGGTTGTGAACTAAGGAAGGCTTTATATTTCGCTTATAGTAATTAAAATATTTTTTTTATCTCGATCGTTATTAACACAGTATTTACATGGGTTATAGATGTTGTAAATACACAAAATATAGTGTCGTTCTTTTCAAGATTCGTTTTCAATAATTTGTACCTATAGATATTTTGTGGAAATGCATTTTGTACTCGAAATAAAAATATTCGAAAGCGTGAAATAATAAAACATAGATCAAAGTCGACTTAGCGAGGCTGAACTATTTTCATATTTTTAAGTAAAAGACGTTTGCTCCGAGTAGCTCTGCATTTATTTGTCCGTTTGCCAAAACAATAAATTTTAATAGATACGAGGACAGTAGATACAAATCGTTTTCTTTAATTCCCATGATAAGCGCGATTTTTTTCCTAAACGGCATTGAAGAAATGTGGTGCTAAAGAACTGAACGTAAAACTTAGTCTTAACCAAAAGTCTGACTGACTCTAAACATAGAGGAGTGCAACTCTGTGTCTTAATCATTGTATTAGTGTCAAAAGTACGTTTACTGTTTGAGATTTTTTTAAACATATGATGCCTTGTGTTGTTCACTTGAAAGTATAGCATTATTATTACAATTTGTTGTTGTCTTTGTGTAAATATATGTGTCACAATAGTAAGCCGAATACTTTTAATCAGTTTTCCTTTCCTACTTCTTCATAAATGTGAAAAGAGATGAGATTCCCACCTCGAATGAGTGTATCATATTCGAAAACCACACTCAGAACTGAGCTCTGCCAGTTATGCTCAGCATGAGGGCTCCAAAGTCACCAACGATGAAGTAGTACGTCGGGTACACAAATAAAGGCGGCATTTTATGATTGAGGTATGACATTTTCTGTGGTCATAGTAGATGCCAATAGGTGACTTTTCAGATAGGGAGCCACTTCAAAATCCGTGTAGAACACCAAAATGGCGGCCATTAAAGATGGCCGCCATTAGCTGGTGTATTCACACACTTAATGTTGTTGTATCTCAGCAGATAATTATCCGATTACGGATTATTTGTTAACGTTTGAAAACTCTTTTAATAACAAAACCTTTATGTCCTTAGACGTTTCGCTCTAAACTTTAAGGTTTCTGCACAATGTACAATATAAAACTAAATTGTACTTTTCTAACGAGTTGTATTAATAAATAACTTTAAAATTACTTATCAAATTTAACAACAATCAAGATTTTTTTTATTGTTTGAAAGCTCTTTTAAAGAGGAACCTTTTTTAATTTTATATTTTGATCCAAAATTTAAGGTTTTTGCACTGTTTACGAATACGTATTCACAGACAACGTCAATTGATAAAGCGTATTTGAATTTAGTTTATATTAAATCCGCTTTATTGCAGATGTATCGACTGTGCATTTTGTCAATGTTATTATAACAAAAGCTACGGTCAAAATAGATTTATTTTGTATGTAATCAATTTGTACACGCTGTTATAGAAACCATTTCTTAGCAATACGTGTCAGCTAAATATTATTCAATCTATAACATTGATTTTTGCTCCGCGATTTTTAACTTCATAAACTATTATTTTCTGTACATGTTCACTATCAGTCAAATGCTTTTACCCTCTAGATGTGCCTTTTGGGGTCTTATAAGGTTTCCTTATTAAAAGGGTTTTCAATCAACAACAAAGAATCCATAATCGGATAATTATCTGCTGAGATACAACAACATTAAGTGTGTGAATACACCAGCTAATGGCGGCCATCTTTAATCGCCGCCATTTTGGTGTTCTACTCGGATTTTGGAGTGGCTCCCTAACTGAAAAGTTACCTATTGGCATCTGCTATGACCACAGAAAATGCCATACCTCAATCATAAAATGCCGCTTTTTCTATATTAGCCTTGTACCTAGGGTACTAAGGTACTGATGGTTACTATCATGGACACACAACAAACGATGATTGGAAAGAGATGCCAGAGAACTTGTCCGCTGAGACAGCTAAGTTCTCAATGGGTAAGTTTTCTGGCATCCCTTTCCTTTCATTGTTTGTGGCTGGAGCTACTCTAACCTAAAACCTTATCATGGACACATTATCCGCATCTGAGAAATGGGTTGGTTTATCAGAATTTAAAAAAAATTAAAAACTTGCATTCAAATAATTTGCAAATTACCCTTGAGAGAACCATGCAAGTATTGGTTTAAAAAGCTAATTGTTTATACATGTTTGAGGTGACTGTTTTGAGTGGGCTGAGGGGGAGTGAGGGAGGTGTTTAGCCCGAGCATGGATATGCCTTGGGGGATCATGATCATGAGAGTTTGTGTATGTTTGAGTTCGTTTATGTTTGTGTTTGTTTGACACCTAGAAGCATCGACTCTCATATAATACCCGATGCACAGACTTGCTAATTTTGAGAGTGCTTCATTTTACTCAGGGCTCAGGCAGGAATTAAAATTTAAATACTTCTAAAAAACGCAGCAGGTATTTTACTCGGTCAGGCAACATATAGGATAATACTCCTTTTTAGCGAATTTCCCCTAATAGGAAAGAAGCTATTACCGTAGGCCTCGTGGTAAGACTTAAGCCCGAGATGATGATAACTTTTCATTTTGAGGTCCCCAGATGCCAAAAACACCAGTTGTTCAAATTTGTATATATGTATATATATATATTATACAAGGTGTACATAAAGTCCCGCTTGGGTTTAATATTTTCTGAACAATAACAGATAAACCAATAAGATTTGGTACATCAACACTACACCTAAAAATCTACTTTTTAAAGGAACTATCAGTTTTCTGTAATATCATGGGGACATCCCGCAAGGAGTCGGAAGGAAATCTTAAATAGGAGCATAGGTCAATATGCACATCACTTTAAAGGGCTTATCTAGCAGAGTTGAATGCCGCAAACCGCACTAAAAAAGGTTGATCCAGTAAAAAATGGCGGCTGTTCAAAGGTTTTATTAAAAAAAAGATAAGATCTTTCTAATTGTTACTGTTACCAGTTTTTCTCCGTTATCAATAGATTAGGACCAAATTTGTAACCCTTGAGGATAACTAACGTCATAATTCACTTCTGTATTGACAGGCATAATGTAGTATTTAGCTGCAGTATTCATTTAGTTGCAGTTTTGCTTTAATGGGGTTGTGGCTACTAATATAATGTAACCAAGTAAAACCTTTGAACAGCCGCCAATTTTTACTGGATCAACCTTTTTTAGTGCGGTTTGCGGCATTAAACTCTGCTAGATAAGCCCTTTAAAGTGATGTGCATATTGACCTATGCTCCTATTTAAGATTTCCTTCTGACTCCTTGCGGGACATCCCCATGATATGACAGAAAACTGATAGTTCCTTCAAAAAGGAGATTTTTAGGTGTAGTGTTGATGTACCAAATCTTATTGATTTATCTCTTATCATTCAAAACATATTAAACCCGTGCGAGACTTTATGTACACCTTGTATATATTATATATATATATATATATATGTCCGTAAGCACGATAACTCTCGTAAAACTTAATGAAATTTGGTACAAATGTGTAAAGTACCATTTATTTTAACGAGTTTGAAAACCAGACAAATCGCACAATCCGAAGGGGGGTTTTGTACCCCAAAAATGAGTTTTTTGGGGTTTCCTCAAGTAATTTTTATTTGAATCAAATTTTAATTTTCACCATTTAATTCAGCATAAAAAAACAAACAATTTGGTATTGTGATCATTGCTCTACCTCAATTGGTTACTGAGATATTGAAAGTGCTAAACAGAGTACGTTGTCTAATGTTATTCTTATGGAGAAAAAGAAAAATTGTATATCTCGCTTATTTATGGACATAAACTGGCGAAATTTGGTATATGGCTTCATCTGGTTGTGGTTTATTGTTGTTTGGACAAAAAAACAATTTTTTGCCTATGGTTCCCGTAGCAGCAAACCTAGGTACTCGGTTCCTATGTTATTCTTATGGAAAGTAATTAAAATGCCATATATCGCTTATTCATGAATGTTTATGGATGAAACTTGGTATGTGACTTCGCTAAGATGAGTTCTATTGGAATTTGCATAAAAAACCATTATTTTGTGTTCCTTGTTGCAGCAAACCTGCGTACTCATCCCCAATGTTGTTCTTATGAAGAATAATTAATATTTTAAATATCGCTTGTTTGTGAATATATTTCTTATGAATCCTGTTAAGTGGCTTAATGTGTTATGTTATATTTTCATTGGAAATTCGCTGAGTATGGAGGTTTGCTGCGAAGGGGGTATTCTAATTAATGTTAGGTGTCTACGATTCTTTTAGCGAATTTCCCCTATAGGGAAGAAGCTATTACCGTAGGTCTCAAGGTTAAGACTTAAGCCCGAGACCATGATAACTTTTCATTTTGAGGTCCCCAGATGCCAAAAACACCATTCGTTCAAATGTTTATATATGTATATATATGTATTTTATATATATACATGTATATGTGTGTGTGTGTGTGTGTGTGTGTGTGTGTGTGTGTGTGTGTGTGTGTGTGTGTCCGTAAGCATGATAACTCCCGTAAAAAAGGTCCAATCTTAATGAAATTTGGTACGAATGTGTAAAGCACCATTTATTTGAACGAGTTCGAAAACCAGACGAATTGCACCATCCGAAGGAGGGTTTTTGGGGAGTTTTGTACTCCAAAAATGGGTCTTTTGGGGTTTTCCAATGTAATTTTAATTTAAATGAAATTTTAATTTTTACCATTGAATTCAGCATAAAAAAAAACAATTTGGTATTTTGATCATTGCCCTACGTCAATTGGTTACTGAGATATTGAAAGTGCTAAACACAGTACGTTGTCTAATGTTATTCTTATGGAGACAAATAAAAATTGTATATCTCGCTTATTTATGAACTGACGAAATTTGGTAAATGGCTTCATCTGGTTGTGGTTCATTGTTGTTTGCACAAAAAAAATTTTTCGCCTATGGTTCCCATAGCAGCAAACCTAGGTACTCGGTTCCCATGTTATTCTTATGGAAAGTAATTAAAATGCCATATATCACTTATTCATTAATGTACATGGATGAAACTTGGTATGTGACTTCTCCAAGATGAGTTCTATTGATATTTGCATAAAAAACCATTATTCTATGTTCCTTGTTGCAACAAACCTGCATACTCATCCCCAATGTTGTTCTCATGGAGAATAATTAATATTTTAAATGTCACTTGTTTGTGAATATATTTCTTACGAATCCTGTTAAGTGTTTTTATATGTTATGTTATATATTCATTGGAAATTCGCTGAGTATACAGTCTTTGCTGCGACGGGGGTATTTTACATTATTATACGTTATCATTGATTATAAATTTATAGTCAATGATGTTATTTTTAAATTATCAGTACAAACTTTGAATAAGAAATTTGGAACGAATAATATGTTCATAACAGCTTTGCAGATGAGCCATTATAAAATTAACATGATAAAATTGTTTTCTATACTTTATCACAAGTGTTATTAAAATTAAGTCGATTAATACCGAGCAAAATAAGGTGTTTTATCTTTACAATTTTGGTATTTTGTCCGAGTACATATATACTAGGCGCCACCATACCGCTAATACACTAACACCAAGAGGGTAAGGTCTCATGTTAAAAATTCATAAACTCTTTACACCTGGAGCATTATAGACGTTTTCTGCACTCAAACAAAAGACAGTGTTAGCGTGTGTGCATGGATCAGCCGACTCTCTAGCGCTATCTATAGTGTTAGAGTGTGTGCATGGATCAGCCGACTCTCTAGCGCTATCTATAGTGTTAGAGTGTGTGCATGGATCAGCCGACTCTCTAGCGCTATCTGTTGTTTAAGTGCAAAGTTGTCATGGTGAAAGTTTTGTCTGGATTTTGCTAATATTAATAAACCTGCACTGAAATATAATTACAATTTTATTGAAATCATAAACAAGACGGTAAGCATACTCTTATTCATAGTATATATTCATAATAAGTAGGGTAGAGATTGATATGAGCTATCAAATCAATTGCCTGGCACCATGTTATATTTATATTTATTATCTTGTGGGTGTATGTAGTTTAAGTGTAAATATATTTTGAAGTGTTGTAAGACATTTTAGATTACAATTCATAACCCCTAAAAGGGATAATTTCTTAAGTTTTACCACTTTGTGTGGCTTGATTGTCCTGTTAAAATGAGTTATGCAACATATGTATCACAAACTGACAAATTATGTGAAGTTTTCTGCCAGTTACCTTGGATCATTGATTCTGAATACAGAATAGATGAACCGAGCGAGCTTGTGGCCCATCTGTAACCCGAAAAATACACCATGAAACTAGTGCTACACCATCTCAAAGGAGGCGCTCGCAACCAATGTTTCAATTTACGGGATTATTATCCGGGTTCCGGGATTTTCGAACCCTCTGCGGGATTAAAACGGGATGCGCGATAAAAACGCCAACATTACCTTCCTCGATCCATCGCATCACAGGTTAGAATAATTTCCTATATTTAACCTTATACATTTAAAAGAGAGCAGCTGGTAAAAGTAAATAGAAAACTACTTGATTCTGCAATCTAGCGGAACACATATTAATGAATCTCAGATTAAAAGCAGGATAAAAAGGGATTTTTGAAAGGGATGAAACAGGATTTCATTTGTACGAAAATCGGGTTTGTTATTTTTCTTTCGGACACAGCTGATATAGTTGTCTGATTAGAGGACCAGCTGGTCCAATTTCCTGGCTTCAAAAATTAACCAGTCTTGGGATATCTATTCTGTATTAAAAATCAATGCTTTGATCAAAAGCTCCAAGCTTGTATTATTGGGCTTCAGAATCCCGGTTATAACTGAAGTCTGCCGCGCTGGATTTATGTTCCTGATACCATATGGCAGTAATACTTTATGTTTTTAATTCCATAGAGTTTTCATTTAATCACCAATGCTCGTTCGGGTTACTCACAATCAAGGATGGGGAAGAGTAATAATGATTTATTAAAAAATAAATCTACTTATATAACTCTTATAATTACAACAATTGATGCTATTTCCTTTCATTCGCTAGAGTATTTTCAAATTATAAACCAAGTTAAGGATGTTATAAAACAACAATAATAAATTATTTATAAACAGTGATTTCATGACATCGTCAACAAATATACGTCTTAGTTATGAAGTATGTAGTAAATGCTTTTAAACTTAATACATTTGTCAAATCGATTTGATGAATATATTACAAAACGGTAGTTTACAAGTGCCTTAATACTTTAGGTAGAGGAGGCAGTACTTTGGCTTCGACCCCTAATATATGACAAAAGCTTGTAATATACGATATACCTATATTTAATACACAGCCAATTTTCACATAAGCCTAAATTCAAAATGCATGCGTAACCTAACTAACCAAACTAATTGTTATGGCATACTGTATTGTCAATTGTAAATTAATTGCACATTGAAAACATTATGAACTAAAATTTAAATTATTAAAAATATACCTTTATAATGTAAGGTTACCACAGTTAAAACAGGGAACAATGAACTGTTGTTTTGAGTTTACAAAATAGTTTATACACAAAAGTAATATTTTGTAACAGTCTAATGCTTCACTTGGACCAGAAGTCCTTTGTTTCATGCAGGATAACAGAACCATTCAACCAGCCCAGAATGGCTTAGGCAGAAATAGCATAGACGAAAGTAATATGCTTTTAAAGTTATACTTTTATGTTACCAAGAACATGAGCTGCCTTAAAAGCTAATTTTGGAGTAATATGTATTGATAGATATTTGAAATTGCTTAGTAAGAACCAGCATTGTAAAAGCATTGCTAAATTACATAAATATTGGAATGGAAATACAACTTGTTTAACCCTTTGAGTGCCAGAGTTTTTCGGTCGTCATATCCCTAGAGTGCCAGAGTTTTTAACAGAGTATATCCAAAAAGTGCCAGGCACAAAATCAACATTTTGCAAGGGTTTGCAAAAAAATTAATAACTTTTTTATTTGATAAGATATTATTATGAAACTTTTTTTGTTTTGTAAGTTTAAAGTTTAGCTATAATATTATGCACATATATAATATTTAAAAAATAAAAATACAAAATTTGAATACATATATGCATGTGGGAAATTTCTTTTAATTTTTTTTATTTGTTTCAGGTAAATAAACATTGTTCAAATATAAGATTTTCACCAAATAACTACTAGATTTATAGAGGACATGTTTCCCAAAATATTTCCTGAAAGTTTCATCAAATTTGGGCTGTAGGCGGACGAGTTATTTCCATAAAAGTAAAAAAATATACAAACGGTAAATTAGTACACAAGACAGTAGCCTAACTTTATTCAAGGGTTTAAGTTTTATTACAATATTATTTCATAAAGCAGACTAACTAGGCCCCGTATATTTATGGAGTATATGTTTACCTGAACATATCCTGGAAGAAATAATAAAAATTAATGACGTATGAAAAATTTTCTGTAACGATACACAAAATCAACATTTTGCAAGGGTTTTGTACATAAAATCAATAACTTTTTTATTTGGTAAGATATTATTATGAAACTTTTTTTGTTTTGTAAGTTTAAAGTTTAGCTATAATATTATGCACATATATAATATCTAAAAAATAAAAAATAAAAAATTTTAATAGGTACATATTATACATGCGGGACATTTTTGATATTTTTTTCAGATAAATAAACATTGTTCAAATATAAGATTTTCACCAAATAACTACTAGATTTATAGAGCTAGAAAATATCCTGGAAATCACCTGAAAGATATAATAAAAAGTAATGACGTAAGAAAAATTTTCCATAACAACGATATATCGTTGCAATGTATTTTTCGGTAAGACCACCGACGACGATATATCGTTGTGAAGTATTTTTCGGATGTTCCGTGCACAACGATATATCGTTGCGTGGCACTCAAAGGGTTAAACTGAGATTTTCAACAGCCTTGACACCTTTCAAAATGATTACACTTAGTTACATACATAATTGCCTGGAGGTGTCACTCAATCACAAACATTCCTAAGTGCTGTACATGTTTCGGACTTTATTCATCCATTTTCAACAGCTTCTTCAGGAAGTTGAAACATTGCCCATATTTTCATGGTTGTCATACAAATAGAAACAATTTAAACTCACACTATCATTAAAACATCTAGTTTTACACACGCACACATTAAAAAGCTTCGGAGCACTTAAGTGTTGAAAGTTACCATTCTGTAACTGTATACTGGAGCACTGGGGATTATTAGTTATGTTTCCACCTTCAGGCAATTATGTAAGTAATTAATTGCAACTAAAACCTATTTACTTGAGTAAAATAATCATTGAGAGTAACCCACCTCTGTTTATCGAACGAAGCGAGTTTGCTCAAGTCTCTTATAAGTTTATTCAAGACTGAAGATTCTGAAGGCAGATTGTAAGAGTTTGAATATATCTTATGTTAATTTTAGGATTTACAGTGAATCATAAAAAATTATAACTTTGCACAAATTTGTGCTGCACAAGAAGCAGGGAGAACAAGAGGAAATTGTCATTTAAACTTATTTGAATGTCACGTGCCTGCCCTCTGAGAAAACTCTGGATTCAACCTAGATTTTACTTATGGTAAATTACAATACAATATTAATTACAAATATTTCACATTTTAACTAATTTCCCTAATATGGGATTACAATAGATAATATGCTAGGATTTTATCCTGGTACCATGGTAACTTTTAGAACATGTGCAAAAAATCATTAATTTAAAAATATATGTGGACATCCTTATAAAACTTTTGCCCTAAAAATGACTAAAATATCAGGGAGAAAAATACTGGCTTCAATTGTTTCTCCCTGATATTTTAGTCATTTTTACAACAGGATACAAACTATATTTTCATCAGCTACCTATTCAAAAAGTAACAAAACAAAATAATCTTGATTAATATACTAAGGTATACATAACAAGAGATAATGATATAAATAAGCAGGCATGTACTTACTTATATATTCATCCTTTAGGTATGTAAAGGAGAATGAACGAATGAAGTGTATGCACTGTTTTTAGTCTTACAAATTCACCCCTCAGATAAAAAAGGCAATTAAAGGAGGTGAACTTACTTGTTCACTCCGTTTGCATTTAATTCAGATGACTATAGAAAACCTAAAGAAAAAACGTTGTCTGTCTCTTTAAATTTATATTACATATTTGTTACTATAAATTATCTACATTCATTGTGGATGATCTACTTATTTTCCTTATAAGAAGTTAGTTTAATTCAAAATAAATTGAGTGTAAATGTTTACACAGGTTTACGGGGTTGCCGCAGTGGGTGGTGTTATATACTAATGGAAGTCCTTGAGCATTTGTCATTAGACTGAAATAGGGCTGGAGAGCAGTAAAAGTAATAACTGAATAAAAATGTAAGATATCAATAAACTACTTTGAAAAAGTTAAATGTTGATTTTTTCATATTTAAAATTTATAATAAACACACTTTTTAAAAATAAAACATTTTGTACACTTTCTCTAAACTGTAATGTTAGGGCAATTACATTGGCACAGTGGTAACCTTAAATTAGAGTAATTATTCCCTTTTAAGGTGTAACAAATACTATTGAAAATAAAATTATATAAAATGTTTAACATTACCTAGTATTAGTTATGATTTATATATAAATGACTATTACCATTTACAAAATAACATCTTATAATAAAATTTTAGTCGATAAACAAAGATTATTTATTTGAATCTTCGGTTACTCACCATTTAGTATTTATGAGGAATATTAAATGAGCTAAAAAAGAAATTCACGATTGTTGCGACTCCTGACTGATGTCGACAGTCTGGACCCTGCTGCTGTCCGTGGGTAAGAGTTCTAGTTTCTCCGGCTCTGCGTCCGGCATGATGATGCACATGAAGCTCTTTCCCGTGGCCGAGTCCTTGGGGTAGATGGTGACGGGGGTGAACCGCTCGGAGCTGCCCTCGACGTACGCGCACAGCCGCTGGTAGACCTCGGGGAACTGCTTGCGCAGACTGACGCCGCGCTGCCGCAGATGTCGCTGGATGTTGGTGAAGCTGATCTGCCTCGCTCGCTGGCTCCCCTGGCTCACTCCGGGGAGAGACGTCAGGATCAGAGTCTCCGGGTCCTCACTGTCACGCGTGATGTTCGCCGAGGGCTGCTTCGGAGGTATCAGAGGTTTGCTGAGTCTCAGTTTGGCACATCGCGAGACCAGCTGACGCTCCCACTTGACCGCTCCGCTCGTCGGAACTTCACTCACGACACACACGGCGACGTACAATACGAACCTCGTATCCGGGTTGTACGACTTACACAGCCTCAACAGCTCCTTGTACAGCTCCGGGCCCATCTCGTTAGGCAACAGGTCGGCCCATCGGATGTACGTGGGTTCGCCCATTTCGGATAGGCCGTTAGTAACAAACTTCTCTGCGAGTTCGGGGCTGGAAAAGAAACTTTTGACAGCGCCTCGGCCGCGAGCTAAGAAACCTCTTCGAGCGAGTAACGACACATGGTGGAGCGTTTCCGAGTCTTCCTTCACGGTGGACAGCACTCGGCGACACAGAGCTCCGACCCGGGAGTGGAGGCACGTCTTCCGATGCTTCTCCCAGTGGGCGCGGCGACACTCCCTCGAACAGTAAACGTGAGCGCAGTTGTGGCATGTTTTGAATGTCCTCCTCGCATCTGTCACGTTCGAAGTTTTGCCACATCTGGAGTAGCGACAGCGGACCAGTCCGTTGCTCTCCACCTCGAAGGACACGCGACGCCCTCTCGGGGCCGCGGCCAGCTTGGGGTCGCATCCTTCGCTACGGCGCCGGCCCAGCTCTGCTTCGTATGGCCCCTCCCCTCCGCTGCTAGCTGACTCTGCCAAACAACATCTCCTCATCAGTCACTAAATCTCCTCATCACAATCATTGATAATTTTAAATTTACTTTCATGAAGTGTAATTTTCAAAGACAGAACCATTTTGTAGGTTTTTCTTTGTAAAGTGTTCTTTTCACAACATATTTTTTAAGTAATCTGAAAACTACTATAAAGTAGTGACTTTGATTTTCAGCATAACTATCACAATTATCATTAGCAACAATTCCAGCTGTTATAGCTTACAACCAGATTTAACTCAGTGCCTCTTATTGTGTGTAATATTATTCTCTTTTCCTAGAGGTCATCCATATTTATGTTAAATGTATATATAATGAATACATATTTTGGATATTGTATACTACTCAGTTTTCTACTCAATTTTTTATTTTTTTATTTGACTTCTTTACAATGAAGTCAGAAATATAAAACCTTATACATTCCAAATTAATATGACTTGTTAATACAAATCCTGTTTTAGTTTTACCAGTTGTATTGGATCCAATATGCAAATCATACCTACAAGTCAAACCAAATCATTTGTTTGAGTAAAAGGCTATCCAAGGTATACACGTGGAAATAAGGTTAAATAAAATACCGTACTGCAATTCAATACTGGATACTTTTATAATGTTTTTCTTGAGTTTATTATATTTCTTACTCTTGTATACAAATTATACATGTTAATATGAGAGATGCTAATATTGACTTTCTATCTTGAAAGGATAGAAACATGAAAATAGGTATAATTTTAAATTTAATCCAAACACTTTTCTTGGCTGTTCTCTGACTATTTAATGTGTTTGTTCTCTCAATCGAGGATATCTTCTCATAAAAGTTTTTAAAAAATACTTAAAGTTTGTAATATAACGATTAACATTAACATGTGATTGAGATAACAAATTGAAGAAAATGAAAATATTACAACGTATCAATTATTAAGACATCTTGCAGTTCAATTCTTAAGACCAAAAGTTTGGTTAAATTTCACTTTTCAATTAAGTAACTTATGTACAATTTGACTCCAGTAAACTATTTTTCTGTTGTTTTTTTTACTAGGACTAAAAAAACAATTAGGATTAATTGTTGCTAATTGGTTGAAAAATGGAACAGATTTTATTAAAACATACTTGGTCAATGCAAGTTGTTGAGATGAATCTAACAGGTAAATGTATGGGTATGATTAAAATAACAGTTTGATACAATTAATAAGAGGAACAAATTATACAAATTATAATTTTTGGTTTGTTAAATTGTATATCAGTAAAATCGATTTATTTCTACAAATGTTGGCACAAATAGTTTCGTGCGCCTCCAAATAAAACAGAATATTTTGTGCTTTTATTCTGGATAAGTATTTGATGCATTAATGCACAATCAATGTATAATGTTAAACCATAACAGGAAATTTTGAAAAACCTGTAAGACTAACACCCATCAACTAGATAATTGAATTAAAGGTTTTTGTATGCAAATATGAGATAAATTATTAGTTTTACAATAACTCTCTCTTAAATTATATAACAATTTAAAATTTATACTTATTTACAAAACATTGAAAGGTGACCAGCAATTTTTATTTTACTTTAAAACTGAAATCAGGTAAAAAAGCACAACACTCAGGCCCACTAGTGCCAATAAAGCTCTAGTATTTCACCTATCTATGAAAGCAGAAGTTTCCAATTGTCTATTAATAGTCAAAAATGTTTACTGATTTTTTACATTGAGTATTTATTATGTATACAATGATAAGTACAAAAAATCTAATACACAGAAATTGGTGACATTTTACAAATTAATCTGAGGAGCTATAACATTTATTTGTATGGTTTTAATGGTTTATAAATTAAATTAAAACTCACAAATTTCGGGTAAGCTTCGCTTTGTTTTTAAAAACCGCCACAACGCTGTAACAACTTACAATTACCACTAGAAATATTTTCTAAGCGTTTTAAGCCGATTAAAGAAAACTATGGCAAACAAAACAGACTAAAACATACAAATGAAATAAATCTAAAAGTGATTCTAAACCAACGGGTTGCAAATGTGCTTCATAACCAGTACAATTAATTGCAGAATTAGTGCATTGAAAATGTCACCATTTGGAAACTTACAGAGTCGTCCTACCTTGGTGGAGGTCCCCACAGGATCTGCGCTGCTTGGGCTGGGAGGGGAGAGGGAGGGAGGGGGAGGAGGGGGAGGGAGAGCGGGAGGTGGGGGGGAGGCCCAGGAGAGAGTCGAGAACGTCCTCCATGGTGGTAGAGCTCGGGCTGGGTCGTGATCTGCCCCCTTCCCTCGGTCCTATATACATGTCGCACAATCTAAACTATCATCCGCTACACACTCCGTTCTCAGTTTATATCAGAATCCTTATTTTTACTTCTTTTTAGAGACCTACTTTTACCAAGTACCAGTCGAAGCTTCCTTATCACCTAACCCGGCAGGGAAACCAATCCAGTAATACCAAGATGAGATGAGAAATTGTATAACTCAACTCAGAACTGCTGGTCTAAAGAGTAACATCTGAGCTACTTCACTCGATCTTCTTCAAACTGGATAAATTATGAATAATTTGAGTCTAAGCTTTTACAAAACTGCAGATTGTTAGGGGGTAAAAGTTACGACTAGTAGAAATATTACCCAAATAAGTAAGAAACTGGAAACTTATTTATTATTGAATATTAGAGGTGAATCAAAGTAGCAGTACATCACAGTTAGGTTATAGTGATTCTAACACGTTAGATACAGAGGATTGTATTATTATTCTGTCAAAGTCGGCATCCTACAAAGTTTTACTCTACAAAAATAGAGTGTAATAGTAATTACTAGAGAAATTTACTACATATACATAATAGACATTATAAAAGCTTTCAATTTTATTTTGGTTAAGTGTTAAGGGATGAGAGCAAATATCTCAGGAGCATTTGTTGCGATTAGAGAGACACGCAACTGTTTTCTAATGCTTCAGTTTTCATTTTAAATTTGGTACAAAGATGAGTTGATGGCCAGCTGGTAAACAAGGTGGTGAGGGGAAAACTACCCCCACCACAATCAGGTTATCCCCACCACAATCAGGTTACTCCCACCACAATCAGGTTACCTCCACCACAATCAGGTTACTCCCACCACAATCAGGTTATCCCCACCACAATCAGGTTACTCCCACCACAATCAGGTTACCCCCACCACAATCAGGTTACTCCCACCACAATCAGGTTAATCCCACCACAATCAGGTTACCCCCACCACAATCAGGTTACTCCCACCAAAATCAGGTTACTCCCACCACAATCAGGTTACCCCCACCACAATAAGGTTACTCCCACTACAATCAGGTTACTCCCACCACAATGAGGTTACTCCCACCACAATGAGGTTACTCCCACAACAATCAGGTTACTCCCACCAAAATCAGGTTACTCCCACCACAATCAGGTAACTCCCACCACAATCAGGTTACTCCCACCACAATCAGGTTACTCCCACCACAATCAGGTTACTCCCACCACAATCAGGTTACTCCTACCACAATCAGGTTACTCCCACCACAATCAGGTTACTCCCACCACAATCAGGTTACTCCCACCACAATCAGGTTACTCCCACCACAATCAGGTTACTCCCACCACAATCAGGTTACTCCCACCACAATCAGGTTACTCCCACCACAATCCTTCCTTACATTCGCCTTGGACAAAGTTATTTATTTGTATTATTTTATTGCAAGATTTTATCAAAGCTGATTGCTAAACACCACTGGGTTTCATTGATAGTTTCTTGGTAGGCTGTATCAATAAACAGTGTGTGAACAGTGGAGGGGATAACCTTCCCCTCAACCTTTTGTTTACAAGCTGGCTGTCAAGTTATCTCCATTCAGTACTGTTTTTTTTTAATACTGTACTTTTTAAATGATTTTTTTAATACTTCTTTAGAAAAAAATCAAAATAAGGTTATAGAGTTGGGCCGAGGAATAATTGTCTTGCGCAAGAATATTTTTCATATGTGGGGGTAGTAGCACTGAAGGGGGGGAAGTGCTACACATTGACTATCCCTCTTAATCCCCGCTCCCACCCCCTCCAAGGCTGCTACCTCAAAAATAGTGGTAAAATGTAAAACTATTTATTACAACTTAATTTGAATGATCTGTCAAAATGTTTCTTTGTTTTGTTGAGATTTGTTGACAACGTATGTTTTGAATCTGTTCTGAAACATTTCCACACTGAAACAAACTCTAAAATAGTGGATTTACTATTATTATTAATAGTGGGATGCTATAAAACATGAACATGTTTTACCGTGCCAACAGCTGATTTAGAATTAAAAGCAACAAAAATTACTGCCCACCAACCTTCCCACGTTATCTTTTGGATGACATAAAAACTGAAAAATTAAGAAAACATAACACTCCAACCAATGGGAAACATAATACAGAAAATGAATGTCACATGGTGGGGAGATAGTATAATCTCCCTCAAACTCGTTACATCTCCCTTGCACAACAAGTTCTCCAAAGATTTAGCTTATTCAATGACCCAACTGTAGTACTGAGATTAAAAGGCATGTCTTGTATGCCTTTGTCCTGTTAAAAATTAGTGTGTATAAATAAATTTGAATCATTTGTGGTTTTAAATATCTTTAGTCAAGATTCCAGAATAAGACACAGCACTTTATGAGAGTAACTATATAAGTTTGGTCGGGACAAACACTGTTGTTTACTGTAGCTAATTCCAGTGAAGGGAGAAGGATAAATCAACAAAGTGAGAACGGACTTTGTAACAGTAGTTTCCACAGCAAAATGTTCACAATTTAAATCACAAACTAATGGTTGAGTTAGTAAATAAATCACAGTAAAACCATTAGAGATTGTGTTAGTATTCAAAGAAATTTCCACTAGGAATATAACTCACCATCACATAACTCAATCAGAGCTCCAAAGAAATCTTAGAAACCCTAAAATCATAATAAAATAAAATACACCATCTAAGAATGTATCTAATAAGGCATTTAAAATCTTAAAATGAAATAAAATTTACCAGTACCTTTTCTTCAGTAAAGATATCCAACTCTTCTTTTCTTTGAGTGATTTTAATTCAAAAGATTTGTCTTGACTAGTGTTTTGTCAAACTAATAATAAAAAGGCTAAACTGATTATTAACAAACTATTTTATTTACTACAGTCTTAAGACAATATTTTCAAAATTACTTTAAAATATTTGAACTTGAACAAGCGATAAACTTAAGGGGTAAAATATGTATGGAAGGTAAGCTTGGGTGATCACAAAAACTGTAAGCAGCCATTACTCAACATGCGAAGCCATTACAAGAACAAAGATACATGTAAAGCATAGGGCAAAAATTACAATTTACAACTTCAAAAGGCAAAACTTACTGAACTGTGTAGTAAATTTTAATAAATTAATAAGTTAGTCAATGTTGTCTTTGTACAGTATTTTATTTGAAAAATTAGGAAGCAAACTAGAACAATTTAAAATGCCTGGGAGTTGAGCTTTACTAGGGAAAAAATCACTTAAAGATACCTGCCACATGAGTGTTAAGGGGGTCCCACAGTTCTTGCGAACACGCCCGAACATTCCGCCGAACTTTGAATGTTCGGAGTATTCGCGAGAAGTGTGGGAGCTACACGAACTTTTGAATAAATACAGGAACATACAGGACGGAATGTCCAATGAACATTCAGGAGAATGATCGGCCGAATATTCAGTTGTGTTCGTGAGAAGTGTGGGACCGCCTTTAGTTTGACAATTAATTGACTTTTGTTTTTGATCAGCTGTTATGATTTTAAAGTCCATAAAGCTTAATGTTAAAATTTTAAATAGAGTTTTCCAGTAAAATTAGGTTTTTCCAGAGGGGCTATACACATATTCCGTAATGCACTTAAGAATGGGGAGAGGGAATAACAGCGTTACTCTGTGTTGCTTGAGGTAAGAGAGGGGCTGGCTTAGCGTTATGTAACTCACACATTTTAAATATAACGAGTTCGCACGCAGCACGCTGACGTGAGGGAAGTGAATTTCCACATGAAAACTTTTAAAACTCAAAATCAATGTAAAACCATACATTTGTCCAATTTTTATTGAAATCTGAAAACTTTGATTTTTTGGCTGTTCTGATACTCCTGGTTTCATTTACTTGCAAAGCTGGGAATACAATTTTGCGCATTATAAGGTTAGTAGAAGGTCCAGACAGGCTTGAAAGTAGGCGTGAGGTTGCTGGGGATGATAAAGGTACTCTAACAAAGGAATAACAGGCTTTTTTAGTGTAAAACCCCAATAAGACAACGTACTGTGTTTAGTCGATACACATTTTCTTTAATAACTCGGTAAATATTTATGCTACAATGACGAGAGAGGGCTTAAAACTTTCGCCTCTCTAATTTTCATCTTTTTACATGCATTGATTTTACATCTGGGGCTTTAATGACCCTTTTTGGGCCCAAAAACTCAAAATTTGAAAGATTAATCCCCAAAAAAGGGGTTTAGAGTTTTCCGATTGTTTTGCCCAACGAACTTGTCCAACTGATTACAGAAAGGACCGTCCCTACTAAATCGGACACAAAATTCGACCGCTAGAGTGCAAACACATATATATATATATATATATATATATATATATATATATAGACATATATATATACATATATATATATATATAAAATTTTGAACGACCCCCCAAAACGTGTTCAGGGGGTCATGTTAGGAACTTCTATGGTGGTCCCGGGCTTAAGTTTCACCGTGCGGGTCTTGCTAATAGTTCACTTTCCAAAGGGAATTCACTAATAATAGGAATGACAAAAGAGACTTCAGTTGTATGATCTACTTGTTATACTATTTACTACGTATTTATATGGTTTACAGTTCAGAGTTCAATTTGTTAATAAAATATTTGTTTCGAAGCTGTGATAGTCATTACTTCAATTTTTTTAATGTTTTAGCTGGGATAGTTTATTAATATCCCATAATCTCAAAAATCTTACTTAAGACGAAATATCAGTTTAAAAATATAACTTCTATTTTATGGTTTTATCTCAATTTCTAACACTTTTAATTTACTGCTTCAGGGTTTTGTCTTTTAAATGTTTCTAATCAAATCCGTTTATTTGTTAATTTAAAGAACAGTTTGTTTTTTATTACATAATTAATTTGTTACAAATGGTATGACAGATTGTTTTTACATACCATATACCATACCATGTCTCATTAAAATACCATTTAATTTAAATCTTTTAATTTATGTAAGATTAAACCTTTTTAACATTTACTATGATAATGTTATGTAACAATGGTTATATTACGTGACACGTGAGTGGGTGGGCGGGAATGCTGAAGTGTTACAGTGTGATATATTGGAGGAGGGGGTTGGAATGACGAAAACAGTATCACGTAATGTGTGTATGGCCTCCTCTTTTCTTCTGTTAAAGATTTTGCCAATAGATTTCTGTGGCCCAAACACCACTATTTTCAAAGTTCAAGCAAAATCCTTACGAGATCCATTTGCAAACAGACAATGCTCATATTAGAGTATAGGATAGGATAAGATAGGGGCAATTCACAACTACAATAAAGTATCCATTTGTACAATATTTGTCGGGTCATATTTTTATTGGAACTAAAAAAACACCATAAACAGAATATAATTTTGTATAACATCTGAAAGTATGCTAATACAAATCTGCTGTATCAGTACTAACAAATATAATTACTGTTGCCTTGAGAAAATTCCATTTCCAATGGTAAACATGAAATTTTGAAGATTAAAAAATATGACTTCAAGTAACTGGTGAATAGATTTTCTCATATTCAAAGTCGTAATTTCTATTGGGTTGCTGAACCCATGAGAAAACTTTAAGACGATCATTCCTGCCATTTTGATGCTATTGCAAAACTCACTATAATCCCTAGTTATGGAATTAACCCAGGTTAAAAAAACCGATTCACCTAGTTTCTACTACACAACAAATTCATCCAGTTCCTGACACCCAACCGATCACCTGATTCCTACTGCACAACCGATTCATCCAGTTCTAACCACCCAACAGATTCACCAAGTTCCTTCAACCTAACCAATCACCTGGTTCCTACTACACAACCGATTCACCCGATTCTTGCCACCCAAGAGATTTACGAAGCTCCTGTCACCTAACCGATCACCTGGTTCCTACTACACAACCGATCACCTGGTTCCTACTACACAACCGATTCACCCGATTCTTGCCACCCAAGAGATTTACGAAGCTCCTGTCACCTAACCGATCACCTGGTTCCTACTACACAACCGATCACCTGGTTCCTACTACACAACCGATCACCTGGTTCCTACTACACAACCGATCACCTGGTTCCTACTACACAACCGATCACCTGGTTCCTACTACACAACCGATTCACCCGATTCTTACCACCCAAGAGTTTTACGAAGCTCCAGTCACCTAACCGATCTCCTGGTTCCTACTACACAACCGATCACCTGGTTCCTACTACACAACCCATCACCTGGTTCCTACTACACAACCGATTCACCCGATTCTTGCCACCCAAGAGATTTACGAAGCTCCTGTCACCTAACCGATCACCTGGTTCCTACTACACAACCGATCACCTGGTTCCTACTGCACAACCGATTCATCCAGTTCTAACCACCCAACAGATTCACCAAGTTCCTTCAACCTAACCAATCACCTGGTTCCTACTACACAACAGATCACCTGGTTCCTACTACACAACCGATTCACCCAATTCTTGCCTCCCAAGAGATTTACGAAGCTCCTGTCACCTAACCGATCACCTGGTTCCTACTACACAACTCATTCATCCGGTTCTAGCCACCCATAAACGAAGTTCTTAATCTCACTGTCGGTTGAATACATCACTGTAGTCCTGCTATGTTCTCCTGAAATAGTGAACTTATCACTATCCGCTATTCCAGGTTCACCATGCAGGTCGGAGTGCCCATAAGTATATTTCAAAAGGCAGTTTGAGAGGTCCTAGCCATCTTAAAACGTTTACTAACTGAATTTGTAATCATATTTCATTTAATGAAGTGTTATTACACTTTTGATAGTCAGTTGTTTTTTCTTTCCTAACACTTTCATCACAATAAAGGAACAACAGGTAACATATATTTTACCTTTCTTAGGATAAAGTAAAGAAAGTGAAAACATATACTCAGCACCATCATGCGTGTTGCGGATGCAACCCGCATAATGAACACAGCTCAGGTATTGGTGGTCGGTTATATACACTGCAGAATGAACTTAGATTTAATCACCAAGGAGTAAAATTGCTGTGTGTGAACATATGAAAAGTAGTCGTGTGATCAACATACATACTGTATTCCCATAAAATTAACATGGGAATTTGTAAGGCTAATGAGGCGGATTCCTAAAAGGCGTGATGGATTAAATGTGTGATAACATTGAAGGCATAATATATCTTATAATTTTAAAAATTGGCTGAATAGAATGGTGTGACGGACCATCCCAATCTTTTATCTGTAACATCCTCTGCCTAGCCTCTAAATCCTTCCTTCAATTGCCTATCACAGAAATTACCAGTTGCTTTCCTTTTGAACGGTTAGCAAGTTTTTCACAAGCAAGTCTAAACAAAATATTTTGCCTATCATATGCATACAGGCCAACGAAGTATTCACAGTACAATGTAACTCCTTCTGTCACATAACCCGCCTAAGTTTACACTCCTCGTACAAATTTAAAGTTTTCCATCTAGACCGATGCCTCAGTGTTTTTTTGTTCTAAAAACAGAATGATGGGTACAATAAAATTGCTACACCTAAAGAAAATATTCACCCATACTCCCCCTTACCAACTGGTCAGTGTGTCCCTGACTGTGGAATTACCACTTGGGAATTCTTGATATTTCAAGACGGAAAATATTTTACTTAATCAGTGAGATTATATGAACATATGAAATATAAACGAGTTCGCACGCAGCACGCTGACGTGAGGGAAGTGAATTATAAACAAGTTCGCGCGCAGCACGCTGACGTGAGGGAAGTGAATTATAAACGAGTTCGCACGCAGCACGCTGACGTGAGGGACGAGTTCGCACGCAGCACGCTGACGTGAGGGAAGTGAATTATAAACGAGTTCGCACGCAGCACGCTGACGTGAGGGAAGTGAATTATAAACGAGTTCGCACGCAGCACGCTGGCGTGAGGGAAGTGAATTATAAACGAGTTCGCATGCAGCACGCTGACGTGAGGGAAGTGAATTATAAACGAGTTCGTACGCAGCACGCTGACGTGAGGGAAGTGAATTATAAACGAGTTCGCACGCAGCACGCTGACGTGAGGGAAGTGAATTTCCATATAAAAACTTTTAAAAATCAAAATCAATGTAAAAACATACATGTATTCCAATTTTTATTGAAATCTGAAAACATTGATTTTTTGGCCGTTCTGATGCTCCTGGTTTCATTTGCCTGCAATGCCGGGAATACAATTTTGTGCATTATAAGGTTAGGAGAAGGTCCAGTCAGGCTTTAAAATAGGCGTGAGGTTGCTGGAGATGTTAAAAGTACACCAACAAATGAATAACAGGATTTTCTAATGTAAAACCCCCATAAGACAACGTACTGTGTTTGGTCAAAACACATTTTCTTTAATAACTCGGTAATTATTTATGCTAGAATGACGAGAGAGGGCTTAAAACTTTCGCCTCACTAATTCCCATCTTATTATATGCATTAATTTTACATACGGGGCTCTTCTGACCCTTTTTGGGCCCAAAAAACTCGAAATTTGAAAGATTAATCCCCAAAAAAAGGGGTTTGGAGTTTTCCGATTGTTTTGCCCAACGAACTTGTCCAACTGATTACAGAAAGAAACGTCCCTACCAAATTTGAAGTTAATCGGGCAAAAAATGTGACCGCTAGAGTGCAAACACATATATATATATATATATATATATAAAATTTTGAACGACCCCCCAAAACGTGTTCAGGGGGTCACGTTAGGAACTTCTATGGTGGTCCCGGGCTTAAGTTTCACCGTGCGGGTCATGCTAATAGTTCACTTTCCAAAGGAAGTTCACTAATAATATGTTTTACTTAACGCGTTGGCTGGGGCGGACCCCGTTCGGGGTTTTTTCTCAACATAGAAACTTATGAAAATTTCATGTTTAAACATTTTTGCAGCAGCTAAAGTGTTAAACATGTATTCTAGTTATAATGTGTTGTTTTGATACAATTTATTTAATATGTTTATTTATTTAATAAATTTAACATTGAAGATTTACAGAAATTGGTTTGAAATCAAAATAATTCTTCATTCATGGAATATGCCGACATCTAACTTTTTCATCTTTTATAAATAAATGTTTATATTATTCGGTACAAAGGCCGCAAAGTGCAGTTAGTGAGGGTAGTTAGAATTTTTATGACTGGCGCAGCATACCTGTTGTATCCCCCAGCGATCGATGGAATGTAAAACTGGGTATTTCACCCTTTCCCTACTCCTGTACTCACAAAAACAAGCCAATTAACCTAGAAGGGGAAAACTTTGACCCAGGCTCTGGCTGTTTTCACCCACATCACTGCTGAGAGCTTATATTAATGATAAGTTTCACTAAGATGCAGCTCTATTGAAAGCGTGTCTGACTGGCCACACAACACGGTGAACTGCTTGGCTAAAATGCGTTGGAATGCTTGGCTAATACGCAGTGAAATATTTGACTAAATCGCAATGAAATGCTTCACTAAAGCACAGTGAAGTGCTAGGCTAACTGACAGCATTGAAGCATTTTTCCTAAACATGCTTCGAAACTAATATTCAAATGGTTAAATTTGCGACAATAATGAAAACTGCTATACTAAATTCTCACAAGTGACGAAGAGTGGTGCTTTTGCTAGTGTAGATGAAAAATTCCTTACAATGAAGCGACTATAAAATGCAACTAAACCATGTTATTTACATCATTGTGCTTACAATAATATTACTTACAGCGATGTATCAGCTTCAAATACGACTTTTAAATATACAATGATGAAGTTCACAGTTAAAACTAAGCAGGGAAACGTTTATGGAAGCTGTTCTTTAGCTACGAATAAATATAAATAAATAGTCAATCATTACTATTAAATTACAGCATAATGTATGACATTTTTATGGTGTTATTAATAATTGATATAATACTCCGAAAAGTTAATCTTTGAGCCTATAACTAATATTTAAATATAAATATTATTGATTTGCATTTAGCAGTTTTTAATGATAATTGATATTCAAAAGCAATTATTTGTAGGGTAGTTTTTGAATCAGAGGGAGGAAAGCTTTGGCAAATTTATTATTTAACATTTTATAAACGTTTATGAGAATTCCTAACATTTACCCAGCCAGAGTTTACTAATGTTTATTTCAATAGTATCAATTTTTTTTATATAGGTTTGACTGCATACGAGAAAATTTCATTTAGAAATAACCTTAACCTGCACGATACAAAAAGTTTTGATGGCCTATTTGACTGGGTGTCCTTAGATTGCAAGCAATAAAATGGAATGAATATTTTACTTTAAAATTTAAATTAAATAAACGAACCATGCTATCCTACAAATTAACGAAAGTATGGGATAAGACTTACTAACTAGGGGTTATTCCTATTCCAAAAAGGTTTGCTCCTGTTTTAACCATGCAGGTTTGGAAATTTAAAAATAGATTCTACTTTTTACAGGGCTCTTAACTTATAAAATTTACATTTGATTATAAACAAAATTTTACAGGGCACCATGCTCCTTATACTAACTTCTTACCTTATCAGACGTTTTAGTCCTTATCACCTTAAAACTACAACAATAATCCTTTTATAACAATATCCCATTATTATTGATGGTTGCAATAAATAAGCATAATAAGAAAATTACTCTCAAAAGCGGTTTTAGTATTAAGAAGCAGATGAATTTGTTTTTACAGCTTCTTGGAGGGTATAGTTAACATTTGTTGGTAGATATTTTTAATACCAGTCTTTATTTTTTTTTAACTTGTAATCCATTAATGTATATAGGGGTACATATTTTTGAAGTTTGTTTTCAGAATCTAATGTGTTACTAAAAATTAACATCTGCTTTATACATGGTCTTATTACAGTGTAGGCAAAAGTAACTGAAACTACATGTCCCATATCTTAGGTTGCTCTTTAAAAATCAAAACGTTTTATTGCCAACAGCCATTGGCAAATTTACTCCTTTACCACAAGATTAATTTAGTTGAGACTACCTTATTTAGAATTTAACCCCAAGATACATAACGAAAAAACTAACGTTTTGGCTTGTAAAAATGTTTTATGCAAATAACTTTGATTTGATTTGAACCTTATTTTTGTATGAAGTAAAAGGAAATCAAATCTGTTTAAACTACTGATCACTTTACAGTGTAAGCAAAAAAGTTTAAAAAAATAAATGTTAAGTAATTAAACAGGTGTGTGTATGTTTTATTCTTAAACATATTATTTTTGTAAGTAAATTAATTACATTAAGACAGTCTGTAGTAAACTTCTGTGTTTAGAAACAAATGGCCATGGGGCGATGGAAAATATGAAGTAACATCAACTTTTGTAAATCCTTTCACACTTATTTATCAAGTTTCATCAACACCCCTTACATTTTTCAATGTATTTCAGCTCCAGTCATCAAACTTTTAACAAGATCAAACTTTGTTATTTGATAGATACATAAATGACAAGTTTTGGCAGATATGACAACAGGAACAAGAAAAGAACAAATTTAGTTTATAATGTTGAAGAACGAAGAACTCGTTTTAGACATAACAAAAAAAAACTTTATTAAGTGAAGATTTACCTACGGCTTGGCTTTGTAATTTATATAAGCACTTTCCCTAAACACATTTTCCCTCTAATTTAATTTGATTAACTGGATGTTCAGATGATTATTGTATCCGGTGGAACTCCAGCCAGTAACGTACCATATCATGTAAAATGGTCTTTTGCAGCTCTAACCTTTCAGTACTAAGCATTCTTCATCATTTTTGTCTAAAGTGCTCGTTTTTAACAACTACGAAAAGTTCTAAGGTACTGAAAAGGGCAGAGTGTACCCTGCAAGAATAAATATTAGTCAAAATTAAATTATCGACCCGAACGTGCTATGATATCATATTTCGATCATATGGGGAATCAAATGGAATTATCTTGGTTGTTCAAAAGGACAACCATCATAGCAATGTAATGGCCAACTGAGGAGAAATGCAATGTTTTGACTAGAGGTTCCTTAATAATTATAAGGTCTGTAAAGTAGCAATCACTGTTTTTGAGTTGTCACTTCAAAAAATCTTTTTCACTGTCCCTGCTGATTCACGCCATCGTTGGTTTAAAAATTGTCTCTTGTTTCAGAAATCAATGAAACCTTTGTATTCACAAAAACAGAGATTTAAAAAATTGTGTTCTTTTTATTTTTTTTTTTGGCCTTCTAGTCCCTAATTCTTAACCTTGTTCACTTCCTTTAAGTAACCATGGTCTCGCGACCACTGGTACATGGTAGCAGCCAGTAACATGCAAGTATTACTTACATTTATACAACACGTTAAGTATCAATTTATGAAACATGCTTTTAAAGTTGTTTTTGGATCATCAAAGTTGTTCAGAATGAGAACAAGTTCTTCAGCCTCAATTTAGATTGGATTTATACAGTTATATTTATACAGTTAATTATTGTAGATGTAATGTTGAACCAAATCAAGAACTTTGGGATAGCTGCAAGTTTGACTCCCATCAACCACATGAATGAAAAGTTTCGGCAATAAATACACAAGATTATGTTTTCAATAAAACCTCTCTTAATTAATTCATAATTGGAATGGAGACCAATTTTAAAAGTTAAATTGATTTTAAATTCAAAAAACTCATGAAACAGGCCTAGCTAGTTTCATCAATTTGTTTACTCTCAACAATTATCAAATAGTCCTTTAGTCTTTGTACTTTGCACTTTGCACTGTGAACCAGTAAGAAAAATTGAGACTGCATGATGTTTTGTGGCCGACTTCTACAATTTGTGTTAGATAAATATTCTCACATTAACCAAAAAGTCTTTGGCAAACCTGAAATCCTACATCTTCTGATAATGAATTCAAGAGCACAACTTCAAATACATCTGCCACTTTCATTTTATATTACAAATAAATACATGTATGAAAACCCATTCGGCCCTTAGTAATAACTTGTAATAAAAAAGTAAGTAAACTAGCCTTTAACTATTTACGTTTAACTGCTTTGGTTTCTATTTAACCATTATTGTGTTATAGTGCAACGTTTCACAAACCAAGGGCCAAAACTGTCATATCTTCAACAACACTGCACTCATACACACTATTGAGAAAGAGGATGCTTTCATGTAAAGAGCTGAGATCAGTGTTTTGTCAACATTTTGATAACTTATCATAGTTGTAAAACCAAACTTAACTGTTACCACGTCCAAACTTTTTAAAACAAAACAAAATATAAGAAACAAAAAACACAAGGCAATGCAAACATAAACAAGTTTATTGAGTCAATAGAATACAAATACATCATATTGTTTACTAAAATATGTGAATACAAAATATTATTATTGAATAGCCCCAAAAGATATAGCTGCTGCTTTCATTACTCATTTTACATAAGATCTAGCTTCAGAAGTTGTTATAAGATCTTACATTATAAGACAGTTATTTACACAAAAGCTATTGAAAATAAAAACTAAACTCTAAAAAATATTAAATAACATAATTAAAAATCTATACACAAAATACAATAAATAAAGATTATAATAACAAAATAAACAACCTACATTGTTTCTCTTTTTATTTTGAAACTAGTTACATAATAATAACTCAAATCATATACAAAATAATAAAATGAAATAATAGCCCACTAGGGGGATCTTGGTAAAAAATTAAATATGTTTTAGAAAGAAAAATTTTTGCGGAATGTTAAAAGTTTGAAAACTAATTGTAACAAACTGTAGTGTGAAACAGCAATAATTGTTAAAATAAATAGCACCTTTCAAACGGGTGAAATAAAACCCTTTAGATATTTGTTTAGTTAGAATACTTTCTACTTAAATACTAATTAGTTTTAAAGGGAAATACAGTGTAAAGTAGGTCATAGAAACCAAATATCACACATACAAAATTTGTCTGTTAAATTGAGAAAACTGATTTTTTTGGAGAATAAAAATTAAAAGTTACTTATTTATCATTCCTCTATTCAAACAATAAAAAAACCTCGATCAAAAACCATCTGGTTCAATTTGCTATTTTCGTCAATGATATGGATGTCAACTCGTTACAATGGGTCAAGAGACATAACGAGAATGTCTCGCTTGAAACAATGAGCGAAGTCAAGAGATAATTAATTAGTCTAGGAGCAATTAGCCACAACGAGAGAATGCAGCTGCGCTACTTCCGTCACATATCAGACGTCCGCGCCGTGTCTGTACGTATCCATCAGATACACTTGACAGGCAGCTCCAAAACATAACTTACCCAATCTATACATATGACAATTTTTTATGTTAAACAAAACATCTTCTAAGAAAGGATAGTTGATAGTCAAAACATGTACTCAACTTTACTTGAGCAAGACAAATACAGGTTTTGCCATGCTCCCTTAAGTTTTTAGTTTGAATAACCTTGTAATTTTGTTGTTGTCAAGAGAATGATTTTTTCAAAGAGAACAATAAGTGGAACTAAGAAGGTTACATATAAATTTAAGACACAAGTCTCCTAAATAAAAAATAGGTAAATTTGAATTTTAATCTTTGGTTGATAAAAAAATAACTATGTGGAATGTACTGAATGTTACATTTTTAAGTTTATTTTGAATACAAATTCTTGCGTTAAAATATTATCTAATGATAAAGAAAAATAGTGTGTAACTGTTACATTGTGCCTGTCACACTAAATTTAAAGCGACGAATAAAACCATTCGCAAAATAAACCGAAACATGCTTAATTTAAAACAAATCAATAACCTTCTATCAACAGCACCAACAGTAAATCTAACAACTGGGATGCAGACATCGAAAGCGAAATGCGATACGGTGAACAAAACATCGCAAAACTACGTATTGGAATCTGCACCTGATAAAACTCTTTAAGGCACAATTTGGTCAGTTAACGTACACTCGAAGTACAGAGGTATTTACAAGATTAGTAGTATATACACGAGAGTTCCGTGACAGGTACAAATCACAATATCGGTGGTGGAGGGGTGGGGTGTCAGTGCAGCACCAACTCACCGTTAGCCTGCGAGGCCGAGGTCGAGTGGTTGTTGAGCTCCAGGTAGAGGTCATGGGGCGTGGCCGTGGTCGAGGCGGGGGTCTCGGGGACGTCCAGGGGGCGAGAGCCGACAAAGGAGCTCTCCAGCCAACACAGGCGACCCGTGCTGCCTCGCGGGGAGGCCGACCTGGGGACGGAGAGGCATTAGTTACGGAGGATTAACTCTACGCAGCTCAGTGGCTCAGGGAATTGAAAGGTCTTACATCATGGTTGCCCCCAGTCATGAAGAAACTTTCAAGCAATTTCCAGGTTGACCAGAGCAAAATAAATTAAATTTTGTTTAGTAAACAAATATTTTCATCACACTGAACTGAAAGTAACTATTTTCGTTATCAGCTGTGAATACCAGAAGTGATACTTTTCCATTCTATTGCTGGAAAAACAGCTTAAAATTGTTCCCGCACTGATATTAGCTATGCAATTTTACACCAGCCACGCTAGTAGTCTAACAATAGCAGTTTTTCATTCAAAAACAGCAGTTCTTATTAATTTAATTGACAGAAAAAACAGCAAAACAATGTAAACAATGTTAATGTCATTATGTTGTGAGACATATTACTCAGCAAAAATGTCTGAAAAAGATGATTTATAATTATTATTATTAATTACAGTGTGATGAAGAATATCGTTTGTAACTTGTACCTAAAATGGTATTCCGGTACTTCGAATTACCAATCGTAAACCGAAAAAGACCTCACTCGACACTAATGAGGAAATACACTATTCAGGCAAATTAAAACCTAATTTGTGTCCGCGCGCAAAGGGATGCCTAAAGGGTGGAGGGGGTCTAAAAAGAACAATCCTCGATTTCACATTTCACGAGTCACATTCACAAGCATCTTAAAAAATACACTAAACATTCTTCAACATAACAATTCTCTTAAGTTTTCACATTCATCACTCATCAGTAAACATTATTTGTGTAACATTAAAACTGTATTCAATACACTCAATTCAATTCATATTAGCTTTATTAAATAAAATTTGCACAATCATGCATAATTACAAATGGTTATACAAATGTTGAGTGGCATCATAATAATCTAGTGTATTATATACAAATTACAAGCATCTTATTCCAATAATTAAATGAGCAAATTCCCCTTAAAGTATTTACAAAGTTATTACAAATTATTTTCAGTAAATTCACCAAATGAATACAAAGCTTTTTCTGCCAAAAGTTTTTAAAATATTTTTTAAATTTCAAATTATATTGTACCAATAGGAGATCATTAGGTACATACTTCATAAATCTGATACCAGCAGAACTTGTTTTTTTACGATAAAATTCTGTTGAATGTAGCTGACTAGCCAGCTGATTCCTATTTCTTGTGTTATAATTGTGATTTGACCTTAATCTCGGAAACCTGTCACCGAGCAGTTACTCAGTGTTTCAAATACATTAACTTTCAATATCAGTTTTCAATTCCTTTAATTAGGCAGATTAATTTAATTCAAATCACATCACTGAAAACACTCCGTGCACCCCAGGACCACCGGGCGTGTAATTTGGTCATCCGCTCCGGAGTATTCATTAGTTAAGACTATTTCCAAAAAATAGTAACACATATTCAGTAATAGCATTGACTACAGATATTGAAGTAGACTTCTCATTGTCAATGTAAAAGCTGTCCTGAGCCAGGATTCAAACAAGACGTAATTACACTAATCACCAACAGAGTATACTTGTGTCAATTATTCTTATCCTCTCAGAAGGGGATAAATACAGCAGTTGGTATGTCAGGAAGCAAACATAAGTTGTTTATCACTTGCTTTCTGGGGTGGAGATTTTACAAGTTAATGTAAATAACTAAAAGTGTATTTCAACACAAGGGCCAAGAGTGACGCTTTTCGGTATGAGCTCAAGTTAAACTACTGAGGTGAAGCCGAGGTCGGAAAATGAGCACGAATCAAAAAAGCCACTTTTGGACCGTGTGATGAACTATATTTTTCGTCATACTGCACAATATATAACTACTTCACAAAACTAAGTTTTACAACTTGTCTAAATTTAAAAGTTTAATCCCAAAATGGCTCAAACAGTTGTTACAGATGTATTCAACTATTGTCTGTTACGTTTGTGTTAGTGTTAAATTAGACTAACTATAACGATTGATATATCGAACGCTGTGGACTGTCATTAAACTGACAAAAATGCAACAATAAACTACAATCGATAAAATAATCGATTACTACTCTCGATACAATCGATTACTTATAATTGACGTACATAACTTTGCAGTTTTACTAGATTGACATAAACGACAAAAACAAATAGCTGATGACCTCGACACCAGCTGATTATTTTTTGCCGTAAGTCTGTTTCTTTAGCCCCGCAATGCGTGTATTGGAAACAGCTGTTTCCGAAGCAGTATGACGAAAAAGAAACAGTTGACAGGAGCACAATCTGTCAGTGATCTAATCAAACTATGTCCACTTCAAATTCTAGCTAACACTAAAAGAGGGACAGCTGGGCCATTTAGATAGGATGTCTCCTTCAGTATAAATATACAGTCAATGGTAATAGGGAATAACAGGTATTTGACCATTTGCAGCTTAGCATCTTTTGGAATTAATCTCCTAAATCTGTTTCTGATACAGCAGTGAATCCTTACTGTTCCTGACCCAACACCTGACCCTGATGAACGACTCTCTTTCATCTACCCTTCTGCAAGAGTCACCTGGAGGAGCTTGTGTCCCTATCCCAACTTTTCAAGACCCTTTCCTCCCAACTACGTCTTTCATCTACCCTTCTGCAAGAGTCACCTGGAGGAGCTTGTGTCCCTATCCCAACTTTTCAAGACCCTTTCCTCCCAACTACGTCCTTCATCTACCCTTCTGCTAGAGTCACCTGGAGGAGCATGTGTCCCTATCCCAACTTTTCAAGACCCTTTCCTCCCAACTACGTCCTTCATCTACCCTTCTGCAAGAGTCACCTGGAGGAGCTTGTGTCCCTATCCCAACTTTTCAAGACCCTTTCCTCCCAACTACCTCCTTCATCTACCCTTCTGCAAGAGTCACCTGGAGGAGCTTGTCTCCCTATCCCAACTTTTCAAGACCCTTTCCTCCCAACTACCTCCTTAATCTACCCTTCTGCTAGAGTCACCTGGAGGAGCTTGTGTCGCTATCCCAACTTTTCAAGACCCTTTCCTCCCAACTACCTCCTTCATCTACCCTACAGCTAGATTCACCTGGAGGAGCATCCCCAGTCCCAAGTTTTCAAGAAAAATCCTCCTTACGACATTCTCTTTCTATCCTACTGCTATAGTCACCTGGAGGAGCTTGTGTCCCTATCCCAACTTTTCAAGAAACTTTCCTCCCAACTAACTCTTTCATCTACCCTACTGCTAGACCCCTAGTCACCTGGAGGAGCTGGTGTCCCGGTCCCAGCGGGGGTTGAGGGCCGGGGAGAGGCGATCCGTCGAGTCCTTGGTCCCGGACACGTAGTGGACGATGGCCGACGTCACCTCCTTGATGGACGTCCGCACCTCGTTGAGGTTAGGAGCGTTCTGCGGCTGCCCACTCTCCTGCCACAACACAACATAGTTAGTAGGCAACGCTAGGGGTGCATGATGCATCAAAAAGTTGGTCATTGGGCTTTAAAGTTTAAAAAATGATTGTGACGGACACACTAATTTAAAAAATGCTTGCTAGACATAAGTACAGCCCACAAAACAGTCTTATGGTGAAGGAAGGGTGGAGGGGAAGGTTAAGGAGGGTGCAGGCAGTGCCGTCCTTAGCAACGCGAGGCCTGGGGCAAGAAATGTTCGCAAGGTCTTTTCTAATTTCATTATTGCGTAAAAAATACCACTAAAAACTGTCTATGTAACAGAAAATGTTTACTTAGTAAATTATGTAATTACAGTAGGGTTAGTTGTTCTAAACAGACATAGTATGATGACAAAAACATGGACAATTACTTATGACTAAATAATTATATGATATGATAATCATAAACGACACTCCACTCTGACAGTCAGTACGGGGTTATACTGACAGCTTAAAGAAAAATGTTGAAGTAAATGAATGGATTGCGCGTGAGCGTTACCCACTCCCTCGCACCGCACCTATGTTGTCTTGACACAGACTTGCTTCCTACATTGAGAAATACACTCGCTACTGGCGGAGCAATCCCCCTCCCCATCCAGCTGCGCCACAGTGATCTCCCCGCGCACTTCGCGTCCGCAACCAAGTCTGTGGCCCGGAAAGCTGTACAGCACTCAAGCACACCCTATATTACTAATTCATGAACTTCTGATCTTGCCGTTAAATTAAAATATGTTGTTATTATTAGCAAACTATGTACTGCTCTACCTGTTTGTGGATTGTCTCCAGTTGTTCAATTTTTAATCACCAATAGTCCACATTTATACTCCCTGCCATGGCCATGATGCCCTGTAACTTCCACATAACAAATCCTTCACATGTGAGGCCCTGTGCAGCTGCACCTGTCGCGCCACCCTAAGGATGGCACTGGGTAAAGGTATAAATACTTTCAGAATAGTTTGACCCTTCACATCTGGTGACTCACGGGGATTTGGCCACATGAATAGGTCACATCGCAGTAGTTGATGTTTTCAGAACGACGAATACAGGCTTTCTACCTAGCAGCCAAGTGCAAGCTTACGTTTGGCCGGCTGTAGCACTAAAGAAGTAACAAAATGCTTTAAAAACAAGTAACGAATTATTAAGGTAGGCCTACTGATAAAATTTAAAACTGTGCGTGTATGTTATCATGAACACCATCTGCTAATGGTATAAAAGCCATTAGACAATAACAAAATTTAACAAGTAACGAGTTCGCACGCAGCACGCTGACGTGAGGGAAGTGAATTTCCACATAAAAAACTATAAAAACTCAAAATCAGTTAAAAACATACAATAATTCCAATTTTTATTCAAATCTGAAAATATTGATTTTTTGGCTGTTCTGATACTCCTGGTCCTATTATTTACCTGCAATGCTGGGAATACAATTTTGCGCATTATAAGGTTAGGAGAAGGTCCAGTCAGGCTTTAAAGTAGGCGTGAGTTTGTTGGGGATGATAAAAGTACACCAAAAAGTGATTAACAGGCTTTTCTAATGTAAAACCCCCATAAGACAACGTACTGTGTTTGGTCAATACACATTTCCTTTAATAACTCGGTAAATATATATGCTAGAATAACGAGAGAGGGCTTTAAAGTTTTGCCACACTAATTCCCTTCTTTTTACATTTGCTAATTTCACATCAGGGGCTTTTCTGACCCTTTTTGGGCTCAAAAACTCGAAATTTGAAAGATTAATCCCCAAAAAAGGAGTTTAGAGTTTTCCGATTGTTTTGCCCAACAAACTTGTCCAACTGATTATAGAAAGGAACGTCCCTACCAAATTTGAAGTAAATCGGACAAAAAATGTGACCGCTAGAGTGCCTGCATATATATATATATATATATGCACGTATATATTTATATATATATACATATATATATAAAATTTTGAACGAACCCCCAAAATGTATTCAGGGGGGTCACGTTAGGAATTTCTATGGTGGTCCCGGGGGGTAAGTTTCACCGTGCGGGTCATGCTAATAGTTCACTTTCCATAGGAAATTCACTAAAAAGTGGGAGGAAAAGACCAGAATTATAAATCACTTGGTTTTACTGGGGTATGCTAATAACTGACCTTTCAAGATATCTCAGAGCAGCTTGTGATAAGAATAGCTTTACTTTGTTAAAAAACTTCAAAGAAATCAAATCGCAAGGTTTTAAGTTTGCACTTTGGCAGTCTTGGGTTGTAATAATTGTTGTTATAAATACATACATTGACTAATAATGTTGAAATTTCCTTAATCTACTTTGGGGTAGCAATACCAAAAGTTGGCATGATATATTATAATAAATTTAAATTAGATTGCTATGTTTTCACTGACCGGATATAACATAAAATTATAGAGAGAGATCTTCATTTATATTTGTTATAGACTCAACAAATTATAATACAGAGCAGGGTAAAATGCAACAAATCACTTTGATGGTCAAGAACTTGTCCTTACTCATCTTTTGATAGTTCTTTTATGAATGACCAGTCGTTGCTAACCTGTTGCTTCTTCTGGGCAAGCAGGTCGGCGGCCATTCGTTCCGCGGGCGTGCGAGGCCGGGACAGTCTCTCCTGCGACCTCCAGCCGAGGTATGGTTGGCGATAGTTGAAGCTGGACCTCGTGGACCCACATGGCGACGTGCTGGTCGAGGTGGCACCACTGCCTCCACTCAGGCGGCTCGTACTCCAGCGCGAGAACACAGCTGATGTAGGGCTGGGACTTTGCGCATGACCTGTACATGGAAAAACATGATGTTATATTTAGTTTTAGGGTTTTTCAGTAGGCCTATGTTTTGAGTTTTCATAAGGTCTACTTAACTCAACGGTTGGCCAATCGAATACTCTTTTACCTAAAAATCAAAGATAAGGCATTTCCGCCGTGCAACGTCATATGCAACTTTTGCTAATCGATATAAAAAATGTTGCAAAATAACCGAGTTAGCGACTATAGAGCAAACTGACACCTCAAAGTTGCATATGCAAGTGGGAATATGAATTTCTGAAAATTGAAATTGTTGCAACTTATTTTTTTTATCCAATAAAATATTGCGGACACTCTGGGGTAACTCAGAGGCGAAATCTACAATCAAACCTGCTTTGAATATTGCTGACTTCCACATTGCCCAACAAAAGTAGCTTTCTCTATAAACGCTCCTAACTTTTTTCCAGGAATACTAACTAAAACTTTGGAGATCTTTAAGCAATACGTTGGGCTTTTGCAGCACTTACAGTAAAATAAACCTTCGTTAACCATACCGTCCACCAGACACCATCTGGCACCGGAAGAGCCACTGAAGGAACTATTTACTGTTAGTCAGGTTATTGAATGATAATGCCAACTAAGATAAAGCTGCGAGGCAGTAAAGGTGGGCCGAGGACATCCCTCTGAGCAGACGCCAGACACTTCTAGCAGCTTCCTCGACTCTGCTCTGCCAGATCCATGGAGGAGAAATATAGTGAAAGACAAATTGACTCACCTACAGGCTCTGTGCCTTATCAGACTGGCACTACTATACAGTTATCATTTTTACACATCTAGTTTGTTGTTTGTAAAATAAATAGGCTATAGTGAATTATTTTAGTAGTCTCGTAAAAAATACATGTATAATAATCTAGCAAAATCCATTATTAGACATGGACGTGGCCCCAGACGTTCATTGTAAATTCTCTGTACTACATCCTTGTGGAACTAGCTGTCATTTTCCCCTAAAGCTATTAATTATGCTTTCTATGAAAAGGTGGACCTTAGATAAAGCAGACCTGGCTTTGTACTGCTCCATATCAAAACATAACAAAATTCCACTAGCATTGAGTATATTTAAAGTTTAATGATATTTTTTCCAAGACAATGGTTTACACTGTATCGGAAACAACAAATTATGGGGCAATCTTTAAACCTGGTAGGCCTGAGTACTATCTTCCCTTCCTGGCAGGGTAGTAACATTTTTAGGGACCTTTTCGGCATTTGTCTAAGAGAGATACAAACTAACATAGAACAAAACAACTAGTCTAATATACTGACTGTTGGGGCTGCGCGGTGTGGGGGCTGCAGACTGTGTGGACCCGAGGCTGGACAGTGATGTGGTCTTGTTGTGCAGCCCGGGCCAGCCGTGACCCGCGCCGGCACCGCTGAGGCCCGCGTCGCTGCCCCGCTTCAGCAAGAAGCCCTGCGCCGGCAGCTGAGAGTTGCGGTACCACTCGGGCACGTTGAGCTTCTGTAGCGAGCGCTGCACTCGGAGCTGGTGCTCAGACATCACTCGGTCCCCGCCCACCTTCTGCAGCTCATTCTCTGGCGGCTGAAACACAAAGTGGCTTTATTGGTTTTGGTCAAAGTGAATCGAAAGAATTTCAATTGTTCCGAGTGAGTAAGTAAACAAAGTGTGACATGATATTCTAGAGAGGACTTAGATGGCGAAAAAGGTGAAAAAGGGAAGGTAAGTCATAATTTGGTAAAGAGATAATTTGGGAGAGTGCAAAAAGAAGGATGGATCATCTATATCCATAAACACGAAAAACCGATCAACCCCCAGGCAAAACCTCTACACATACAACCACAAAATTTGGCACGTATACTCTATTCATAATATAGGTAACCAATAAGAAAGTATTTTAAGAAATTCCCATAGGGCTCCGACCCACAGGGAGTGAGTTCTAATCCAGAGTTATTCTTATGGGTTCACTTTGGTTTGAGCTGATGAAAATTCAAACAGCTGATCATGATTCGTAGTAGTTCCACAGGTTAACCATACAATTCAAAGCATACTCCACAGGTTTTATTCTCGTGTGAAACCGGGTACGATGGCAGCTAGTTTACCATAAAAAAAAGGATTTAAAATTGTAAAATTTTAAGAAAATTACACCCTCATCTAACAGGTGGCTATGGCTATGATACCGGTATCTGATAATGTAGGGAGTAAAAATATGTTAAACAATCCTAATGTTTGAAAATGTCTCGTGAATTAACTCAAACTATTTTCACACCCATAAAACTTTCACATTCCCATAAAAGCCTTATGTGCTTCTATTAATTTTTACTTGACTCCCTCTTTTGTTTGAAAACACATATAATTTGGAATGATTAGGCTTTAAAAAGGGAAAGTTAGCGTTGTGTTCTATAGAAACGCTATACACCTCACTCTTTTAATATATTGTGGTATAATACTTCAGCTACTATATTAACTTGAGTCTTTGGTTAAATTACATTTAAGATTAACATTAGTTGCTGCAAATTAAGTTTACTTAAATATGGTAAAATAAAAGTTAACTATTCCAAAAATAATAAACGAGGGCGTGGGGCTTGGAAGATCCAATATTAATGGATCTCAAAGCAAAGCAACGACCTCTGACACTTAAGTGTTCAATTAATTTATAAAATAAATAACCATCATGTGGCTTATTCTGTACTTATATGAAAATGTGCATACAAATTTGCAACCCCATCTAGAGCTGTTTTAAAATGGCAACCTAACAAATATCAGTAAAACTTCATAAAATCGATTACCGATAAGAAATTATTACAGGATGGTGTCCAAAATAATAGGAAGGGGGATGTTACCTCAGGTTACATAAGTATAAACCCTCACGCTCCCCATAGACTAAATACTAATGATGACAAGTATATTTTCCGAAAATAAGATTGGCTGCTTCTTGTAAAGTAAAATAAAAACAATTTTACTAAAATAATTTACTACTACTGATAAAATGTGTTAAGAAGAGCCTTCAATGAGGTTTAAAATTTTAATATGATGTTTAAATATGTGATGTAGTAAAATGTATATAGATTGATGACTACCCAATCAACGGCTCAACTGATGGATGGTTGCATCAAGTGGGGTTACGCAATAGCCTGTTGATCAGGCACTTATCTAGCAAACTGTCAAGGTGACCCAACTTGGTTAGCTGTGTTTTATTTTTAAAAGTTTTGCAATTAATTAAAAACAAAGAAACAACCATTTGTGAGTAACTTTTGGGACTATGGTTAACATACCGTCAAATGAAATGGCAAAGCTAGTGGTAAAAATCAACATGTTTTAAATTGTGTGGAACGTTTTAGTTTAGTCTTCATACATTTTCAAGCTGTAGTATAAAAACTAAGTAGGCCTATAAAGTTTATTCATTTGGATTAACAACTTTTATGATATGTCATAACTTACCAAACTTAACTGTGTAGTGAAATCTAGGCCTATGTTTGGCAAACTTAATATGACTCAAATTTACCCTGTTATCACAACAAAGGAAAATTAAGAGGTTTAAGCCTCATAATCTGAATTTAATATGTGTTGCATAGTTTCACTGGACTTTTTTCTTAGGCTTACTTATTGAACAAAGCAATTGGGCTAAAGATTAAAAAATGGTAAACTGCATTTTTATCATAAGTTTGGTATATGTATAACTCTGGGAAAGACCCAGCAAATCTTAAACCACTTAGGCTATACTATCAAAGTTCATACCTATTCAGCAAAGCAGAAATATTGCAACGTAGGAAAATTTGTAACATTTATCAATGTGACATTAGCAAACTTGCGATGAGTTTTTAAAATCAAACAAACATTCATACCGAGTATTCTAGGTTAACTATAGGAACTCCTGATAATATTTTATCATACGGATAAAACTCAATAAAAGTACATTACCTAATTAAAGGTAACTATCGTCGAAATAAACCAGGGATACGTGAACCTGTCCCTTATCTAGATAAATAAAGAAATACTTGATAACTGGCAGATAAAGATAAGTCCGGCCGGCGACAGCTGCAACACTAACACTGAATAAAACAACAGCTGATTGGTTGATGAGCGACGAGGACATGGTACAGCTGATAGGTAGACCAATTGCTTCATTGGTGGTGGTGCCAAAGTTGCATCGTTCACTTCACTTGTTCGCTTCACTTTCATTACAATACTTTCAAAAGGGCGGAGCAATTACCTTCGATGACGACTGCACAGGAAATTGAGTCGAATAAAACGCATTCGTTCAAAATACCCATTGTTACAATTGGAAATGTAGTTTCTGTCAGTTTAAATTTAAATCCATAGTTTTTAAACGCGGATGGCCTCCACTCAAAATCACGCGAAATCTTTACATTTACCATTTACTAAGCCCAAAAAGATACAACGTTCAAATTTAACTTGACCTTAATGTAGACAGAAAATTTGAAGTGGCTCAAATAATGCCGTTCTCCTATCCTATCTAAAACCCGTAGGTACCTTATTGGCTTCTTTATAATTTCCTTTAGTAGACAACTTCTATATTACTCAGATAACTGTTTGGAAAGGCATGCGTTTATATTTTTATATATTTAATGACTAACGCTCAAATGTTTCCTATAAATGGTTTAGCTGTTTCTGAAATCAATTTACCTAAAAACTAAAACTACAAGTGTAAATTAAATTAAATATATTTACTAGAAACATATATTGTACCATACCGAATTGCTTATGTGATCTGTTTAAATTCAAACAATAAAGGGGTTTTAAGATTAGGGTAATCTTTGTTTTGTGCAATACAAACGCACAATAATCTGAAAACTGTATTTATTAGTCTCAAAGGTCCGTTTCCGTTTATGGAAATAAAATTGTACAGCGTTGTATAAATGTAGGCCTTCATAGCATATGTATTTGTATAGCATATTTGAGCAATTAGTGTGGTGCAAACTTATGCTCCGTACTTAGATTTACCACGTCTCTCTTTGACATATTCGTACTATCTTTGGTACTATCTTTCGTACTAACTATCTATGGTAGCGCCTTTGAGCACATAATAGTAAATCGATGTTACGGCAGCCATGCGATGGGTATGTCGTTAAACTTTGTTCGCGTTCGTGCAGAAGTTGGTATACCTGAATTGTCATCTATAGCGAACAGCTGATGACGTATAGACTGTGAACATGCACAGCTGAGTTCCATCAGAGAATAAAGAATACAGGAGCTTCATTCTGCATTCTTTTTATATGCTTCCACATAATCTTTCATCCACTAATAAGTTTATCCAGAAATCTGTAACTATAATTTTCTAGATAGTCTGTAATTATTTAAATTAATTTACTTGATATGTTTTCAATCTTACATGGTACGAAGTCAAGAGTGCGTTCTAAAGAGCAAACTGGTGAGTGTACATAATATCTCGAGTTTATCATTTTGTTGCTTTTTTTGTAACCAACTAAACAAAACTAAATATTAAATCACTGCTACGTGTATGTGCCTTTTACTTTCGTCCCTCTAGGGCCTACGCAGTAAATGGAGAAAGTGTTGTCTTCGTAAACATTTTCAAATTTGAGTTATCAGTGGAAATATTTGTTTTTATGCTCCCAGACAAAAGACAAGTGATTTTCGCGGCGATGTTTGTCTGTCCATCTGTTTGTCCGTTTAAAAACATATTACCAATGGGCCGATTTTTGTGTAATCTTGTATGCAGATACGTATCCACGGTATCTAACATTTTTTAATTTATTTCTTTATCGGGGGGATGATGGATTTTCCCCCTTAAAATATATTTGTATAATAAAAGATTCTGTAAAATGTCTCCTATAAAGGAATGTTGGGTGAATCTCTGAAAAATATTAGTTTATTGCAAGACTTTACATACAGACTACTATGCTTATATTCTATTTATATTGACACATAGGTAGAAAGTAACTGTACATCTTTTGATTCAGTTTATTTTAAATTATGTCGAGCTTAAAACTGATAAACAACATCATAAAAATATATTCTCAAGCTCGCAGCAGTAGCGGACCTATAGCATAAAGACGCCGACGCGACGTAGGCCATAATCTACGTCGCAAAATAAGATTATGAACCGCGCTGGGAAGTAAAGGTCCAGCAGAGTGCAACGAAAACTTAAAATGAGTGGGAAAAAAGATTAATCCTGGATTGAAGGATCGTAAAACGCATTTAAACTATCTGTAATTTCATCGATCACGCAAGCTGTCTTTTGAATGAAACAGCTGTGCATTGCAATTTAACACGACTCTTCGACATTAATCAATATAAATTAGAATTTATAAATTAAAATTAGAAAATTGCAATTAAATTGCATTTGTCGCCGAGAGAAACTATCTACAAAGTCAAACCGTAGCAGGAGCTTTTCAGAAAACCACAACTGTGATACACAAGAACTATGTGCTGGAATGAAAGGCCTCGGTGAGAAAATTGGAGGAATATATATATTTTTTTTTTCATAAACTCAGTTAAAGAGTCAAGTTAAAACACATTTTAAATTTTAGAATTTAGTCGGCTATGTGTGATTTGATTTTATTACACAACTTAAATCAGATAAACAAGCGAAGATGTTGGGAAAAACTAGGGATTCATAAAGCTCCAAATTACAGACTCATTTAGTCAATTCTGCGCATCGTGGAATGATATTGACAGACCGGCCGATACAAGCGCTTGGGTGGTCATTGATCAATGATCAGAACGCTGTTTAATAACAAACATTCAAAATAAACAACTTTCTGCCGTTCGGATTTGTGTCTCAGTCTCTGGGTTTATCAATATTTGAACTGGGGCGTTTGTGAGTCATTGGTGTTATGGGGATGTCCGTCGCTGTTATTTAGACCTAAACAAACATATATATCCGGAAACTTCAGAATCTTTGTTCCTGGAGTAAATTAAAACAAAAATAGTTATGTAAATATAGGGCCTATCTCGTCCCTCTTCCTATTTGTATATATTTTTACCGAATTTCCTCTATAGGGAAGAAGCTATTACCGTAGGTCTCATGGTAAGACTTAAGCCCGAGACTATGATAACTATTTTTTTGAGGTCCCCTGATGACAAAAACACTATTCGTTCAAATTTATATATATATATATTAGTTTTAAGCAAAAGGGTAGGCCTACTCTGTTTATAAAATTATGCTTAAAACTAACATATTAGTAGCCCCAATCACTCTGTTATATATATATATATATATATATATATATATATATATATATATATATATATACACACACATATATGTGTGTGTGTCTGTGTGTGTGTGTGTCCGTGAATGCGATAACTTGAGTAAAAAACGTCCGATTTCGATGAAATTTGGCTCAAAAGTGTAAAGTTCGTATACCAGAAAAATCGGACCATGGGAAGAGGGGTTTTGAGGGGTTTTAAATTTTCCAAAAATATTTATTTATTTTTTTTATTTTTTCACACTTCAATTTTTGAAAAACTTAATTTTGGTTTTGACCATGTCACAGAACTAAAAACAAATAATATAGTATTTTTAATTACTGTATTAATCTAGGTTAAGTGGTTGCGGAGAAAATCCAAAAAAACCTGCTCAAAAAATCTCCTGTGTTAATAAATTCAAGAATAAATAAAATTTGATATCTTGATTATTTATGAATGTATATTGATGAAACTTGGTAGGTGGCTTCACGTAGTATTGGTATATTGATATTTGCACAAAAAAATTATTTTTTGTTGATCATCCCCGTAGCAGCAAACCTGCATACTCAGCCCTAATGTTATTCTTATGGAGAATAAGTAAAGTTTTATATCTCCCTTAATTATGAACTTAAATAAAACTTAGTATTCACCTGGTTGAGTTATATTAATAATTGCACAACAAATTATTTCTTAATTTCTTTCAGCAATCCTGCGCACTCAGCCCTAATGTTATTGTTATGGAGAATAAATCAAATGATATATAGATCACATTTAATTTATGTATTTTTATGAAACACGGTAAGTGGCTTTATGTATGGTAGTGAGAAATATATGCATGCATTGGAAATTCACCTGAGTACGCAGGTTTGCTGCGACAGGGGTATTTAATTAATGCATCATATCTTATGAATCACTTGAGGTACTGACTTGAAACTTGGCACATGAATTGTTTAAGGATAACTTGGAATTGGATTTTACGTTGTCAGCTTGTACCGCGTAAAATCAGTGATCATGTTAATTTTCAAAAGGTTAACATTTTTTAAATGACAATGTAAAAACGTAGAAATTTCGATAAAAAAATATGGTTTTAGGAATATAAAAATCACATAAGCTACAGCTGATCAATTGCAATTTTGTTGTTGTTGTTTTAAAACCGTGAAAAGTGTGTAGGGCCTATGTAAATAATAAGAAATTATGACCCCTTTATTTACAAAAATTGTAATTACTCAGATTTTGGTTGAGTAATCTTTGAAATTGCCATACCATTATTGAGCTTAAACTTTGACGCCATTTCATGTCTAGATAAATATTTCAAATATCTAAAGAAGACATTTTGAAACGGTAAAATCTGGAAAAGTAGAAGTCAATACAAAATTATACGTAAACAATTATAATACATGTGCCAAATTTCAAGTCAGTACCTCAAGTGGTTCATTATAAAGGATATTATGTAAAAACACATACGAATACACTGACGGGAAACGCTTTTATTTACGACACCGTTTACGCCTACACACTGTCACGTCACTGAGTGTAGTGACATTCCTTTTCCTTCTAAGTTAAAATTGATTCTTTTACGCATGGACGTAACTTTTGTTTTGGAAACAACTTTTTCATCGTAAGACCACTGAATGGCTCATTGAGTTGTTTCTTAAGTGTCCATTGTTTTCAAGCGCGTTTCGATTAGAGATATTTTGTCTAATTTAAGCCCATTTGGGTACTAACTCTCCTGATAATCCAGCTCCTATTTAAGCGGAAGCGGAAACAGATTCTTGTTGATTCAGTTAAATTTTCAAAGGGAAAAACAATATTATTTGAATGAACCGAAACATCAGCGTTCCATTTAAAAATGTTCAATGATCTGTAAACCTCTGTAACCTCTGTTGATATAAACCTGGGTTTACAAACACCCCAACTTCCGTCACCTCACTGTGTAATTGTAATGAGAATTTAGTTGTCTATAAAGGATATAACAGACACGCTTTTCTATAGAACAAATAAACCAAGATGTCAAGTATCGTTTAAAATTATTGAAAATTAGCTGTTCCCGCAGGCTTCGCCCCGCAAATAATTTATAATACCCCCGTTGCAGCAAACCTGCATACTCAGCGAATTTCCAATGAATATATAACATAACACATTAAAACACTTAACAGGATTCATAAGAAATGTATTCACAAACAAGTGATATTTCAAATATTAATTATTCTCCATAAGAATAACATTGGGGATGAGTATGCAGGTTTGCTGCAACAAGGCATACAAAATAATGGGTTTTTATGCAAATATCAATAGAACTCATCTTAGTGAAGTCACATACCAAGTTTCATCCATATACATTCATAAATAAGCGATATATAACATTTTAAGTATTTTCCATAAGGATAACATGGGGACCAAGTACCTAGGTTTGCTGCTACAGGAACCATAGGCAAAAAATTGGTTTTTTTTCAAACAACAATAAACCACAACCAGATCAAGCCATATGCCAAATTTCGCCAGTTTATGTTCATAAATAAGCGAGATATACAATTTTTCTTTTTCTCCATAAGAATAACATTAGACAACGTACTGTGTTTAGCACTTTCAATATCTCGGTAACCAATTGACGTAGAGCAATGATCAAAATACCAAATTGTTTGTTTTTTAAGCTTAATTCAATGGTATAAATTAAAATTTGATTTAAATTAAAATTACATGTGAAAACCCCAAAAAACACATTTTTGGGGTACAAAACCCCCCAAAAACCCCCCTTCGGATGGTGCGATTCATCTGGTTTTCGAACTCGTTCAAGTAAATGGTACTTTACACATTTGTACCAAATTTCATTAAGATCGGACCTTTTTTACGAGAGTTATCGTGCTTACGGACACACATATATTTATATATATATATATACATATATAAAAATTTGAACGAATGGTGTTTTTGGCATCTGGGGACCTCAAAATGAAAAGTTATCATGGTCTCGGGCTTAAGTCTTACCATGAGACCTACGGTAATAGCTTCTTCCCTATAGGGGAAATTCGCTAAAAACTATGACAGTTGTGTGTGCTGCATTCTGTGGTTATCCCGTGGAACTACTACGAATCAAGATCAGCTGTTTGTATTTTCATCAGCTCAAACCAAATTGAATGCCCATAAGGAATACCCTACATGGGAACTTTGTCGGAATCTCTGGCGGAGCCCTAAGGTCAGATCAGGATGAAAACCATTTAGTTTTCCTATTTTATGTCTAAATAATCAGCTCTGACTAAATGGAAAGGTGGAGAATTAGTGATGAGTGAGTCAGTCAGTCAGTCAGTCAGTCAGCCAGGGCTTTGCCTGTTATAGATATAGATGATTTTTTTACTTTACTGGATTTGTAAAAAGATCCGTAGATATATTTAACCAGCACAGTAATTTCCTACTGGCACCAGTTCTGAGAGTTTTCCAATTTTGAAAGACACTAAAACCCTTTAAAGTACCTTATATCTGCCTCCAGCCTTGTATTTCTTGATGGGCAAATCCCACATGATCCTCAACTTGATATAAGTGTACATCCTCTGTAGGAACGCGTCGTCGCGGCTCCTGGACGACGGCATGATGTGGAAGTCGTGGAAGATGTGGACTGTGCAACGGACAAAACCAAACTAACCGGGAACTGGGAAACACTGCACGTCTCAACTGACTCTGGAGTCGGGGGAAGCGTTCCAGAAGTGATAAGAGAAGGACTTTGACCTTGAGTTTCGTTATCAGCTCTGGGTCCTCTATTTGTTGTCTGGGATTCAACAATGACTAAAGCACGGCTTCTGTATCTGAGCGGCTGATAGGGAGTGTTGACAAAGCTGGGTGTTTGTTTGCAACGAGGCAGTTATGTAAGGGATGCAAGTGTAAACGAGTTCGCACGCAGCACGCTGACGTGAGGGAAGTGAATTTCCACATAAAAACTTGTAAAACTCAAAATCAGTGTAAAAACATCCATTTGTCCAATTTTTATTGAAATCTGAAAACATTGTTTTTTTGGCTGTTCTGATACTCCTGGTTTCATTTACTTGCAAAGCTGGTAATACAATTTTGCGCATTATAAGGTTAGGAGAAGGTCCAGACAGGCTTGAAAGTAGGCGTGAGGTTGCTAGGGATAATAAAAGTACTTTAACAAAGGATTAACAGGCTTTTCTAGTGTAAAACCCCCATAAGACAACGTACTGTGTTTACCCGATACACATTTTCTTTAATAACTCGGAAAATATTTATGCTAGAATGACGGGAGAGGGCTTAAAACGCTCGCCTTTCTAATTCCCATCTTTTAACATGCATTAATTTTACATCTGTGGCTTTTTTGACCCTTTTTGGGCCCAAAAACTCAAAATTTGAAAGATTAATCCCCAAAAAATGGGTTTAGAGTTTTTCGATTGTTTTGCCCAACGAACTTGTCCAACAGGTTATAGAAAGGAACGTCCCTACCAAATTTGAAGGAAATCGGACAAAAAATGCGACCGCTAGAGTGCATACACATATATATGTATATATGTCTATATATATATATATATATAAAATTTTGAACGACCCCCCAAAACGTGTTCAGGGGGTCACGTTAGGAACTTCTATGGTGGTCCCGGGCTTAAGTTTCACCGTGCAGGTCATGCTAATAGTTCACTTTCCAAAGGAAATTCACTAATAAAGTGTAAATTATGAAATGAATCAAAACAGTTCTGCGGGATGAATTTTTGTAAAATATTTAGGGTTTTATACCAATGCGTTTATATGTGACTAGCGCTGCGCAGTGTATCTTCAGGAAGTGTAGCACGTATGGTTTACTGGATCGTTTTGTCACTTAGTTTTGAAGATTATTTTAATTACTTTCTTTTAAAAGACTTCATCAAGTTTAGGTATGATTATAGTTTACGGTTGTGTATACCATTACAAATTGTATTTTTAACTTCTTTGGTGTAAACAAATACATTGTTTTATTTGTAAATAAAGTTCAAGTTATTACATTTGAAACAGTACTCTTAACATCTACCATTAATATCCACAAATTATCAATGAAAGCTTTTAAAGCTTCGTTAGTTTCTTTTAAGGTGGTGCAGTCGACTCTATTGACAAGCTATTCCGCCTAGAGGTCAGGCCAGTCGCTGCTCACTCACACACATGCAGAGTCCCGGATGCTCACTCACACACACGCAGAACCCTCCCCTCAACTACCCCCAACCCCCAACTTCCCCAAGTGGTCAAACCACTTTCACTCAGCTGGGCTTGCTACACGCCCTGCCCTGAACCGTCATGAGGCACCAAGATTCTGAAATGGCAAATAGCAAGCAGCACAGCGGAAACTCAACTCAAACAGCCTCTCCGCATGCGTTATAAACATATTTATTTGTTATACAATTTTCAGCGGTTAATATACCATTTAAAAATGTCATATTTAATGAATTAAGTCAAGTCTCTCAAATCTATGATATCGTAGATAAAATTAATTCAAGTTGGAAACACTCTACTAACATACAAATAACCCCGTCGCAGCAAACCTGCGTGCTCAGCGAATTTCCAATGCATGAATATGTGCCTCGCTACCACATAAAGCCACTTACCAAGTTACATAACAATACATACGTAAATAAGTGATACATACCATTTTTATTATCGATTTATTTGGACTTTACCTATCACTTCTAGTGTTTAAAACACTAGAAACAAGTTTTTAAACCCTAGAAGCGAAAGGTAAAGCCCAAATAAATCAATTATAAAATTCAAATCCATCGCTATTATGAGTTTCAAAAATACAGTATAACATTTTATTTTAGGGCTGAGTACGCAGGTTTTTGCTGAAACAAGGAAGATAAGAAACTTTTTTTATACAATTATCAAAATAACTCAAGAAGGTGAAGCTTCATACCTTTATTAATTTAATTTAGGTTCATAACTAAGGGAGGTAGGCCATATCAAACATTAACTATTCTTCATAAGAATAACACTAGGGCTGAGTATGCAGGTTTGCTGCGTCGGGGAAAATAAAAAATTGTTTTTAATCAAATATTTGTTTACAAAAATTGAATTGATACAGTTCATATGATAACGGGTTTTAACAAGATCCAGTATAAAATACGATTGAATCACGGATAAAATATCTGATAACAATTAAACACATTAACTTTGAAACAAAGTCTAAGGCATCATTAAACTACTGGTAGTGATCCTAACAACATATTAATATATCAGAGCTAACCGTTTGTTTGCGATTTTAATGTACTATATATATATATATATATATATATGATTGGCCTAGTAGAGCAATGGTTAAATATTTGTATACTATAGTGAAGTTTGTAAACTTCAGATGTGCCCAAAAAACGGGTGGCAGTTTGGTAGTACCCAGATAGGGAGGGAGGTAAATGGTTTCCAAAAATATACATTACCACCAAGAGATGTCCTGGTAAACCATGTCAGTCAGGTCCCGAATTTTGTATTGCTTGAATTCCTTTACAGCAACTCATGCGGACAGTTAACATAAAACCAATAGTCACGGTCCGAGACAGTCCGTAGAAACCACAATACACCATGTTTAAGAGTAGGACTGGCTGTATTTACCCAAAAACAGGCTGTGAGGGTAAGAGTAATTTTGTCTGTTAATGTGCAGTGTAAAAACTTTAAAATGACACATCGATTGCCCAAATCGGTTGAGAAATAACGACGTAGCGGGCCAAAAATGAAATTCCTTAGCGATTTAATATGTAAGACTGGGCCGTATTTAGGACCTCTGGGGCCCCAGGCGAATACGAAAATGGGGCCCCCTAACATAAATACAAGCATGTATGTAGGTATACATACAATATTTATTTATCTATTCCGTAATATAACCTTATTAATTTTAATTGTCTAGACTGTAATAAATACACCAAATATACAAATAATTAACAAATTTTAATTTGTTGTGAAAACTTTAAAAATTTGCAAAATAAAAATGTTGTATTTAATTTTCTTTACAGGATTTAGTCTGGTTTTAGCTCTCAAGCCTATATCCAACAACAAGCTACTAATATATTAAGTTAATATACAATAAAAACCATTATGACTAGTTAAACCAACAACTTATAAATTTAAAAAGAAATATCTCGTGTAATTGCTTTGCCACAAAAATCATTGTACTAACATGAAAACAATTAAAATATAGCACATATGAAATGTTTTGTTATGTTTTGTTATAATAAATGTTATATGTTTGAATTTAATACACATTGATTTGGAACTCTTTAAAGGTCGTAGATCAACATACTGCTGGATAGACTTTATTAAATAGTATTTCACGCAGTATAGACGGTAAAAACTCCTTCTTTCTCGACATTTCTAGGCTGAAAAATCATAAATTATATGTTCAAGTAACATAGGCAACGCCAACGCAAAATATAATTTTCTAAACTCTGGTTTAATGCTAATTCAAAGGTAACTTTTTACAAGTTTAAACTTTAAAACATGTTCTTTTTCCGGATGCAGTTGATATTATCGCACATAAAAATATTCTTAAAGAGATTTAAATGTTTGGAAATGTAGTAAAAAGTCAGTTATATTGTAGACGTTTGTAGATTATTTTCAAGATAAGTTTACGTGATGTTGATACAATGAAATATTATCTTTATCATTGGGCCTTGTTTCTTCCTACGTTAAACTTGATGTGGAGGGTAATCGTAGGATTCAGTGTTGGCAACATTGATAAGCATACATCCCGTAACACTCACTGATACCGGGGCAGTGCTGATCGTATTGAGTAATATATATTAACTCATAATTTATAATATTAACGTTGACGTTTTTAAATCCCCATGCTTTTCTTATGGGGGATGTTTTACGTTGTTTTTCTTTTACGTTGTTTACTGGTAAATATTTAGAAATACTGTTATTTTTCCCGAGTCCCTGGGAACAAGACCCCTCCCATTATCCTGCAATTAGCCAAACTCCCACAATTTTGACTTTAAAATTTCGCTTACAGAATTATATATAAAGAAGATAGAACAAAATAACAACAACAAAAAACAGGTTAAAAGCTACCGTACCATTATTAGTATCATCTTTATTATTAATTGTATATCATATTTAGGATAACCTGAAACACTTATGACTACTCAGTGTCCTACGTTAACTGACTTTCGTAACCAATTATTGTTTTGATACTATTATTTAATTACTTTATATTTGGCTGTTTGTTCCTAATAATTTATAATATATCATAATGAGTTTTGTGCAACAATAACAACAAACTTAAATCAGCTTGAACGGAATATGCAAGTTCCAAGTACGGCAGAGCATGGCTGTTATAATTTATATTAAACAATACAATACATGCAATCTATGCTCAGCAAAATAAGTGCTCTACAATGCCATCAGTAGTTGTGTTTCAGATCTTACCTGGCCAATTTTAGTTACTGGATTTGGGCAAGTTTATCAAGTCCGCACATGGTATTAAAAATAATACAAATTATTGAATGACTTTGGATTTAATACTTAGTTTGAACGTACACCTTTTACATCTTAAAATTATTTGTATTGTTGTCAGTTGAGAAATAATAAACTTTTTCAGAACAAATTATAAAAACTGCCTCCTTAGTGGTCTGAAGGGTCCCACTTTCGTGGCCTGGGGGCCTCCCTCGGGCCCAGGGCCCTGGGCGCTCGCCCCGTGCGCCCTTACGGCCCTGATATAAAGCTAGTTTTGCCCAACAGCTTCTATTGTTCATCTGAGTTCTGTTTTATATTAAAATCAAATCACAAAGCTGAACAAATTATAATCCATTGCTCTTTATAATCAAACGTGCAACTGATTTGTATTTTAAAATATGGTTGGCTACTATTTAATGTGAAATTTAAGACTCATAAATTATGTTTGATTTACATAGAAAAAGCAAAGAAATCAGTGTATAAACAACTTGATTATTAGCTAAGAAAAACCCTTTTCACTAACAGAAATAAAATGTGGCGGTTTTGTCTTAAGAATACATTTTTAGGGCCTAATTAACAATTGTAAAAATATATTAAACATCTTTGATGGGCATAAAGAAATCTGACTTCAGGCCTGCATACAAATTAACACAACCTGGCTTTTAGACCTTTGTTTTATTTGCAAGGAAGACACCTCCTGTCACGGGGTGACGGTGCCGGCTGTCGGCGCGGCGGGCCGATGTGGGGCCGATGCAGAGAGAGAGATTGAGAGAGAGAGGAGATGTATGAGAGAGTAAAGGGATGTGCGAGTGAGAGAGAAATATGGTGCGCGGGTGCCTGCACGTGCGAGTCGGGGCGATATGGGCGGCTCAGGGGTAGGTAGGTGTCTGGCGCGGGCTAAAATTGAAAAGTTTATTGTACACAACTTTTTTATGAAACTTAATTTTTACATATTGTTGTATATAACTGTCTTTGTACACCCTTGGCTTGGGTTAGCTGAAGTTTTAAAACCACTTGAATAAAAAACAACCGAGATACAAACTTTATTTCCTGAAATAATAAAAATTTTAATAAAATCCATTTAGGTGACCCTTAAGTATATTTTTTGAAAATACGTAAACCAATTTTGAAACATTTGTGATTGGCCGTTTTCAACTGGTGTATAATTCAAAATACCTCTAAAACGGCACTTCAAAGGGTGAAAAAACCAACATAACGGAAATATTTTTCCAAAAAAATGGGTGTTTACGATTTGTATAATCGTAATAAACAAAAAACAGTGAGAAAAAAAATAAAATTTTTTTTGACTGCACAGCCTTAACTTGGTATCACTATGCAGTTTAAAACTTCTTTCTTCTACTGAATTTATCTAAATTTATCTACCTTTTTCTGCATAAATTGATAAATTATACTGAATTAAAGTGGTTGTCGTAAACACATAATTCTTCTGCCTGAAGAGGAGGAACATTTTAATTGTATAATAAGTAGTTAATATCCTTAAATAGGGGTTGAACAATCATTGTAAAATTCAATTGAAGTCCCAATTAATAAATGAACAACCGGTAAAATTGAAATGTGGTAAATAACATTTATTCTGTATACAAATGATTTATTCCTACGATGAATATTGCAATATTTCACGTGATTGATATGCAAGCGAAAAATGAAAACATCATGCAATGTAATATTATAGCATGCGCCTGCAGCACGCCGACCGCACACCGCACGACACTGATGTCAAGCGGCGGCAGTTCTGAATGTGGAGGCACTACTCACGCTAGTATACCGTATTATTAAATCCTAAATAATACTACAGTAGAATAGTGCAAATTTTTGGAACAATATGTACAATAATTAAATGATCAATTGTTTTATATATCTATGAATAGTTTATATGGTAGAAAAACAACTTTTCTAAACTATGCCAAGTTCTTTTTTACATTGTACTGTGATTCATTGCATTCAATTGTAAAACAGGACAATATTATGAGGTCCGAATTATTATATACTATAAACACGGACCTCAAGACTAATAAGTATTTGATTTAAAATATCAAACAATATTCTAATAGGCAGCTAGCACGCCTGAATGGTAAGAATTTATTTTCTAGGTGATAACTAGTTTTAATTTGTACCACTTTGTACTAAAGATGACTTAAATCGTCGACTTCTTAAACTAATTGGTCGGCTAAGAAATCTTTTAAATTGAAAGGGTTATACAGGAAAATTGTAAAACATTACAAACTTTACTCGAGAGCTATTTACTATTTTCACTCTATTTTGTGTTGGATTTTTTAAATGCAATAACAAATTCGTATTTTCCTTGACAAATAGATTAGATACCTTCTTCTAATAAATACCCAGTAAACCAACTGAACCATGCGAATCATGCGTTATGTTTATAACAGCAGGGATCTACGATACAGAACAATAAGCGGGTGCCAACCAAAATATGAAACCTGATTAGCAGGAACAAAGTTTTAACGCAAACAGCTATTATACTGACCGTCGTCGTAGGTTGAAACCTGACCTTTTACCCATGTCCTGAGATCTTACCCAGGGAGTATGTTACATTACTGTGAATTTAATCGAGATTTTAAGATCAGATATATGTTGGGAAAAGAATTTAAGAGGGCGAAACACAAACCTTTTGACGTTTCTATATACCACACTGTTTTTAGTGAATTTCCTTTGGAAAGTGAACTATTAGCATGACCCGCACGGTGAAACTTAAGCCCGGGACCACCATAGAAGTTCCTAACGTGACCCCCTGAACACGTTTTGGGGGGTCGTTCAAAATGTTATATATATATATATATATATATATATATATATAGACATATATATATATATATATGTGTTTGCACTCTAGCGGTCGCATTTTTTGTCTGATTTACTTCAAATTTGGTAGGGACGTTCCTTTCTGTAATCAGTTGGACAAGTTCGTTGGGCAAAAGAATCGGAAAACTCTAAACCCCTTTTTTGGGGATTAATCTTTCAAATTTCGAGTTTTTGGGCCCAAAAAGGGTCAGAAAAGCCTCGGATGTAAAATTAATGCATGTAAAAAGATGGGAACTAGTTAAGACGAAAGTCTTAAGCCCTCTCTCGTCATTCTAGCATAAATATTTACCGAGTTATAATGAAAATGTTTTTCGACTAAACACAGTACGTTTCTTATGGGGGTTTTACACTAGAAAATCCTGTTATTCACTTGTTAGAGTACTTGTATCATCCCCAGCAACTCACACCTACTTTAAAGTCTGCCTGGACCTTCTCCTAACATTATAATGCGCAAAATTGTATTCCCAGCTTTGCAGGTAAATGAAACCAGGAGCATCAGATCAGCCAAAAAATCAATGTTTTTAGATTTCAATAAAAATTAGAATAGATATGTGATTTTACACAGATTTTTAGTTTTACAAGTTTTTATGTGGAAATTCACTTCCCTCACGTCAGCGTGCTGCGAGCGAACTCGTTTAAAGGTTAACCTTCAAAGCCCGTTCCTCCTCAACGGATTATCCGATATCGCTGAATTAAGGCTTATTTTAAACAGCCTAAAAATACCTAGCGACTTTTGAGAGTAAAATTTTGATAGCACAAATAATAATCGTTAAACAAAATCCATATGTTAATATTTATATAATATATATTAAGAGCATTACTGGAGGACAAAGTTGTTATAAATAGGACAACGGTCCAAACCTTCAGTAATGTGGTCACCCCGGGAATCGAACCCGTGACCTCTTGCACCTACATCCAAAACGGTAACCTTTAGGACGTCACGATTTTGATCATCACGATTTGATTAAAATTTGACATAATCATTCATATTATAAATAATTTTGTGTACATGACCTTTAAAGTCTCCTGGATTTCCAGGCTGTTGTCAATTGATTTCTCTCTCACGTCGCATCAAGCTCAAGTTTTACAGACTTCAGACGCAGCCAAGTTGTATGAGGTCAAACATTAAAGTCCAGATTTAGCTATCGCCAACGACCTGTTGCTCTGGACAACTAATTACTTCAGTTTTAATTTCTTATTGACTGATCCGCCGGATCTTTTCCAGCAGCAACTGCATTTCGTATTTTATTGTCTTCAGTTAACATTTCCACTTGGTGAACCTTTCTGCTTGCGCATTGTTAAATTTACATAATAAGTGACGTTAAAGTTGTTTGCATTCAACAAACCTTATACAGTATTTAAATAAATAAAAAATAAATACAACTTTCTGTCTCTGACAAAGTCGTTTGTTATTTTATTTTAATTGTACTGCGCCTTGTAGTAAACCGTGTATGATAAGCTATAAGGAAGACCTTTTTATCGCATCAATGATTTTTACATTGAAATACGATAATATAAATTTTAATTAATTATGTAGTTGTTTAATAGTTTTCACGGATTGATGTGCAAATATTAGTTTTACTGTGTAGTCTGTAGATAAGTTGTTTATATAAAATAACAATGCAATCTGTTTTATAGGCCTATATTATTTATTGTTTTAATACATCGTGACTCAATACTCTATCCAGCTACAGTACTGAAGTATAAATGACACAATTTATTGTAATAATTATTCATTAATCAATAACGAATTTATTTATCAAGTTCCAACCGAGTCACTCTACAACTTTGCGTTCCCTCTATCCGTGAACAAAACCAACGGAATAGAAGAATGCACTGAAAAAAACTTCAGTATGGGAAGTATGTTTTCACTGAAAACTTGACTGTGCGCCGTGTATTTACATCACAGCCTTGTTTATCTTGGCGATTGGCAGAAGAATAGGTGCGAATAACCGGTGGCAACTGGAATGCAGAACTTCGCTGGTCGCGGGCCAACGACGAGGATTGGACCCTCTGCCTCGACTGTCTGCCTGCGTTCGTCAGGAGGTAATGACACATGACAAATGGACAGCGTAAATTTAGACCTGTTCTCAATGAAAAACTAGAACAGTCGAAAATGGGGACGCTCCACTCCTGAGGTGAATTTTATTTTTTTAACCACATTTAAGAGAGGCTCCAGTCACGAAACTTTTCGCGTTTCTACCTGCTTCTCTTGTAAGGCCGATGTTAACTTTCAAAGCCCTTCCCTCCTCAACTGATAATACGAAATCGTTGACTTGTGGCTCACTCTAAAGAGCAAAACAATACCTACCGATTTCAGTGAGTAGAAGTTTCATAACACATATAATAATAGTTTAATACAATTTAAAAATATTCAATATTTGTCATTTTTTATGAGTGAAGTAATAGTGGTATCAAAATCCTGCTCACCATATGTTGCAGATAAAGTTTTTATCTGGAAAAGAACAAATCCAACCTCCGAAGCCGGCGTGAATATTAAATTTTAAAAATTTATCCATCTATTACAATATTCTACAACACTTTATTTTGACGAATATTAGTCAAACACTTTTGACCTCAATACCGACATATATAACGATGGGTTTTCCTGGAGAAGCGATAAGATTTATCAAAAACCTTGTAACACATTTTGTTATCTTTTGGCAAAGTAGTGTTTAGACCTGTTGCAACAACTGTTACAACGTTCAAATAGGCCTACAATCGAATTAAACTTAATCTTCGTAAGAATTTGTTATGTGCTTTAATCCAAGACAACATAAATTTATGATCAAATTATCCTAATCATCTGAACGATTGTGTTATATGTACAACGCGTTTATATGAACTGTTAAAAAAAAATCTGTTTGGAACAATTTTATTTATCCAGCAACATACTTTGTTGTTTTTCTACAGGAGCGCATATTTTCCTTTGTAATAACTATCACGATCATGAATCGAAACCGAGCTACAGTCAAATAATGCAGTTGATTATTTTCGTTGATAATTCCCAACAAACTTAAAATAGCGAAATCGCATGGGAGGTGCCCATTCTATTTTCGCACCAGTTTGGTTGTTCGATTCCAGTTTCCCGAGCCGAATTTGCCGCCTATAAAACCAAATTAGAATTGTAAAATAGCAAAGAAAAAAAAATCGTCATATATAAATAAATAAATCGTCATAAATATATATTATAAATCGTCATTGATTATTATACTACATACAACACAGAACAAAACACTAACTTTAATTATATTTAAAAGTTGTTATGACCTTAACATTACGCTACAAGACTAGGCTATCTAGAACGAAAAAGTTCATAGAGTTCAAAGCCAACGTGCAAATACCTATAACTGTATATTAATATATGTTTAAATGATGTATGTACCGGCCAATCGACTAGTCTGCATCTATACAAGTAGCAAGGCTGTTCTTCTCTCCAGGCGTCCATGGTTTGCCGCTTTAAGCAACACACATAAAATTATAATCTTCCATTTTACGTTTGAAATTATGCTTTTAAAGTGTTCGCTTTCTTTGGGTTTCCATCAGCGAACGATGTTTGACTATGCGGCAACAGACTACATTTTGATGTGAACTGGAAGATTTCTTTGTTAACGATTCTGATTTTCTGAAAATATATGCATATTACCATCACCACCAATTGAAGAATAATGTGGATAACTGGCAAAGCATTGAAATGGCATGAGAAAAGACAGATCAGTCAGGGTTGTGGATTGTGTGTTTTTGATAGTGATAGGAAAGGGAACACTCTTCAATCTGAAACCAATTCACTGGGATTTTCTTGAAGTGCTAGGTCATAAAAAAATACAAAGACTGTCTTAGTTCCTGTACTTTGACATTCATTGAATTCCACGTGACACTAATAAACAGCTGTACGTTCTTCGCGAGCGTCGGTGAACTCGCGGAAAGACCGCCACCACAACTCGCGAAGATCGGAAAGACGGTCGCCAGACTCGCGACTCGCGAAGCTCGGAAAGACCGCCACCACGACTCGCGAAGATCGGAAAGACGGCCGCCAGACTCGCGACTCGCGAAGATCGGGAAGACCGCCACCACGACTTGCGAAGATCAGGAAGACTCGCGACTCGCGAAGATCAAGAAGATCGCGAAGATGGGGAAGACGTTCTCGCAAGACGCGCGGGCCTCTACTGCCACTGAGCAGTCACCCCGACGGTTATCGACCCCCCGGGACACGCGAACCTCGTTCAACTTATGTGTCTTACAATAAATCCCGGCGACTTGGCAACAGCCTCATTGACAAAACTCGCCGAACATCCCAGTGACGTCACCGATGTGTCTTGGCTGACCTGGATATCGGGTCTCTAGGACAGGGTCACGTGACCTTCGATGGGGTTGAACTTAGGAGTTTCAGTTTGGAAAGAAGAAAGGGTTGACGGACACACAAATTTGCTTTGTAATTATGTATAATGGTTTACTACACCGTTTTTAAAATTCTAAATGTTTAGCTTTTCTTTTGTTGTCCCCAGACTTTGTCCGAGTCTAGGCGAGCGAAGGCAAACACTTCGATGTGTAGTTTGGGTAGTCGATGGGTAGTCTGCTTTGGTTATTCCAATTGATTGTGAGATTCGCCGAGTCACTATGCTTATCTATTGATCCGACGAAACATTCGGCCAATGTTAAAGCGGCATAGAAGACAAAAATAATACCCCCGTAGCAGCAAACCTGCGTACTCAGCGAATTTCCAATGCATATATATGTATCTTAATACCAAATAAAGCCACATACTAAATTTCATCAATATACATTCATAAATAAACGATTTATGACATTTTAATTATTCTCCATAAGAATAACATGGCAGCTGAGTATGCAGGTTTGCCGAAGCAAGAAACACAAAAAATGGGTTTTATACAAATATCAATATAACTCATGTAGGTAAAGCCACATACCAAATTTCATTAATTTATTTTCATAATGAAGGCAGATAACACGATACTAATTCTCCATAAGAATAACATGGGGCTGAGTACGCAGGTTCGCTGCTACGGGTACCTTGGGTAAAAAATTGTTTTTTGAGCAAATATCAATGGTCCACAACCAGATGAAGCCATATACCAAGTTTCGTCAGTATACGTTTATAAATAAGCGAGATATAAAATTTTTATTTTCCTCCATAAGAATAACATTAGACAACGTACTGTGTTTAGCACTTTCAATATCTCGGTAACCAATTGACGTAGAGAAATGATCAAAATACCAAATTGTGTGTTTTTTTTAAGCTGAATCCAATGGTGAAAAATAAAATTTGACTATTTCCAAAATTATATGTAAAAAATTCGAAAAACCCATTTTTGGGGTACAAAACCCCCCCAAAATACCCCTTCGGATAGAGCGATCTGGCTGGTTTTCGAACTTAAAGTCATAAATGTGGCTTTACACGTTTATACCAAATTTCATCAAAATCGGATAATTTTTACGAGAGTTATCGTGCTCACGGACACACACACACACACACACACACACACACACACACATATATATATATATGTGTGTGTGTGTGTGTGTGTGTGTCCGTGAGCACGATAACTCTCGTAAAAATTATCCGATTTTGATGAAATTCAAACGAATGGTGTTTTTGAGGTCTGGGGACCTCAAAACGAAAAGTTATCATGGTCCCGGGCCTAGGTCTTACCATGCCGACTACGGTAATAGCTTCTTCCCTATAGGGGAAATTCGCTAATAAAAAGAAGGATAAAAGAATTTGGCATCCTTTGTGGTCCCAAATGTTAGGAGTGCTCAAATTAGATACTTAATTTCATAATTTCATAAATCAATTAAAGTTCAACATCATTAGTCTTCATCTATCATTGCGTGATTTTGTTTAATTCCCGCCAACGTCTAGATATCAAAAGGCTTTATACATTTTAGACTGCACGATTTTAAATTTATATAAATGATTTGAAAATCCACAATGGAAATAAAGATGTAACAAGTTCTTTGCACCCTTATTATTGTGCCTATATGTTTTTGTTCTGAAAATCCACAGTGAAAATAATTACAGAGAAACTAACAACATATTTGTAAACTTACAACACTTTATAAACCTGATAACCCCTTAAAGTGAACCCGTCCCGACGTGGTGCGGCACTGGTAGTCAAAGTGACAGCACCAGTTGCATTGTGCGCGCCACAAAGGCCCAAGAAGTGATCAATCAAGTGATGGCACCAGGTCAATGTCGCGACGCACGCCGGAGTCTTGATACCTACAGTTAAATTCTTATCACTTTATGGCTCATCACCTAAGCTAATACAATTGGATATCGCGACAGCCACAAGTAAGATGAATGCATCTATAAAATCTGACCAGCAATGACTCCAGTAAGCCCTGTAATAGGTTCCACTACGCCAGCGCTAATAAGCCTATTACATTTATTAATAGCCGTGTAATAGGTCTTACAACATCACAACACTGGCTTTGTTCCGAGGCCTTCTCTTTGGCGTAGAGTTGACATGGACGCTTAACAAATTTGGGGGCAGAAACATACTTGTTTCTCTCGATGTCATTGTTATAACCAAATAGACAAATATATACGTAGGTAAAGTTGTTCAAATGTACTTTAACTTGTATTGGTTATTGTAATAACTGTTAATTATTTAAACTATTTAAAACTTTTTTAAATCGTGTTTAAAGGGACTAAAACTATTATTTTACATAGATTGTTTATTTATCTCTAATTTAATACAAATTGTATTTCGATACCAACAATAATACATTAATCTCGCAAGCAAATGATTCTTTATAAAATACAAAACCTTTAAAACCAAAATTAAAATAATGCACGCAGAATAAATGGGAACTCAGAGCTTCGATTCCTGATAAAATCCGATCACGTAAAAGTTTGCACATCAAACTAAATCAGTAATCTAAGCCGACAAAATGTGTGCGCATCTTATAAGGCGAACATGAATTATAGATGAGCGCATAATTATGGGATCCTTGTCCAGCGCTTTGCTCGTTAAGATCGACCTCTTTCCCATCATTTATTAACCCAGTAACCAATACAATCTGCTACAGCTTGTTGTGGGGTCCAAATCACAACTTTGAGATAAACTATCAACTTTGAGATGAAGGTATGAACACGTATTTGCTTGCTAAATCTTTATTTCCTCCCACACATGCTCTTAAAATGTAAAAGAATTCTGAATGCTCGATTCATTTGGTCTGAATTTATTGGTACCTGTCATTAATATTTATTTAGTTATAATATGAATTTATACAAAAATTACCGGGGAGACCGAGCCATGCTCGGTGATATATGACTAGTTTCGTGGATGAAAAAGATGTAAAGGCAATCTTTAGTCAATGATTCAAGTCATTGTTTCAATATCTAACTTGTTTGATACTTTGCCATGTATAAATGTTACTTTGACAGTTCACTGGTTAATTTATTCACAGCTGTTGTGATTATTTTGTTTGGCTTTGAAACTCTATAAGCTTGTTTATGTAAAAATTTCTAACTTTCAATGAGGTTTTAACAAAATTATGTTTTCATGGGGTTGAGATTTTCACCATTTGGCTTTTAAGGTCAAAAAGCCTCTAATTCAAAATCTAAGCAAAATCCTTCCGCAAATTCTGAGATAAATTTTGCAAACAAACAGCCATTGCTCGTAATAGAGTATAGGATTAATTAATTGGCCCCAAACGTTTAAGTACCAAAATAACAAGGAAGGAACCGGTACTGAGCATCTTAATGCGACATAAAATATAAAAACGTGACACACTAACTCTTTAATTGTTATTGACGCAGTAACCAGTCCTAGTCCTGCTAATAGATACGGCCTTCCAACGGTGACGTGGCCACATTCCTGGCGGATGACGACACCTGGGAGGCGAGGCATGGCCCATGTTCCTAGTTGTGGGGTATTTAAATGTTATGGAGGAATTTTTCTGGCTCTCAAAAGGTTGACAAAATCGCATAGCAACTAAACTATTAATTTCCTAAGGGGCACAATATATTTGACCAGCTTGCGCCTCACTTTCGGGTTGGCCCAGGTTGGAATCCCGGACCTGCCATTCTGGGTTGAGTTCGTTTGGTGTCTCATTTCACCTAGGCACATGCCAAGTAGTTCCCCAATGGACAGCCCCCCACCATGTTAGGTAGTAGAAAGGTCTCAATAGTCCTAACCTCCCCTGGTAAACAACATCCTAAAATCAGGGTGGAGATACAAATTAAAAGGGATCCAGTCACCTGCTCCTCATACAAGCCATAAAGTGATAAGAATTTCACTGTAGGTATCAAGACTCCGGCGTGCGTCGCGACATTGACCTGGTGCCATCACTTGATTGATCACTTCTTGGGCCTGTGTGGCGCGCACAATGCAACTGGTGCTGTCACTTTGACTACCAGTGCCGCACCACGTCGGGACGGGTTCACTTTAAGGGGTTATCAGGTTTATAAAGTGTTATAAGTTTACAATTATGTTGTTGGATTCTCTGCAATTATTTTCATTGTGGATTTTCAGAACAAAAACATATAGGCACAATAATAAGGGTGCAAAGAACTTGTTAACAAGTTTCTCTCATTAGATATATGTTAACCTTCAAATCCCGTTCATTCTCAACGGAATATTCGAAATTGTTGATGAATGGCTCATTTTATAGAGCAACAATATATCTAGCGATTTCAGTGAGCAGAATTTTTATATCACAAAAAACAATTGTTCAAAAAAGTCCAAAATATTATAAGTTTTCGATATTACGAACTATTTATGATATGGAAAGATATCGAAATTCTGGTCACTGAAATATCTAGTACTTTGCTGCGCTTTAAGATATCAATCAATCAATGATATCGCATAATCCGTTGAGGAGTGACGAGCTTTGAAAGTTAACATTGACCTTATGGTAGAATTTAGAAACTCCAAATGTCAAATGTGTCACTGGAGCTCACTCTGAACGAAGCAAACCTTCCAACTCTCGTACATTCCCTGTGACAAGTAATCCGGGTACTTTACGACGAACCCCGTCGCGTCGTTCCTCTGATGATGTGTACACTAGAGGTAGGAGGTAGCAGCCTGGAGTGTGGAGCAGCCGAGGAATACATACAGGGTACACCGAAATAAACGGGGTCCAATAATAGCGCATTCCTGGACGGAAACCGGCGTGAGCGAGGGAGAGGTCGCGTTACACCGCATGCCGCCCACGCCGACGGCAATGAGCTCGGGTTACACAGGCATGCTCGTCACGTTGACCTTCACTGTGTCAAGCTCGGTCATTGTGGAACTCACTAGGAAAGTTAGGATACGCTGGGCCGGTTATTTGATCGTCATTGCCTCATTGAGGATATTGAAACATAGGATTGATTTTTTCATATAATTGTTTAAATGTAGATTTACTTTCACTGTGTCAAGCTCGGTCATTTTGGAACTCACTATGAAAGTTAGGATACGCTGGGTGGGTTATTTTATCGTCATTGCCTCGCTGAGGTCATTGAAACATAGGACTGATTGTTTCAGAGTACAATGGTTTAACAAGGAGATTGACCTTCACTGTGCCAGGCTCGGTCATTTTGGAACTCACCAGGACCTTTTGGGTTCGCTGGGTGGGTTATTAGATCGTCACTGCCTACGTATTTGAGGATATTGTTCATCCGAATAATTGTTTCAGAGTAAAATGGTTTACATAAGACCTTCCTATAGAACCGGATTGAATTATGTTGTAGCATGGAGATAACTTTATGGCCAACTTGTAAGCAAAGGGTTGAGGGAAATGTTACCCCCTCCACGGTTCACGCGTTGGTTATTGACAAAGCCAATCAAGAATTAACAACAGAACGTGCCTCAGCGTGATACAGATTCGAATAGATTGTTTACACAAATCAATTTCAACCACGCATTATAGTATTTTTAGTTTCACTACCCTTACAACAATACCCCAGCCACTCCCATTTCCACGGAATCCCTACACCATAAGGAGCCCGAAATAGGACGTCGATAGGGAGAGGCGCATACGCGGGGACGCAGAAAGTGGGAGAAAGTCAATGCAAATACGACTCGGTCTCTAGGCTTGAGGCGGTGTAAACGTTGCACAAATATGTAAATGATATCTGCCCCCCCCCCTAATGTAACGCTTTCTGCCCACAACCACGTGGTAATGAGCGCCCACAGTGTGCACCCATGTTGCTAACGACGGGCAAACTGTCGTGGTCGTGGGGAGATGAATGAGCTACGTAGTGGTCGAGTGCGCTTGGGAGAAAACTAAACACTTCGCTCTCCGAGAGGATTGTGGTGTGTAATTCGTGGGGAAAACACAACACAATAGATGACGAGTTTAACGAATTTACTTGACAGTAAATTATTATTAAAAGAAACAAGTCAAATTAAAGAATGAAAAAAGGTAATGAAAACGGCTTGTTCACAGTGTAGGTTCCGCTGGGGAAATTTTTGATAGATTTAAAATAGTTTCTATGGGAAGGACAATTACGAAAGTGAGCTGAATTATGTAGGAACCCAGATAAACGTATACGTATAGTCAATATATTCATCCAATCTAAAGTACGCAAACAGAAAGTATAGCTTGTAGCTTGTAAATGTCCTGTAATATACTATGCACAGAACCTACTGCATGAACCAATTTCAACGGTTAAGATAACAACAAAATGAACCCGATCTGTAGTTGTGCAAATTGGTTTTCAATACTTTGATTTTGAAGGGCATGGGCCGCCAAAGTTCGTGAAAATGCAAATGTATTCCTGATAATTCTTGCTAGCGAAAATGTGAAAGTGGGTTACAGATATGGTATTACAGCAGCATTATTTAATAGAGGTAAATTCAAATTTCTTAAAACCATAGTTTAAATGTTACCGATGGTAAAGTGCTCCAGAATTTGTTTAGTGAAAAGTATGAATCGTTTATGCTGACATAAATTATGTAAAGATTGCATTACAATTTAGGGGAAGATTATGTGCAGAAACGGAAAGATTTTAGGATAATAATTTGTTTAACAGATAATAAGGTACATTTCCATTTCACCCGAAATAGCATCCTGCTACAATGACTGAACTAATGACGTTAAGTAACAAGAATTCAGAGCCGAGACAGTTACAAAATAACAGCATAAATCACGGTTTAATTGAGAAGAGATGCCCGCGGATGAAGTAACCAGTTCATTAATGAAATCAGCTATGAATTCCTCGCAGTCTCGGAGGCGTGCGAGCGTGGTGAACACGGGGGGATTTAATGAGAGCTCTTCACCCGCCATGGCATATTTATAACTCCCATCTTTGGTTTTCTCTAATTTTAGGATTACAAATTTACGGACTAAGATGATTTCATGAAATATTATTGAACATTTATTTATCATATCAGAAGTAAATTTTAAAACGAGTTCGCACGCAGCACGCTGACGTGAGGGAAGTGAATTTCCACATAAAAACTTTTAAAAATAAAAATCAGTGTAAAAACATACATTTGTGTAATTTTTATTGAAATCTGAAAACATTGATTTTTTGACTGTTCATTTGGTTGTTTTTGGCACTCCTGGTTTCATTTACTTGCAAAGCTGGGAATACAATTTTGCGCATTATAAGGTTAGGAGAAGGTCCAGACAGGCTTGAAAGTAGGCGTGAGGTTGCTGGGGATGACAACCCCAGCAACAGAGTACTCTAACAAAGGAATAACAGGCTTTTCTAGTGTAAATCCTAGTGTAAGGGGTTAAGACAACGTCCTGTGTTTAGTCGATACACATTTTCTTTAATAACTCGGATAATATTTATGCTAGATTGACGAGAGAGGGCTTAAAACTTTCGCCTCTCTAATTCCCATCTTTTTACATGCATTGATTTTATATCTGGGGCTTTTATGACCCTTTTTGGACCCAAAAACTCGAAATTTGAAATGTTAATCCCCAAAATAGGGGTTTAGAGTTTTCCGACACACACACACACACACACACACACACACACACAAATATATATATATATATATATATATACAGCATTTTGAACGACCCCCCAACCGTGTTCAGGGGGTCACGTTAGGAACTTCTATGGTGGTCCCGGGCTTAAGTTTCACCGTGCGGGCGGGCCATGCTAATAGTTCACTTTCCAAAGGAAATTCACTAAAAAGTCAGATCAAGGTTAAGTTTAAGAGTGGGCTCCAGTCACGAAACATTTCACGTTGTTAGCTGCTTCTACCACAAGGTCAATGTTGAATTTAAAGCCCATCCGTCTTCGAAGGTTTATTCAAAATATTTCATTTATGTTCAATTTAAAGAGGAAAAATACCTAGCGATTTTAGAGATCAGAATTTTGACATCACAAAACGTTAATCCATAAAATATTATAAATAATTTGGAATTTTATTGAAAAACTATTATTTGTGGTATCGAAATTCTGCCCACTGAAATCGTTAGGTATTGTTTTGCTCTTTAAAATGAGCCATGACGGTATCCTTAACGGTATCGGATAATCAGTTGAGGAGGGACGGGCTTTGTGAGTTAACATTGGTCTTGTGCGGGAGAAAAGGTAGAAGCGAGGTTAAACATATCTGGAGATCTCGTCTCGTGCAGCCTCTGCTCTCATGGCAACCAACATGGCAACCTATCCCTTCACAAGTTACATGGCAGTCAGCTGACAAACATATAACTTGTGAAGAGAGGATTTTTTTGTAACCTGAGGAAAATAGCGATCAGCGTGTAGACTTCACTTTTTTACCACATACGTGAGCGGTATCTTATATAACGAGTTCGCACGCAGCACGCTGACGTGAGGGAAGTGAATTTCCACATAAAAACTTTTAAAACTTAAAATTAGTGTAAAAACATACTAGGTATATGTAGTCATTGATACTAGTATTCCAATTTTTATTGAAATCTGAAAACATTGATTTTTTGGCTGTTCTGATGCTCCTGGTTTCATTTACCTGCAAAGCTGGGAATACAATTTCGCGCATAATAATGTTAGGAGAAGGTCCAGTCAGGCTTGAAAGTAGGCGTGAGGTTGCTGGGGATGATAAAAGTACTCTAACAAAGGAGTAGCAGGCTTTTCTAGTGTAAAACCCCCATAAGACAACGTACTGTGTTTAGCCGAAACACATTTTCTTTAATAACTCGGTAAATATTTATGCTAGAATGACGAGAGAGGGCTTAAAACGTTCGTCTCACTAATTCCCATCTTTTTACATGCATTAATTTTACATTTGGGGCTTTTTAGACCCTTTTTGGGCCCAAAAACTCGAAATTTGAAAGATTAATCCCCAAAAAATGGGTTTGGAGTTTTACGATTCTTTTGCCCAACGAACTTGTCCAACAGATTATAGAAAGGAACGTCCCTACCAAATTTTAAGTAAATCGGACAAAAAATGCGACCGCTAGAGTAGGCAAACACACACACACATATATATATATATATATATATATATGTCTATATATATATATACATATATATATAAAATTTTGAAAGACCCCCCCAAAACGTGTTCAGGGGGTCACGTTAGGAACTTCTATGGTGGTCCCGGGCTTAAGTTTCACCGTGCGGGTCATGCTAATAGTTCACTTTCCATAGGAAATTCACTAATAATAATACGCCAGGGTTTATTTATTCACAGTCATAAATCGTTAACGGATGGACGGATTTTAACGTTTGAGGTGTCAAATTAAAGGTGTTTTACGTGTATTTGCAGAATTGAAAGCCTTTTTACGTATATTTTAAGTAAAGGGCTGAATTTTCAAAACAGTGGCGCTATCCGACGGCGGAAGTCTAAACTACGTGTTGATTGAAAGTACGTTGTTATCATCCGTTTTAATATAATATGTTTTGTTTTTTTGTTTACAACGACTGAAGTAACCTTTCGTTGGGTACAAACTTGCTCGGATTCGAGCAACAGGACAACTAGTATGTATTTAACTTCGGAAGAAGCAAAAGCTGGTGACTGGAGTCCCCTCTCAACAGCGATATTTCAAGGTTGTTAATTTCCACAACGGGAAACTTACAATGATGCCAACAAAGAACCTAAAATTTACGTTTAGTTTTTACATGTTCAAATCAGAAATGCTATTAAAATCTGGAAAACGACCGTTTTTAAAATTTGTGTTAACTTAGGTAACTAACAAAACGGGTTTTCGGATTGATACAAACTCTCAAATTTATGAATACAAAATCTCATAGTAAAATTATTTGTTAATAGTTAGTTAATTGAACTGTCTATTACCTATATTCAGTGTACAAAATTTTGTTTGTGATTTCATCACCATGATAAAGAACTGTAAAGATATGTAAACCACCCATTTCTCATAAGACGAGGGTCCATAACTAACATAAACAGCTGATAGTTGGACGCGATAGGAGAGTGCAGTGACAAGTATATCGTCTGCTCCAGATGTGTTATCAGCTGATCTAGAGCTTCACCAGATGCCCGCCCTCCCCCCCCCCAAAATTCCCACCCAAATACACCCCCTCCCCCATAACTCCTCCACTGAACACCGGAGAGTGGATGGATCTTCTAATAAAACATCATAATTGAATCTTCTTTGAAGACTTGCCGTCAAGACTAAATTCATCTCGCGGTAAACGCTAACTTATAACGTGGATATGGGATAACTCACGTAGTGTAACGCATTGGGGTGGGTAATGATAGTTCAATGTATGGTTAGTTTCAAAAATCTGTTAAAATGCATAAATTGGCCGTTAGTCAACCATCTGAAAATGAAAGAACCCTTGACATTCATTCTAGTGGTGAAAATGTCATGCCAAACCACGTTGCATGTTATGTTATGCGTTATGTTGTGTATGTTACTAAAGCAACAAATTAAAAAATATTTGTTTATCGTTACTGATACATTTAAAACAATAAAATAATAAAACTCTTGACCCCTTTACAAATAGTTACGCACTATATAACTAAAAACAAATCGTTAAAAATGGTATCGCCTTGGTAAACAAACATATTATTGAATACGTGGACAATTTGTAAGATTATTTCAGAACCCTCATATTTGTGTTGAAGTATTTTTTTTAGATAAGTTGTTTTAGCGAATTTCCCCTATAGGGAAGAAGCTATTACCGTAGTCGGCGTGGTAAGACCTAGGCCCGGGACCATGATAACTTTTCGTTTTGAGGTCCCCAGATCCCAAAAACACCATTCGTTCGATACTGTATATATATATATATATGTGTGTGTGTGTGTGTGTGTGTGTGTCCGTGAGCACGATAACTCTCATAAAAATGATCCGATTTTGACGAAATTTGGTATAAATATGTAAAGCAGCATTTATGACTTTAAGTTCGAAAACCAGACAGATCGACCTATCCGAAGGGGTATTTTGGGGGGGGGTTTGCACCCCAAAAATGGGTTTTTTGAATTTTTTACATATAATTTTTGAAAAAGTCAAATTTTAGTTTTGACCATTCGATTCAGCTTAAAAAAACACAATTTGGTATTTCGATCATTCCTCTACGTCAATTGGTTACCGTGATATTGAAAGTGCTAAACACAGTACGTTGTCTAATGTTATTCTTATGGAGGAAAAGAAAATTTTTTTATCTCGCTTATTTATGAACGTATACTGACGAAACTTGGTATTTACAGCTTCATCTCGTTGATGTCTATTTATTTATATTTGCTCCAAAAAATTGTTTTTGCATAATTCTCCCGCAGCAGCAAACCTACGAACTCAGCCCCCATGTTATTCTTATGGATAATAATTATATGCTCTGTCTCCCTTAATTATGAACATAAATGAATAAAAACTGGTATACGACTTCACCTAGTTGAGTTATATTGACATTAGCATAAAAACCCATTTTTAGTGTTCCTTGTTGCAGCAAACCTGCGTACTCAGCCCCAATGTTATTCTTATAGAGAATAATTAAAATTGTATATATCGCTTATTTGTGAATATATTTTTATGAAACTTGGTAAGTGGCTTTGTGTAGTATTAAGACATTTATATCTCCATTGGAAATTCGCTGAGTATACAGGTTTGCTGCGACGGGGGTATTTATCTTATAACTAAGCACCATCCAAAAGTGCCCTATTTTTCCCCACCACGGTACCACCATTGACTATAAATACTGAAGTAGACTTCTCATTGCCACTATAAAATGTGTCCCTAGTTTTGTGTATGCCAGGATTGAAAGAGGTCGTAGTTTACACCAATCACCAACAGAGTATACTGCTGTCAACTATTACTTATCCTCTCAAGTAGGGCATAATACAACAGTTGGTGTGTCAGGCAGCAAACATAAGTTGATTATAACTTGCTTTCTGGGGTGGAAATATTTTAAAAGTTAACGTAAATAATTAAAATAAATAGTTGACAGCAGCACAATCTGTCGGTGACCTAATCAAACTACTTCAATTTTAAATTCTAGCATACACTAAAAGTGGGACATCTGGACCATATGGATGGGATGTCTCCTTCAGTACTTAGTCAATGGTACCACATTCTCGCCTTGCAGGCCTACGCGAATACATGACTACGCTAACACCCGGAAGCTACGCTAGAGCAACAAGTAACGTAGTACGCTACGCCAGTACGTCGCCGTCGTTGCGGAGGTTACCGGATCGATGTGCAGGTGCGATGCTGCCGCTGGGAGCGCTGCAATCGCCGCGCTGGTAATTACAATACTTTTGACACTCTTCTCGCCTCTGTGGATCTTAATTGACCCATTGACTCATCACTACCCGCTTCCATGAGTCGAATAGTATTTTTAATCGATACTCGAGAGGAGGTATATTTTACTTTCTCCCTCTATACAAAGTATATGGAGAAAGTATTGTTTTCGTCAACATTTTCGAATTTGAGTTGTTAGTGGAAATATTTGTTTTGGTGCTCCCTGAACCCAAAAAAGTGGTTTTTACGTGATGTCTGTCTGTGTGGATGTGTACAGAGCTAGAGCCCTAACCAATGGGCCGATTTTTATGAAATTTGGTATGTAGGTACTAATCCACGATATCTCCAGGCGATTTTTCATTTTTTTTTAATTTTTGATTTTTAAGGGTAATTATCCCCCAAAAACCACCAAAAAACATGAAAAATCTAAATTTCTCAAAAACTGCTCTAACGATTTTTATTAAACTTTAGTCGTCTGTAGGACTTTAGTTTTACAACAAAATGACACCACCCGCATTTCTGTAAAAATTCGGGTTCAGAAATTACAGGACTTAAAACATCAAAAATTCAGTTTTTTGGATTTTTCATAAAAAGACATAAATATAAAAAATATTACTATTCACCATTAAAAAGAGCTCAAAAAACTAAATAATTTAGTTTTTTGTATTACTATTCTACGATTGCTGGTTTCGGAGAAAATTGAAATTTTCGTTTTGCGGTAAACGCAGTACGTTGTCCAATGTTATTCTTATGGGGAATACAAAAATTACTATTTCTCTCTTATTTACTGATTAATTTCATTCAAACTTGATATTCTTGTCAATTTAGCATTGACCAACAGAGAAAATTCGAAATATGTTGCCCCTTAATAACCCTGGGGGGGAATAGGGGGCATTTCCCCTCTTAAAACCACGAGTGTAGCAATGGATTCTGTAGTGCCTCCAAAGCAGGGATTTGGGTGGATCTTTTTTATAACAACTTGTGTACAAGATTTTCTGTACATTCGACCGTGCTTTGTATTCTACATTTAGTAAATAAAAAGTAATTTATTCGTTAAAGTTGGGCTAAAAGGGAGAAAGTATGTGTCAGTTTCCTGATACCGTTTATTTTTAGTAGAGTTAAATGTCAATTTTCTTAAAGGTATCGTACAGTACTTGGAAATGTTATATTGTAAATACAATTTGTAGGTATTAAACATCTCGACACTTCTCTCAATTTTGTGCTATCGAATTTTAGCTATTTATTCTGCAACTGTATTTTAAGTGGTATTAAGTAATTATTAAGTGTTAAGTTGTTTCAAGGATACAAATACAGCTACAGTGCGACTTGAGAGACAAGTTTAATAAGACAATATCCTTGATTGAAAAAAACACAACTTTTCATGTTGCACAAATTTTGCAAACAGTATCAACAAGTTATACATTAAGAAAAATATATCAATAGCGAGGAAACTTACTGTATTGGTTAAAAATTGGAACCCCGATTTTCGACCCAGGTGACCGTTCAAAATCAAATGAAAATGTATATCAAGTAAATGTCAAATCACGGTTTAAGACGCTGACGCAAATAAACGCTGACGCTTATTTTAAGGCGAAGCGAATGACTTGCAAGTCTCAGAATAGCGTGGAGTATGATCACAGATAACTGTGGTATGATAGGCCAGATAGGGGTTTCCTTGTTTAATGTGCATTACAGTTTTGTCTTTCTGTTCTATTGTATACAGGCTACAAAATTAAACGCATAAACAACTTCAGGTGTCAAAGGACACCAAGAACATCAAAATCAGTTAACAACTTTATGAGGAGTTCCAGCCATAATAAACCCTAGCGTACTAAATAGATATAAATTTACTTGTATTAAAATTATTTTCCCGGTTCGTCATCAAAGCCAATTCAGTTGACTGGTCATTTTGCCAAACCAACAGTTCGAAATTCACATCTCATCATTCAAAATTCGAACCATTGGGAATAACATCAATAAACAATTCGGCAAACGTCAAAGAGTGTACGGTACTTCAGACAACAACCGAGTCATTGATGTTTGGGTCATTTAAAACCACTTATTGGCCAGCATTGTTGCTGGTGACGTCATGCGTGCCAAGGTCAAGGTCAGATGACCAGCTGATTCTGATGGCTATTTGTAGCGTTTGCGTAGTATCCACCTGTAGCGATCCCGAACAGACGGCATTCCAGCTGGTCAGCCGTCCTGTGCATAATTCATGCCTCACACCAAGAGCGGCTATTGCTGTTTGATGGGTCTGCAAGGATTTAACATGCCGCCATTTTTAAGAATGGGAGGATTTTTTTATCCTAGTTTGCATGTCCCATCATACACTTGCATATTCTCTCTCTTTCTCACTCATGTACTCCTCCGTTTACCTCCACATCATCTGGTTTTAGTCTCATTTTGTGTTGCGTTGTTTTTATTTGGACTCCGCCTCCATCCCCATGCGTTTTATCGGGTGGTGATTTTAGCGAATTTCCCCTTTAGGAAAGAAACTATTACCGTAGTCGGCGTGGTAAGACCTAGGCCCGTGACCATGATAACTTTTCGTTTTGAGGTCCCCAGACTCCAAAAACACCATTCGTTCGAAACTGTATACACATATGTGTCCATGAGCACGATAGCTCTCGTAAAAATGAACAGATTTTGATGAAATTTGGTTTAAACGTGTAAAGCAACATTTATGCCTTTAAGTTCGAAAACCAGCCAGATCGCTCCATCCGAAGGGGTATTTTGGGGGGTTTTTGAATTTTTCCACATAATTTTTGAAATAGTCAAATATTAGTTTTTACCATTGGATTCAGCTTAAAAGACACACTATTTGGTATTTTGATAATTCCTCTACGTCAATTGGTTACCGAGATATTGAAAGTGCTAAACACAGTACGTTGTCTATGTTATTCTTATGGAGGTAAAGACAAATTTTATATCTCGCTTATTTATGACCGTATACTGACGAAACTTGGTATACGGCTTCGTCTGGTTGTGGTCTATTGATACTTGCTCAAAAAATTTGTTTGTCAAAGGCTCCCGTAGCAGCAAAACCTGCGTACTCACCCCCCATGTTAATCTTATGGAGAATAATTACATGCTATGTCTCTCTTAACAATGAACATAAATGAATAATACCCCCGTCGCAGCAAACCTGCATACTCAGCGAATTTCCAATGAATATATAACATAACACAATTAAAACACTTAACAGGATTCATAAGAAATGTATTCACAAACAAGCGATATTAAAAATATTAATTATTCTCCATAAGAATAACATTGGGGATGAGTACGCAGGTTTGCTGCAACAAGGCACACAAAATAATGGGTTTTTATGCAAATATCAATAGAACTCATCTTAGTGAAGTCACATACCAAGTTTCATCCATATACATTCATAAATAAGCGATATATAACATTTTAAGTATTTTCCATAAGAATAACATGGGGACCAAGTACCTAGGTTTGCTGCTACAGGAACCATAGGCGAAAAATTTTGTTGTGCAAACAATAATAAACGACAACCAGATCAAGCCATATACCAACTTTCGCCAGTTCATGTTCATAAATAAGCGAGATATACAATTTTTCTTTTTCTCCATAAGAATAACATTAGACAACGTACTGTGTTTAGCACTTTCAATATCTCGGTAACCAATTAACATAGAGCAATGATCAAAATACCAAATTGTTTGTTTTTTTAAGCTGAATTCAATGGTATAAATTATTATTTACTTTAAATTAAAATTACATGTAAGAACCCCGAAAAACACATTTTTGGGGTACAAAACCCCCCCAAAACCCCCCTTCGGATGGTGCGATTCATCTGGTTTTCGAACTCGTTCAAATAAATGGTACTTTACACATTTGTACCAAATTTCATTAAGATCGGGCCTTTTTTACGAGAGTTATCGTGCTTACGGACACATATATATACATATAAAACAATTTGAACGAATGGTGTTTTTGGCATCTGGGGACCTCAAAATGAAAAGTTATCATGGTCTCGGGCTTACCATGAGACCTACGGTAATAGCTTCTTCCCTATAGGGGAAATTCGCTAAAAACTGGCATACGACTTCACCTAGTTAAGTTCTATTGATATTAGCGTAAAACCCCATTTAGTGTGTTCCTTGTTGCAGGAAACCTGTGTACTCAGCCCTAATGCTATTCTTATGGAGAATAATTAAAATCGCATATATCGCTTATTTGTGGATATATTTTTATAAAACTTGGTAAGTCGCTTTATGTAGTATTAAGACATTTATATCTCCATTGGAAAATAGCTCAGTATGCAGGTTTGCTGCGACGGGGATATTTAAAATGTTAAGGGGTCGTATAGAAAAATGTAAACGAAGATTATTTCTTGCAGTATACATGTTTTTATCTCGTGTTTTCTGCAATGTTCTAAAGGATTGTGTAACCACCCTTATGGATTTTGCGTTAACAAATAATCAAACTTTTACGACAGAGAAGAGATTAATTCAACATTGATGTTATATAATCGATTAATTAAACCAAAGCCGTTATCCACGAGTGACCGACGGGAAGACATACAAGTTGACTTGTTTACCACATTTTCCCTCGGCTAGAGGAAGGGGAAGGTAGGGGGGAGTAAACATCCGGCCAATCAGAGGCCAGCGATACGTTGACAACACGATATTGTTTTCTTCACCATCCTACATGATCAATTTTCCACTCTTCGTAGAACTACCGACAGTAGACAATTATTCACACTAGTGCGTCGTATGGTGTAAATATTTCAAACTTTTGATCACGTTCGAAAGAACTATTTCAATATGTTTGACAGAGAAAAAATCGGTTTGCTTCTTCAAAATGCAGTAATTATACATGGGGCGATTTTACAGTTCCAAAGTCAACAATGTAATCGACCCTTAAAATTACGTGGCGAAGAACGGAAGGAGTGGTACAATAACGGACTCGAGTGATAAGGCGTTATCTGTTTGTTGCGGCGCTGGACACGCACGCACGCGCACCCACCCGCCACACGCACACGCCCCCTAGCCACACGGCCGCCGGGTATTTATAGGAAACACGTGTCAAATCCGAACCTCCGCGTCTCAAAATAAGCGCTTTGTTTCCTTTCATCCAACACGGCTTGGGCTCTCTCGAGTCACGGTCGAAGTTGGCTGTGTTTCCTGTTCGGAGAACTTCACATTCCCATCCCCACCGTCCTGACGTGTAGTCATTATCGGCAGCGGCAGAGCGATGCGGCATGACGCAGTATTGACCGCCCCCTCGACGTTTCAAGCTAAACGTCGCGACGCATTTGAACTTTACGTTTTTAAATTGAACCGCTCTAATTGTTACTGATTTGTTCTCATTGCCATTGAAACCCTAATATAATAGAACTAAGAACAATACTATGGTTGTAGTTTTGATAAATGTTAATCTAGTTTTCATAACTTTAAAATTAGAAATTAATTAGTTTTATTTTAGTACATTTTCTTCTTGGAGTTGTTAACACGTTTTTTATTTGAAATACAATTTGTAAGATATAGTACAGTATTTAATCGCTCAAATAGTGTGTTATCAGTTGTATTAATAAAGCTATAGGAGTGACGCAGTCGTGTACCATTGAAAATTCCAAGTGTAATAATGATATAACACTGATAAAGTCTCACAAACATAAAAGCAAAGTGTAAAATGAAACATAAACCTCAGTTGATATATTGTTCGTGCAACTTTTGACGTCGAAAAGGCGCTCTTTTGAGCCAAATGGTTCCATTTTGAAGACCACAAGGGGATATTTGGACGGAAACTTGTAGCTGAGTGAAGCGAGAGAGAGCGAAGACACTCAGCGTCGGAACTAGTGGGAGAGAGAGAGAGAGAGGATAAGTGTATGATGTGCGAGGTGGAGGGAGGAGTGAATGAGTGAGAAAGAGAGAGATGCAAGTGTATGATGGGGCAGAGAGAGGCGAGTATTCATCATCCACTGTCCTACTTGGCATTAGTAACCAACAACCCCCCCCCCCTTCCTTGCATCATCCAACACTGTCTGTGATTACAAATGTGTTTCTGCCGCTAACGTATTCCTCTTATATTTATTCAAAAAGCGAAAAATACATCGTTACTCAGTAAATTGTCCTAAATATTTCAGTAAGGCAGCTGAATTTACAAACTATGCATAAATGTACTTCATCCATGGATTGATTCCAATTGTGGCATTTCGTTACAGGCTGAAGGTTGCAGATCCAGCTTAGCCTTGTTTGTTGTCTCTAATTTTGTTCGTACCTGACGACGGGATCAGATACCATATCCCAAAACGTCGAGAGAAATGTTTCCTCTAGTTTTAAACCAACCAGTCCTAATTACTTAAAAGATATAAACTCACCAAAGACAATAATTAACTTTAACCAGGAAAACATTTCATAATTGAGTTATTAACGCCTATAAGAATTGCCGAATATTTTACTTAAGCTGACGGAAAGTGAAAAAAAAAAAACAATTTAAAATTGATAGATTAGGATGAGACGTAAATAAATTCACAAATCAATTAACTACACAAAAACCCATCGCGTTGAAGCCGGAACTAAAAGAAAGTTTTCAACCTCTGATTTACCTACTCTCAGGAATACATTTTAAACATAATCTTAAAAAACTACTCACCAATCTGCCAGTTTTATGCACTCGCAACACCATGAGAGCAAACACATACCTGCAACGGAACACAACAGATGTTACCAAAGAACTACAGACTGGTTTACATCACACAGTGAGTCATGCTCCCATCTGTATACATACACGTCGACAGCAATACTGATATGCACTAACCTACACTCTACTGGTTCAATAAAAATAACTGATTGCTTATATTTACCCCATTTTTTATATGCAAACTTGACGAACGCTTTTACGATAACATGGAAACTATATTCTACAAAGGTTTTTGGTCGCACTAAATACTGCAATCTTTATCCTCATTTTCTAAATGAAAACTAATATTTTTACAACATTGCGGTCTGATGTATCGTGGTGTAGGTAGTTAAAATTAAATAGCAACTCAAGCAAAAATGGGACTGAAAATCCCAGTTACTCCGGAAGATAGAGTTGGAGAGCGATACATAGTTGTGTTTGTGCTACATGATGTGTGGAAACTGATGAACTTTAGCGACTAACATACACATGTTTAGATGTTCACCTGATCAAATAAAATCGTCGTTTGCCATTGTTAAATACTGCAACTTTTCATTTTCTGGATTTTTACACGTAAAATACATTTCGATATGCAATGTGATATGGTTTTATCACGACACCTTCAAATTTAGCATTTTCTATTCGATTAAATGTATTCCAAAATTATCAGTTTAGATATAGAAAAGGTAAATCTGGCGTCCATTATTTAATAAATATATGCTCATATAAAAGTGGAATGAATCACAGAGAAGTTTTCTCTGGAAACCTAAATACATAGGTAGTTTTCTGTGGAAAAGTTATAAAGAGAACCATAGCAAGACCCCACTTTACTATTCAGTGGAATCTTGGTCAAACCCCTGGTCTCTCTGGTAAAGATGGATGGTTATATTACAAACTAGGTGATGTACCCGTTCTTCGCACAGGTGTTTTCTTTACCCGTTCTTTAGTCAATGCAATTTGCATTTTAGTTAGCTTGAAACAGCTGTTCTTGCTTCTGCTCTTTAAGCTGTCAAATGGAGGTGTCCCCAGCTGTTCGCATTACAGTTTCTGAATGTTTACTTTCTTCTGAAATGTAAACATTGAAACTTAGAACATTCACAGGGTGTAGCCCGAGGGGATTTTAAGGAAGTGAATAGGCCTACGTGTTGCACAGGTTCAAGATCTACCTTAGTGTAAAATTTCAGCCCAGTCGGTTCAGTAGTTTTTGCGTTCACCCGGAACATCAGACAGACAGACAGACAGACAGACAGAAACCACCTCTTCTTTATAATATTACTAGCTGATGTACCCGTTCTTCGCACAGGTGTTTTCTTTACCCGTTCTTTAGTCAATGCAATTTGCATTTTAGATAGCTTGAAACAGTTGTTCTTGCTTCTGCTCTTTAAGCTGTCAAAAGGAAGTATCCACAGCTGTTCGCAATATAGTTTCCGAATGTTTACTTTCTTCTGAAATGTAAACATTGAAACTTAGGACGTTCATGGGGCGTAGCCCGAGGGGATTTTAAGGAAGTGAATAGGCCCATGTGTTGCATGGGTTCAAGATCTACCTTTTTGTAAAGTTTCATCCCAGTCGGTTCAGTAGTTTTTGCATTCACCCGGAACATCAGACAGACAGACAGACAGACAAACAGAAACCACCTCTTCTTTATAATATTATAGATAGATAGATAAATAATTACCCTTGTCTTACAAACAATACATAAAAAAGGTTTTCATATTCAAAAAATTTGATCATAGGCCCTACATGGTTTTAATTTCACACTAATTATGCGTATGCTTCCATCAACAAGCATGATTCAGACAGTAAAGCATGCATTTACATTCGATACTTAGTGGTTAAATTGAAAACATCTACTATATCTATAACACGCTAAGGCGATTTTTGTGATCAGATCTCCTTTGTTATTTCTCCAACGACTTGAATATGAAATAATAGCCTCGATCCATATTTGTGCAAAGTGTTTTCAATTTTCTAAACCCCCATTCTGAAAACAGGCCGCCCTCATTATTTTGCCCAACAGGTTAACATAGAGATAAATATTATTTCAATTGAATTCTAAAACTGCTGGATAAACAACAAAACACAGTTTACAGTATCGACATAAGCTATGAGCTTAGAACACAAACTAGTTAAATGGCAAGACAAACTATTTTAATCAGACAAAAGGTGGAACAACTTTGTTCGGTTTCGAGCAACAAACCCACTAGTGAATTTTAACTTACTGTACTACCTTAAAGTGTCGCACAATAATTTATTAATAAGTAAAAGATTAAACGTTTTATGAAATAGTACCTGGGGGCCGAGCTTTGCTCGGGGGAAGGCCAGTCAGTTTGTTTAGATGACTTGGAGTAATATTTCACCACTTCCCCCTACTGATAATCAGATTTTTATAGCTCATTTGCCTCTTTTCTATATTTTTAAGGTCACTCCAATTGTTATTTATAGCTCAATGTACCTTTAATTTATTTTACTACTCTATTTATATAATCTTCACTCAAATCTTTTAATCTCTGCTCTCAGGAAACCACATGTTATAATTATATACAACATGAGTATTACTTTGACAGTTCCCTGGTTGATTATGAACAACTGTTATAATTCTTTTGTTTTGATTTGAAACTCCATAAGCCCAATGTTAATTTTTTTAACTTTTCATTTTAGTTTTTTACATTATTTGATTTTTCTTGGGGATGAGGCCTGTCTAGAACTTATTTTTATCCCAGAAATTAGTTATTTCGAACATTTGAAGGGAATCGTTGGAGCCGTTTTTGAGATCCGTGTCGCAAGCAAGCAAGCAAGCAAGCAAACCTTACTCATATTAGAGTATAGGATTACTTGTCTAAACTGTTTCCACTTCAAAAACTAATTGTCTATTCTATACTCTCATACGAGAAATGTCTGTTTAGAAATATTATCTCGGAATCCAGCGGAACGATGTTGTTACAACTTTGGAATTAGGGGCTTTTGGTCCTAAACATTCGATAGGTATAAACCTCAACTCCAGGAAAAATTCATATTATATTTTAAAAAAAACTCACTTGGAAATTTGACGTTTTAACATTGAGCTTATGGGGTTTGAAATCAAAACAAACAAATCATATCAGCTTTGAATAAATTTACCAGTGAACTTTCGAAGTAGCACTTACAAAAGGCAAACTATCAACAAATGATTTACATTTCTCATAATCAATGTACATTGTTATCTGACAACATTAATTACTAATTGCATGTAGAGTGGACATATCTTTTTACCCAGAAACGAATCAAATATCACAGAGTGAGTATAGCTCGGTCACAGAGTGAGTATAGCTCGGTCACAGAGTGAGTATAGCTCGGTCTCAGAGTTAGTATCGCTCGGTCTCAGAGTGAGTATAGCTCGGTCACAGAGTGAGTATAGCTCGGTCACAGAGTGAGTATCGCTCGGTCTCAGAGTGAGTATAGCTCGGTCACAGAGTGAGTATAGCTCGGTCACAGAGTGAGTATAGCTCGGTCTCAGAGTGAGTATCGCTCGGTCACAGAGTGAGTATAGCTCGGTCTCAGAGTGAGTATAGCTCGGTCTCAGAGTGAGTATAGCTCGGTCACAGAGTGAGTATAGCTCGGTCTCAGAGTGAGTATAGCTCGGTCTCAGAGTGAGTATAGCTCGGTCACAGAGTGAGTATAGCTCGGTCACAGAGTGAGTATAGCTCGGTCTCAGAGTGAGTATCGCTCGGTCACAGAGTGAGTATAGCTCGGTCTCAGAGTGAGTATCGCTCGGTCTCAGAGTGAGTATAGCTCGGTCACAGAGTGAGTATAGCTCGGTCTCAGAGTGAGTATCGCTCGGTCTCAGAGTGAGTATAGCTCGGTCACAGAGTGAGTATAGCTCGGTCACAGAGTGAGTATAGCTCGGTCTCAGAGTGAGTATCGCTCGGTCACAGAGTGAGTATAGCTCGGTCACAGAGTGAGTATAGCTCGGTCTCAGAGTGAGTATCGATCGGTCTCAAAGTGAGTATAGCTCGGTCACAGAATGAGTATAGCTCGGTCACAGAGTGAGTATAGCTCGGTCACAGAGTGAGTATAGCTCGGTCACAGAGTGAGTATAGCTCGGTCACAGAGTGAGTATAGCTCGGTCACAGAGTGAGTATAGCTCGGTCTCAGAGTGAGTATCGCTCGGTCTCAGAGTGAGTATAGCTCGGTCACAGAGTGAGTATAGCTCGGTCTCAGAGTGAGTATAGCTCGGTCTCAGAGTGAGTATAGCTCGGTCTCAGAGTGAGTATAGCTCGGTCACCGAGTGAGTATAGCTCGGTCACAGAGTGAGTATAGCTCGGTCTCAGAGTGAGTATAGCTCGGTCTCAGAGTGAGTATAGCTCGGTCAAAGAGTGAGTATCGCTCGGTCTCAGAGTGAGTATAGCTCGGTCACAGAGTGAGTATAGCTCGGTCTCAGAGTGAGTATCGCTCGGTCTCAGAGTGAGTATAGCTCGGTCACAGAGTGAGTATAGCTCGGTCACAGAGTGAGTATAGCTCGGTCTCAGAGTGAGTATCGCTCGGTCACAGAGTGAGTATAGCTCGGTCACAGAGTGAGTATAGCTCGGCCTCAGAGTGAGTATCGCTCGGTCTCAAAGTGAGTATAGCTCGGTCACAGAGTGAGTATAGCTCGGTCACAGAGTTAGTATAGCTCGGTCACAGAGTGAGTATAGCTCGGTCACAGAGTGAGTATAGCTCGGTCACAGAGTGAGTATAGCTCGGTCTCAGAGTGAGTATCGCTCGGTCTCAGAGTGAGTATAGCTCGGTCACAGAGTGAGTATAGCTCGGTCTCAGAGTGAGTATAGCTCGGTCTCAGAGTGAGTATAGCTCGGTCTCAGAGTGAGTATAGCTCGGTCACCGAGTGAGTATAGCTCGGTCACAGAGTGAGTATAGCTCGGTCTCAGAGTGAGTATAGCTCGGTCTCAGAGTGAGTATAGCTCGGTCAAAGAGTGAGTATAGCTCGGTCAAAGAGTGAGTATAGCTCGGTCACAGAGTGAGTATAGCTCGGTCTCAGAGTGAGTATAGCTCGGTCTCAGAGTGAGTATAGCTCGGTCTCAGAGTGAGTATAGCTCGGTCAAAGAGTGAGTATAGCTCGGTCAAAGAGTGAGTATAGCTCGGTCACAGAGTGAGTATAGCTCGGTCTCAGAGTGAGTATAGCTCGGTCACAGAGTGAGTATAGCTCGGTCACAGAGTGAGTATAGCTCGGTCTCAGAGTGAGTATAGCTCGGTCAAAGAGTGAGTATAGCTCGGTCACAGAGTGAGTATAGCTCGGTCACAGAGTGAGTATAGCTCGGTCTCCACAATACTGAAAAATAAAATGTGTTAAACTGTCGGTAGTGTTTCTGAATATGATAAGTACATGACACATAAGTATACATATGAATATGATTAGTATTTATCAAAGTATACAGGTAAATTTAATTTACTGAATTTCGCAGTCAAAAGTGAACTTCAAGACAGAAACACCCCACACAGCATGATTATCACGCTACATTCCCCTGTGAAAGTACACATGCCTCAGTTAAACGCCTCCTTCTACAACCGCCCCTCCGTTTAACTTGAACACGGGGGAGACGAGTACAAGGTAAGCCCCGTCGCAGCAGTCAAGGGTGGCGGCTTTGTCGGGAGTACTTGGGGCGATTAAACCACGAACGATTGTAAGCGACTTCTCCCACAGGCTACGCTGTTACTCGTATCTCCGAAACCGGACGGGGGGCGTGGCGTTGATGGGCCTAGAAAATGCGAACAGGAAGAACTTTCTTTTCAGAGAAGAATTATTCTAAGGTTCTTCCGAGATTTTTGATACAGTTGGACATATTTTACTAACCATTGCTTGAAAAAGTTGTTTTTAATCATCCTTAAATTTGGTACATCTGAATTACTTATAAGAAATTTTTGAAATTATTAATTTAAATACATGCTTCGATTCAATGGAAAGCTTTTAATATCTAGATGCTCGTTGGTTGTTTGAAAAACACCTTCTGGACTCCATCCTATTGGCTTTCAAATTTGTATTGTTTAATCTTGTTGAGTTATTTCATTTATGCAGGCAGCTAATTATAATGTAACATTTCTACAACATAATAATGGTTCGCAAAATCCCCATGCAAAGAATAAGACACCGGCAGGTTTTAAGTTGAATAAAAACTTTTATTATTATGACAACACCTACTATTTTTCGAAGTACAGTACTTAAATCTAATTTTGCAGTTAATTACTGCGAGGTTTATACTAATAATGATCAAATTTACAGTAATATTCGGAATTTATCAGTATGCGTAATTAGCGAATTTCCCCTATAGGGAAGAAGCTATTACCGTAGTCGGCATGGTAAGACCTAGGCCCGGGACCATGACAACTTTTCGTTTTGAGGTCCCTAGACCCCAAAAACACCATTCGTTCGAAACTGTAGATATATATATATATACTGTATGTGTGTCCGTGAGCACGATAACTCTCGTAAAAATGATCCGATCTTGATGAAATTTGGTATAAACGTGTAAAGCAACATTTATGACTTTAAGTTCGAAAACCAGCCATATCGCTCCATCCGAAGGGGTATTTTGGGGGGTTTTGTACCCGAAAAATGGGTTTTTTGAATTTTGTATATATAATGTTTGAAAAAATCAAAAATTGGTTTTTACCATTGGATTCAAATTAAAAAAGTACACAATTTGGTATTTTGATCATTCCTCTACGTCAATTGGTTACCGAGATATTGAAAGTGTTAAACACAGTACGTTGTCTAATGTTATTCTTATGGAGGAAAGGAAAAATTTTATATCTCGCTTATTTATGAATGTATACTCACGAAACTTGGTATAAGGCTTCATCTGGTTGTGGTCTATTGATATTTGCTCAAAAAAACAATTTTTTGCAAAAGGCTCCCGTAGCAGCAAACCTGTGTGCTCAACCCCCATGTTATTCTTATGGAGGATAATTAAATGCTATGTCTCCCTTAATTATGAACATAAATTAATAAAAACTGGTATATGACTTCACCTAGTTGAGTTATATTGATATTAGCATAAAAGTCCATTTTGTTGGTTCCTTGTTGCAGCAAACCTGCGTACTCAGTCCCAATGTTATTCTTATGGATAATAATTAAAATTGGATATACCACTTGTTTATGAATATATTTGTATGAAACTTGGTCAGTGGCTTTATGTAGTATTAAGACATTTATATCTCCATTGGAAATTCGCTGAGTATGCAGGTTTGCTGCGACGGGGGTATTTTAATTGTGTATTTTCTTTTATTTGTGTTGCCAGATAATTTAATTTATTTTCAGTTATATCGGACGTCAACATACGAATACAGTAGATACCTATGGTATACAAATTTCACTAATTTCAGTTATTCATTTCCTGGACCTATAGAGACCAAATTAAAATATTTATCTTCACTACAGTTGGATTGTTGTTACTTCGGGCCCGCTAAGCTAGTAAACACAAAGTAACTAGAATTCTACAGTAAAATCGGTCAATCTTAAACCCATCACATCATTCCTTACTCCCCACTCTGTTCAACATCGCATTGCCTCTGCAATAAAATCACCATTACAACGAACCGAATGGAATAACTGTCGTTCTATCGTTTCGCTCTTCCTGACACGCCGTAGGACGACAGGATCGGGACAAAGGATGTGCAAGAAGAGTCCTGGACGCCGTGACTCCCCCGCAGCTCCCCCCCCACCCCATGGTCAACCCGGAAGTGAGCCGAGTCGTGAGTAGAGAGTCTGAGAGGCAACCAAGGCCCGGATTGGCCTGCAGCCCCGAGCATGGACGTGCATTGCACTGGCGTCGTCATAGCTCAAGCGTTGCAAATGTCATCAGCCATATAGGTTTACAGGATGTTTATTTTCTTAAGAGTCTTCATCACCGGAAGTTGCCGGACGCCATCTTGGTGTTTTGTTCCATAAGGCCAATGTTAACTTTGTGCCTCCGTTACTACTCACCTGATCGTCACAAACAATTAATTCTGGTGCCAAATTTAAGGTTTCGTCGTCCTCTAGGCAATACTCGAATTTTTTTTACAAATTAATAAGAACATGTGCAGTGTTTTAGTTCAAAATTAAACTATTCATTATGCAACTATGATACCCAAATTAATGAATTCGCCATTTTATTTCCCTAGAGGACGACGAACCCTTTAATTTGACACCAAAATTAATTGTATGTTACGATCAGGTGAGGAGTAATGGAGGCACAAAGTTGACATTTGCCTTATGGAACAAAACTCCAAGATGGCGTCTAGCAACTTCCGGTGATGAAGACTCTTAATTGTAAAACATAGATTAATATACCAACATGTATATTTGAGCCTACGAGCCTTTGCCATAAACACGTTTTTTAAAACTAAAATTGTTTATTCTGAGAAATAGTTGAAACATTGATTAATGTAATATATTTAGTGTATGTATACTATAATTATACTTAGGTGTCCAATAAAATAGTCAGCACGACATAAAAACCATTTATTGCCTTCTTCAAGTGGCAAAAGGAAGGTTACGGAATTTGGTATTGTAATAATATATCTGAATAACAAATATGTATTCACTATATCACTATAAGATGCCGTCGCACGGCCGTGGGTATTAAGACGAATATGTAAATAAATCATTTGGAAACAATCATTAAAAATTATACACCTTGAGCTGTGCATAAACAAATATATAACATACCGTGTCAAGAAAAGTCACGAATGAACCGTAAATCAAAAGTTGCTAAGGAATTGATTAATAAATGCATGACAGGAATCAATACAAAATCACTTAGTCATATTAACGGTTAGTTAACTAAAATTCGGCCAATTTTCTGATATTTCATATATGCTTTAAAACAATATAGTAAATAAACGGTATCAGGAAACTGACACATACTTTCTCCCTTTTAGCCAAACTTTAATGACAAAAATATTTGTTATTTACTAAATATAGAATATAAAGTATAGATAAATGTACAGAAAATTGTCTAAAATAGTTGTTTTCAGAAATATCCACCCAAATCCCTTTTTGGGAGGCACTATAGAGTCCGTTGCTACACACAGTGGTTTTGAGAGGGGAAATGCCCCCTATACCCCCCCCAGGGTTAAATAGCAACACATTTCGAACATCATCTGTTGGTCACTGCTAACTTGACCTGCATATCAAATGAAATTGATCAGTAAATAAGAGAGAAATAGTTATATTTGCATTCCCCATAAGAATAACATTGGACAACGTACTGTGTTTACCGCTAAATGAAAATTTCAATTTTCTCCGTAACTAGCAATCGTAGAATAGTAATTTAAAATACTAATTTATTTAGTTTTTTGAGCTCTTTTTAATGGTGAATAGTAATCTTTTTTAACATTTATGATTTTTTATAAAAAATCCAAAAAATTGAATTTTGGATGTTTTAAGTCCTGTAATTTCTGATCCCGAATTTTTCAAGAAATGCGGGTGGTGTCATTTTGTTGCAAACCTAAAGTTCTACAAACCACGAAAGTTTAATCAAAATCGTTAGAGCCGTTTTTAGGAGAAATTTGGATTTTTCATGTTTTTTGGCGGTTTTTGGGGGATAATTACCCTTAAAAATCAAAAATCCAAAAAAATGAAAAAAACGCCTGGAGATATCGTGGATTAGTACCTACATACCAAATTTCATAAAAATCGGCCCATAGGTTAGGGCTCTAGCTCTATAAACATACACACACACACGCACGCACGCACGCACGCACGGACACACACACGGACACACACACACACACACACACACACACACACACACACACAGACAGACATCACGTAAAAACCACTTTTTTGGGTTCAGGGGGCACCAAAACGAATATTTCCACTAACAACTCAAATTCGAAAATTTTTACGAAAACAATACTTTCTCCATATACTATGTATAGGGGGAGAAAGTAAAAAGTAGTGTTTGGTGTACATTTGAACAGATGTTAAAGTTTAGAAAAATCCTTATCTTAACCGGCACCTGCAATGCTTCATTTTACCAGCTTTACGGATCATTAAGATAGTTATTTGTGTATTAAGAGCGTGAAGGTCTTTATCGCTAGAGAGGGAACTGTTGGTAATTTTCTGAAAGCGTCAAAGACACTTTACCCTACAAATGAAATTTCAGATACAAACATACAAAGATTCAATTGCATCCATTTTGGCTGAATTCACGAGATTGAGGTTACAAACACGGAGTCAGCTTGGTCCAAAGCAACAATTAATCAGCTGTTTATTAGCTTTCAGCGAGCGGTAAAAGGCGCAGATGTTTTAAACAGAAAACAACTTTTATACGAGGTGGTTTTAGATCGTAACGAAAGTATGAAATAGTATATTTCGTCACAAGCCCGGAAAGTGGCCGTTACCGGTGCACGATCGAGTTTCAAGTATGAGGCGAAGCCGAGTACTTGAATTCGATCAAGCACCGGTTTAGCATTTTCGGGCGAGTTATGAACAGTACTTTTCATCATACCACCTTTTATTTACAATATTGATTCAGGAACATTAATATCTGAATCAGCCATTATTGAGTACGTTTACACTTTTACAACTACTGTAACAACATCAGAGGTTTGTTATTGTTTAATTTGTTTATGTTGCTAGAAACAGTCAGCTGTTTAAAAGTCATATAGTGGAATACTGTGAGTAGAATAGCAGCGCTCGTGGTGAGAAATTTTGGAACCCTCTTTCCCGGCCTAGGCCTTTTGCAGTTTTAACCGGACTGTTTACCCGGCCTATCGGGAATCGATTGGTTTCAATCACAGCTGATAGTACTGAAAACAATAGTTTATTGCGAGGGTATGATGAAAGTATTTATCTGCAAAATAAGATCCATAAGGTATGTTAATTGCAGGAGCAGAACACAGTAAGTAAAAAATCCAACATAATTATAAAACTACTATAATAACTATTAAAACTACTCATAACCGTTTTAATCGTAAAGAGGAGTTTATATTTGTAAAAATATAATAGTGTTTCATATTTTTCTGTCATTTTATTAAGTTTCAATTATAATTTGCCTAATGTTTCATATTGTTCTGTCATTTTAGCGAATTTCCCCTATAGGGAAGAAGCTATTACCGTAGTCGGCATGGTAAGACCTAGGCCCGGGACCATGATAACTTTTCGTTTTGAGGTCCCCAGACCCCAAAAACACCATTCGTTCGAAATTGTATATATATATATGTGTGTGGCCGTGGGTGCGATAACTCTCGTAAAAATAACCCGATTTTGACGAAATTTGGTAAAAACATTTAAAGCAACATTTATAACATTGAGTTCGAAAACCAGACAGATCGGACTATCCGAAGGGGTATTTTGGGGGGGTTTTGTACTCCAAAAATGTTTTTTTTTGAGTTTTCTACATTTAATTTTTGAAAAAGTCAAATTTTAGTTTCCTCAATTGGAATCAGCTTAAAAAGACGCACAATTTGGTGTTTTGACCATTGCTCTACGTCAAATGGTTACAGATATATTGAAAGTGCTAAACACAGTACGTTGTCCAATGCTATTCTTATGGAGAATAAGAAAAAAATTATAGCTTGCTTATTTATGAACGTATTCTAACAAAAGTTGGTATATGGTTTCATCTGGTTGTGGTCTATTGTTATTTTCACAAAAAAACGATTTTTACCAATAATTCCCGTAGCAGCAAACCTGCGTCCTCAGCCCCCATGTTATTCTTATGGAGAATAAGTAAAATGTAATGTATCCCTTAATTATGAACATAAATTAATAAAACTTGGAATGTTGGTTCACCTAGTTGAGTTCTATTGATATTTGCATAAAAACCCATTTTTTGTGTACCTTATTGCAGCAAACCTGCGTACTCATCTCCCATGTTGTTCTTATGGAGAATAATCAAAATGGCATATATCGCTTATTTATGAACTTATATTGATGAAACATGGTATGTGGCTTCACCTAGTTGAGTAATATTGATATTTACAAGAAACCCTATATTTGTTGTTTTTTGTAGCAGCAAACCTGCGTACTCATCCCCAATGTTATTGTTATAGAGAATAATTCAAATATGATATATCGCTTATTTTTGAATATATTTTTATGAAACTTGGTATGCGGCTTTATGTGGTATTAAGACTTATATTTTGCATTGGAAATTCGCTGAGTATGCAGGTTTGCTACGACGGGGGTATTATTAAGTTTCAATTATAATTTGACTAATATGAAGTGACAAAAAGTATAAGGTGTCGATTACCACGATCATGATAATGATACTTCCATCGTATTATTATATTAATTATGACTGCGTTTATCGGGTTACTCATTAAATACGTTTATTACTCAATTATCACAATTTTATCACATCATTAAACAACAAAATACCAGGTAAAAATTCCTTTTCGTACTACTTTTTTTTTAGAATCATATAAACACCCCTGAACATGTAGGTAGACATTTAAGTGTAAATCGTAATTTATTTAACGGAAAACTGATATTTATGTTTTTAAGGTTTTAAGAAAAGGTGTCGAATTCATAAAGTAAAATCATTTACCAACTGACCTCAATACCATCGTTAGGGTGCGGACTTAATTGCATTAGGCAACCAAAGCCGAACGTAAATATCAAAATTGGACTTGGGCCATTGCCGGTGAACCTATACAGTTGCGTAATTTTGATTTTGTGCTTAACGTGCTAGCTGAAAGAATGTATAGCTCATCTCATACCAAGATATTTAGAGAGGAGGGAGAACATGAATGTATAATGTTTAATAAACTAGGAAATCATATTTTTAAAGTGACAACAAATCTTAGCCGTTAGCGGATTAACAGATGAATTCTTCTTTCTTTGTGCTGCCGTGTAATCTAACTAAATGTACCGTTTTAATACTAGCTGGCACAAAGTAAAAAGGAAACATCCCGCAGCCTGGGGGGTCCGTAGGCGCAGGCGGGGACTCGTCGTAATGTCTCGCCTGCGGGCTGCGACTACGGCTTGCGACTGCGACGTGATCAAGACTATGACCTCAACAACGACAATCGGTTGACAAACGATCCATTCAGGGGAAGAAATTTGAAGAGATTAATGCATAGTGCATGGCAACTTTGGCGATTAAGAGGGAGGAAGGGGTATGCAAATAGTGGTTTTATATTACCTTTCCGTCACCAGTTCTGTAGTATCGTTTATTTCACGACCAGGTTTCGGTACGAAGTTGTACCATGATCACGTGGAAGTCGTCCGAGACTCAAGCTGTGATTATTTTCGGACGATTATTATCGGACGACTTCCACGTGATTATGGTACAACTTCGTACCGAAACCTGGTCGTGAAATAAACGATACTACAGAACTGGTGGCGGAAAGGTAATATAAAACCACTATTTGCATAAGTCTTACCAGTTCAGGGGCAATTATCAAATATGGAGGAAGGGGTGTTTAATTTGGTGCTTCTCAAGGTTGCGGTAAAACCCAAAACATTGATGTTAAGATAACTTCGAGATACTCATGTAGGAGAAACTATAGTCTTTTCCTTCGCGGAAACTGTATATCTACGTGTTAACCGCTACAAGAATTCACTCCTATTCATGAATTATTGTAGAAATAGAAATAAATAATAACAATACACACATTAAAATAAATAATCAATCGGGTTTGGTTAAATCCCTTATTTTTTCAGGTCGAAATGACATATATTGAATGTAAAAAATTAAAAACTTAAAAAGTGTATGGAGCATGGCTCGGAGGGAAAATCACATAGTAATAGTTTGTACGTGAATGCATTGATTCAAAATCAATGGTGAATGTTACTTTGAAAGCTCAATGGTTGTTTTTGACCAGCTGTTATGGTTAGTTTGTCATGATTTGAAACTCCACTGAATTGAGGCTTAACACAATTAATTTTCAAGTGAGTTTTCCTGGGAGTTAAGTATTTTTTTAACATTTAGAGTTCTTATCTGGGGTGAAAAGGTGAAGCCTCACTAGAAGACAAACAAACCCCAGAGATCAATGGTTTCCAGCAAACACGACTGGATCAAAAATAATTTGTCATAAAAGCTGTTTTATTTTTAAGAAAAATATTGATTTTTCTTCCTTGTGTAAGATATTCACTAACCATTTAAATTAACAAAACAACAAACAAAAAACTTGTATTCAAACATAGTTATAGCTTTTACAATTGCATTTATATAATAGGGTTATAAGTAAATTCCATACTACTGTGGAAAAATTTAATAGAAAATTTGAATAAGCTGTAAGCTGTGAACTTTAAGAGAAGTCTTAAAAACACTTCTAATATATGATATGCCGTTTATGAAAACTTGGTTATTTTCTTCTGTACGGAAAACGGTTGCACATAAATTGTAGATTACATCATTTTATAGTCTGTCGTCATTTGTGTTGCCATGGGAGCAGAGGGTGCAGAGGCAACACGGTGGCTACCATTTAGGCTTCACTGTTGCCATGGGAGCAGAGGGTGCAGAGGCAACACGGCGGCTACCATGTAGGCTTCACTGTTGCCATGGGAGCAGAGGGTGCAGAGGCAACACGGCGGCTACCATGTAGGCTTCACTTTTGCCATGGGAGCAGAGGGTGCAGAGGCAACACGGCGGCCACCATGTAGGCTTCACTGTTGCCATGGGAGAAGAGGGTGCAGAGGCAACACGGCGGCTACCATGTAGGCTTCACTGTTGCCATGGGAGCAGAGGGTGCAGAGGCAACACGGCGGCCACCATGTAGGCTTCACTGTTGCCATGGGAGCAGAGGGTGCAGAGGCAACACGGCGGCCACCATGTAGGCTTCACTGTTGCCATGGGAGCAGAGGGTGCAGAGGCAACACGGCGGCCATTATGTAGGCTTCACTTTTTTTAAGAGACCATCTAGTGTATGATAGATCTAGACCTAGATGTATTCAGCTCTTTGATTACCGCTTGTTGGCTACCGTTGGTTGTGAACGACTACTCCATGCAATGACTGATGCACTTTCCTACCCAGGAAGTCATTATATGAAGATAAACAGCGTTCAAGCAGGAAACCGCGGGTTGTGAAATCGCTTCAATTGCGACTTAATCGCGGCCGTTCATCATTAACTGGACAATTGGTGAACTCAACCAAAACAATTTGAACCGCAGGATTGAGGTTAAGTGGAAGAATAATGTTTGTTTACGGAGCAAAGAGTACGCCACTGTGAAATCGATACGAAGTTGTTAAGTGTCTTTCTATTTGTAACAATCACTTAGCTGTAGGGCAGTTAGAAAAATTGAATTATATGCAAGTTGTTAATTTTTCTTAAATGTCCATATTGTAATTGAATAATATAAATATTTAAACATCCCAAAATTTTTTAAACATTTCTCGTCAGAAAAGAATTCTATGCAAATATTTTTGAACCTACTCAGAATACATTACACCGAAATCAGCAACAAAGGTGAACATCCCTTTGATCAAATGCATTTTAAATATTCAAATATCAAAGAAACACATTCTTGTTACGAATATTGTCAGATTAAAGACAAATTCTAGTGGCATTCGGGACCCTCCACAATGGCACATTGTGAAACTTGTATTTATTAGGATCTTGTTTCTCTCAGTTTAGCTTAGTATATCTATTCATAACATTTCTGAATACCCGAAATTATTATCCTATGCCTCAGAATATCCAACTCAATTGTTACTAATAGGGAGAGGAGGAGGGTCCAGTCACGTAAGATTTCGTTATCTACCTGCTTCTCGCATAAGACCAATTTCAATTTTAAAATTCCGTTCCTCTTTAGCATAATATCCAAAACTATTGATTTATGGATCATTACAAAAATTTACGGATTACAAAATTATCCAGCGATTGCAGAGCCTCATGGAACAATCGATGATACTGAATATTTTTGAATTTTATTGAACTATTATTATTTGTGATAAGAACATTCTGCCCACTGAAATCGCTAGGTGTTTTTAGTGTATTTCCTTTGGAAAAGTGAACTATAAGCATGACCCGCTCGGTGAGACTTAAGCCCGGGACCACTCCAGAAGTTCCAAACATGACCTCCTGAACACGTTTTGAAGGGTCGCTAAAAACTTTATATATATATATATATATATGTTCCCACTCTAGCGGTCGCAATTTGTGTCCGATTTATTTCAAATTTGGTAGGGACATTCCTTTCTATAATCAGTTGGACAAGTTTGTTGGGCAAAACAATCGGAAAACTCTAACCCCCATTTTTGGAGATTTTAAGTTTTCTAATTTTGAGTTGTTGGGCCCAAAAAGGGTCAGGAAATCCCTGAATGTAAAACTAATGCATATGAAAAGATGGAGAATATTGAGGCGAAACTTTTAAGCCATCTCTCATCATTCTAGCACAAGTATTTATCAAGTTATTAAAGAAAAAGTTAATTGTCTTAAGACAGTACGTTGTCTCATGGGGATCTTACACCGGAAAAGGTTGTTTTTCATATCTTGATGTAGTTTAATCACCCCTAATACCCCTATACCAACTTGTTATCCTGACTATACCGCTTCCTAACCTTACAATGTACAACACTGTCATTCTAATAGTCAATTAAAATATAACCAGGAGCTTAACAGCCAAAACATTACATTTTTCAATAAAAAATGTTACCAGTGTTATTTTAAACCCTTTATTCGATTTTTTAAAGGTTTTAATGCAGAAATTCACATTCCTCACGTCAGCGTGCTGCGTGCGATCTCGTTTTTATCTATAAGAGCGATAAATCAACTACTTAAGACAACGTGTTGAGGTGGGCGGAATTTGAAAGTTAAAATTGGTCTTAAAGGGGAAGAAGGTGACTGGAGCCCCTCTTAAATCTCAAAAGTTTTCTATTTCTAGATCTAGTTCATTTTCATTGCCCGTTTTACCACCTCGTCCACTGGCGATTCCATTGATACATGAACATCATTGCAAGTCCCATGGTGTCTCTGCTACAATCCCCCCCACCCCGCATGGTTTAAAGTGTTGTGGTTTTGTGAATGTGGGGCAACGACGCGCGCCCACGATTACGGAAACTGAAATCGTGAGAGCCGCTGCTCTTCCCGGCCCGCTGACCCACTGGTGCACCGGCGACCCTGGATTATGGGGCTGGAGGCTAGAAATGTTGTGTAGAGGCTACCGTCAAAATTATCACGTCTTAAATGATAATATGAGTGAAAATATGAAACTGTTAACGTTTACGTGTTTTTTGAGGCAATGGAAAACATCCACCTTAGGGGCTCCGCACCTTGGGCTATCAAAGTACCAACTACCAATGCTAATCTTATGGAAGAATAGTAATCTGTACGATGGCATATTTAACGGCTGTTGAAACTAATAAAACAGAACCGCTACCTCAAGCTAACTTCTAGAATTGCATTACTAACTAATAGAACCTTATATGAGCTGGGCAGTCAAATTTTAAATTAATTGAATTCGAGCAAAAAGATTTTACTCTTCTTTATCAGTTGTGACTAAAAGTAGGCAAATAAGAAAGAAGTTATTTATATTTATGTAAATATTTTGCACATGGAAATTACTGACGAATGAAATCCCTCAATGTCAAGCCCCAAAGGTGTCGCCAACGAAATTGAGGTGACTCACTTACCTATCGAGGTGCTATAAAATTTAAGATCAAAACAAAACACCACTGAAATCAGTTGCACAAAATTACCTAGCGATTGCAGAGGCTCATGGAACAATCGATGATACTGAATATTTTTGAATTTTATTGAACGATTATTATTTTTGATAAGAACATTCTGCCCACTGAAATCACTAGGTGTTTTTAGTGTATTTCCTTTGGAAAAGTGAACTATTAGCATGACACGCACGGTGAGACTAACACAACAAGGCATACTAACACTACAAGGGTGTTAAAATCAGTTCTTTGCTCAAGAGATTGGAGGGTAGGTAGTCAGTCATTTGCTCTAAAATTGCTTATCCTAAACTCTATAAGCAATGTCTGTGTACAAAAGGGATCTCGTAATTCTGCTAAGGTCTTTGAAAATGGGGGTTTTGAGACTCTGAAATCGATTTATAATATCAATAACACCAGAAATACTCAAATGTTTCTGGAAAACTCATTTGAAAAATGATGATTTGAACATATAAAAAAATCCTTTATCTTAAGCTTGAATTTAAGTTTTTTTTAACTTATAAAGTTTCAAATCATAACAACTAATTAAAAGCAACCAGTGGACTGTCAAAACAACACTCACGTAAAGGATTAATGCAAAGACTCCGAGCAAAGCTCGGCCCCCAGTTACTGAAAGCAGGGAGAAATCTTCATCATAAGCAAAGCTAGGGGATTCAGATACGCCCCCGTTTACACTGCAATCATCGCAAATATGAGGTTCATGCCTACGGTTCCTTCAAGCCACTTATATTACCAATTGGGAAAGGTGACGACAATGTGTTCAAAGTAACAATACTAAACACTATAATAAGGGAGAAAAACTAGATATAGTGTTGCGGAACCTGTACTTACTACTATATAAAGACAGCAAGGGCAACCGCCGCAGAACTAGTCCTCTTCGCAATCCTATATCTGATGGCCTGGTTATATTTTCCCATTTTTTTTTTATCAAAACAATCAGAGTTACTTATTATTAAGAGGCGGCACCAGTCACGAGACGTTTACCGTTTCTACCTGCTTCCCCCATAAGGCCAATGTTAACGTTCAATTTCCGTCCAGTATAGTTAATTGTGAATATATAGTTTTAAAATTTGGTAGGAATGTTGTACTGGTGCGATTCAACTTCAGTCTAATCTGATTTATATTAAAATTTTGTCGTAGTTGTCTCGTCTAGAAAACTGTTTTTGTTGCAAAAAATGTTAGTAACTCTCTTTTAATTCACCTATTTCGTTTCACAAAATCGATGTTTCAAACAGAGAACATGTGTTTACAACAAACTTTTTTTTAAATTTGTTGCATAAAAAATAACGTTTACACCAGTCACTGTTACTAAAATATCGTTCACAATAGAGTTGTTCATATGGACAGAAACATTTGGCTTCTTTTGTTTCAAACTCGGGTGTGACGCGTCTTGAGTCTCGTATCACCTTAAAGGCGGCCACACACTATTGGACTTTTGCCAGAACCAGACATCGAACAAGACATCATATCGAGCAGGGAGCAGGGAGCAGGGAGTAGGGCATGAAGGTAGCTAAATTCACTCCAAACTTCTTCCCGATCAAGACATCGGATCGGACAGATTGAGCGCGAAAACACCGAGCGGGGTCAAAACTGTGGGGACCATTTTATATAGTTGTCGTTGTGCAGGTCGGCCATGTACTTGTGGGGTTTAGGGGATGCAGGTAGGGTGGTAGGGGTGGGGTTTAGGAGATGCGGGTGGGGTTTAGGGGATGCAGGTAGGGTGGTAGGGGGCTGGGGTTATGTAGTAGAGATTAATTTATAGTTGCATATGAATTGATTTTACTAACATTATTAATTTTATTTATGTTAAACTAGTTTAGCAGATTTATCTGTTAACAAATCAAATATTTATCACTGTTTCTTGCAAAAGCTGTAGGCCTGGATATTATTAACTATGTAGGAGGATTGTAACATAGCTCCTAGCGGCGGGGCTCGTGACGGCGCTCGGGACGGCGCTCGGAGCAGCGTAAGGAGGTACCACACACTACCGAACCCCGAACCAGACCCCGAACAAGACATCGGACCGATCTTTCTTCGATCTTTCGTCAAAATACCGCTCGGTGCTCGGTTCGATGTCTTGTTCGGTGTCTGGTTCGGAGGCCCCACAAACTACCGGATTTTCTCCCTTCGAAGCCAAATCCTGCTCGGTTCGATGCCTTGTTCGGGAAAAAGTCCGGTAGTGTGTGGCCATCTTAAGTATAATGTTGAAGTACATTGCTCGCACCTGATGCGTCTTTAAATACCCCCGTCGCAGCAAACCTGCGTACTCAGCGAATTTCCTAAAGTTGCCGGACGCTATGACGGCAACTCATTGACTCAGCGTTTCGTTGTGCCTCCGTTACTCTCACTAGATCGTCACATACTGTAATCGCCACTTGGGTGTAAAATTAAGGGACTCATTGACCTCTTTTAGCTCTACAGTTAGAATTTATTCACAAATAAATAAGGAACTTTATAGTAATACAATTTATAATTTAACAATTTATTGTAGACTCAGAATGCCCATCAAATTAACAAATTTCCTAACTGCTGCTTGTCGCGTCCGTCCCCGCAACTAAAACACATGATTAAATAAATAATAACACGTGATTTTACTCTGTATCCTTATGTTTTAAACCATCCTCATCCTCTAACAATTGTGTTGTAAACAATTAAAACCATGAATTGAAATTCAGGTTCAGATATTTCCTGCTACTCAACATTACCTTTCTTTAAAAAATCCATTAAATACGTCAAGTGGTTGTCTCAAAATCGTTACGGAAAACTGCAGTTTAGTTTGATAGGGTTTGAAACCTAAAGGAATGTTTTGTGACGATCGGGTCGGAAGTAACGTACATACAAAGTTAACATTATAATGGAACGAACCTCCAAAACGGCACCGGCGTCCGGCAAATTTCGGTGATAAAGACAACGTAAGCGTGAAAAACGACAGTTTCTTCTAGGAAGCGAGTTGAAAAGCTCCAGCAACAGTCACGCGAGCATTCTTAGTTAACAAATTATTAAGTGAGTCATTTAAACTTAACTTGGAGTAACGAGCCCGCTGAGTGTCCGCCGGCCGCCAGGTCGCGCTGTCGTCGTCGTGGAGATAATTAGATAATTATGACGTCGACGGGGAGTCAATTAGAGAAGGTAATACGCGAGCAGCGGTGAAGGTCTATGACACTCGTATAATGATCTATGATTCTCGTATAATGATCATAGACGAACGTCACTACTCGCTGAGGGGCGCGTCGTATAATGAACACACTATATAGTTTTGAGTGAGGAGATTCTGCCCTCCAGCTCCAGACATGTTTGCAGTATTTAAATTAGATAAAGTATAATAGACGAGGTACCCACGACTTCGTTCGGGTGGCATTTCTTAATCCTATCGATTGCCGTTGTTTCCTACTGACTTCCGTTTATTATCTCGACTTCCGTTGGTTCCCGGTGGTAAAAGTGTTGTTATTATGTGTTGTTATGTGTATTAAGTGTTGTTATTAACTCAAATAAAATACATACTGTACTTCATAAGGTAAAATCTCAATGGTAAAATTATTCATTATAAACATAACAACGAGTTTCGGTTTCAACGAAATGAATTCATTAAAGATAAGGGTCAGTATAAGTTGTATTATTTTGCAGGTTATCAATTTGTTTGTTTTTCGATTACAAATTTTCAGGTGTAATTTATCTACATGAAAATTGTACATAAAAGAAGGAAAATACGGATGCACTGTTATTACATAAACCGCGAAATTTTGAAATATGATGTTTTGTTCAATATTGTATCTATTATTATAATAAAATCCCAGACAAATATGAAATAATGTTTTTCCAACAAATTAAACGTATTAAGGATAAGACAACACTTATAACGATATGCAACTCTGGAGAACACCATGACAATGTTGGTAACTTTAATTTTTCAAAGTCGTGTAAAATAATAACAAACAACAACTCTGTCACGGCAGAGCAAGCTACTTTGTGTCGTTTTACAAGGGAAAATCAATACCCATGAATAATAACCGAGCGAGCTAATAAAAGCGAAATGAATGCATGTTTATTCTACACGGTGGAGGTCCACGAAATAGCCATGGGGAATACATTTATTTATTGTTTCTACTAACGCGAGATGTTATTTTTTACATTTGCCATCACGGGTATACACGTGAGGTTTTTAAAATCAATACTGCAGGTTCATTCCTAAAGTATGTGGTGACCCTTAAATAATAAGTTATTGTACACAATTTAATAGTTCATAAATCTTTGACTTTAATAATCAGTGATGGAAAATGACCGTAATAATTTGTTAAATCATATAAACTCACCATCACCAACGTGAATTTTAAACAAAGAGGTATATTTCAAAATAAACTAAGAAAATATAATCACATTTTCAAATAGCTAAATATATTTCTATACTGTATTTGAAACTGCTGTGCAATTTAGAAATTGTGAATGCTTGAAGACCCGATTAAATTATAGCTAGACAAAAATATTTAAATGTATCGTAAAAATAACTGTTAATGCAAAACTAAATGCATGTAATTTACTTGCGTTACTTAATAGTGCAACATAATAGTGGTTTTATTTTTATTCATAATTTTCGTAAAATGTTCTAGTAAAACCATTCATAGTCAATGGTAAACCCCTGTATTTTGTAATATATAAGTTCTAAGACGGGTCTATTTTCAAGTACTGAATTTAATTTTGGATATCAGCATCAAGTATTTAATTACCGTATTTTCTGTCTAAAGACTTCCTGCGAAAAGCCAATATTTGATTAACTTTTTCAAAAGTTTATTATTTTAACGAAGCATTCCGGCAGGACGGAAGTTGGCGAGGGCAGTTGGCCACACGTGGGCGGGAGACAAGTTCCTTTCCTTGCCATCGAGTAAAACCTCTGATTTAGCCACCGAGTAAAACCTCTGATTTAGCACGTGTGCATGTAATAAGAAACGGGATTATACGGAGGTTGTAAGCACCTTGTATAATTTACCTTTATGATATATAATTTACACGACTCACCGTCAACTCTGTTGAGCATGTAAATTTAAAATTTTAGTTCATGGACATCCAAAAAACCCCTCATGGTGTCTAAGTAATTTTAGTACGATAGTGAAGCGGTAAGTCATGATATGAGTAGGCTCCAGTGACGAAACTTTTGGTGCTTTCACCTCCTTCCTCCATGAGGCACCAATGAAGTCCCTCCTCAACAGATTATCCAATATCGTTGATTTATGACCCATTTAAAGAGCAGAAAAAAACCTAGCGATTTCAGTGAAATGTTGATAGGTAGAATCCGGCGACTCCCCCTCTTAAGAATCATATTTTCTTCGTCAGTACTAAAACGTGCATGGCGTCTGCAAATAAGTGCAATGATTCATCATAAAATATTTACAGACACGGCAGTTCATATAAAAATAAAATAAAACCATAGATAAATGTGTTGAAGAGGTTATTCTTTCATCACAAACATATGCGAGTTACAAACACCGGGACATCACGTGCCAAGTCATTTTCCTTAATTAAAAACATATATTAATATTCAAATTGAATTCTGTTCCGTGAAAAATGAGGTTTTATGTAGTCTATTAAATACAGAAACGAGTTCGCACGCAGCACGCTGACGTGAGGGAAGTGGATTTCCACATAAAAAACCATAAAAACTCAAAATCAGTTAAAATCACTCAATTATTCCAATTTTTATTCAAATCTGAAAATATTGATTATTTTGCTGTTTTGATGCTCCTGGTTCTATTTACCTGCAATACTGGGAATACAATTTTGCGCATTATAAGGTTAGGAGAAGGTCCAGTCAGGCTTTAAAGTAGGCGTGAGATTGTTGGAGATGATAAAAGTAAATCAACAAATTAATAACAGGCTTTTCTGAAGTAAAACCCCCATAAGACAACGTACTGTGTTTGGTCAATACACATTTTCTTTAATAACTCGGTAAATATGTATGCTAGAATGACGAGGGAGGGCTTAAAAGTTTCGCCACACTAATTCCCACCGTTTTTCATTCGTTAATTGTACATCCGGGGCTTTTCTGACCCTTTTTGGGCCCAAACACTCAAATTTCTAAATTTAAAATCCCCAAAAAAGGGGTTTAGAGTTTTCCGATTGTTTTGCCCAACGAACTTGTCTAACTGATTACGAAAAGGAACGTCCCTACCAAATTTGAAGTAAATCGGACAAAAAATGCGACCGCTAGAGTGCATACACACACACATATATATATATAAAATTTTGAACGATCCCCCAAAACGTGTTCAGGGGGTGACGTTAGGAACTTCTATGGTGGTCCCGGGCTTAAGTTTCACCGTGCGGGTCATGCTAATAGTTCACTTTCCAAAGGAAATTCACTAATAAAACCATAGATAAATGTGTTAAAGAGGTTATTCATCACAAACATATGCGAGTTACAAACACCGGGACATCACGTGCCAAGTCATTTTCCTTATTTAAAAACATATATTAATATTCAAATTGAATTCTGTTCCGTGAAAATGAGGTTTTATGTAGTCTATCACATACAGAAACAAGTATAAAGAATTCAACCCGTGATGCTTGGTATTGCTGACGACTTGGAGAATACAAACATCAAAACAAAACAATGGAGAAACATAATCATCAAAACAAAAAATACTACTTTTCAAACTTATAAACTGACATTTCAGAGTGGTCCAGTGAGAGATCTATTTGTGTAGTCATGAGCCGGAGTAGACGAAGGCACTCCCACACCTCTATTCTGTCCTCGACAGACGTAACATTTCGGTAACAATCAAACCAGTCTGACGAGTTCATTCAGCCGCTGACATTGATACGGGCAGCGCGAACAAGACAGCTGATAAGACCGTTACAGATTCAACTCGACATAAAAACACTCTCCCAATGTCTTGGCCTACTCAAATAACAGTATTTATCTAAATATAATGTTAAAAAAATTTCCTGTTTTTATTAGCAATTTTAGGCATCTAAAACTATTAATTTTCTTAAATTTTTGGTATCAAAACTTACCCCCAACCCCAAGATGTGCCTTTTGAGGAATTGAAAAACATCCACCTTTAGGGCACCACCCTTAGAGTTCCAATGTTAATCTTATGGAGATCAAACCGCTAATGTAAATTAAAAGTTTCAAAACATCAAACTCTATGTTAGCTAGATCTAGATCTAATGTTAACTAGATGTCTAGCAGATCCCCGTGCGGAGAATGGTATATCAGCTAGTATTTTGTTACACAATGTTTTGAGTTTATGCCTAAATAGTCAAAAGTATAAGTAGTAACAGTATATAACGGTTCCCAAAACATACTAAACTTTAACTTAAAAGCGATGCAGAGAACTAAGTACGTAGGAATAATTAAAATACCCCCGTCGCAGCAAACCTGCATACTCAGCGAATTTCCAAGGAATATATAACATAACACATTAAAAAACTTAACAGGATTCATAAGAAATGTATTCACAAACAAGCGATATTTTAAAATATTAATTATTCTCCATAAGAATAACATTGGGGATGAGTACGCAGGTTTGCTGCAACAAGGTACACCAAAAATAGGTTTTTATGCAAATATCAATAGAACTCATCTTAGTGAAGTCACATACCAAGTTTCATCCATATACATTCATTAATAAGCGATATATAACATTTTAAGTATTTTCCATAAGAATAACATGGGGACCAAGTACATAGGTTTGCTGCTACAGGAACCATATGCGAAAAATTGTTTTTTTTGTGCAAACAACAATAAACCACAACCAGATCAAGCCATATACCAAATTTCGCCAGTTTATGTTCATAAATAAGCGAGATATATAATTTTTCTTTTTCTCCATAAGAATAACATTAGACAACGTACTGTGTTTAGCACTTTCAATATCTCGGTAACCAATTGACGTAGAGCAATGATACCAAAAATACCAAATTGTTTGTTTTTTTTTAAGCTGAATTCAATGGTATAAATTAAAATTTGATTTAAATTAAAATTACATGTGAAAACCCCAAAAAACCCATTTTTGGGGTACAAAACCCCCCAAAAACCCCCCTTCGGATGGTGCGATTCATCTGGTTTTCGAACTCGTTCAAATAAATGGTACTTTACACATTTGTACCAAATTTCATTAAGATCGGACCTTTTTTACGAGAGTTATCGTGCTTACGGACACACATATATATATATATATATATATATATATATATATATATATAAATTTGAACGAATGGTGTTTTTGGCATCTGGGGACCTCAAAATGAAAAGTTATCACGGTCTCGGGCTTAAGTCTTACCATGAGACCTACGGTAATAGCTTCTTCCCTATAGGGGAAATTCGCTAATATATGTTTTAAGAACATATCTTCTATATCTATAAAAGGTAAAGCCCTGGCTGACTGACCGACTGACTCACTCACTCACTCATCACTAATTCTCCACCTTCCCATGTAGGTAGAGAGCTGAAATTTTGTACACTGATTCTTTAGGCATAAAATAGGAAAAGTAAATGGTTTTCATCCTGATCTGACCTTAGGGCTCCACCAGAGACCCCGACAAAGTTCCCATATATTCCATATGGACATTCAATTTTGTTTGAGCTGATGAAAATACAAACAGCTGATCTTGATTCGTAGTATTTCCACGGGCTAACCATAGAATACAGCACACACAACTGTAATAGTTGTTATAAATCATTTGCGGGGCGAAGCCTTCGGGTAACAGCTAATGGTATATAATTACAAAACAGTATTAGAACTACAAGTATAATATTCCGTAGTCGTTGATAAAAACATGTATGAATAGAACATCTCCAATTTATTTTTAAAACTGCTTTCACATGACATAACTCTGGGTTTTTGGAAATGCGTTTCTTTTTACCGAAAGTGAAAACTTGGCTAATCGGTAGCCAATAGTGTTACATCCAGAGTTGGAAACTTTTGAAGACTTCGACGTGATGTCACTCAGAATCTAAGAGACTTCTTTCCTTCAAAACATAATTTACGAAGAATCTTTTTGTTCTTTTTACAAACCCGCGACCTTAAAAATAGGCCAGGTATATTTAAATATTTGGGAAATTTATATCTTATGATTGTGAAGATAATTGGATACGACGTTTTACCTAAATATATTTATACAATAACTTTTATTTCGTGAAAAGCCAACTATTCTTACAACAATTAAATCCAATTGGGACTAACGTTTCTCTAATATGGCTAGTTGTTAATTATTCCATCAAGTCCATATTTATGGTATTTCTTTATTTACAACAATATTCACCAACTCAAAATTTGTTATCCTCAATGTAGTTTTTGAGAGTTCGTCCATAACCTATCACGTTGATAGTTGGGTGGAACTACAGTAGACTATTAGTATTACATGCTACACTCATAACTGTAAAAAAACCAGGCATCTTACTCATTCTATACTCAGTATTATAACTAATGCCATTTCGCCCTAATCCATTATCGCCGCCCGAATGAGTCGGCTTTTTAAAACAGTGATACAGTATAGTGAGAAGTTAAACTATCTCCATGCGTTTTTTATATAGACGAGTTTTTTATTACTTGCTTCCATATAAAGCAACAAAAAAACTATTTTCCGAGCTCTTTGATTTGTAAGACCTTTTATTTGAACACTTTTCCCAAACCTCTGCTCTGTTCTTCCCTCCGTTTATTACACCTATAGATAAATACACCAAAATTTCGTTTAGCATCAACATTTTCTACTACAAATTGTAAACATTAACTTGTAAAGAACGATTTTCCTCATTAAAATCCACGCATAAAAACCGTTAAAGCAACAAAAGTAAAGTATTATACAAAATCTCCGGAAGCGTGAATATTTAAACGAGTGTAACGTCGGGAGATGGTAAGATTGACGAAGTAATAGGCGGCCGGTGAGCGAGGGGCGATTTAGAGGGAGTGAGCCTCAATGGAGGTAGTAATGGGCTTTAAATATTAAAGCTAGCGACACACTTTCAGGCGTGCCAACCGCGCGACCCTGCTGACACCGGAATCAGTTCTGCCAACACACCTTCACGTGCGTACAACGGTGTTTATTTATAAAACGGTGATTGTATATCGAAGAATGACCAAATTAAGTTGAACGTGCGTATTGTTATTTTTTAAACTCACTATTTAAAAAAAAATCCGAGTTATGTTCCGTAAAACTTTGAAATGAATCTGTGGCTAAAAGAGAAAAGAAAACTTCAACTACTCAAATTAAGGTGGGGCTCCAGTCACGAACATTTGGAGCTTCTGCCTGCTTCTCCAATGTAACCAATGTTAATTGTTTAATTCCGTGCATCCTAGTGATATGCGTACTCGACTCTCGAGTACACCCCTTGTACTCGTAGTACTCGATACTTTATTTCTTGTACTCGAGTACTCTTCGTACTCGTTTGCAGTCCGAGTCCGAGAGTACACCGATCCAAGTACTAGTACAGGGTACGTTGCGTACTCTGTACTCTGTACTCATCCACTGCCGTCCAGGACTCGAGTACACTGTGACTTCAAATAAACTATTCAATCGTTGGATTATGGTCGATATGTATACTCTATTTTAATTATATTATAAAATCAATTTGTATGTTCTTAATGGGTTTCTCACAACAATTAACAAAAACTGTTGTAAAGGTTTTTAATAACTAAAACACGGTTTTATGTTCCAAACAAATGAATGTATTATATGGTCAAAGTTATAATTGGCTAATAAAAAGATATAAGGACAAATATGAAAGTAACAACATTATAATCTTAATATACCTTTGGCGTTTCGGGCCATTTCGCGCCTTCGTCCATTCGGACCCCAGCCCACCACAAAGGGCACACGTGACGTTTTGAGTAAAGTACTCGAGTACTTTACTCAAAACGTCACGTGTGCCCTTTGTGGTGGGCAGGGGTCCGAATGGACGAAGGCGCGAAATGGCCCGAAACGCCAAAGGTATATTAAGATTATAATGTTGTTACTTGTACTCGATGTACTCGATACTTCATAGTACTCGACTTTCCCACGAGGTCCATGCCAAACGGATTGCCCGAAATTGTTGAGGCTCACCTAAACTAGAAAAAATATACCTAACGGGCTGAATTTTGACATCACAAATAGTTATTCCATTAAAAACTGCAAATGTGTAATACTCTGGATTTTTTGATAATTACTATTTCTTATACACAAATTCTGCACACTGAAATCACTAGGTACTTTTTATTTATCAAATGAGTCATAAATCAATAATTTCAGATAATCCATTGACAAGGGACAGGCTTTGAAAATTAACATTGGCGTTATAGAATCAGGTAGAAACAGAACATGTTTTACGTGACTGGAGCCCCCTCTCGATCTGTTGCTAAAAGAGAGAAGATACTTCAACTCCCAATTAAAAGTACAATTGTAACGGTTAAATCCCGCTGTGGTGCTTCTCTGTGGTTAAATCACTCATCTACCCTCATGGACACAACTCGCAATGACTCAGTTCAGTAAATAAACACCGGGAATTGTGACTCATCACTTCATTCATCCGCTCGCCTCAACCGAGGAGTAACCATGGGAGTAACGCCAGGAGTAGTGCGTGAAACACTTGCCGAGAATGGGAGTAACGCCAGGAGTAGTGCGTGAAACACTTGCCGAGAATGGGAGTAACGCCAGGAGTAGTGCGTGAAACACTTGCCGAGAATGGGAGTAACGCCAGGAGTAGTGCGTGAAACACTTGCCGAGAATGGGAGTAACGCCAGGAGTAGTGCGTGAAACACTTGCCGAGAATGGGAGTAACGCCAGGAGTAGTGCGTGAAACACTTGCCGAGAATAACATCTGATTGTTTATAATATTTTAAATTTTCATCTAAACCCACCTTTGACCGGGCAGTAACGATTTAGCCAAGTATTTACTAATACTTAATTTCGCCAATGCTCGGTCCCGGAGAGTATATTACTTCATATACGTTACTCATTAATTTTAGTAAAGGAATTGTGAGCAAACTTATTCAAAACATCTCATAATAGCAAAGATTTTTTATATTTTGTGACAAAAACAATTTTAAATGCCAACAGTGTAAAGATCTTTTAAATAAAAGGGGCGAGACATGAAGATTAATCATTGGATCAAAGTTGTAGCCCGTCCCAAATCCGCAACACTCGCTTCCGAACCCGACAATATTATCAATATTATTGACAGAATTTGTTGACTTTTGTTCGGAAATTTTCGATCCCTAAAATGATTATTTGTCTACATGTTTGGTATAAAGAAGTGCCTTTTAGGGTTTTTTATAAACCTCCACCTTCAGAGAGCTTCCCCCTTAGGTTTCAAGTTCCAATGTTTATGATATGGAGTTATATTTTTTTTAGTTAATAAGCTAATTGTATTGTACACAAACTTTCAAAACTTCTGGCTCTATGTCTCGTAGATCCCCATATGGAGAACGGGACATCAGCTAGTGTTATTTATACATACCAAATGTTATCAGTTACCTATAGTTCTTGCGTTCAAAATCTAGACAGACATCATTATGTTTTTGCATATTAGACAGAACCATTCTCCTAGAAAGTATAATTTGTGACAGTGTTTCACTCTGATCGGAACAACATAACATTTCCGTGTAAATATGCAGAGTTGAGCGTTAAATGACTGTACTTACAAGAAGACGACACCGGCTTGTAATATACACACAGTTCCCAAACGGTTTAGTATCCTTTAATGGCCAATACAATTGCACAGCACACACAGTGATCAGGAGGCACAGACAGCTTCATTCGACCGTGACAGATGCTAATGAACTAGGCCGTCCAGAAACCCCACGACTTGCGGCAGCATGGCTTCCCCATCCGCCCTAACCCACTACCTGGCGATTGACCCTTCCACGCACTGTTAAATGCTCAACTTCGGTTTGTCAAGGTACATCAAGATGTAGCCCAAGAAGAATTTTGTAAAGGTTCAAAACTGTATTCAGCTGCAACATTAGTCATTTGGCTATGTATTAAGGGGGGCTCCAGTGGGGGGGCTTCTACCTGCTTCTACCGTAAGGCCAATTTGAACTTTCAAAGTCTGACCCTCTCCAAAGAATTATCCGAAATCAATTATATTTTAAAGAACAACAAATGCCTAGCAATTTCAGTGAGCAGATCACCAAATCACCAAATAGCATATCACAAATAGTTCACCAAACTAAAACCGTAAACATTGAATATTTTGGAATTTATTGAACGATTATTATTTGTGATATCGAAATTTTGCTCACTGAAATCGCTAGGTAATTTCCTGCTCATTAAAATGAGCCATAAATCAACGAAAACGGATAATCCGTTGAAGAGGAGAACCTTTGAAAGTTACATTGGCTTTATTAGCATGTAGGAACGCGAAAAGTATCGTTACTTGAGCTTAATGCGTTCCTAAATTGTGTTGTATACTTCTGCGTACTAATACCCAAAATATTGGCATTTATTCAGGCTCAAGGGGAATTCCCCCTTCTCTATCCCTTCACACACGCACATGTGTCAATATATTCGATCCGATAGCATGTTAGTACTATACGTATTTTAGTGCACCATAAACAAGATTTTTTTCGCAGTCAGCGTACTTTAGTAACCGACAATACTTTCGAGTCATAAATCTTTCATTATCTATACTCTAGATAGTAAAACGTCTACACGATTTGAAGTATTTGAAGATAATAACGATATCTGGGGGGGAACTCGAGTTGAAGCAATCAGCTGGTTGAATAAGGAGTCTAGAGAGGATTGTAGATCTTTGGCAACTTACGACTTTATGAACCAACTATGATTCAGTATTTCTTTAAAAAAGGAATTTCAGATTATACAAAATATTAGGTTAACAAAGCTAAAAAAATATTGAATAAGTAAATAGGCCACTTATTATATAATAGGTCTCAATGAATTATAAAAATTCTAAAAAAACACGGATGAATGCACTTTAGCTCGGTGTCGTGCTGTCGACTTTTTTGGGTGTTAGTCACGTTACAGACATATGATTGAATATATATTCTCGCTGATTTATGAACAGGTCGTAGTTTGAACATATGGTAAACAAGTTTATAACATAATTTGTAAATATATGTTATTTTTCTCGTTGTGCCAACTGACGTGTCTCGTTATTTTTACCAAATTTTTGTGTAAATGGCTTAAAATTATAAAAAGCATTTCACGAACAAAACCATTTCCCACAAAGGCTTGTAGGTAAAACACTAAACAAGACTAACTACCATGTAAATTTCAGTTACTTTAGTTCGGTCACCGGCCACTTTGGACGCTAGTGGTGCAAGGTCGCTCAGAGGAGGTGCATTTCGCTACAGTTCCATACTTCCCACTCCACCTCTCCATCCCTCTCAGCCAGCGACTTATTCCCCACTCCACCCGCTTCCTCCCCTCTGGGCGACCCGTTTACCACTGGAGCGCAACCCCTCTCCAATTCCAATCAGCCTTCTGTAGTTTTATGTTTTCCTGTGATTTTACTCCCTGCCCGCCCACCGCCTACCGCTGTTCTGTTGGCTACCATAGGGAAACATTTTTGCATAAGCTGCTAATACGCTCATCAGATGTCATAACTCATGCTGCGGTGACAGTACAGTCTAACATCAGTAGGTGACAAGGTTAAGGTGCGATTGGCAACAATGGCGGCAGGATGGGCGGTGCGAGGCCTTCCATCCACGCACAAACGGGTCGACCGCGGCGGTGTGCCGTGGTTGAGATACAAAACCCATTGCGGTTACGTTGGCGTTATTGTGCTTTTGAATCAGTAGCGTATTTTAATCTCGATTAATTTTCTTGGAAGCATTTTACGAGGAGTACTTTGGAAAAGTTTGCGAAATTTAGTTTGATTTGGGGATCAAGCTTTGCTCGGAGAAGGCTGGTCAGGGTTTTTTTTCAGGAAGTCTAGATTAATGCGTCACATGGTCTCCCTTCATGACGAGCAGATACTTCATTCGTTTGCCTCTTCTTTGTATGTTAGGGACACTCCAGCTTCTCATGGTGCTGAGGTTTTCATCAAATCATTTTTGAGACACAAAGACTGCTAACCCCAAAACCTTTCGCTGTATTCCGAGGTAAATAATAAAAACTAGCAAAAGAACGGAACATTCATGACGACATGCAAGAAACCACCTTAATTGTACTGTATAACAGGACTAGCTATTTGTCGCGGCCTTGCCCACATAAACTAAAACACAGGATTACTAACACGCGATCCATATCCCTATTTTGGTCTTTAACCTCCTGTTGTTTGTGTTTTGTGAACCTGTTAAACTAAAGGACCATGGAATCGCTCAAAAGACATTATACATTAGAGATATAACTTGATCAAATAAACCATAATGTCGATAGGCCAGGTGGGGCGGAGCATTGAGACCGAATAACGACGTTTTTTCAATTCTAAAGTGTAAACAACAGTTAACCCTACAGTCATGTATTATCTTTATGTGGTTAGTTATGAAACATACATAAGTAATCAGTATGATCGATTGCTTGATTGATTGATTCCAATGATATAATTATTCAACGTAGCTGTATGACATCCCTTTGCTAGTTCGATCTGTATGACAAGCAATTGTATGACACCAAATAGGTAATTAAATATGTTAATAATGATGATATACTAGGAAAATATAGGCAGAACAACTCCCTCCAACTTCAGGCTGGTAGTTCTATAGGGTTTCAAAATCATGCCATGTTAAAAAAGTTGCTATTTGGATATGAGTTTGTCGGGATCTCTAAGCTCGGACTAATTTATGCGAGGACTAAAAGAACCTCTAGTAAAATTAGGAAGGACACGGTAGTAAAACTAAGGTTGATTTATTATACAAGGAAGGGTCGTAAAGAGGTCAACACTAATGGGGATGCAGGATGCAGGACGTTCCAGCGATTCCAGGTCTTCCAGTCGCGAAGGATCTGGCCAGTTACAACTTCAGATTAGAATATAAATCGATTCCGGTCGAGCGCGTCCAGTTCACTACAATGTCGAGATGTATCTATTCTGCATTCGCGTGGGTGATTATCGAAGGCGCTCCTTTCCAATACATAATTAAATCTATAGGAGAGTTGTTCTAACATTGTGGCCGGCACAGTCAGATACAGCGTGTCATGCAATGGGTAAAAATAATTTGGCTGTATTACGTTTTAATCACCACAATTTCGAGATGGAAATTGAAATTTTTATTTACGTCGTATCTAATGTCAACAACATCCGTAATATTCAAGTAATCGTTTCTGAATAATTAAACTCTATGTACAAAATTCGTTACTGATGAATATGTATTTTATTAAAGTTAAAACTACGTTGCCTTACATAATACTTAAACTTTAGCATTTAGGACTTAAAATACGAATTTATGATTAAAACATGAAGTTCTTTGGTCAAAATTACCACCATCTAATCCAAGTATAAGATTTATAGCTCTCGGTCCAACAATGTAAGTAAAGGCCCGAGGTGGGATTTGGGTTATTTATGGCAGTGCAATATAAAAGAACAACGCTACTCCTTATTTATCTCTTTAGTGTTGAATACAAGTAGTGTTGAATACAAAATGAATAATTTGGCAGCAAATTTGCGTACTCAGCGAATTTGAAACCAAGTTTCATTAAAATATATTATACAAAAATGGGTTTTAATATAAATAAAAATAAACCACAACCAGATAAAATCACAAATAAGATTAAATAATATTTTCATAAACAAGCGATATATGAAATTGTACTTATCCTCCGTAAACTTCTAAATTCTAAATTTCTTTATTGAAGCTGTGTAGTATAAAATGATCCTTTATTCACCTGGCAATATGCCTCCAACGCCAAACTATTGATAATTTAAAAATTCCCCAATATCAATTCACAAAGTGCTATAATACACCTCATGTTATTGTTTCAAAATATTACGATAAAAAGTAAACAAATGTTTACATTCGTTCACGACTTATCATAAAAAAAACACAATAATTTACAAAACATAGTACAAAATTAATTAACTCAGTATTATCCATTCGATTTTATAAAAAAAAATGAGATAGAAAGAGTAAATAGATAGGTTGAAAACTCCGTTTGTGCACCGTACACTATTGCACTATTGGCGGCACTGTGTTTCGAAACACGCATATCATATGGCGCAAAGCTCGACGAAAGGTGATTGCTATGTTGACATACAATTCATGTTGGTAACACTGACGGCGTGTGTCATGCCCTTAAGAATACGAAGTACAACCTGGATTTCGTCTTTTAATGTTTGAAAAAGTGCAATATTGAATGAAAATTGCTCTCCTAAATTCCCACAAGTGCACAATAATTGTACATTAAAACACCTAAGTATATCCAGGTACAAGAGATAAATAAACTCTAGTTTATTCCTAGAGCGTGCACAGCTGTTTTACAGATGGAAAAGATGTACAATAGCAGTTAATTTGGCGCGATTTCTCTTTTTGATAGTTAGTTGGCAACCCTGTTCGTGTTGTGTTGGTTTACATTTGTACATTGGCAGCACTGTGTGTCAGTGTGCACAGCTGGTATAAACACTCTCGCTCCGTCATCTGGCGCGGTTCACTCTAAAATAGTTCATAAACACCCGATATTGCTGGATTCCGGACGTTTTATGGCCAGCTGAAAATAAGCTGCGTGCCAGAACTAACCGGTATTTCAGACAGGATTAAACTTTTATTGGAGCTTGTAAATTTTACCTGTACAATAATCAGCTTCTCCATCAAGGTTCGTAGAGCTTTCAGACCAGGTATGATTATTTCCATAAGAGTAATGTTCGCAGCAAAGATGTCTTACGAGGGCGTCTAGCTCTAGCTGATGCATAAATCAACAACGTACTACAAAGTATTGACAACCTTAAGGGTACAATAATGGTACAGCTATTTTTAAATTGTCACTAGACATGCAGAAAGAAAATTTAAACCCTTAATCCATTAATCTAATAATACAAATAAATCAAAACAACATTTTAGTATCATAAAACAACAGCTCAATGTAAGCAATGTAAGCTGTAAGCTGTAAGCTGAATGTAATTCAATGTAAGCAGTTAAACAATGTTAATTTTAATTACAATGATGTAGAAAATATGGTACGCGTACGATAAATATCTGTTTCCAGCAACACTGCATATAGGATTGGTGATCACGTGACCTTACAGCTGTTTTTACGAGGTCTCTTCCGGTTAAGTAGAAAACCTTAGATAAATCAACTCAGCACACCTGTATGAGTATCAAGTATGTAAACCTTGCTTCTCCATTACCTTATGTTCTCCGATCTACCCATGAGAAACCTGCGTTGTTGCGTTATAATACATAATTCAGATATTTACAAGAGTTATTGTCGTTTTAAATTGTTACTGTTTTTATTTGCTTAACGGACTTGTAAACATCAACCACGCGCCACTTACACCACGCGAGCAGTAGATATATTTGTCTCCTCTTTATTGTACCTTAACTCGGATTCTATAGTGCTTATGAAGTCAGTGTAAAGTGTAAGCGCTAACCCATTAAATTTTAATTAAATTTAGCGTTTGCATTGTTTGTTGCAAGCCTTTTTTCCAAACTTAAAATCACATCCATGAAGAAGTTCTGTTTTTTTTCTCACAAAGCAATTAATTTGAGTTATACTGTACTACAGTAGAGTTTTTTCAACTTAGTGTCTGGCCCGCAAGCTATTTTATAACATCATGCCGTTGCATGGTGCGTCAGGCACCAAGTTATAATAATATATAATAATAATTAACTATACAAAAGCGTCACCTTCGCTGTTTTTTCAAATCCTAATGTGAGTAAAATTTCAACGAATATTTTATGTCCAACTGAAATTAAGTACCTTCAATTTTCAATTTCATACCTTCATTCGTATCTTCATTTTCAATTTTATTGAAGGTATTAGTACGAACAAGTACTGAACAAATTATCGACAGGTTTGAAACGCGAATAAAAGGTAAGTATTTTCAGAACAGTGGCTGATAAAAAGAAAACTATTCTGTTCCACGCAAGGTTTCTCCCATCGATTTTCGTAATTAAACAAAAAGTGCGCATTCCTGATGCTGGCGGAAAAAACAACGAAGTCTTTAGGAAGGAAACTTTAATTAGTACCGGGGGAAGATAAGCCCAGGGCAACTGATAAGGCACGCACCGCCTCTCCTGTTACCCCAGTCACAACACTGATAAGAAACTCAGTAGCGGATTGTGTTGTTTATGGGTAACACTGGTTTAAAGGGGGGCAATAGTTGTGCCGTACATGTGTGACATTTTAGTTGTGTTTTATGTTCATGCGGAGAAACGCGTAAAATACAAATGGGAATATCTTTAGTTCTTAAGCTTCCGGAACTTAAATTAAACATCTTTTTTGGGTTTACTGTCATTGTTTATTATATATTACTAGCTGGCCCGACAGACGTTGTCCTGTCCTAATGTAATTGAATTTGTTTTATGTAAAATACTCGTTCATTTTCAATATGAGCTCGTTCGCTTCGCTCACTTGCCTATCGAAAAAGATATAGTTTATGTCCTATACTCAGACCTACCGAATATACACACAAAATGTCATAAGAATCGGTCAAGCCGTTTCGGAGGATTTTTGTAACAAACACTAGGTATCATCTGATAAAATCAAAATAAATCTTTCTTCCAGAAGATTAACGTTGAAACTTTGAAGTCTAGTGGGGCACAGCCCTTAGGTTGGATTTTTGTGAAAAATAGCTAAGTCCTATTCTCACACCTACCGAATATACGCAAAAGATTTCATAAGAATCGGTCAAGCCGTTTCGGAGGAGTTTAGCCACAAACACTGTGACACGAGAATTTTATATATTACATTTTCATTGTACAGTTTAAAAATAAAAATAAAATATGCAATAACTTAAAACCAGAAACCTTTATTGATATATAATATTGGTAATTGGAAATTTATTACATTGCTACGAAGACATTGATTGCGCTTTGGAGTGTACAATAACTAACAGACTTTGTACATTCAACGTTGGAACCTAGTACACAATACACGTAGTGCCATATATTACACGAACAATTTGGAAACTGACTAACAACAAAATAAATTATACTGTCGATTTATCTAGCGCTATTTCATTATTTTACCATTGGTAAATATTTATTACCTAATAACAGGCGACTAGGCTTTACACACACGTTTTATTGGTGTGTATGTGTCATATTTGCTAATGGCAGTAAATTTAAATTAGTTTAATTAGATTGAGAAAAAATACGAGATACAAATATGCGACAGAGATAAATAGATCCAAGTTTATAATATCAACTAGTAAACCTGTCGCGGCTTCGCTCGCGATCATCATTTATAAATATTGTGTTACCGTTCCAAAGCCATCATGGCCTGCTGATTAACTGTGTTTACTCTATCCAGCTGATTGCTTAAAGCTTATAGTTATTTCCCAATGTTAAGCTTATGGGAAAAAACTTAACTTTAAGGGGCACCAGGGCCTCACTCCCAAATTATTTCTCTATAAAACAGGTTTCCTGCACAACTTCACCTTAGGCTCTTTCCAATGACACCAAAACCATTAAAATCAGTTCAGTAGTTTAAAAGGAGTGATTGTCACAAAAAACCTGCTCACCTATTAAATAAGTACTAGTAGCCAGTCGCGGCTTCGCTCGCGATCACAACGTAATATTATACTGACATTCCTGTATACATATTGTGTTACCGTTACAAAGCTAACATGGCCTGCTGATTAACTGTTTTTACTCTATCCAGCTGATTGCTTAAAACTTATAGTTATTTCCCAATGTTAAGCTTATGGGAAAAAACTCAACTTTAAGGGGCCCCAGGGCCTCACTCACAAATTATTTCTTTTTAAAAAAAGTTTCCTGCACAACTTCACGTTAGGCTCTTTCCAATGACGCCAAAAACATGAAAATCGGTTCAGTAGTTTATGAGTGATTGTCACAAAAAACCTGCTCGCCTATTAAATAAGTATAGATAGATTGTAAGTTCTAAAAGGTCGAAAAGCCTAAATTAGAGTCAATTAAGAAATTATTGCGGACATTTCCATATCTGATTAGATAAAAACAAGTTTCACGACGTTTCAGAAGAATCTGATCTCGCCTTCAGGTCAGAATAATGCCTAAAACATAACAAGATTAAGCGCGCGTCTCCTAAGCACCCGCGATGTACAGTTGTGCAGTAGTGTTGTGTCATTCGTGTGTTTGACTTTTATATTAAATTCGTTTAGTTTTTGACCGCTTTTACAGTTCTCTGTTTTAGCTTTACTCTAGATTGTTATGATTTTATTATTCCTCTCACCTGAAGACGGAGTCACATTCCAGTTCCCGAAACGTCGTGCAACCTGTTTTTCCTCATCAAACATAAAAAGCCCGCAACAATTTCTTAAATAACAATAACTCACCATCACCAACAATGATTTTAAACAACCGAGATAATACCTATACTATTCCGAGTTCTCCTGTATTTCAAGATCATGTCAAAGCTACGGAGCTGAGTTTCTCGTTTCCTCCCGAGAAGAGCAGCAGGCCGGGTGGCATTTGACGTGGCCTGGTGATATAAGGCGGTTCTCGAATACCACGTCGGCTCTCGGCTCACATGCCCCGAGCCCCTATTGAAACGCAATGAACCCTCCTCCCTTACTCGCCGTTTTTACTAGATTAAAGTGGAACTCCTATATAAGCCGGGTGAACAATAATAATGTAGTCATAGCTTTATTGTTACTAAAATTGTTAGCGTGTTTAATAAATTATAATCCACATTGTATTGCTGATGATGTAAAGTTTTAATGTTTTTCCGATACGCTTTTTAATTTTGAAAAATTAAAGAAAATTAATTTTTACTGTCTTATGTAAAGCATTATCTTTGGGAGCTTTTACGACCTTGGATTACTTAGCGTGCATTATTGAAGCTGGCAGAGGACATGTACACATTGATGACGTTCTAAGATTTTCTTAAGAAATATAACTGAAAACCTGCCCATAGTAATATATGCTCAGTAAACTGTATTAAATATGGTCCCCTTGAACAAATGTTTTCCAAGTTTTCCCCTATGCTGTATACATTTGGAAACATTAATTAGGCGAGAATATCTACAGACCACAGCAGAAAATATAAGTCGATTACGAGTAATAATTAGAACCTGGGGACTGAGCTTCGCTCGGAGGAAAATCAGGGTTTAAGCTGCGGTCGCATTTGTCGCAAAATGCGACGTATGCACCACGAAAATGCGACAATATTTGGGCAGGCTGTCGCTTTTTTGCTACAAAGAAAAGTATAAGAAATTGTTTTACATTTTATTGCAGAAAATCTGGTTTTAACAATACAAATTGCATTAAAAGTCCATGATCACGATCCACAACCAAAAAGATTAGAAGAGTAGTTGGGATGTTGTAGAGGCTTAACGTTACGTTGGTTGCACTAATCACTTTACCGATCGCCTCTGAGCGAGTGGTAGAGGAGACGAGCCTACATTACATAAACAGTGTCTGTCGATTTCAACTGCGTACCGTGTAAACAGAACGGGCGAGTTACTGATATGACAGTTGTAGTGACAGTAGCTAACCCCCTAGCAGACGTCATGCGCTGTGACTCAAGTTTGGCGCGCACTCTGTAGTAGCCGAGTCTAGCCGAGCGAATCGGCGAATGCGAGAATGTCGAGGGCTAGTTCGCCACCGAAGGGATGATTGCGCTCGCCTCGCAACCACACCGATTCTTGTCGGTTTTTGTGACCGAGTCAAAGGAGACGAGCGGCAGGTCCTCCATACTTAGTGCCGCTCGCGGTCTCGACTCGCTGCAGAATGTGGGCGGTTACACGAGCACGAGTCGCTCGAAATCGCAATGATCGGGCCAAAGTGTTGAGGTACCTTAGCGAAAACAGACAACTCAAAATCGCTGATGCGCAAATGCGATCGCGATATGCTTTGAGGTTATGTTTCAGGTAATGTTCGGGGTGTGTGAGTTTTAGTTGTTCTGGTGCCATATTAGGCCTATTCTATTAGAATGTTTAGTATATTTCCATTACCGACTTTAATGGTTAAAATGGATAAGATAAGTTTCCAAGAAAAGTAGACTCTGCTGAATTATATATTATTAAAATGTTAAACCTTAAAAACAAATACAAGCAAAAAACAACTTAAGACCAAAAAATAGTATAATGACACGCGATAAAAATGCGAAAAGGAAAATATTTTTGCTACAAGTCTCTAAGAGCTTGTAGCATTTTTGCTCGAAGAATTTTTATCCCAGCTGAATCCCTGAGGAAAATATTATATTAATATATTATTACCACGCAAGTGTTGCTTTGACTTGTTACCGGTTGTTATTGGTCAGGTGGTATAATTATTTAAAACTTCTTAAGTCCAATATTCAAATTTTCAATTCAAAAATTAGTTTTACATTAACATTTTAATTTCCCTGGGGTAAGAATTTCGCCAATAGGTTTCTGAGTCAAGTTTTAAGTAAAATCCTTCCTCGGTATTCTGATTTAAATTTATCATACAGATATAGCTTGTATTAAATGTATTGCATTATGAATTGAATAAAACTAACGAAGTTAAGAAAGGTCAGAGCGTACAGAGTAGTTATTTTTACTTAGAGTCTGGTGTGCCATTTGGCGCCAGGCAACAACAAAGAAGAACTACACTGTAGTTGTGAGGACCTCTCCATCCCGGTCTTTCGAGGAGCGTAGCTTATCAGTCGGAGTTATCAGTTATTTGTATCGCTAAGTGGTTTCCACGATCGCTATTCCACGGTTGACACAGTGAGTCGTTCGGGAAACTTTGGAAGATTCAATAATTTCACGACTGCAATTTGTTTGTAAACTCTGCTTAAGTCTACCAACACAATTCCAGAAAATACTCATAATTGGACAAGTAAAGGAAAATAAATCTGCGTAACATAATTCCTTAAACAAATACTTTGCATAATTTGTACAGTTCCCTCAAATATAATTAATCGTCTCATGAGAATCATGTCAAGTGGACAGTAAATAAGTACTCAAGATGGGTTTATCGCAATACCCGTTATCACAACTCCTTAAATCGTGTTTCTATAGATTATAAATTATCTAATCAGAAATTATGTTAGCATTTCTTTGAACTGTAATCTGTGAAACTGCTTTTTTCTGCTTTGCGTTAGGTGGATCTAAACGAAAATGAAACTAAATCTCGAAACGTGAGGTTTTCGAGTGAGGTTTTATAAGCGGATGACACATTTGATTTATCGAGGGCATAAATACTGCTCGCTCTAGCATATGAATATAACGTTTGTTTTTAGCCACTTTAGTTTCCTAATTGACCAAACCCCCAGTATAACTTTCCCTGTCGGAAGTACTAAGCCATTTTCGCCCCTTGATTGAGTAGGTTTTGATCCCAAGCCGGTTTTGAGCTGAACAATGACTTATAAGCAGATATGGAGACAGAGACAAGAGACTTCCGGCTGTTCGGTGATGGGTTCCAGATGTTTGAAGCAGCATTCCACCGCCCACTACAGTATATCGCCGTCGTCGCCGCGCCACTGCCACCTAGATCGCGTCGCTGCAGTGGCGCAAACAGATCAGAAATAAAAAGGCTGTGGATCGTAGCAGACGACAATAAATTATTATAATTGAATTTATTTGTTCGGTGCCCTGCGTAAAAATTGGTATTTTTCCGACAACCGCGCCCAAAGTGTTACTTACGATCTAAAAACGCATCGTAAACTGCTGTTTTCTGTTTAGCGAGCAGAAAAGTATTTTTGCTCGCTGTCCCTTACTTTTTCAATGGCTGACAGCTATTAAACAGCTGATTGATTGTGGATTTGGGCTAGGATAACTGATTCGGTGTTTATAACCTCAATCTCGTGAATTTAGCCAAAATGGCTGAAATTTAATATTTGTATGTTGTGTGGTAAACAAAATCGCAGTTATAGGAAAAATATTGTATGTAATGCGTGTGTAAAGCGTTTTCATCGCTTTTGAAAAATTACCGCGCTCCCCTACGCATCGCGGTAACAATTTTTTCAACCAATAAAAACACTGAATTACACATTTTTCTACAACTGAAATGTTAGATACCACATAACATTAAACAACTCACATTCATCCATTTTGGATGAATTCACGAGGTTATAAACACCGAGTCAGTTAGCTTGGTCCAAAGTAACAATCAATTTGCTGTTCATTACTTCAGCGAGCGGAAAAGTGAGGTGGAATGAAGGAAAAATACTTTATCGGTCACTAAACAGAAAACAGCTGCTTCACGATATATTTTTAGATCGTAACAAAGCACTTTAGCTGTTGGACAATATTTTGTGCATGTATGGGAGGGAGATGCAGATCATCACAACGTCTTCTAGCCATGCGAAATGAGGTGGGGTGAGGAGAGTTGTTACCTATTCTTCTGTAGGGAGCTGCAGATCATCACAACGTCTTCTAGCCATGCGAAATGAGGTGGGGTGAGGAGAGTTGTTACCTATTCTTCTGTAGGGAGCTGCAGATCATCACAACGTCTTCTAGCCATGTGAAATGAGGTGGGGTGAAGAGAGTTGTTACCTATTCTTCTGTAGGGAGCTGCAGATCATCACAACGTCTTCTAGCCATGCGAAATGAGGTGGGGTGAGGAGAGTTGTTACCTATTCTTCTGTAGGGAGCTGCAGATCATCACAACGTCTTCTAGCCATGTGAAATGAGGTGGGGTGAAGAGAGTTGTTACCTATTCTTCTGTAGGGAGCTGCAGACCATCACAACGTCTTCTAGCCATGCGAAATGAGGTGGGGTGAGGAGAGTTGTTACCTATTCTTCTGTAGGGAGCTGCAGATCATCACAACGTCTTCTAGCCATGTGAAATGAGGTGGGGTGAAGAGAGTTGTTACCTATTCTTCTGTAGGGAGCTGCAGATCATCACAACGTCTTCTAGCCATGCGAAATGAGGTGGGGTGAGGAGAGTTGTTACCTATTCTTCTGTAGGGAGCTGCAGATCATCACAACGTCTTCTAGCCATGTGAAATGAGGTGGGGTGAAGAGAGTTGTTACCTATTCTTCTGGAGGGAGCTGCAGATCATCACAACGTCTTCTAGCCATGTGAAATGAGGTGGGGTGAAGAGAGTTGTTACCTATTCTTCTGTAGGGAGCTGCAGATCATCACAACGTCTTCTAGCCATGTGAAATGAGGTGGGGTGAAGAGAGTTGTTACCTATTCTTCTGTAGGGAGCTGCAGACCATCACAACGTCTTCTAGCCATGCGAAATGAGGTGGGGTGAGGAGAGTTGTTACCTATTCTTTTGTAGGGAGCTGCAGATCATCACAACGTCTTCTAGCCATGTGAAATGAGGTGGGGTGAGGAGAGTTGTTACCTATTCTTCTGTAGGGAGCTGCAGATCATCACAACGTCTTCTAGCCATGCGAAATGAGGTGTGGTGAAGAGAGTTGTTACCTATTCTTCTGTAGGGAGCTGCAGACCATCACAACGTCTTCTAGCCATGCGAAATGAAGTGGGGTGAGGAGAGTTGTTACCTATTCTTCTGTAGGGAGCTGCAGACCATCACAACGTCTTCTAGCCTTGTGAAGTGAATTGGGGTGAGGAGAGTTGTTACCTATTCTTCTGTAGGGAGCTGCAGACCATCACAACGTCTTCTAGCCATGCGAAGTGAATTGGGGTGAGGAGAGTTGTTACCTATTCATCTGTTCATCCACAGTTTTCGGTGAGGAACACAACGTCATGAATTCCTACAGGAAAGCTTTGTCATGGGCTTATATGTTTTTCCGATAACCGTAATAACACTGCAATTAAATTATCCCGTCTCCATCGCACAAGTTTTTACATGGTTGAGATTTCATAGATTATTTTTGAATACCAGTTGCAAAGTAATAGATTCGGAAAATCCGTCCCTAATGAATTATCAAACCATACGTCCTGATGTGTAATTAACAGTTGAGATGAAAAGTTATCCAATGGTAAGTGTGGAAAGGCAAAGACTGTGATCAGTTAACTTCCCCTACAAGTAACGGTGGAGGGGAACCACCCTCGCGTCTATCTCCATCTCATTCCCAAATTCCAAAAAAAGAATACGCACCGTCAAAGTAATTCAGTAAGAACATTTCTTAAATTATAGGACTTGTTTAATTTCAAAGCATTAAATTAAATATCGAGTTTGGCAGTGGAAAAGAAGTTATATTTGAGTTCCAGATGTTTCAACATCTGCAGTTCATGACGCTTTTGATACAGAGTATCGTACGTTTTAATGATAGGCTTTAATATTATTAGTCAGCAGTCGTGTATTTTTACACTCATAACATTTCCCTTTAGAGATTCATTTCCGCTAAAACCATAATGATGAGTAATTTGTGTCTCGTTTTAACGATCTGTGTAATGAAAGCTTATAATCTCTTTGGTCTTAATTTTTTATGGTTTTGAATGATTTTTTATTTTTCGCATTCAGAGTTGAAGGTAAAAAAGGTCTTCAAAATTATGGCTCAATCATCGGTGTTGATGAAGTATTAAGGTAAATCCAGCTGCTCGAATTCGAGCAGCTTAAATTGTGATGCAATTACAAAAGTTAGCTTAAAAGAGCTGATCTTGCTTCTGTATTGTGTTTTGTTACCTTCATCAGCTGTAAAATAGTAAAATGCTCAATTTCAAAGATTACAATGCCATAAGATTAACATTGTAACCTTTAAAGGGCTGTGGGGCGTAGCCCTAAGAACGAAATTAATTCTGGGGAAATTCGGTCAATTTACGCATTGTCCCCTTTAATTTGACACATAAACCTTGTAAATCGGTTCAGTAGTCAAAAACCTAGCGTTTCAAATTAATATAAAGGACATGGCCTATTGACATATTAACTACTGATATATAGAGCTATAGAGTTTTCCGATTGTTTTGCGCAACGAACTTGTCCAACTGATTACAGATAGGAACGTCCCTACCAAATGTGAAGTAAATCGGACAAAAAATGCGACCGATAGAGTGCAAACACACATGTATATATATGTCTGTATATATATATATATACATAAAATTTTGAACGACCCCCCAAAACGTGTTTAGGGGGTCACGTTAGTAACTTCTATGGTGGTCCCGGGCTTAAGTTTCACCGTGCGGGTCATGCTAATAGTTCACTTTCCAAAGGAAATTCACTAACAAGCAATTACTGAATTTATAGACGTGTCAATAGCTGTGTTGCCCCTGGGTGTTATGACAGCTGAGATGTTTTCAGCTGTTTTCATGTCTGCGACATGGCCAGTCAGTCAGCTGATGGTAATGTCGAATCACAAGTCAGCTGACGCAACTCTGGGTTATCATAGACCTAGATGACTCAAGGCACGACATGGGCATTATCTGCGATATTAGCAAATGTTACAGTTGTTTTTCGACTTTATTGCCTAACGGTATTTTTATGGTTTTACAAACTATCGTGAATGAAATACTATGAAAAATATAAATAAATTTAACGACATCTTGTGTAGTCATAAGAGTGTCAAAAATCGTGCTAGTAACATGTTTTCCATATTTTGTCCCTGTAAATTTAGTTTAAAATTCCTCCATTTTTATATCAATACTAAGGTAAATGAATATTGCTACAGCCGCAAATCTATTAAACTAAAACTAACTTTGTACTAAAAGTGTCGAATTTAAATTATCACTTGTTGATTAATGAAAAACAATTTTCAAAATGTAATCCTACATTACGGTACAGCTCCTATATTCTATAACGTAAAGTGATTTAATAAGGTATTTTAACTCGATAGGTTTTAACAATGTAGAATTTGTATTTTATTTATATGACTTTTGACGACTTCGATATATACATTCGAATATGAATGTATACATATATGAATGTATATATCGAAGTCGTCAAAAGTCATATAAATAAAATACAAATTCTACATTGTTAAAACCTATCGAGTTAAAATACCTTATTAAATCACTTTACGTTATAGAATATAGGAGCTGTACCGTAATGTAGTATTACATTTTGAAAATTGTTTTTCATTAATCAACAAGTGATAATTTAAATTCGACACTTTTAGTACAAAGTTAGTTTTAGTTTAATAGATTTGCGGCTGTAGCAATATTCATTTACCTTAGTATTGATATAAAAATGGAGGAATTTTAAACTAAATTTACAGGGACAAAATGTGGAAAATATATGTTACTAGCACCATTTTTTATACTTTTATGACTACACAAGATGTCGTTAAATTTACTAGTGATAATTTAAATTATTTAAATAAATAAATTTTTATTTTGTATTTATGCGAGATAAATATTTGAAAGTATAATTTTTTTACAATTTAGAATCGTAGTTTTGTATTTACAACATAATTCCACTCTTATTACTAAACCCTGTGACATTTAGGGGGAACTTTCTACACAAGAACCCATTAATTTATTCGCAATTATAAAATATGTATGGGAAAGTAAACCTTAAATATTAATCACGTTAATGGTATCAAAGGTTATTTTTATACACAGAGGTTAATTATTTTGCAGCTTGACAAAGAGAAAGTCCTAATTTGTGCATTCCGGTACTGCGCGGCCACGAACCAAGTGTCAGTCGGTCAGGAAAGTGAAGGATAACGGAGCGATTACATGTGAAATATTTATTCTAAACATAAACTACTTGACTTAAAACGCAAATTGAATGAACATAACTCATATTGTAATTAACGACAACACGAGTTAAAACTTTAGCAAACACTTCATCCTTTAATCATTATTTTACAACGAAGAAAAATGTCAGGTAAAATAAATGTATCGGATTCAAATGCAAACGGATAATTTTCAATAGCGACTACAAAGATATTTCAATAAGCACTACAAGCCAATGCAATTTGCTAAGTTGGTCCTGAATAAGAATTTTGTCTCGACGAAATTTAGTCTCTCTTTTTAGTACATTCCCTTCTATTTTTTTCTAGTTTCTAGTTTCTTCTAGTTTTAGTTCGTTCTTTATCGACCCTACTTCCCCAGGGGACAAATATATATCGTGTTTTGTTTTTGGTGTGTTATTGGTGTTTTTTACATTTTAAAAGGGAACGGTCCAAACCCTATCGTTGTCAAACAATATAGTTAATTAATACCATCGGACTCACAAACGATGGCAGGGGCCTCTGGTGGGTTCAAATCCCACCTGGTATGCAAGTTGTATCAACTAGTATTGTAGCGGTTCACCTTTGCCTTGCTGGATACGTCCCCACGCACAGATCTGTAGGCTAGTGGAAGGACAAAACGAGTTTGCACGCAGCACGCTGACGTGAGGGAAGTGAATTTCCACATAAAAACTTTTAAAAATAAAAATCAGTGTAAAAACATACATTTGTCCAATTTTTATCGAAATCTGAAAACTTTGATTTTTTGGCTGTTCTGATACTCCTGGTTTCATTTACTTGCAAAGCTGGGAATACAATTTTGCGCATTATAAGGTTAGGAGAAGGTCCAGACAGGCTTGAAAGTAGGCGTGAGGTTGCTGGGGGTAATAAAAGTACTCTAACAAAGGAATAACAGGCTTTTCTAGTGTAAAACCCCCATAAGACAACGTACTGTGTTTAGCCGATACACATTTTCTTTAATAACTCGGTAAATATTTATGCTAGAATCACGAGAGAGGGCTTAAAACTTTCGCCTTTCTAATTCCCATCTTTTTACATCATTAATTTTACATCTGGGGCTTTTCTGACCCTTTCTGGGCCCAAAAACTTGAAATTTGAAAGATTAATCCCGAAAAAATGGGTTTAGAGTTTTCCGATTGTTTTGCCCAACAAACTTGTCCAACAGATTATAGAAAGGAACGTCCCTACCAAATTTGAAGTAAATCGGACAAAAAATGCGACCGCTAGAGTGCATACACACACACACATATATATATATATAATTTTGAACGACCCCCCAAAATGTGTTCAGGGGGTCACGTTAGGAACTTCTGTGGTGGTCCCGGGCTTAAGTTTCACCGTGCGGGTCATGCTAATAGTTCACTTTCCAAAGGAAATTCACTAATAAGGCAAAAAAGAGGCTGCCAAACTCTTAAAATAGCCCATTAACAAATGACAGCCGGATCCAGTATCGAGCCCTCACGACATTATCAATTTGGCTCTGGATCCGTCGAGATTATGAAGCAAAACACTCTAACCAGCACTACGCTACCCAGTCAGTTAATTGACATCTGATTATCCTTGTTCAGATATCTAACAAAACAACCTTGTTAAACATTCTTTTTTATTAGCTACAATAAAACTCAAATCTTTGGCTTAAGCCTTCATCAGCTCCACTCCTGATGAAGGCTTAAGCCGAAAATTTGAGTTTTATTGTAATAAAAAGGAATGTGTATCAAGGTTGTTTTTGTTAATTAACATCTGATTACTAATAATAAAAATAAGAAATAATTTCACATCCAAGGTTATTTACATTTTGTTGTGTGTTTTAGCACTAATGATGAGTTTTGATGCTATGAATAAAAGATCAGTACTAATATAAAAATATTACAGATTTTAAAATGTTTAAAATAAAATTTATTGAAGTACAGTTATTTAATATTAACACTGTTAAGGAACGGATAGGTGTTTTAAGATGAAATAAACAAATAAAAAGCCTAAACAGACTTTCCATACTGCATAGCAAATTGGGTATTAAACATTATTCATGCAAATTCAATGGAACTCGTATTATTTATTAGGGTAGGCCTATTATTTTGAATATTGAATTTTGTTATAATTGTATAGTTCGTTGGGACTTTACATACTGTCAGTTTGCTCCAAAACATTTTCTCTCAATAGAATAGACTATATTTCTTCTAGTTGTAACTAATTCCATACAACCGTATACAATTATCTGGAGTGCCAGACCCGAAGTAAGAGAAACTCAACTGTAGCCTACTGGTAGATCTCTGGAGCCTAAAGCCAACGCCACTACGAGCAGAGCCCCTAGCTTCTATTGGCTGTCTCGATCCACTGATTATTCTTAATCATCTCAATTATGTAGGAAAGGACCCACAGCCGCAGACAAGTGGTCGGACCGCCCCTCTCTGACACGTCTACAAAACGGACGTTTTGAATCAACGCCAAGAAGAAAGTTAGGCTTACTGAAACCCAATACATTCCTTCACATATTGGGTTTGACACGGTATGACATTAGGTCTCCCCATTCTTTGAGGGAGACCAAAGAGAAACAAGCCAGGTGTTATAGTTGTTATTTATTATTAAAATTTCTATTTCTGAAATAGTTTTGTTTGCTAACCCGTTAAATACGTTTAGTCTAGAACCAAAACAACTGTAAGTAATTTTCATTACTTTCAAGTATAATAGGAAAGTGTCTGAACTAAAATTATGGTTTTACAGTAACAATCATAAAAAGTTTACGTTATGAATGGGCTCCGGTCACGAAACCTTAGGCCTTCCCCCTTACCTGGCCCTGAGGCCTTCCTACCTTCTTCCCCATAAGGCGTCCCTCCTCAGTTTTGTTTGCTAACCCGTTAAATACGTTTAGTCTAGAACCAAAACAACTGTAAGTAATTTTCGTTTATAATAGGAAAGTGTTTGAACTAAAATTATGGTTTTACAGTAACAATCATAAAAGGTTTACGTTATGAATGGGCTCCGGTCACGAAACCTTAGGCCTTCCCCCTTACCTGGCCCTGAGGCCTTCCCCCTTACCTGGCCCTGAGGCCTTCCCCCTTACCTGGCCCTGAGGCTTTCCCCCTTACCTGGCCCTGAGGCCTTCGCCCTTACCTGGCCTGAGGCCTTCCCCCTTACCTGGCCCTGAGGCCTTCCCCCTTGCCTGGCCCTGCGGCCTTCCCCCTTACCTGACCCTGAGGCCTTCCCCCTTACCTGGCCCTGAGGCCTTCCCCCTTACCTGGCCCTGAGGCCTTCCCCCTTACCTGGCCCTGAGGCCTTCCCCCTTACCTGGCCCTACGGCCTTCCCCCTTACCTGGCCCTGAGGCCTTCCCCTTACCTGGCCCTGAGGCCTTCCCTTACCTGGCCCTGAGGCCTTCCCCCTTACCTGGCCCTGAGGCCTTCCCTTACCTGGCCCTGAGGCCTTCCCCATTACCTGGCCCTGAGGCCTTCCCCCTTACCTGGCCCTGAGGCCTTCCCCCTTACCTGGCCCTGAGGCCTTCCCCTTACCTGGCCCTGAGACCTTCCCCCTTACCTGGCCCTGAGGCCTTTCCCCTTACCTGGCCCTGAGGCCTTCCCCCTTACCTGGCCCTGAGGCCTTCCCCATTACCTGGCCCTGAGGCCTTCCCCCTTACCTGGCCCTGAGGCCTTCCCCCTTACCTGGCCCTGAGGCCTTCCCCTTACCTGGCCCTGAGACCTTCCCCCTTACCTGGCCCTGAGGCCTTTCCCCTTACCTGGCCCTGAGGCCTTCCCCCTTACCTGGCCCTGAGGCCTTCCCCCTTACCTGGCCCTGAGGCCTTCCCCCTTACCTGGCCCTGAGGCCTTCCCCCTTACCTGGCCCTGAGGCCTTCCCCCTTACCTGGCCCTGAGGCCTTCCCCCTTACCTGGCCCTGAGGCCTTCCCCTTACCTGGCCCTGAGGCCTTCCCCCTTACCTGGCCCTGAGGCCTTTCCCCTTACCTGGCCCTGAGGCCTTTCCCCTTACCTGGCCCTGAGGCCTTCCCCCTTACCTGGCCCTGAGGCCTTCCCCCTTACCTGGCCCTGAGGCCTTCCCCCTTACCTGGCCCTGAGGCCATCCCCCTTACCTGGCCCTGAGACCTTCCCCCTTACCTGGCCCTGAGGCCTTCCCCCTTACCTGGCCCTGAGACCTTCCCCCTTACCTGGCCCTGAGGCCTTTCCCCTTACCTGGCCCTGAGGCCTTCCCCCTTACCTGGCCCTGAGGCCTTCCCCCTTACCTGGCCCTGAGGCCTTCCCCCTTACCTGGCCCTGAGGCCTTCCCCCTTACCTGGCCCTGAGACCTTCCCCCTTACCTGGCCCTGAGGCCTTCCCCCTTACCTGGCCCTGAGACCTTCCTACCTTCTTCCCCATAAGGCGTCCCTCCTCAGTTTTGTTTCCTAACCCGTTAAATACGTTTAGTCTAGAACCAAAAAAACTGTAAGTAATTTTCGTTACTTTCAAGTATAAGAGGAAAGTGTTTGAACTAAAATTATGGTTTTACAGTAACAATCATAAAAGGTTTACGTTATGAATGGGCTCCGGTCACGAAACCTTAGGCCTTCCCCCTTACCTGGCCCTGAGGCCTTCCCCCTTACCTGGCCCTTAGGCCTTCCCCCTTACCTGGCCCTGAGGCCTTCCCCCTTACCTGGCCCTGAGGCCTTCCCCCTTACCTGGCCCTGAGGCCTTCCCCCTTACCTGGCCCTGAGGCCTTCCCCCTTACCTGGCCCTGAGGCCTTCCCCCTTACCTGGCCCTGAGGCCTTCCCCTTACCTGGCCCTGAGGCCTTCCCCTTACCTGGCCCTGAGGCCTTCCCCCTTACCTGGCCCTGAGGCCTTCCCCCTTACCTGGCCCTGAGGCCTTCCCCCTTACCCGGCCCTGAGGCCTTCCCCCTTACCTGGCCCTGAGGCCTTCCCCCTTACCTGGCCCTGAGGCCTTCCCCGTTACCTGGCCCTGAGGCCTTCCCCCTTACCTGGCCCTGAGGCCTTCCCCCTTACCTGGCCCTGAGGCCTTTCCCCTTACCTGGCCCTGAGGCCTTCCCCCTTACCCCCCTGGCCCTGAGGCCTTCCCCCTTACCTGGCCCTGAGGCCTTCCCCCTTACCTGGCCCTGAGGCCTTCCCCGTTACCTGGCCCTGAGGCCTTCCCCCTTACCTGGCCCTGAGGCCTTCCCCCTTACCTGGCCCTGAGGCCTTCCCCGTTACCTGGCCCTGAGGCCTTCCCCCTTACCTGGCCCTGAGGCCTTCCCCCTTACCTGGCCCTGAGGCCTTCCCCCTTACCCCCCTGGCCCTGAGGCCTTCCCCCTTACCTGGCCCTGAGGCCTTCCCCCTTACCTGGCCCTGAGGCCTTCCTACCTTCTTCCCCATAAGGCGTCCCTCCTCAACGGATTATCCAAAACCATTGATTTAAAGTTTATTAAACAAAACAAAAAAATACCTAGTGATTTCAGTAAACAAAATTTCAATATCACAAATAATAATCGTTCAGTAAAATACTCAATATTTACTAATTTTGTAAGTGTGTAAATTTTCTTTTTTGTGATATCGAAATTCTACTCTATAAAATGAGCTATTCATCCACAATTTCGGATAAACCGATGAAAGGGACGGAATTTGAAAGTTAACGGTACAGGTAGAATTGAGCACCTGTAATACGTACAAATGTACTAATGTAATATGACAGTTTTGGTCTTACAGGAGAAACTGGTAGAAGCCAATGGAAGCCCCCTCTTAACAGTTTTATTTTTATATTAATTTTGAATGCTTTCCCGTCATATTTTAAGTCTAGAACAAAGACAACTGTAATTTTCGTTATTTTTAACCTGGTTTTACAGTAACAATTTTAAAAAGTTTATATTTGTTCAGAAAGAGTAAACATTTGAACAGAGAATATTTATAGATTTTGGGGTCTTGGATCACACATAGTAGGTATTGAAAAGGCAGAGGCTACGTACACGTCCGACGTGAGCCGCTACTGTTCACGTCCGTTCCAAATTATGCACCGTACGTTACTTTTCCTGTGATTTTTAAAACAAATTGAGAGCCAGAAACCTCCTAACCTAACCTAACGTAACGTAACGTAACGTAACCTAACGTAACGTAACGTAACCTAACGTAACGTAACCTAACCTAACCTAAGCAGTAGCGAAGTGAATTTGCCCTTACATTGGACGTGTACGTAGCCACTTCGTATTGAAAACTAACTTTAATTAAATCGATTATCAGGGCTACTAGGTGGTATTTTAAAACTGAGCTAAATGCATGTATATTTTTGTAACCTTTTACCAGCTACCTTTCTAGTAGTCCGTTTTATCTCTGAATTGCGCGGCATTGGGTTTAATTTGAGACTCAGATAGACCTGTTTTCATCCGTGCGTGAGATTTCGAAAAATGCATCGCTGTTTAAAAAAATAATATCTTTACTCCCTAAAGAGAAGCCTCAGTTGAATTTATGCGGCTTGACTCTGCTTGACAAGACTTTGCTTTGCCTTATACCACCGAGCCCTTTGTCTGCGCTTATGCTGTGATGCGTCATAATCGTATAAAACCAGTAATAACACTGTAAATGCGACCTTTGACCTAAGATAATCTGCAGCTGATGCGTTCAAGTCTAATTTGTAATGAATAAGTTGGCAATCCTGTCTTGCGTTCTACTCACAGCTGGACTGTTGGCAATATTTCTTTGAGGCGTAGCTTTGTGGGATTTAGTTGTGTGGTTCAAACACAGAATTATGTCAAAGTATATGTATGAAACGCTAATGTTATTTACAAACAGCGTTATGTTAACTTTAACTTGATTTCTAAGAAATTATTTATCTTCCTATATATTAAAAGAATACCCCCGTAGCAGCAAACCTGCGTACTCAGCGAATTTCCAATGCATATATATGTATCTTAATACCACATAAAGCCACATACCAAGTTTCCTCAATATACATTCATAAACAAACGATTTATGACATTTTAATTATTCTCCATAAGAAAAACATGGCAGCTGAGTATGCAGGTTTGCTGAAGCAAGGAACACAAAAAATGGGGTTTTATACAAATATTAATATAACTCAATGAGGTAAAGCCACATACCAAATTGTATTAATTTATGTTCATAATTAAGGGAGATAACACGTTACTTATTCTCCATAAGAATAACATGGGGGCTGAGTACGCAGGTTTGCTGCTACGGGAACCATAGGCCAAAAAATGTTTTTTAGTGCAAATATCAATAGACCACAGGGATGTGAAGCAATATACCAAGTTTCATCAGGAAAATTTGATAAATAAGCGAGATAAACAATTTTTCTTATTCTCCATAAGAATAACATTGGACAACGTACTGTGTTTAATATCTTTCAATATCTCTGTAACCATTTGGCGTAGAACAATGATCAAAACACCAAATTGTGCGTATTTTTAAGCTGATTCTAATAGAAAAAAATAAAATTTGACATTTTCAAAAATTATACGTAAAAAACTCAAGAAACCCATTTTTGGGGTACAAAACCCCCCCAAAATACCCCTTCGAATAGGTCGATCTGTCTGTTTTTCGAACTTAAAGTCATAAATGCTGCTTTACACGTTTATACCAAATTTCGTCAAAATATGATTATTTTTACGAGAGTTATCGTGCTCACGCACACACACACACACACACACACACACACACACACACACACACACACATATATATATATATATATATATATATACAGTTTCGAACGAATGGTGTTTTTGGGGTCTGGGGACCTCAAAACGAAAAGTTATCATGGTCCCGGGCCTAGGTCTTACTATGCCAACTACGGTAATAGCTTCTTCCCTAAATGGGAAATTCGCTAAAAAGGCGATTTTTCGGTGAAGGCAACTGGCGAAACTATAAGGTCTTGAGTGGTTACTTGTGTTACTTTAAAACTCTTAAGCGGCTAGATGTGACTATTGGGGTTTTAGAAAGCATTCACCCTCAGGGCTTCACCCCCTGGGCTTTCAAAGTTCCAGTGTTAATCTTATGGAAGAATAGAAATAAATTTAATTGAACATTTAACAGCAGCTGTTGATACTAACAAAACACAGTACAGAAGCAAGAACAGCTGTTCCAAGCTAACTTCTGGAATGGCATCACAATATAAACCAACACTACTGATTAAGAGCTAGGTAATCAGAAATCAGAAATATTTGTTTGCCAAAAATCGAGCAACTGGATTCGCTTGTACCGGTACTGATAACAATGATAATTCAGGAAAATAATTTCCCAACAATAATATACATTTTTAGATTACCGTACTATAAAACCTGTGAAACATCTTGAACGTTAACTGGTGTACTTTGTCCCATTACACATTAACGGTGTTTTTTTTTAACTGATTGTAAATATTCCAGTAAATAACAATCAGTGAGACAAATTCCCCAGATAAACAACAGTATAACTATTTCAAGCTGTCAAAGACAACGTAGAATGTGGATTATTTACCTTAAATACCATAAAGACTTCTACAAAGAGTAATTTAGTCAGTTTATTGTTTGAAAAAGTTATATTATTAATTCGCCGGAAGTAAGTTGGAATGGGAAGTAGTCCACCCACTCACTATGGGAAGTGGCGCCCAACAACAATACACTCATCTACGGCCATTCATACAACGCTTTCCCGCAAACTATGTCCGCTACTGCATGCCTCTGAAATATCACAGCCACAATTCCGTTGTTCTTCGATGCGTTTCTTCACTCAGTATTTACGTGTTTGTGAAATTCTTAATGAGGAAAGTAATGGAAAAATACTAGACATCGCAATATCAAAAATTCACTGTGGATTTTTGTGTTCGCATCTCTAGACATCGCAATATCAAAAATTCACTGTGGATTTTTGTGTTCGCATCTCTAGACATCGCAATATCAAAAATTCACTGTGGATTTTTGTGTTCGCATCTCTAGACATCGCAATATCAAAAATTCACTGTGGATTTTTGTGTTCGCATCTCTAGACATCGCAATATCAAAAATTCACTGTGGATTTTTGTGTTCGCATCTTTCACATGTATGATAAGGACAATTCAGAAAGAAGAATTAATATAGGTTCTGAAAATTATAACTATAGAAAAATTCTACTCTATCATTGCACTGAGAGACTTCACCGTGAAACTTGTCATGCAACCAATTTTAACGCATATTTATTTAAAACATCTAGGGAAATCAATTATGAAGTTCCTATAGAGTATCCTGAAACTCCAAAGTTGCGTAAGCGAAAATTTCAACATCTGAAATTCAAATTTGCTGCAGCTCATATTTTTCATCTATTCATTACCATTTACAAAATATTGAGTAAAATAATGGGCAATATCCGCTTGCATGCAACTTTGGAGATATATGGGAGCTTGCTCATTGATTTCTTTAGATTTATTATGCAGATAAACTTTAGCATTGGTTGCATGGAAAGTTTCACGGCGAAGTTTCCCAATGTGATCGCACCTTCAAGAATGTCCCCGATAGCAGTAATTGCAACGAACATAAACTACTGTTGGGGTCAGTAAATATCTGTTGTATCTCGTAGTTTGTTGCATATATATCTCGTAACTTGCATTAAGTTCTGTAAGAAAGTTAGGAAGACCTTAGCAACCTAACTAACTGCACTCATATAAGAAAAGCTTCGTTCCAGAAATTACTGAAGGTAAACGTACCATGAAATACCTGTTAATTGAAAGGCATACACCGATAAACCAAACCACATACCTCCTTTAATGAAGTGTCTATACAAGAAAATAAGAAATGTAGAACCATTTAAACGACTGCCCCTCCTATAGCTAGGCTTATATTTCTATACTGCAAAAACGCGACATACTTATTGTACATACATTACGGGTAGTAAATTGGATAAGGTGTAAATAAACCGGGCACTGCGATATGTTTTTTCTCCCTATAAAAAATTTATTTGATATTTTTTCCATATTAGTAATTTAAAATTGAATCGGACGTAATCCGTACCCGCCTTTCAAATTTACGCCATTTCAACAATAGAATTTCAACTACATATGCCAACTTTAAGGTCACATATATATAACTAATAATTAAACAAAAATACTGCACACTTAAGTAACTAAACAATACGATTTCGGGACTAACCAGTGAAAAAATCCCAACAACAAATGCAACCATGTAACCTGATGTAAAGCATGTTTTGAATTCCACTTTAAAAACTCTCACGTATATCAACCGTTAGAAATCCTCTTAACTGCTTTGTTATCATAAAATCCGGTCCGCGGCCTTTTAAAAGGCAATTAGTGAGAGATTAGATATTACCCGGCGCAAGAACAACCGTCTCCGCGACTCACTGTTTGTGTTGCATTACGAGGTGAGTGTGTGAAATGAGCTCGATTCTATGCAAATCTGATGCAAATGTTTGACTTGAATTGAAAAGAGTTTAAGGAGCGGGTTATGAATGGTTATTTGCATGACGCTCGATAAATGTTTAGGATTGTTAGCGATTTTGAAACTGTAAAATACTATATACAGTACTATATAGAGTCTATATACGGTACAGTTAAACCTTGAGATAACGAATCTGAAGGGACTGAATGAAATATTCGTTATATCAAGGAATATGTTACAACGATGATAAATATTGAGGTCAGGTTTGATAATATTTTGCTATAAAAGTTCACGAACATTTATTAATCTATTATCAACAAATTGAATTGCATTTATATCTGAAGTTTATGACTGATCGGTTTCTGTAATAATTTAGGTTAGGCACAAGCTATTACCTGGTCAATAGATGTTTTGAAATGGTTTAGGGATTAAATCAGTTTGAACTGGATTGTAAAAAATTACAATTCGAAAAAGTATTTTGGAATTATAATATGTATTATATTCGTTAAAGATTTAGAGGTAAGATTATAGTAGCATTGATAATACATACTGAAGAATTTATAGTCAATGATAGTAGTTTAAAACACGTTGGGTACAGAGGACGTTAATTAACGTCTTCTAATTAACATTGAAACATATGTCATTTTAATGTTTAAACATGTTTGTCAACATTGAACGTGTTAAAACGACTAAGATCAGTTTCATTCTGTATTACTGTTCAAATTTTTAGAGAGTTTAACATTCCATTATAAACATGCTATCGTGTGTATAGTAATTTATCGAGACAAAATCATACATTACTGCGCACTTCCATTTGGTAATTAGTGAATTTCCTTTAGAAAGTGAACTATTAGCATGACCCACAAGGTGAAACTTAAGCCCGTGACCACCATAGAAGTTCCTAACGTGACCCCCTGAACATGTTTTGGGGTGTCGTTCCTTTCTGTAATCAGTTGGACAAGTTCATTGGGCAAAACAATCAGAAAACTCTAAACCCCTTTTTTGGGGATTAATCTTTCAAATTTCGATTTTTTTGGCCCAAAAAGGGTCAGTAAAGTTCCGCATGTAAAATTAATGCATCTAAAAAGATGGGAATTAGTCAGGCGAAAGTTTTAAGCCCTCTATCATCATTCTAGCTGACATATTTACTGAGTTATTAAAGAAAATGTGTTTCGACTAAACACAGTACGTTGTCTTATGGGGGTGTTACACTAGAAAAGCCTGTTATTCCTTAGTTAGATTACTTTTATTATCCCCAGCAACCTCACGCTTACTTTCAAGCCTCTCTGGACCTTCTTCTAACATTATAATGCGCAAAATTGTATTCCCAGCTTTGCAAGTAAATGAAACCATGAGCATCAGAACAGCCAAAAAGATCACTGTTTTCAGATTTTAATAAAAATTGGAATAAATGTATTTTTTTACACTGATTTTGAGTTTTAAATGTTTTTATGTGGAAATTCACTTCCCTCACGTCAGCGTGCTGTGTGCGAACTCGTTTATTGTTATGCGAGTCAATCACATTAAACACATTTCTTTGCGTGGATACATTTCGGAAAATAATTGATCTATTCCATGTAAAATGTTAAATATTTAGCCAGAGTGAACTTATACGTGCACGCTTGCCCGAGAGAGCACACATACGGCACACAAGTGGCAGAACGTTTTCGTCCGTTTGTTTTTGTTCAGCAAACAGAAATTCATCAGACATCTGTTTGAGGCCGGAAATAGCTCAGACAGGGTGCTTCCAGTTATAGCGGCTACAGGCTAACCAACATAATCAATTATCACACTGTCTATCTTTTAATTGCGTACGGTTGGCGTGAAGTTGCACCATTAACGATCATTAAGAATGGATTCAAACCGAATTAAATGCGCTGCTATGGAAATGTCTACTGACTTCATTATTTACATCATATACCGATATGGGTTGTATGTATTGTAAGACGAACATGAAGTAAACCTCAAAGTAGCGAACATGAAGTAAAGGGAGTGTATAATTATTTAAATCAACTTCCACAAACTTTTCTTTCCTGTTCTTTTAATGTTTTTAAAAAAGCGATTATATAATTTTGGAAAATCCATTTTATTCAATAGGTGAGTTTTTAAATTTGCATAGTACGAATATTGTACTACAGAGATACCAATTTTGTGTAAATTGTGTGTACCGATTTAATACTTGCTACATTATTGTTTCTGATTTGTTTATAAAACTCGATGTATTTTCCATAACTTGTATTTGTATTGATCGACAGTAAAATATTCTTATTCTCATTCTTATTCTAATTCTGTGAAGCCTTGTTAGCCATAATTTATAGGAAATACTAACGCCACCTACTCACCTAATACTAATTCTTATAGCCCCACCCACCTTAAACCTTCTACTAAACATAATAATATATTGCCAAATTGAATGTCTCAATTAATTAGTTAATGTTCATTGATTCAGGTATCTGTTATTCATAGTGGTATTAATATTGTTGAAACTTTCTTCGTTACTGATCACAACTGACCTGTTGTGATGAATAACGAAATATGTTTCAATAATAGTTATACTGCTATTAGCTTTACAATGTACTTTTTTCGGATAAAACGCGTGACGTCTCATTAAAGAGTATTGTAACTAATGAAACTGTCAAAAGTTACAAATATAACGAACTAACAAATTTTGACTCGGGGACGTCCTTTAAACAGTAGTATTAAACTCGATTGCAGTATAACCTATCTTGTTTTCATTCTAACTGTTACTGAAATCTGGGTATCAATTTTAAAACGATAGATACAAAAACCGGGTTACAAAAACCTTTTAAACGATACGAACAAGTAATTCACAACCGATTCCACATCCAAGGCATATTTCTCACTTTAAATTCCACTAATTCATCGCAACCCTTCAATTTCTGAACTCCACCTCGGCCCAACCCCATTAGAGGGTTTTAAGTGATCCGCCTACAGAGGCTATTATATCGGCGACTGCGGCGGTGGCGGTGGTGTGACACTCCGGTGGTGCCGTATGAATAATTAATGCGTTACACCGGAACACCACACGTCATATGCCATACGGTCGATATATGGTGGGGGATGCGCTATGGGCACTACGGTACCGATCAGCTGTTTGAGGAGGCTCCAGTCGCGTAACGGTTCGCGTTGCATGCTTCTCCCATAAGATCGATGTTAACTTTCAAACTCCGTCCCTCCTCAATGAGTTATCCTATTTTGATGAGTAATGGCTCATAACGGGGCTGAGAAATATTCCTAGTGACTTCAGTAGAATTTTACTAGCATACTCAAATAAATAACTCATAACAAAAATCGCAGTATAGGATATTTTTAAATTTCTTTTACCGAATATTAGTTGTGAAATGAAAATTCTAGTCACTAAACCCACTAGGTACTTTATTTATCTTTCATTTCATTTTTCATTTGTTTAAATGAGCCATAGATAAATTTCGCATAATGCTTTAAGAGGGATGAGATTCAAAAGTTAATATTAACAATGCACTTCACGTCGTGGAACAAAGTTAATATTGGTCTTATTATGGGGGAAGCTGGTAGAATCAACGGACTGGACACTCCTCTTAACAATGTACTTCACGTCGTGGAACAAAGTTAATATTGGTCTTATTATGGGGGAAGCTGGTAGAATCAACGGACTGGACACTCCTCTTAACAATGTACTTCACGTCGTGGAACAAAGTTAATATTGGTCTTATTATGGGGGAAGCTGGTAGAATCAACGGACTGGACACTCCTCTTAACAATGCACTTCACGTCGTGGAACAAAGTTAATATTGGTCTTATTATGGGGGAAGCTGGTAAAATCAACGGACTGGACACCCCTCTTAACAATGCACTTCACGTCGTGGAACAAAGTTAATATTGGTCTTATTATGGGGGAAGCTGGTAGAATCAACGGACTGGACACTCCTCTTAACAATGCACTTCACGTCGTGGAACAAAGTTAATATTGGTCTTATTATGGGGGAAGCTGGTAGAATCAAAGGACTGGACACTCCTCTTAACAATGCACTTCACGTCGTGGAACAAAGTTAATATTGGTCTTATTATGGGGGAAGCTGGTAGAATCAACGGACTGGACACTCCTCTTAACAATGCACTTCACGTCGTGGAACAAAGTTAATATTGGTCTTATTATGGAGGAAGCTGGTAGAATCAACGGACTGTACACTCCTCTTAACAATGCACTTCACGTCGTGGAACAAAAACGTTGATACTAAATGTTTCACAAAATTATTAAATGGTTAGTGAACCCTTTTACAGTATTTAGAACTGAAAATTTGCTCCTTTGGACAGTTCATTCGAGACTTCCATTGGATAGACTAAAATGCGGTTTGTACCAATTGAAAGATAATATGTTCCCATTTTTGCAGGTGGTATTCATGTTTTGACTAGGCCTATATTTTAATTAAGTATAAAATAAATGATTGAAATTACAATTAACATGGGGTAAAATTTCATATTTTTGCAGTCCTTTGGGCAGTTCGTCCAAAGGACTCCCACTGGATGGATGTTAAACGCAGTTTGCACTAATAACATATTTATTACCCTATATTTGCAATTTTATATAATTGTATGATAATTGGCCATTACAGTGAACTAAGTTATTGGATAGTTGGTCTGACATTTCCACTGAACCTTATAATTACGTGGAACTAACTCGGGGGCGAGCAACAGGCGCCCTCGTTATTTATTAAAACTTTAAAACTAGCTGTCATTTGTCATTAGTCTATTAATTAATGATGTTTTCTGAGAACAGGTCGACCTTAGATAGTAACAAGACCAGGGTTTGGACCGTTCCCTATCAAAACGTTAAAAAATGCCACTGGTGTGGAGACACAACAAAAAGAAAAAAGAAAATATCGTCACGATAGAAGTCAAAGCTCACACAATTTACGAAGGGGAATATTACATTTCGTAGTTGAATTTGTGGCTTATCTTGCATTGATTTTCAAATTCACTCTTGAATAAGGGGTTTTTAAATTTAAATATAGAATTTGTGAAAACAGACGTGCCATAATTTTAACCACGAATTATACAAAAGAAGAAAATAATAAAACAAAATTTGCCATAGTTAAGAAATTGTAATGTCAACGTTATTTTAGAAATGAAGGTTTTTAAAAAGCTCAGTGTGGTTTCTCAGACAGATTAAGAGAAATTACTAATAGAAATTAACGTTCGTTTCGAAACAATCCCATTCAGTCCAACCATTGACTATAAGTATTTATAGGCAATGGCCCAACTAAACAAGTATAAACTTAGGTTTGTATGAAGACAAAATATATAAGTTACTTTTTAATTGCGTCAACAACACTGAAAACTCTAATTTTGGCATAGCGTATTTTTGAAAACAATCATTTTGTTCATAAATTAAAATAAACTTCACTCTAAGTTGTAGTAGAAGCCAAATTACTTGTTCAGAAGAAACTAACGAGTAAAAATAAACAATGAAGCAAACGTTAAACATTTTCACGTCAATTAGGATTGGCGTTCCATAATTCAGAAATGGAATACACATTTTATCTGGAAAGTTGTGATGGTGAATTTTGGGAATAGTTTTCCAGAGGCAACCAAGTTGGGCTATCTGTCAACAAATCAGCAATGCAGGCCAGCCAATCAATCAGTCCTCTCTTGAGCCTGCTGCGATATTCCATTTAGTCACTAACAAACTGCTAAACTGCCTTTCGGCAGATTGTTTGCATCGTGATTATCATAGCTTCGAAAGAAACCGAGATAAATTTTGACAACTACAGACATAATACAGGATTACTATGGAAAATGAAATGGATAACGTTTGTTCTTTTTTTTGACAGGCTGAGAGAATACTGTAATAATAGTCCTATAAAAATAAAGAGCTGATTATGTGGAAAATTAACTGATGTTTTACAGACTGCATAGGGAACATGTTGAATTCGGTTATGGTCATTGTTTCTGTGACTTGTATAATCCTAATATATAGGCCTATTGTGGAAAATTAAAATAGGTAATTCGTGTCTTTGCCCAGATTTCTGAAGCTACTGTACGACATAGAAGGCCCAAAACTTGGACCATTCATACAAATTTAGTTTGGGAAGAACACGAAGGAGAAAGGAGGCCGATTTTTGTTTTTGGCCCTTACTATTCTTTAAAAAGGTCCTTAACAAAAACAATGTCAAAAACTAAAAATGATTATAACCAGAAGTAATTATTTAATACGTGACTTAAGCTACTGCTTTGCTTAGGATTAATATGTGCCACTTTCATACTGGTTGACTTTTCTGAGTTTGTTTCAGTACTCAAAAACAAAAAAATAAAATGTAAGGGATTACAGCCCCATAACAAGCCACTAATTGGTTTTCAGTAACGATACTACAACAATGACTTAAAAAGTGTTTGACATAGAATTACCTTTAAGTTCGAACCACATGCTTGTAATACGTTTCTACTTCCATACGTACGAGGGCAGCCACCCATAGCCGATGTTAACGTCACCTGAGTAAGCATACAGTTACCGGTGCAGTTACTTCCAGAATATTACATTCTAACACACAACACCCGCATTTTCGAATACATTCACTACTAAATAGATAATGGGCCGTGAAGCCATGACCATGAAACGTGTTTACTTGACCTACATCGAAGTTATCGACCGCCCGGCGCCCGCACCCTGGCTCGATACACCCTCTCGCTCCCTCGCTCTCCGCCCTCTCCCTCACTCCCTCTCGCTTATCATCTACCTTACTCTATCGTACTCCACCACTCGGAAGACGTCGTACTCACCTTGACTGCCGCCTGGTTCTCCTTATCCAACAGGAACTCCATGGATTTGGCACGGGAATCACTCTCTCTCGAGTCCTCTCGTTGTACGGGGCACGGTTTCAACGCGTTCCTACCATCGTCCAAGTTCAACAGACTCCTGGTTTTCTTGCTGGCCGGGGCTACGGTGTCGGAGTCGATGTCTGTTTCGAGCAGTCCGCGGGGGTTGGTGGCCATGGCGGGACTGGGCGCGGGCCTGCGTGGAGGCGGCGAGGCGGGGGGCGGCGCGTCGGGGGTGGTCGCTGGGGGTGGCGGCGGCGGCGGTTTCGGTTTCTCACTCGCGTTTGGAGGGTGAAGCGGGATGATCTTGAAGTCCTCCTCATCGCGATCGCGCACTTTCACTGTTTGGTTTTGCGTCGACGTGGAACTGTTAACTAGTGTCTTTTTCTTTTTGTCTTTTTTGTTTTTATCCCTCCCGCTCAGCCTGCGGAACGAGAACCTGTGGAAGAAGCCGCCGAGGCCCGAATGCTTCTTTTTCCCGCGCTGGTCCTCCATGGTCGACGACTCGCTCGACACTGCCAGCTCCGCTAGTCGGCCCGCGGGACCCACGTGACTCCTGGGCGGGGCTTTCTCCTTCTCTAGCTTCAGTCGGTGCAACTCCTCGATGATCCGCCTCCGCTCCGCCGTGTCCTCTCGCTCCGCCACTCTCCGCGCGGGCGAAGCCCTTAGCCTCTCCACCAGCTGTTCGAATGGTGGAGTGGACCTCTCGCTGCTCGTCACGTCCTCGTCCTCACTGCTGCTCGTCTCCTGCCAACTCACCTCCGACACCACCGGGCTGAAGTGGACGCCCTTCACGCTATTGCTGTGCGACAGGTTCACGAAACTCGTAGTTATCTGTAAGTTGCTCCCTCGACTCCCGCGCGAACTCCCGGTGGTCGCGCTCAACCGCGACACGCTGTCGTACTTCGCCCTCGATAACGACACCGTACTCTGCCTCAGATTCGCTTTCCTCTCCCCCGCGAGGAACTCTTCGGTCGCGGAGTACAAGTTCGGCGTACTCGCGACGGAGGAAAACCTCGACGACGATATGGACGACATCTTCTTCTCCGTGACCACTTCCGTAAACGACTTGGTCTCCGGGACGACCTCCTCTAGCTCCTCGTCATCCTGCCGCTGCACGTAGTTGATAACGAGCGATTTGCTACCGAACCCGTACAAGCTGGGGGCACTAACTCTCCGCTCGCACTGCGCGGGGTCCGCTAGATCAGGGGCACTTTGCCAGTTGACTCGGTTATATTTAGCTCGCGCGTCACAGGCCGAGTCCCATCTTCTGCTCCCTTCGTCGCTCCTCTCCGCCGCGTACTCATCGTCTGTCCGCCCGCGGCTCAAGTTGCACGAGGACATGTGCTCCCCGAACCCGCTGTCTTCGCTTAGATTTTCCGCAGACCGTTCCGGACCTTTCGCACTACTCCTTACTTCCTTACTCTCCTCCTTCGGCTTCTCCTGGTCGGCATTACTCTGGGGAAGGTCGGAATGTGTCCTACTGCAGGCCACGTGAGGCGTCACCTCCGTCAGACACTCGACGGTCTTGTAGATGCCCCTCGGCATCGGTGGCGGCTCGGCGTCCTCGGGCGGCAGCGACGTGTTGTTCAGACTCTGAGACAGTTCCCCGCCCAGGAAGCTGTTCTCCGACTTCTCGGACTGCGAGTGCGAGGTGACGAGGCTGTCGAAGCTACGGCAGGACCGGATGCCGACCGACCGGAAGCTGCTGTTGTCGCTGCGGCTCCACCGGGTGACGGCGTCGTCGTCGCTGCTGGCCACGTCGCTGGTGCTGCTGGCGCCGGACGACGACCCGCTTGTGCCCTCCTCGTCCAGGCTGTCCTGCGACCCGCAGAACCTCCACCTGCAACCCGCAATGTCGCTAGAAACATGCAAAAAACTACATACTATTGCAACGAATACAAAATCATTAGACATATTATTATTACTGAATTTTTAATCAAAATTCCCAGTTGATTCAGTATTAGGTCTTGGATAAAGTGTATTCACCTTCGATAAGGGAAAGGGGTGCAAAATATTAATTCTTACAGTGTCGTAACATATTAAAGAACTAAAACACTTTCCATAAAAATGTTTGTCATACAGACAATAATGTTTTAATCCAGAGTGGATGTACCTAGGAAAAACAATTCAAATTCATTACTTTTAATCCAAAATTAAAACAATACATGTTGTATTTCGGCCTTTCGGGTACCAACATCTGAAAACGTGCATAGCAAATTAATTACCTCATAAATAATATATTGTCTGGTTAATCTCAATAATAATCCTAAAATCTAGTAATCTATTATCTAAGATTCTACGAAACAAAATGTATGTACCTGAAAATCGTAAATCTTCTGAACAGAAATTAACAATATACTGGTACTACAATTCAATGCATATTTTACTCCTGCACTTGGTTCTGTAGTTAAATACGGATTTTAAATACAATTTAAATCTGCAACGATCCGATTAATGAATTTTCTATATTAAACTGTCCCTACAGAATTATTATTCTTACTTGGGCCTTGTGCGCCAACTATGACGTAGCCAGATGGCCCACTACAGCCTACGTACCTGCTGGTCTCCAGGGAGTCGAAGCTGAAGTTGGACCCTCTAGAGGGCGAGGCGGGGAAGGGCTCGCTGGTGGCCGAGGTCCGGAACACATCCTCGCAGTGCTTCTCCAGGGTCTCGAACTGCAGCAGGCTGCTGGACCGGGACACAGCACCCTCCACGTCGCGCACCTCGTGGTCCCCGGGGCCGTCCTCGTCGTCGCGCACCCCGGGGTCCGAGTTGTGGCGGCGCCTCTTGCAGGGGACGGCCAGCTCGCGCTCGCTGCCGCTCCACTCCCCCACGGTCACGCCCACCCCTGCAACATGGGGATAATGTAAGAGGGGGCTCCAGTCACGAAACATTTCACGTTTGTTCCTGCTTCCCCCATAAGGCCACTGTTAACTTTCAAAGCCCGCCTGACCTCAACGGTTCAACCGATATCGTTAAAGCATTGCTAAGTTTAAAGAGCGCGACAAATCTAGCAAAATGTGTATGCCACAATAATAATGGTCCAAAGAAATTCCAAAATATTTCATATTAAGATTTTTGTATGGATGAACTATTTGTAAAATTGAAAATCTGCTCACTCAAACCGCTAGGTAGTGTTTTGCTCTTTAAGATTAACCATAAATCATCAATTCTGGATAATCCGTTGAGGAGGGACGGGCTTTGAGAGTTAACATTGGCTTTATGTGAGAAGCGGGTAGATAAGAGGACTGGAGCCTCCTCATAACAGCTGTCTGGTTTAGGACATCCTTGGACAAACCACGAAAACTCACGCTTCGCTGATAAATAATAGATTCTTTATAAAATCGAAAGGGAAATAAATAACTTAAACCCTTGAAAATAATTGGTATCAGGAAATTGTCACATACTTTCTCCCTTTTAGCGCAACTTTAATGAATAAATTACTTTTTATTTACTAAATATAGAATATAAAGCACGGTTGTATGGACAGAAAATCTTGTAAACAAGTTCTTTTCAAAAACATACACCCAAATCCCTGTTTTGGAGGCACTACAGAATCCACTGCTACACACGTGGTTTTAAGAGGGGAAATGCCCTCTATTCACACCCCCCCCCAGGTTATTAAGGGGCATCATATTTCGAATTTCCTGTGTTGGTCAATGATAACTTGACAAGCATATCAAGTTTGAACGGAATTTATCAGTAAATAAGAGAGAAATAGTAATTTTGTATTCCCCATAAGAATAAAATTGGACAACGTACTGCGTTTACCGCATAATGAAAATTTAATTTTCTCCGCAATCAGCAATCGTAGAATAGTAATTCAAAAATACTAAATTATTTAGTTTTTTGAGCTCTTTTTAATGGTGAATAGTAACATTTTTTATATTTTAATTTTTATGAAAAGTAAAAAAAAAGAATTTGTTATGTTTTAAGCCCTATAATTTCTGAACCCGATTTTTTACAGGAATGCGAGTGGTGAGATTTTGTTGGAAAACTAAAGTTCTACAAACGACAAAAGTTTAATTTAAATCGTTAGAGCCGTTTTTAAGAAATCTTGATTTTTTCATGTTTTTTTGGCGGTTTTGGGGGGATAATTACCCTTAAAAATAAAAAATTAAAAAAAATAAAAAAACTCCTGGAGATATCGTGAATTAGTATCTACGCACCAAATTTCATAAAAATCGGACCATTGGTTTGGGCTCTAGCTCTGTACACATCCATACAGACAACTAGACAGACAGACACACAGACATCACGTAAAAATCACTTTTTTTGGGTTCAGGGAGCACTAAAACGAATATTTCCACTAACAACTCAAATTCGAAAATTTTGACGAAAACAATTCTTAATCCATATACTATGTAAAAGGGGAGAAAGTAAAAAGGCTCCAATAACCATACACGAGGGAAAGGAAGGGGTTAGGAATCAGGCCTACAACACAATACAAGATTTCCCCATAAAATAAATCCTGTTTTAGCGAATTTCCCCTATAGGTAAGCTATTACCGTAGTTGGCATGGTAATACCTAGGCCCCATGATAACTTTTCGTTTTAAGGTCCCCAGATGCCAAAAACACCATTCGTTCAAAACTGAGAGGCTCCAGAGGGGGCTCCAGTTATACAACATTTCGCGTTTCTATATACACCTTCTTCTCCCACAAGGCCATTCAATGCCCGTCCCTCCTCAACGGAATAACCAACATCGTTAATTAATGGGTTTATTATAGATCAAAAAGGTATCTAGCGATTCCAGTGAGCTGAATGTTGATATCACTAACAGTTCAACCATAAACAGTCGTACATGTTGAATGTTTTGGAATTTTACTGAACAAGTATTATTTGTGATATCAAAATAAAAATAAAGAGACTAAAAAAAATCCGCGATAAGCGGTATCGCGACCTTGCCGCGGCCTTATCTCTGTTATCAGTCGTCAGACACCCGCACCCGCACCTGACAGCTGTACGCGTATCTGCTGATCCGGTGCTTCGGCTATAAAAATCGTTGGGCATTTTTTGCTCTTTAAAACGAGCCATAAATACACGATATTGGATAACCTGCTGAGGAGGCCAACATTGCCTTGAGAGGCACAGGCTTTGAGAGTTAACATTGGCCTTGTGGGGGAAGCAGGTATAAACGCGAATAATTTCGTGACAGGAGCCACCTCTTAATAGTTAATGTTGGTTCAATGGGGAAAACAAGTGGAAACGCTAAATTTCCAAGAGTGGCTTTCCCTCTTGGAAATTTACTTAGGAGTTCAACTCTTTGCAATAACTTGTTTTCCAGACGCTAGTATTCTCAGCGCATCACAGGTTACCTCAATAACCTATTTCTGCGTTGGCTTGGTGTACATGCGTGTTTTTAGGCCTCGAGAGACAACTCGGACACGCGGTGCTAAAATCAGAGCAAAATACCTAAGGATAAATGGCATGCATACACATGCAACAATGACTACATAAACTGCAATTATTGTAGGTTATGTAGTCATTGCATGCAATTTCTCAACGCGCGTCCGAAGTTTTCCGCAAGATGCGCAATTGGATTTTGACTCTGACACTCCGTACTCATGAAAGCGCTTGACCACGCGTTGTAACGCTTCCATCTGAAAATTATTAGATCAAATGGGAAATACACATTACCTAATTTATAGGTGTTATCGTGACCCTAACATTTTGTGTATTCAATTGTTCGGTAAGATTTATCTAGGTAATTCAGACAGTTTTAGAGAATCCTTAAGGTTTCACCCAATTTCCCTTTCACGTTTCTGTTTTTCTAACGGGGATACTACATCTTGTTTGACCGGATGTAAAAAAATCTACAGTATCTGTTAAAAATCTATCAGTTTAAATGCACCACATGCGACCTATAGCGCTCTTGTACAATAAGAGGGGTAAAAATAGGGGTAAAATGTGCGCTCTCGGGCGAGATTCCATAAACGTCCGGCTATTGGAGGACGCATGTCCTCCTTTTTCATGAATGTTCTCTCGTCTTCCATCAGGCATTTAAAAAATTACTGAAATGCCAGGTTTTTTGCCACCGGTCAAAGTCTTTCTTAAAAAAGGCTTTTCGGGAATCTTTTTTTTTCAAGAAATTAAGGGTTGGCCTGGCCAGCCTTTATATAATTTTTACTTACTAATTTTTACTTATAATTTTTTAAATCATGTTAGCTGGAGGTTTAAGCTATTTACGAGTTTTTACGTAATTTCATTGAGTTATGTTAGATTTTTTAGAAAATGTTCTCCACAATGATTTTTTTCATAAACAAATGACGCGAAACGTCTAGTCACAACTTATGCTGTGGCAAAGATACATAAATAACAACAGTTATTTTCCCCAACGCACAACACAGTTGCTAATTATACACCGTAAACAGGTAAACAGGTGGGTATAATGCATGAGGACTATCGCGTGTCAGGCACAACGAGGTGATAAGCGGTATCGCGACCTTGCCGCGGCCTTATCTCTGTTATCAGTCGTCAGACACCCGCACCCGCACCTGACAGCTGTACGCGTATCTGGTGATCCGGTGCTTCGGGGTTAACAATGCAAAGAACGCTATAGCAGGTTACATCGAGAACTAAAATTTCTCAAACTCTACGAAGAGAGGCTCTACATTCAGTACGCAAAAATTGTCGTTTCTATACAGAATTTTCTCCTACAAGGCGAATTTGAACTTTCGAATTCCGCCCCTTCTCAACAGATTATTTCAAACCGAGTATGAAATAGCTGAACAAAATAAATTTAGCAGAATTACGATATCACAAATAGTTTACCCGTTCAAAATCGAATATATTAAATATTTTAGAATTTTACTGAACGATTTTTACTAGTGAATTTCCGTTGAAAAATGAACTATTAGCATGACCCTCACGGTGAAGCTTAAGCCCGTGTTATATATATATATGTGTTTGCACTCTAGCAGTCGCATTTTTTGTCCGAGTTACTTCATATTTGGTAGGGACGTTCCTTTCTCTAATCAGTTGGACAAGTTCGTTGTGCAAAACAATCGGAAAACTCTAAACCCCTTTTTTGGGGATTAATCTTTCAAATTTCGAGTTTTTGGGCTCAAAAGGGACCAGAAAAACTCCAGATGTACAATTAATGCATGTAAATAGATGGGAATAAGTGAGGCAAAAATTTTAAGCCCTCTCTCGTCATTCTAGCATAAATATTTACCGAGTTATTAAAGAAAATGTGTTTAGACTAAACACAGTACATTGTCATATGGGGGTTTTACACTAGAAAAGCCTGTTATTCCTTTGTTAGAGTACTATTAGCATCCCCAGCAACTCACGCCTACTTTCAAGACTGTCTGGGCCTTCTCCTAACATTATAATACGCAAAATTGTTTTCCCAGCTTTGCAGGTAAATAAAACCAGGAGCATCAGAACAGCCAAAAAATCAATGTTTTCATACTTCAATAAAAATTGGAATAAATGTATGTTTTTAGACTGATTTTGAGTTTTAAAAGTTTTTATGAGGAGATTCACTTCCCTCACGTCAGCGTGCTGCGTGCGAACTCGTTTTTAGTATTTAGATCACTGAAATCGCTAGTTATTGTTTTAATCTTTAAAATGAGACATACATAAATGATATCGGATAATCCGTTGGGGAGGGAAGTTGAGGAATGTTAACACTGGCCTTACGGGGAAAGCAGGAGAGAAGTCGAATGTTTCGTGATTGGAGCCCACTCTCAAATATTTAATTAACCGTTTTAGCGAATTTCCCCTATAGGGAAGAAGCTATTACCGTAGGTCTCATAGTAAGACTTAAGTCCGAGACCATGATAATTTTTTGTTTTGAGGTCCCCAGATGACAAAAACACTATTCGTTCAAATTTATATATATGTATATATCTATATCTATATATATATATATATATATGTGTGTGTGTGTGTGTCCGTGAATGCGATAACTTGAGTAAAAAACGTCCGATTTCGATAAAATTTGGCTCAAATATGTAAAATGACATTCATGACTTTACAAATGAAAACAAAGTTCGAAAACCAGAAAAATCGGACCACGGGAAGGGGGGTTTATGGGGGTTTTAAATTTTCCAAAAATCAGTTTTTTGCATTTTTCACCCTAAATTTTTTTAAAAACTTAATTTTGGTTTTGACCATGTTATAGAGCTTAAAAAAACAAATAATATAGTATTTTGAATTATTAACCTAGGTTAAGTGGTTGCGGAGAAAATCCAAAAAAACCTACTCATAAAATCTCCCATGTTAATCTTATGGGAAAAAGGTTTTTGACATTTCCTCAGTTTATTTTATTTTAAACGTCACATTTGCTTTTATAAATCTGTTCAGTTCCACAAAACAATCATTTTGGTGTTTAAATTGTGATTCTACGCCCAACCGTTGCTGAGATATTCAAAGTACTAAACCCAGTACATTGTCCAATGTTATCCTTATGGAGAATAAATAAAATTTGATATCTCGATTATTTATGAATGTATGTTGATGAAACTTGGTATGTGGCTTCACGTAGTACTGGTATATTTATATTTGCACAAAAAAATGATTTTTTATTGGTTATTCCCGTAGCAGCATACCTGCATACTCAGCCCCCATGTTATTCTTATGGAGAATAAGTAAAATGTAATGATTCCCTTAATTTTGAACATAAATTAATAAAACTTGGTATGTAGCTTCACTTGGTTGAGTTATATTCATAATTGCATAAAAACCCATTTTTTGTTCCTTGTTGCAGCAAACCTGCTTACTCACCCCCCCATGTTATACTTATGGGGAATAACTAAAATGTTATATAGAGCTTATTTATGATTGAATATTGATGAAACTTGGTATGTGGCTTCGCCTAGTTAAATTATATTTATATTAGCATACAAATCTATTGTTTGTGTTCCTTGTTTCAGCAAACCTACGTACTCATTACCAATCCTATTCTTATGGAGAATAATTAAAATCGCTTATATGTGAATATATTTTTATGAAACTTGGTACGCGGCTTTATGTGGAATTCAGACAAATATTATGCATTGGAAATTCGCTGAGTACGCAGGTTTGCTGCGACGGGGGTATTTAACTGTATGTAGAAAATATCATTTTACCTGCAAATGAAAATACATCACATAACTACAAAACTGATCGTAATAATTATTGAAACATGATTTAAAATCACTATAAAATTCCCGATCCTTCAAAGCGAACTTGCAGATTTGTATAAGGAAGAGAGAATTTTATTTTTCTGAGGAAGCAAACTCCAATGATTTATACCTTCTATAAAATTAATTCGCTAAGGCGTTATAACTCGTTCAATTCGTTATAAATGAACCGATTTTAATTATTGGGATATGAAAAAGGTTGTTTTAACTGTACTTACGGTTTTAAAATTGTAACAAAATATAGACTGAACATCATGACCGTCCTCATAAATCGCAGTTTGTTCATAGGAAATGATTGTGAATTTTACTACACACATAATTAGCTATTGTTTCAGTGAAAAAATACAAGTAACGAAGCATGACGATCCTGGTTACACTATGGGACTATGGGTACATTTGTGAAGACATTTGATATTGCTGAATTCTATGAAGAATCTGATGAGCTTTGAATTACGGCTAGAATACACATATTTATATAATCACTTGACTAAATAAATTCATCGTCTGCCACATAGAAACATCGGAACTTTTAATGCCAGCGGGGCGAAGCCCCCAGACTGTCTAATTTTGGACATTGTCTGAATTTGTAAATAAGTATAAATCCTGAAGAACATTTTTAATTTGCAATATATTGCATTTTATCACGATAATGACGATAACGTCTTCAAATTTGGAACGGTGGATTCCCATTTGGTTACAAAAATTCCAAAATTAGCGTTTTAAAATTTATAAATATAACTTGTATAGTATAAACTGAACCGCAGATACGGATTATACAGAATTTATAGATTCGTTACTCTTTGGTTCTGGGAGTCTGAAGTCCAATACAACGCGGTAAAAAAACCTAACGCCTTTACTATTATACCGTGACCGATATAGGGAGGCCGAATATTATTGTAGAAAATATGTGTTTACTGTAGCAACTGATTTGGTAGATGAGAATATATAGTCAAACATAATGTCTACAGAACTTTGCTCAGTGGATACCTAGTAATGTATTATTATTCTAATGGATTAAATGAATCCAGCACGCGCTGAGTTGTGGGTGACACGAGCACATTGGATCACGTGTTGGAGAGGCTGATTGAATAAATCATACAACGCAACCATAGAGAAATCAACAGAGCTCCGACAGCCTGCGGAGAACAGGACCACTGAGAAGAAAACTACAGAGTGCGGCAGTCAGTTAACCAAATACCCCCGTAGCAGCAAACCTGTGTACTCAGCGAATTTCCAATAGATATATAAATGTCTTAATACTACATAAAGCCACTTACCAAGTTTCATAAAAATATATTCACAAATAAGCGATATATACAATTTTAATTATTCTCCATAAGAATAACATTGGGGCTGAGTACGCAGGTTTGCTGCAACAAGGAACACAAAAAATGGGTTTTTATGCTAATATCAATTTAACTCAACTAGGTGAAGTCATATACCAGATTTTATTAATTTATGTTCATAACTAAGGGAGACATAGCATTTAATTATTATCCATAAGAATAACTTGGGGCTGAGTACGCAGGTTTGCTGCTACGGGTGCCTTTGGCAAAACATAATTTTTTGAGCAAATATCAGTAGACCACAACCAGATGAAGCCATATACCAAGTTTCGTCAGTATACGTTCATAAATAAGCGAGATATAAAATTTTTCTTTTCCTCCATAAGAATAACATTATGGAGGAACTCGACTAATTATTTGAAATAGCTTTTTATGGCTCATTTTTAAGAGAAAATAGTTTCCTAGCGAGCAGCGATTTATATAAATATACAAATAAATAATCCATAACACAAATCACTAGTATTGAATATTTCGCAATGTTATTGAACAGTTCTATTTGTGATATAAAGTTCTGCTTACTGTTATCGCAAGGTATTTTCTTGCTCGTTAAAATTACTCACAGATTATAATTAACGATGTCCGAGAATTCGTTAAGGAGGGAGGGAGGGGGGCGGAATTTGAAAGTAAACATTGGCCTTATGGAGGAAGCAGGTTATGGGGGTCCGTTACATTACGGCACCGCCGCGAATCAAGATTTTATTCACGGGCTACTTTCTAAAATAAATCCAGCGAATACAAAACAATATTCTATATTCGCTGAGTAAATAAGGATTATAACTTAGCAATAACAAAGGATATATTCAGTATAATTCAATAAAACTCAATGTTCATAGGATGCACGTTTCAATGTTTTGAGGGCAAAGGCCCAAATCCTATACCCTAATATGAGTAAGGTTTGCTTGTATGTTTGCTTGCTTGCTTGCGACACTGATCTCAAAAACGGCTCCAACGATTTCCTTCAAATGTTGTAAATAACTCATTTCTGGGATAAAAATAAGATCTAAACAGGCCTCGTCCCCAGAAAAAATCAAATAATGTAAAAAAAATAAAATGAAAAGTTAAAAAAATTAACATTGGACTTATGAAGTTTCTAATAAAAACAAAAGAATTGTAACAGCTGTTCATAATCAACCAGGGAACTGACAAAGTAATACTCATGTTGTATATGATAATTAACATGTGGTTTCCTGAAAGCAGAGATTAAGAGATTTGAGTGAAGATTACATATATAGAGTATTAAAACAAATCAAAGGGACGTTGAGCTATAAATAACAACTGGAGTGACCTTAAAAATTTAGAAAAGAGGCAAATGAGTTATACAAATTTGCTGGTCAGTAGGGGGAAGTGGTGAAATATTACTCCGAGTCATCTAAACAAACTGACTGGCCTTCCCCCGAGCAAAGCTCGGCCCCCAGGTACTGTTTCCTTAAACGAAAACAGGCCAATGATTTGATTTAAACAAGTTATTTAGGTCTATTCGAATACATGGGTTGATCTAGTCACCTTTAAATAGCTTGACGCAGGTCACTCATGTCATGTCCTCATATGATAGAACAAGAAGTTATATAATCTGTTGTTTGCTACTCACCCACGCCGATGCTGCAGACGTGGATGACTGAGGCGGTGTCGGAGTCACTGTCCGGCCACCCCGCCGGCCCCGAGCACGACGACTCGGACCTCAGGTCATCCGAGGTCTCCTCCACAATGGTCTCCAGCAGCAGGAACTGCGAGCCACCCGCTCCGCCCCCCTGGCCGTCTGTAACACGATGGTGCGATCAGTATGGAAGTGGTGCTGGGTCAAGGAGAAACAGCTGGTCGAAGGATGATGTTTCCGATGATCCTCCATTGCTAAAGTGGATGCAATGTTAGAACATTGTGAACTCTAAAGGTCGGTGGTGTGGCTGGGGATCCCAATTGACCTCGGTCAGTAAAATGCTACTGTATAATTAACAGTGGGTTCCAGTCACAAAACATTTGTCATTTGTCACCCAAAGGCCAATATTTTACCCGTCCTCCTCAATGGATTATCCGACTAATTTACGACTTACTTTAAAGAGAAAAAAATACCTAGCGAATTCAGTGAGAAGAATTTTGATATCACAAATAATAATCGTTCAATAAAATTCCAAAGTTTGATATTTACGATTTTTTATAAGTGAACTATTATTTGCAATATCAAAATTCTGGATCACTAAAATCGCTGGGAATTCTTTTGCCCTTTAAAACGAACCATTAGATCAACGATTTTGGATAATCTGCAAAGTAGACTTCATAACTTCATAATAACTTAGGAATAAAAATCTATCATAGCAACAAATCAGATAAAACACCATAATAACTTAGGAACAAAAATCCATAGTAAAAAACAAAGCAATCAGATAAAACACCATAACAACTTAGGAACAAAAATCCATAGTAAAAACAAATCAATCAGATAAAACACCACAATAACATAGGAAAAAAATCCATGATAAAAACAAAACAATCAGATAAAACACCATAATAACATAGGAACAAAAATCCATGATAAAAACAAAACAATCTGATAAAACACCATAATAACTTAGAAACAAAAATCCATAGTAAAAACAAATCAATCGAACAACACACCAACATAATTTAGGTTTACTTGTAGTTTAATTAGTAGGATTTCGAAGGGAAATGATTAGCTAATGAAGAATGCATTTTATCTGAGGATTGAAATGATGAATGTGGGATCAAATATTGAGGTCAGACCGGGTCAAGAGGCAATGATAACAAAGATCACAGGGTAGCGACCGGCGCGGCGCGATCTGACGGCCGCCCGGTGAACCAATAGGACCGCTTGGCACTGTTGACGACAGGGAGCGCTGATGTAGACCGTAGACGAAATAATAAAATACGGCATTACAAAAATTAAATCCGGCATTTTAAAAAAATGTAAATATTTTGTGTAAACTGTATATTGTGTTGCTGAGGAATTGTTAGTATCTTACTTTTCATTACATTAACTTTATCTTTACTTCAATTTATCAGCCAAATAGCATTTTATTAGTTCACAGAGGAAAATTAAAGACTATGTTTATTATAAGGCAAGGCACATTTAAAATAGAAGAGACATTTTCCTTTGAAGGAAACTAAAAGTAAGGCAAACATTTATTTATACTGTACGTTGATTAAGTTAAAAAAATCTATGTAGTATTGGTTTTAATGAATTCAGAATGAATAATGAATGAGATTATTGTATTAAAGATCGGATGAACGACATAAGTAAAACGATTCCCACATTCAGGGTTTTTTGATTGGTAAGGGTACAACTTAAAATGATTTGTAAATGTATGCTGGTAGTACAATATTCATAAGAGAACGTTTCAAAACACCACTTCTACCAAATAAGTGAGTGCATGAATTGTTAGCGCCTTCAAAACGTAGTCTGCATTTGCCACGCGTTGATGTACTGCCAGAAGTCGCCGTGAATTGTAGGCGGTAAGAAAAATCTAAACTAAGCGAAAGGACCGCATCATACACACTGAGCTCGATGTTATTTTGGAGTCGCTAGGCTCTGACTAATATTTCCCAAAAGCGTGCCGTCTAGATCAGCTCTGTTTTGTGGTCACCTTGGAGTTAGCTGGACCAATCTAAATTTATTGGGTGGACGCTGTCAAAATTCAAAGTCAAATGGCCACATACGAGTCATCTGCAGTAGTGTCGGATGTCAACAGGTTGACATTGACGTAAGGATTTGAATTTAATATTTGAATCATTCATTAGTTATTAATAGTAGTAAGTTGGCATGTAAGTAAAATAAACAATTAAATTAATTACATAAGTGCACGTTGTTCAATGCCACCCACCAACGACTCCAAACTACGAAACGAGTTCGCACGCAGCACGCTGGCGTGAGGGAAGTGAATTTCCACATAAAAAAACTATAAAAACTCAAAATCAGTTAAAAACATACATTTATTCCAACTTTTATTCAAAACTGAAAACATTGATTTTTGGCTGTTCTGATGCTCCTGGTTCTATTAACCTGCAATGCTGGGACTACAATGTTGCGCATTATAAGGTTAGGAGAAGGTCCAGTCAGACTTTAAAGTAGGCGTGAGGTTGTCGGGGATGATAAAAGTACACCAACAAATGAATAACAGGCTTTTCTAATGTAAAATCCCCATAAGACAACGTACCGTGTTTGGTCGATACACATTTTCTTTAATTACTCGTTAAATATTTATGCTAGAATGATGAGAGAGGGCTTAAAACTTTTGCCTCTCCAATTCCCATCTTTTTACATACTTTCATTTTACATACGGGGCTTTTCTGACCCTTTTTGGGCCCAAAAACTCAAAATTTGAAAGATTAATCCCCAAAAAAGAGGTTTACAGTTTTCCGATTGTTTTGCCCAACGAAATTGTCCAACTGATTACAGAAAGGAACGTCCCTACCAAATTTGAAGTAAATCGGATAAAAAATGCGACCGCTAGAGTGCAAACACACACACACACACACACACACACACACACACACATATATATATATATATAATTTTGAACGACCCCCCAAAACGTGTTCAGGGGGTCACGTTAGGAACTTCTATGGTGGTCCCGGGCTTAAGTTTCACCGTGCGGGTCATGCTAATAGTTCACTTTCCAAAGGAAATTCACTAACAAGACTATAGCTTCAAGATTATTGGTTACTTTTTACTCAAACATTTTCGCAAGGTTTCCAAGTTAACCAGGTTTCAATTTGTAATGTACTTTAAAACAATGATAATGCTTGTGAAAAATCACTAAATTAACATTTAAATCTCAGGGTCAGAATAAGTAAAAATTCTAAACCGATTTCCCTTAGCTGCAATTGCAAGAAAATAACTACCTAATATTTCTGGGATGCACCTTGCTTAATTTGTTCCAAAGGTCTAACGAGTTCGCACGCAGCACGCTGACGTGAGGGAAGTGAATTTCCACATAAAAACTTGTAAAACTCAAAATAAGTGTAAAAACATACATTTGTCCAATTTTGATTGAAATCTGAAACATTGATTTTTTGGCTGTTCTGATACTCCTGGTTTCATTTACTTGCAATTCTGGGAATACAATTTTGCACATTAGGTTAGGAGAAGGTCCAGACAGGCTTGAAAGTAGGCGTGAGGTTGTCGGGGATGATAAAAGTACACCAACAAATGAATAACAGGCTTTTCTAATGTAAAATCCCCATAAGACAACGTACCGTGTTTGGTCGATACACATTTTCTTTAATTACTCGTTAAATATTTATGCTAGAATGATGAGAGAGGGCTTAAAACTTTTGCCTCTCCAATTCCCATCTTTTTACATACTTTCATTTTACATACGGGGCTTTTCTGACCCTTTTTGGGCCCAAAAACTCAAAATTTGAAAGATTAATCCCCAAAAAAGGGGTTTACAGTTTTCCGATTGTTTTGCCCAACGAACTTGTCCAACTGATTACAGAAAGGAACGTCCCTACCAAATTTGAAGTAAATCGGATAAAAAATGCGACCGCTAGAGTGCAAACACACACACACACACACACACACACACACACACACACACATATATATATATATATATATATATATATAATTTTGAACGACCCCCCAAAACGTGTTCAGGGGGTCACGTTAGGAACTTCTATGGTGGTCCCGGGCTTAAGTTTCACCGTGCGGGTCATGCTAATAGTTCACTTTCCAAAGGAAATTCACTAACAAGACTATAGCTTCAAGATTATTGGTTACTTTTTACTCAAACATTTTCGCAAGGTTTCCAAGTTAACCAGGTTTCAATTTGTAATGTACTTTAAAACAATGATAATGCTTGTGAAAAATCACTAAATTAACATTTAAATCTCAGGGTCAGAATAAGTAAAAATTCTAAACCGATTTCCCTTAGCTGCAATTGCAAGAAAATAACTACCTAATATTTCTGGGATGCACCTTGCTTAATTCGTTCCAAAGGTCTAACGAGTTCGCACGCAGCACGCTGACGTGAGGGAAGTGAATTTCCACATAAAAACTTGTAAAACTCAAAATAAGTGTAAAAACATACATTTGTCCAATTTTTATTGAAATCTGAAACATTGATTTTTTGGCTGTTCTGATACTCCTGGTTTCATTTACTCGCAATTCTGGGAATACAATTTTGCACATTAGGTTAGGAGAAGGTCCAGACAGGCTTGAAAGTAGGCGTGAGGTTGCTGGGGATGATAAAAGTACTATAACAAAGGAATAACAGGCTTTTCTAGTGTAAAACCCCCATAAGAAAACGTACTGTGTTTAGTTGATACACATTTTCTTTAATAACTCGGTAAATATTTATCCTAGAATGACGAGAGAGGGCTTAAAACTTTCGCCTCACTAATTCCCATCTTTTTACATGCATTGATTTTACATCTGGGGCTTTTATGACCCTTTTTGGGCCCAAATACTCAAAATTTGAAAGATTAATCCCCCAAAAAAGGGGTTTAGAGTTTTCCGATTGTTTTGCCCAACGAACTTGTCCAACTGATTACCAAAAGGAACGTCCCTACCAAATTTGAAGTAAATCGGACAAAAAATGCGACCGCTAGAGTGCAAACGCACACACACACACACACACACACACACACACACACACACACACACACACACACACACACACACACATATATATATATATATATATATATAAAATGTTGAACGTCCCCCCAAAACGTGTTCAGGGGGTCACGTTAGGAACTTCTATGGTGGTCCCGGGCTTAAGTTTCACCGTGCGGGTCATGCTGATAGTTCACTTTCCAAAGGAAATTCACTAATAATCACTCAGTATAAACTAAGACCTTAATTTATTTCCGCTTCAATACGCAACCCTCTACGTGGCGATACAATCTTCAATGATTTTCACCGTCATTTCTTGATTTTATATAACTTTTGAATACTAATCAAACTCTGATAATATCCATTGTTGCCCAATAACTATTATAACCTGCGGTAAATTCGCTAACATAGTAAATAACTATGGCACGTGTCCCGTGTGCGGCCCACGTCACATCGCATGTCATGTAGTAACTACAGTTAATCTGTATAATCTCGTTATATAAATTGCAATAACGTTAAAGTTCCTATATTTCATATTTTTACATTTAATAATTTAATACTCAATAACAACAATCAGAGGCTTGGGTGATCACTATGAGCTCTATGCTATCTATATCTGGAGTCACCACTCAATGTCTGAAAAGCTTGCCGCTGTGTTTTTTGGTCGTTATGTTGGCCAATGCGTTTACTGATGTATTGCATTGCGGGAGTGTTTATATAACGACATTTTACAGATTAACTGCAGTTACTATATGGCATGCGATGCGGCCGAGAGAGAGAGAGAGAGAGAGAGAGAGAGAGAGGAGAGAGAGAGAGAGAGAGAGAGAGAGAGAGAGAGAGAGAGAGAGAGAGAGAGAGAGAGAGAGAGAGAGAGAGAAACTTAAATATTTTGGATTTCAAATTAATAAATATTAATAATAATAATAATCTCAAACTATTATTTCTAACTAATATTATCGACCTTCTTACATATATAATTGATCTTCTGGGCGGTTATTGACACTGAGCACTGAGCTCTCTTTAGTTAGCTTCAAATTTATTTTATTGTTTTATTTTATTATTAATTAATTTTATTATACCTTTTTGTTGGAACCTCTAAAACAGGCTTAGCCTTTAGAGGCCCTATTTTTCTCAGAATGTACGTGATATTGTTTTTTTCATTGTTTGTTAATATATCTTTAGTTTTACTATATTATTTCAGGAACAAAGATGGTCAGTTCTGGCAGGATTTTTATTTATTTATTTATTTATTTTTGTTTACTGTGAAATTGTAATTTGAAATGTTTTATTTCTGAGAAAATAAATCTATTCTATCTATTCTATTCTATCTAATTTTGAGTTTGAAGGTAACAGACGCAATCTCAAGTCGCGATCGAGAGGCGATACCATTGTTTTATTTTTTACGGAAAGTGACGCTAGTTTTGAACGAGTACGATATTTTGTGATTATAATTTTTAATTACGTGACAAATTTAAGTAACAAGTAATTTTCCACTTTTTTGTTTTTACATAAAGGTATATTTGTTAGTAATGGTGAGTTTATGTTTTTTCGAGAAATTATCGAGGACATTCGTCACCACAAATTCTAAACTTTCCTGATTCTGGAACCTTAACAGTAGTCTATTGAAGTGAGAATAATACCTAGAACATAACGCGATCAGTGGCATAATCCAGGAAAAGCTACAAGTAATTTACAAAAATGCTAAAACCAGAGAATTGTACAAGCTGATAAAAGTGAAACCAAAGCAAATCATACAAACTATTTGGTTGTGAGACTGGCTTTTACAGATCTTCGTTGTTTTGTTGTTGTTTTTTTACTTATTTCCAGATTTTCCTGGGTTGTGCCACTTTGATATGTCCTAGGTATTCTTTTCGTCTGAAGACGTGGTCAGATTCCAGATCACGAACTCATGACACATTGTTTCGACAGCAAATGTCCGCATACATTTCTCAAATAACACATAAAACATTTTAGTGTTTCCTAATTTGATTAATACAGTTCTTTCAAATATTCAATTTTTTGTAATCAGCTCTCTCCGTGAATGTGCATGTCTGCGGTGTCAGTGCATTTCACCGTGAATGCAGCCAATGTGCGGAACTGCAAAAAGCGCCACGGAACATTGGCGCTGACGGAGAACGGGGAACTCGATCCGTTACGTCTGCTGCGCTCTGTGGGCAAACAGCGGAACTACAGCGGTCGACGCGCTCTGTGGGCGCGCGCTGTAACTACTGTGCATCAGCTGTTCTTGGTGGTGACGCTACTGGCGGGAAAACATGGCAATATCAAATTATTATTATTTAATATTTTAACAACGGTTAACTGCAGTTATATACAATAATTTTAAGACAACCATCTCAACAGCAAACAAATAAAAATTATAACATTCTTTCCCAAGCCCTCGCTAAAATAATAGGCTAAGTAGAAAGGCATAAGAGGGAGTTTTTATTAAATTTTAGTGAGAAACAAGCTTAAACTATAATTGCGCATGCGCATAAAAATGCGCATTGAAACGCCTGTTAGGAAATTTCTCCTATGGGGAAGAAGCTATTACCGTAGTCGGCTTGGTAAGACCTAGGCCTGGGACCATGATAACTTTTCATTTTGAGGCCCCCAGTTGCCAAAAATACTATTCATTCAAATTCATCTAAATAAAATGCCATATCACACTTATTTATGAATTTGCTTTGATGCAAGTTGATAAGTGACTTCATGACTTTGTGATGTGCCATTTGAAATTCGCTGTGTATGCAGGTTTGCTGTAACGGGGGTATTTTGATTTGTTTTCGATGTAGATGGTCCCACCAGCACGTTAACAAATAAATGAGAGCCGCCCATTAAATTATAGTTGATGTGGTTCTGAATTATTTAGGTTTTTATTTTTCCATATAACATCAGAGAAGCAGTCTTCCCAATGATAGCTCAATGATTGGTTTTGATGAAGTATTAAGGGAGATATGGCATACCACAAACAATCGCCCATGATAAATAATATATAAAGACTGCCCCATAAGAAAACCATCCGGTGGTAAAACGTCCGCTCTGATTACATTTCCGAAGTGATTTAAGCGTCTGCTTCAACGTGTTAACGTGGGTTCCAACGACAAATTAGGGGCTAGAATCCCTTGAGTCCTAGTAGTCGACTAGTTCCATTTACAAGAACACCAAGCGAGGATGAAAAATTGCAAATACTATTTTAAAGGACAATACTCAATGAAACTAAACAAAGCATGACAAAGAGAGAAACTGTTTCTCGTGTGACTTAATTTATGCGCATACTAAAGTGCAGTGTACGGCGTTAGACAATGACTACAACGATTTCGTTTCACCTCCCACGGCAAGAAATTCGTATAGGCCCCTCTATTCGTGACAGTAAATCCTTATCTTCGATGTTTTATCTTAGTTAATGGCAGATAAGATAAGTAATCTTGAATTAGCCTATTTCGTGACAGTTTTGATAACTTTAAGAGTGGTCTCAAGTCACGTAATTTCGCGTTTTTACCAGCTTCCCCCATAAGGCCAATGTTAACGTTCAAATCCTGTCCATTTTCCCATATTGTTGATTTATAAAAACACAACAAAAAAAAACATTGGTGTTTTAATGTTGTTGTCTTTTTTAAAAGAGCAAATAAATACCTACCAAAGACAATGAACACAATTTTGATATCACAAATAATAGTAATCTTTTAGTAAATTCCAAATCAAAGATCAAAGATCAAAGTTGGGGACCTAGCAAACATTTACGTCAATTCGTTGGTGACGAATGGTTTAATGGTTTATCATTAAAAGTGATCAACAGAGTAAGTTATCCAATGTTATTATTACGTGAGATTAGTACAATTTTTATCTCGCTTATTTATGAACAAATATCGTTGAAACTTGGTATAGTTAAGTGGTGAAACCTCATCTAGTTGCGGTCTACTGATTTGCATACGTCAACCATTTTTGTTGTCCCTCTGGCAGCAAACCTGCGTATTCGGTCATAACGTTATTCTTACGAAGAATAAAGTAAATAAATGCTCTTATATCTCGCTATATAAGTGAATATATTTTTATGAAACTTAGTAAGTGGTTTTATGTGGCAGTAAGGACATACAGATGAATTTGAAATATGATGGAACGCAGATTTTCTGCAGGGGTATTTATTACGTACCATTGTTATTAAATACCATGTAAGTTTCTTTATTTCATTTTCACATGGAGGAAACTTTCCCCATTAGGTACGGCCAAAGCGCAGCCTGATAACGATTCAGATTTATATTCCGACAACCGGCGCCGCGCGTGAAATTAACAATGAATTAACAATGTGATGGAGATGTCCACAGTGGCGGTCAGTTAACGGAGACAACTTATGTCCATTTCTGGCAGATATTGAGGCTAGTGTTCCCATTTCAGGGGTTTCATCGCTTCACAGAGGTTTTAGGGACATTTGAGGTACTATACAAAGGCTTTAATAATAATTAGGGATAAAACTAAAGTTAAGGAAGTTTTAAGTTTTTTTACGTAGTTTTTTGTAGGTTGATGAACGAAATTACATATCCTCGGGAATATGATGAGACATTATAACACTGATGTTGTACTACAGTGAGTTTAAATCTCTCGGTTCTTCTTAAAATAATTTTGGAAACAACGTTGTATAACAGACTAGTTGAATGTACCCGTTCTTCGCACGGGTTAGAAAGGTAAGTTAGCTTGAAACAGCTGTTCTTGCTTCTGCTCTTTAAACTGTCAAATGGAAGTGTCCTCAGCTGTTCGCATTACAGTTTCTGAATGTTTAGTTTCTTCTGAAATGTAAACATTGAAACTTAGGACTTCACGGGGCGTAGCCCGAGGGGATTTTAAGGAAGTGAATAGGCCTATGTGTTGCATGGGTTCAAGATCTACCTTTGTGTAAAGTTTCAGCCCAGTCGGTTCAGTAGTTTTTGCGTTCACCCGGAACATCAGACAGACAGACAGACAGGCAGACAGACAGAAACCACCTCTTCTTTATAATATTATAGATGGAAAAAAGTCCAGCTATTTTGTTGTTTTATCATCAGTACCTGGGGGGCCGAGCTTTGCTCGGGGGAAGGCCAGTCAGTTTGTTTAGATGACTTGTAGTAATATTTCACCACTTCCCCCTACTGATAATCTGATTTCTATAACTCATTTGCCTCTTTTCTACAGTTTTAAGGTCCCTCCAGTTGTTATTTATAGCTCAATGTCCCTTTGATTTATTTTACTACTCTATATATGTAATCTTAACTCAGATCTTTTAATCTCTGCTCTCAGGAAACCACATGTTAATAATCATAAACAACATGAGTATTACTTTGACAGTTCCCTGGTTGATTATGAACAGCTGTTACAATTCTTTTGTTTTGATTTGAAACTCCATAAGCCCAATGTTAATTTTTTTTAACTTTTCATTTTAGTTTTTTTACATTATTTGATTTTTCCTAGTGATGAGGCCTGTCTAGAACTTATTTTTATCCCAGAAATTAGTTATTTTGAACATTTGAAGGAAATCGTTGGAGCCGTTTTTGAGATCCGTGTCGCAAGCAAGCAAGCACGCAAGCAAGCAAGCAAGCAAACCTTACTCATATTAGAGTATAGGATTACTCATATTTTAGCGTGTCCCATTAAGAACCAATTTCGTAAGTAAAATTCAATTAAATAATTAAATTGCCAAATCCCTGCCTTTGAAGCGATCTAAAAGAATAGTTTCTGAGGGTCAACTCAACCAATGTTCTATGAGGGATATTTTATAGTGAAAGGTTGAGACAGGGATTAGGTAAGATTAAGGAATATAGAGGTTTTTTAGGCCTTTGTCGAATGATTCATACCCAAGGAGATATATTGGTAATACTGGAGACAATTATGAACAAAACTGCTAGACGTTCTCCGCCAAGTTTTCGTGAGGCAAAGAAATCGAACGAAGTAAACAAATGGCTATTCATGATTTGAAAATTAGTAAACGTATATTTGTTAATTCGCTCATAGTTTATTATATTTCTTGGCAGGAACATACAGTATACATAAATCAAACGAAAAAATGAATTTGTTCCAACTTTGATTATGTATCAGTTATTAGCATGAGTAGATTCATTATAAGAATAAAACAACCAATCAGGACAGTTTAAAAAATGAAATTTACCTCACTAGTGTAGGCCTACCAACCTGACAAAATCACCGGCTCGCTTTTTCCAAGACAATTGCTAAGCAGTGTTGTCTCCAGTATTACCAATATACCTCTTTATTTAAACCGGATGGCAACACTGCATGGGACAACCATTGCCACCAGGACCACCGAAAAGGCTATTATAAGATAACCCATTCTTAACGTTCTGAGATATTCCCCTTCTTTCGGATATTATTACTGCCTTCGGAATAAGCGTCCTACACATTCTGCTAAGAAGTAGGTGATCCCCGATACTTATCTAGACAGACGAACAGACGGCTAGACGGACGGGTCGTGATTCTTTAAACATGCGTGATTAGACTGATGGTGAAGGGGAAGGGGAGGGGGGTCAGACGAGGGCACCAAATAACAGGGTTCACAGATTACAGCCTAGTCCGTCTCGGTAGCCAACGGAGATACGGCCGGCCCCTTAATTTAGCATAACTAACTCCGAGAGCTAAAGTTGGAAAATAATTTTTAGTGTTCTCTTTAATATTATACTGATTGTAAAGGGTGTTTATACTAGAGTGTATCCGTAGTGAAACTTTAAGTGCAACGATTGCTAAAGTGCAAAGTGCATGCTGTATCAATAAATCTCACGAACATTCATGTGACCGACCAAACTGTTAACGCAAAGTTGCATATGCAAGCGACAATATCACTTTATGAAATTTTAAATTGCTAAAACTCATTTGTTTCTTGACATTATTAAAATATTGCAGAATATATTGCGGAAACTATATTTCAACTCGAGAGCGAGATCTACAACAGGGCGTATTTCCCTAACGGCGGCACAGCGGCCGCCGGGGCCTCGGCCTTGGGGGTCCTCCCTTGCTATTTTTTCGCTTGAAAAAACAATTTCACTCAGAAAAGTTGTTATGAAAAATTAGTATTCATACATTTGTTCTGCTTCTCATTTTTGCCTCATAAATCAATTTAAAGATAGTATTAACATAGAATTATTTATTAGCAAGTAGTTGCGTGTAGGCTACTCTAAAATTCGTTTGAAAAACTCTACAAGTCTTGAAAAGTTCGATCGAGGGTTTCCCGACAATCTCCGGACGATCGCAACCTCCCAAATCGCGTAGTAACGGCCGCAAAACACGACAGAGAAACATGAAACGGTCATAAAAAATAACCGAACGAGTGACAATGACGACCGGACAGTGGTATTGGCTGTAAACGACGACGGAAAACTTAATATCGGCCAAAATGAAGACTGGACCATGTAATAACGGCCGAAAATGACGACGTTAAATATAATATCGGCCTAGAACGGCGTTTGTTCCATTTAATGCCGTCCGAAATTGATTTCGCGACCCATGTTGGCCAGAGATAGCAACTGGACCGCGTAATATCGGCCGTAAATTATGGCGGAAATACAATGTCGGTCAAAAAGCGGTTTTAATTGAAGTCTAGACCAAGTGATATTGGGAAAATGGCAACCTGACTGTGTCAAACTATGTTTTGTTTGTCAACACGTATCCCAGATTGATTGTACTAGCCAATCATGAGTATTGCTACTCATACCATGTAACCATGTACTCATGGTTAGAAACCATGTTATTTAGACTATCAAATCTTGAATGCGTTATCCAAATCCCATTACACTAACTACCAACCAACAACAGTATATTGCTGATGGCAAATACTCGCTCGACAATACTCTAAACTCAAGAATAATTGACACTACTCGATTCGATCAAAAAAATGAGCTAGCCCTCACTAAATCACTAAATCACTGTTTGAGACGCCGACTCAACTAGGCGTATTTTAAGGCGAATTTGCATAAATTATGAGCGTACAATGGGTGAGATGCCTTGTGTAGCCTTGTTACTGACTAAGACTGAGACTAGAAAGAAAGAAAGAATTTATTTCTCAAATTACACACATTACAAAAATAGCATATACATATTCAAATTTACAAAAGGCATATAACAATGATTGTCACGTTTTACTATAAGATACCAAGCTGAACTTTTTTGTGCATAACAGAGAAATATCAAATTCCTCCAAGGCTTAGCCTGTTTGGAGGCTTTATTAAAACTTAACAATTCATTATATATTTAGATGGCAGCTATAACTAACTATTTCTAACTATAATCGTCACAAGAATAACAAACATAATAAACTAAGTGTTTTATAAAATAAATTAATCAACAACTTATCTTCCAAAAACAGCAATAAAGACAAACAAAAATAACAAATTTGAGTAGGAAATCCTTTAATTCCTTTAATAGGAAATCCTTCTAAAACAATCCATATACATAATACAATTATATTACTCTACAAATAAATGTAAAAAACAACTAATGAACTATATATGAATATTCTTACAGCCTATGTTGTGCATAAATTATTATATAATAATATGAAATAACAAATCTTCAATATCCTGAATTGTAAAAAGCCATACCCTTAGATGTCTAAGAATACCCCCGTCACAGCAAACCTGCATACTCAGCGAATTTCCAATGAATATATAACATAACACATTAACACTTAACAAGATTCATAAGAAATATATTCACAAACAAGCGATATTAAAAATATTAATTATCGTCCATAAGAATAACATTGGGGATGAGTACGCAGGTTTGCTGCAAAAAGGATCACAAAATAATGAGTTTTTATGCAAATATCATTAGAACTCATCTAAGTAAAGTCACATACCAAGTTTCATTCATATACAGTTATAAGTAAGCGATATATAACATTTTAATTATTCTCCATAAGAATAACAAGGGGACCGATTACCTAGGTTTGCTGCTACGGGAACCATACGTGAAAATTTTGTATTTTGTGCAAACAACGATAAACCCCAACCAGATGAAGTCATATACCAAATTTTGTCAGTTTATGTTCATAAATAAGCGAGATATACAATTTTTCTTTTTCTCCATAAGAATAACATTAGACAACGTACTGTGTTTAGCACTTTCAATATCTCAGGAACCAATTGACGTAGAGCGATGATAAAAATACCAAATTGTTTGTTTTTTTATGCTGAATTAAATGGTAAAAATTGAAATTTGATTTGAATAAAAATTACATGTGAAAACCCCAAAAAACCCATTTTTTGGGTACAAAACCCCCCAAAAACCCCCCTTTGGATGGTGCGATTCGTCTGGTTTTCTAACTCGTTCAAATAAATGGTGCTTTACACATTTGTACCAAATTTCATTAAGATCGGACCTTTTTTACGAGAGTTATCGTGCTTACGGACACACACACACACACACACACACATATATATATATACATATATAAACATTTGAACGAATGGCGTTTTTGGTTTCTGGGGACCTCAAAATGAAAAGTTATCATGGTCTCGGGCTTAAGTCTTACCATGAGACCTACGGTAATAGCTTCTTCCCTATAGGGGAAATTCGCTAAAAACGTTTACATTATTTAATTCTTTTATATAGTTTGGTAGTTTATTGTAAATCCTAGGTGCTAAAAAGCTGTAGGTTTTGGTAAAATATGTATTAGATGGTGTTGGTACTAGCACATTTCTACAATTCCGCAGTCTTTTCTTATAACCACCAATTTTCCTACAACTTCTACTTCTCACATAAAAAATCTTCAGTACCTTGTATACATATATATACCTTAAAGGAAGTACTTTCAAGGAACAAAATATTGTAAAAGATCTTTCAAAACGATTGCTTTTTGTTATTAGTCTAATGAAATGTTTTTGAATTGTATATATCGATTTTAGATTTGTGACATATGTACCCCCCCAACACACAATACCATATTCTAACCTGCTGTGAACTAATGAAAGATACAATGATCTCAATAAATTGTCTCGACACATACCTCGAATAAAATAAAACAATCTTATAGCGTTGCAAATTTTTTGTTTGAGATTTTATATGTGTTCCTTCCAATTTAAACTTTCATCCAAAGTGACTCCTAAATATTTTATGCTAGGTACACATTTTGCTTCAACACAATAGTCACTACATTTATCACCATTACATAGACATTTAATACATTTTAAAATTATTTTATCTTCATGCTTAAAATTTCCTCTAAGGGTAAAGTTGATGAGTTTAGTTTTTTCTGCACTTAAAACCATATTATTTCTACAGAACCACCATTGAATTGACATCAAGTCGTTGTTCATTTTTCTAGAGACTTCATTCCAAGAGTCTCCAGTATAAGACAAAGCGGTGTCATCGGCAAAAGAGGTTATACTTCCATTTAGAGTGGCGTTGCAAAGGTCATTGATATACAGTATACTAAAAATAAAGTTGCTCCCAAAACTGATCCTTGAGGAACCCCGTGCTTAATTTCTCCCATCCCACTTACAACTCCATTAACTTTTCCACACTGCATTCTCTTTTCCAAATAAATTCTAAACCAATTATACGCAACCCCCCTTATTACATATTTAAATAATTTAGACTAAGACTAAGACTTGTTACCACCAAGCACAGTACCAGACTCACATTTTACGCAACCCCCCTTATTACATATTTAAATAATTTAGACTAAGACTAAGACTTGTTACCACCAAGCACAGTACCAGACTCACATTTTTCAATCATGACAAAACATCAGACACCGTTATAAAATGAACGGAAAAATTGAAAACATTTCTGTCCTGTGCTTGATCTCTTGAAAGCACAACTAGAACTACGGGCTAAAAGTATGAAGAAGTTTCAAAGAAATTTGGATTCCTTGAGGATTTTATGAAACTCCATGAAAACAGACAAAAATCAATTGTAATCAAATTGTAATTGTAACAAACTTTTCTTAAAACAAATAAACAAATAATAGAAGGGACCTCACTGGAGTGAGCCGCCGCGCCCGGGGGAGTGAGCCGCCGCGCCGGGGGAGTGAGCCGCCGCGCCGGGGGAGTGAGCCGCCGCGCCCGGGGGAGTGAGCCGCCGCGCCGGGGGAGTGAGCCGCCGCGCCCGGGGGAGTGAGCCGCCGCGCCGGGGGAGTGAGCCGCCGCGCCCGGGGGAGTGAGCCGCCGCGCCCGGGGGAGTGAGCCGCCGCGCCGGGGGAGTGAGCCGCCGCGCCCGGGGGAGTGAGCCGCCGCGCCGGGGGAGTGAGCCGCCGCGCCGGGGGAGTGAGCCGCCGCGCCCGGGGGAGTGAGCCGCCGCGCCGGGGGAGTGAGCCGCCGCGCCCGGGGGAGTGAGCCGCCGCGCCGGGGGAGTGAGCCGCCACGCCCGGGGAGTGAGCCGCCACGGCGATCCTAAAGACGGCCCTGATCTACAACCCAATTTGCTTTAGATATATCGCTTACTTTATTGTCCAACACGAGTTGCATGGCTTTCTCTAGCTATGACATTGTCAAGGCTAAACTCACCTTAAAGAGCCTCGTGAATGTTTGCTTTAGATATATCGCTTACTTTATTGTCCAACACGAGTTGCATGGCTTTCTCTAGCTATGACATTGTCAAGGCTAAACTCACCTTAAAGAGCCTCGTGAATGTTTGCTTTAGATATATCGCTTACTTTATTGTCCAACACGAGTTGCATGGCTTTCTCTAGCTATGACATTGTCAAGGCTAAACTCACCTTAAAGAGCCTCGTGAATGTTTGCTTTAGATATATCGCTTACTTTATTGTCCAACACGAGTTGCATGGCTTTCTCTAGCTATGACATTGTCAAGGCTAAACTCACCTTAAAGAGCCTCGTGAATGTTTGCTTTAGATATATCGCTTACTTTATTGTCCAACACGAGTTGCATGGCTTTCTCTAGCTATGACATTGTCAAGGCTAAACTCACCTTAAAGAGCCTCGTGAATGTTTGCTTTAGATATATCGCTTACTTTATTGTCCAACACGAGTTGCATGGCTTTCTCTAGCTATGACATTGTCAAGGCTAAACTCACCTTAAAGAGCCTCGTGAATGTTTGCTTTAGATATATCGCTTACTTTATTGTCCAACACGAGTTGCATGGCTTTCTCTAGCTATGACATTGTCAAGGCTAAACTCACCTTAAAGAGCCTCGTGAATGGTCGCTTTCACAAGAATAATAAAACATCTGCTTTAAGAACGGTCAACATATTTGTTCTGAATGGAAGAAATGCCTTCAATAGGCCCTAAAATGTTTATGTATAACATTAAATAGAATAAGCAACATAAAGCAATCAGTAATCAATAACAGTGCTTGAGAGGTGAATTATATTTTACAAGGAAAACGTTGAATGTTTCTAAAGATGCCATTACACTGGGAAACTTCGCCGTGAAGTTGCAGTTGGACATGCAACTCAAGTTGCGCAATAAAAAAAATACAGCAATATCCAAATCAACTTCGATAGTAGATTTCGCCTCTGAATTGTACTAGACACTTTACTCAATATTTTTTTAAATTATACTGAAAGGAAAAAATATAAGCTTAGCAATTTCAGAAAGTGATATTCCCGCTTGCAAATTAATCTTTGGAGATTCATATGAGAGCTTCCTCACCGATTTGGTGAGTTTTTAATATAGATATACTTTAGCATTGGTTGAATGAAAAATGGCACGGTAAAATCTTTCTCTAATAACTTCAAGGAGTTGACCGTTGCGACATATAAACTAATCTCCCAAATCCACCATACCGTGCCCGGCGAGAAGAGAGCTGATTTTTCTGTACCTAAACGCATAAGAACAGTCATTATTACGTTCTAAATAAAAATACCCCCGTAGCAGCAAACCTGCATACTCAGCGAATTTCCAATGCATATATATGTATCTTAATACCACATAAAGCCACATACCAAGTTTCATCAATATACATTCATAAATAAACGATTTATGACATTTTAATTATTCTCCATAAGAATAACATGGCGGGTGAGTATGCAGGTTTGCTGAAGCAAGGAACACAAAAAATGGGGTTTTATACAAATATCAATATAACTCATGTAGGTAAAGCCACATACCAAATTTCATTAATTTATTTTCATAATGAAGGGAGATAACACTTACTTATTCTCCATAAGAATAACATGGGGCTGAGTACGCAGGTTTGCTGTTACGGGAGCCTTTGGTAAAAAATTGTTTTTTTGAGCAAATATCAATGGTCCACAACCAGATGAAGTATACGTTCATAAATAAGCGATATATAAATTTTTTATTTTCCTCCATAAGAATAACATTAGACAACGTACTGTGTTTAGCACTTTCATATCTCGGTAACCAATTGACGTAGAGAAATGATCAAAATACCAAATTGTGTGTTTTTTTAAGCTGAATCCAATGGAAAAAACTAAAATTTGACTTTTTCCAAAATGATATATAACAAATTCGAAAAACCCATTTTTGGGGTACAAAACCCCCCAAAATACCCCTTCGATAGAGCGATCTGGCTGGTTTTTGAACTTAAGTCATAAATGTTGGTTTACACGTTTATACTAAATTTCATCAAAATCGAATAATTTTTACGAGAGTTATCGTGCTCACGGACACACATATATATATATATATATATATATATATATATATACAGTTTCGAACGAATGGTGTTTTTGGGGTCTGGGGACCTCAAAACGAAAAGTTATCATGGTCCCGGGCCTAGGTCTTACCATGCCGACTACGGTAATAGCTTCTTCCCTATAGGGGAAATTCGCTAACAGGTATTGCAGTAATATGTCAGTGATACCGTGTTGACCGACAGTTGTATTGAGACAAAGAATGAATTTGTTCATCCATATTCAACCAAAATGTACGTTTGTATGGAAGTTGTTGTTGGCATTAACTCAATTAGTTGTTGAAATTATGACTCTACTTAACAGAGTACACAATTTTTGACAGCAAAATAATAATTTTAACCTTTTCCTAATGCTGTAGTGGGATAAACTATTATATTATCCGAGGTTCGCCAGAACAATCCTGATCAAAATCGCAAAATTGTGAGAAGGGTCGAAACTGGACCTAGCGACCTAGCTGCCATTTGTCATTGGGCTATTAATTAATGATGCTTTCTAAGAACAGGTCGACCTTGGATAGTAACAAGACCAGGGTTTGGACCGTTCCCTATCAAAACGTTAAAAAATACCTCTGGCGTAGATATATATAAAAAGATTTACACTTTCGAGTGAAAACAGTTGCACTAATTCCAGCTAATGTTTCCTAGGGATTATCCAGCACATGTTAGGTCTAATTAATTAATTCTTTCTGTAACTAGTGTATCTAGTTGTTAGAATTCGAGTAAATGTTTTCCCCCTTTTGAGATCACCCTGCTCATATACGGTTCTATTAGTTTACATTGTGATGACATTCCAGAAGTTAGCTTGAAACAGCTGCTCTTGCTACTGTACTTTGTTTTGTTAATATCAACAGCTGTTAAATGTTCAATTATATTGATTTGTATTCTTTCATAAAATTAATATTGGAACTTTGAAAGCCCATGGGGAGGAGTCCTTAAAGCTATGGTTCTACTGACTGCGGAATATACGGCAGGAAGTGCGGAATTTACGGCAGGCAGTGCGAAATTTTCTGCTGCGGAGATTCCGCCACGTAAAATCCGGAGAGGTGGTTCCTGTGACTCCGAAAATAACGGTGAGGAAATTCAGTTGTGTCCAAACTTGTGACGAGTATGGATAGGAAGAGGGGAGCCCTCGTGGCTTTGACGCTTTATGATGACATTGATGATGATGTTGTCGATCTTTTGTCTTTATTAGTGCCAACTCATAGTGATCGGAGTGATATTTTTAACCCTTTGAGTGCCAGAGTTTTTCGGTCGTCATATCCCTAGAGTGCCAGAGTTTTTAACACAGTATATCCCAAAAGTGCCAGGCACAAAATCAACATTTTGCAAGGGTTTGCAAAACAATTAATAACTTTTTTATTTGGTAAGATATTATTATGAAACTTTTTTTGTTTTGTAAGTTTAAAGTTTAGCTATAATATTATGCACATATATAATATTTAAAAAATAAAAAGTAAAAAATTTGAATAAATATATGTATGTGGGAAATTTTTTTTAATTTTTTTTATTTGTTTCAGGTAAATAAACATTGTTCAAATATAAGATTTTCACCAAATAACTACTAGATTTATAGAGGACATGTTTCCCAAAATATTTCCTGAAAGTTTCATTAAATTTGGGCTTTAGGCGGACAAGTTATTTCCATAAATGTAAAAAAATATAAAAACGGCAAATTAGTACACAAGACAGTAGCCTAACTTTATTCAAGGGTTTAAGTTTTATTACAATTTTATTTCATAAAGCAGACTAACTAGGCCTCGTATATTTATGGAGTATATGTTTACCTGAACATATCCTGGAAATGTCCTGGAAGAAATAATAAAAAGTAATGGCGTAAGAAAAATTTTCTATAACAACGATTCACAAAATCAACATTTTGCAAGGGTTTTGTACATAAAATCAATAACTTTTTTATTTGGTAAGATATTATTATGAAACCTTTTTTGTTTTGTCAGTTTAAAGTTTAGCTATAATATTATGCACATATATAATATCTAAAAAATACAAAATAAAAAATTTGAATAGGTACATAATATTATACATGCGGGAAATTTTTTATATTTTTTCAGATAAATAAACATTGTTCAAATATAAGATTTTCACCAAATAACTACTAGATTTATAGAGCTAGAAAATATCCTGGAAATCACCTGTAAGAAATAATAAAAAGTAATGACGTAAGAAAAATTTTCCATAACAACGATATATCGTTGCAATGTATTTTTCGGTAAGACCACCGACGACGATATATCGTTGTGAAGTATTTTTCGGATGTTCCGTGCACAACGATATATCGTTGCGTGGCACTCAAAGGGTTAAGAATAGGGACAGTGAAGGAGCTTGCAAAATATTTGTTCGTAGACATTTGGTAGACATTGAAACTAAATTTAAGCGCTACTTCCGCGTGTCGAAAGACCAATTTTTCTTTTTGGTTAAACTCATTAAAGATTACTACTATTGTTATTATTATTTGTTTAATAAAACTACTAGAATACCCTTAAAAATTAATTTTGTTTATTCACTGGCATGTGTTGATCATCGAGGTAAAACTACTGGAGAGATCGCTAAGTGAGCTAAAAACGGTCCGCGTGGGACTGTGCGGAACAGAAATGGTGGGCCACTGTATGCTCAGAGCTGTTTCTGGCGTTGAACGCGCTGTCGTTTGCACGCTCCTGGACTTCACTGCCATGTTTGAATTGTAATGAAATTTATATATCCTTTGTGTACGTGAACTATGGAATCCGAAAGTATAAATATTGTTTTATTTTACTGTGTTTTAATATTTTTAATAATTAAAAACTCTTACGTGTTATTAAAGAGGGACATAAAAAAGTTACTCAGCGAGGAAGTTTTTTATTTTTAGGTTAGAAACAAACTTCCAGCGGGAAAGTTGTAGATAATTAGTTTCTCTAAAACTTTTATTTAAAACATTTTTCGGTAAAGTTGTTGGTTTGCCTACAATTCGTTGGAAAGATGCTGAAACCTTTCGCTGCGCTCTATCCAAGACGTGCCACGCGCCGTGCCGCGCTGTTAAATTCAACTCAGTGATGCTGTGTTACAACTTGGACTAGTTTTTTGATAAAATACATAGTTATACGACTTTTGTTTTAGTCGTCGAATTCGGGTTACGTTTTAGTATCGCTTTTACCCTTCCTAATTAACTAAGTAAATTAACAAACCAACTTTCAATTTAATCACATTTGATCAACGAAATTTAGTAATAGATCTAATAGTAACGTTTAACGTTGGTAACAATGTTGGTAATTAATGTTTATTAAGAATACATTTGCTAATAAAAAGTATTTGTCTTTTATGGTATTCATTCATCAACAAAATTTTATGATATAGGCCAATTAACTTTCATGCAATCTACAACTTTTGGCGAACGTCGAAGTTTATATGCTAAAAGTCAAAGTTTCACTAGTCCAAAGAACGATATTACTGCTCATAAAAAATCCATTCCAGTACCATTGGACAACACCTAAAGCCTAGTGGATCGTACATAAATTTATATGACTGGAAATATGAAAGAATCAGCCATCGAGGAGATTATTTTACAAAACTCCCAACTTTCTGTTCTTTTTACGCAATTAACCCTGGTCGGATATAATTACTTTTGGTATTAAAAATTCGAGAAACTATTCAGGAATACGGATCAGAAGGCCATTCAACCATACAAAATGTTCCCTGGCTGCAAATTCAATTCAAGTGAGCGCGCGTCGTGTTTTTCCCTATATCCCCCACGCTAAGCGCTGCCGCGGTGGCCCACCATTTGCGGCGCGACCTCGAACGCGACCGGACCGAAATTTGGTTCGCTTCACCACGGGCGCGAGCGGTCCAGTAGTTTTAAGTCTTTGGTGTTGATAAACGGTAATTTTATTTTAAAGATATATATTTTTTAGATATATTGCACACATATTTGTTTTGTTAAAAGCATATATTTTTAATAAAAAGGCGTAAGCTTGATTTTAGAAGAACAGACATTTAAATTTGTCCATGTTTCAAGGGGGAAATACCCCCTGATCCCTATCGAATCTAGGCCACTGGAACTTATATCAACTAATTATAAATTAAGATTATCTGTTTCTCAAGTTTTTCTCCTATTGTATTCCAAATTGCGTATTTTTTATATTCCGTTAAACGTCATGGCCTGACACCAACTCAACATGTTCCTCCTCTTCGATCGATGAAAAACGTTCATCAACAATTTTTTTCGATGCACAATACATAATATTACAACAAAAACTGCCCAGTCTCAATGATAGAAGGCTTCTCTCCGCTGGCGGATTCCGGACGGTCACTGCTCTCAGACCAGTATGATTTGTCCGCCGGGCGGAACCGAACATTCCGGAAGCGTAAACGCACTTCAGTTGAACCAGTCAACAGGGAACTCCATTGAACCAGTGTCGTTATAATTACGCAGCGGAAAATTTCGCACCGCCCGCCGTAAATTCCGCAGTCTGTGGAACCATAGCTTAGGATTAATGCTTTCTGAAAATTAGAACTCCAAAAGGCACTTCTAGTAGTTAAGGGCTTTCAAATAATACATAACAAAGAATTTAATACATTACAATTTCGCCAGAAGGTTTGTCACAAAAATCTACGTATTATTATAATAAATAGACCACCCGGTATCCCGTTCTGCACATGGGATCTCGCAGGCAAAGTGTCAGATCATTTTAAAATGTTCAATATAATCAGCTGTCTGACAAAATAAAATATAACTACATATGATTAACATTGGTCATCGAAGGCCTGTGGGGCGAAGCCCTGAATGTGGATGTTTTCAAACTCCCAAAAGGCATATCTAGAGATTAGGAGTTTTCAATTTAAACCAACATGTATATAAAATAATAGATTTAGTTACTTAAAATTTCCTAAAAAATCAAATTTTCTTAGAAATAATATAAATAATTACCAAAAAATTCCAAAACACTTATGAAAACAAGGTTGCATTGCTGTAACCTCAGAGTTGAATGTATGGACATTTCTCCGACTGGTCTGGCCTGATTGAGGGCACAGATGGGACAGACCCACAGCATGTACTACTACATGTACCCAAGCGTGCGTGTGTGACAATGACATCATTTCCGGTTCCGCCGATGTCCCCACGACCTTGGACCTGGGCGACACACAACACACCAAATGTCAGTCGCACCATTGGACAGTGGTCTCTGGTCTGCACAATCACTCCAAATATTGAATGGAAAAACACTCCCAGTTGGTAAATGTTCTTTTGTAGCCTTTTTTGGCATTTTCATCGATATGATAGGATACGATCAAACCCCTGGTTGTTACTAACCAATATAAGCCTCTTCATACACTTCATAATTAAGTAATAGCGCAACGACAAATTACACGATTAAATCCCCTTACTTTTTAATGCAATTCTTCTTATTAGCTTTTGGTACATAACCATTATTCACTTCCCTAAAAAGGTTCTTTAATTCTGCCACCTGAACAAATTATACAATGCAGACTATCAGAGAGTCCGCTGATACAAATCAATATTACAAATAATTAATTGATAAACTCTTCAGGAGGTGAGGACCATGTGAATACGATATAAAGAGATAGATGCATTTCAAAGATTACCGCGAGGAAATTTTCCCATGTAATGTCAAGCAATATTACGTACGCTCTATCTAATCAAGGGGGAAAGTTCAGAGTTATTAGAGATTATTTATCGATTTACAAAGTATCAAAGAAAGAATGTTCAGTGCATGAGCTGGATAATCGGTTAATTGATGGATATAATTGAATCATAATGCCGTGTACACGTCAGCTGGGAAGTCGATGTTACAAAAGTTAGTATAATCCTTTTACGACAACTTTCTATACTATTACCATTGAATATAGTGTACTCAATGCTATTACTGAGGTTCATTTTTTACTCATTAGTAAAACAAAACACTAGCATTTAACGGTTCAATACGATAAATGTAGGAAGTAGGGGGAAGGAACGTAACAAATTATAAATTTATTACATAAACACGAATAATCCAGAAATGAAGGGAAACGAGTTCGCACGCAGCACGCTGACGTGAGGGAAGTGAATTTCCACATAAAAACTTTTAAAACTAAAAATCAGTGTAAAAACATACATTTGTCCAATTTTTATCGAAATCTGAAAACTTTGATTATTTGGCTGTTCTGATACTCCTGGTTTCATTTACTTGCAAAGCTGGGAATACAATTTTGCGCATTTTAAGGTTAGGAGAAGGTCCAGACAGGCTTGAAAGTAGGCGTGAGGTTGCTGGGGGTAATAAAAGTACTCTAACAAAGGAATAACAGGCTTTTCTAGTGTAAAACCCCCATAAGACAACGTACTGTGTTTAGCCGATACACATTTTCTTTAATAACTCGGTAAATATTTATGCTAGAATGACGAGAGAGGGCTTAAAACTTTCGCCTTTCTAATCCCCATCTTTTTACATGCATTAATTTTATATCTGGGGCTTTTCTGGCCCTTTTTGGGCCCAAAAACTCGAAATTTGAAAGATTAATCCCCAAAAAATGGGTTTAGAGTTTTCCGATTGTTTTGCCCAACGAACTTGTCCAACAGATTATAGAAAGGAAGGTCTCTACCAAATTTGAAGTAAATCGGACAAAAAATGCGACCGCTAGAGTGCATGCATATATATATATATAAAATTTTGAACGACCCCCCCAAAATGTGTTCAGGGGGTCACGTTAGGAACTTCTATGGTGGTCCCGGTCTAAGTTTTACCGTGCGGGTCATGCTAATAGTTCACTTTCCAAAGGAAATTCACTAATAATACATCAGGTGTTTGGTTTACGTCGCGTCGGTTAACCAATCAAGATCGGTGTTAAGTAATGAATACGTTTAAAATCATCATGGGCTATAACTTTGATGTTTAATCAAACTATTAATTTATTTAATAATTTTTTGGGCAGAACAAGTATTTGTTATTTACAAAAGCTGTGTTTATTTTAGTCCAATATACTTTTCCGACTGTCCTAAAATTGAAATATACATGTAACAGTCAATCTTGTCATAAATAAGTACCCAATAAAAGGATTAAAAGGGGAAGCGTTTTGTACCACTGGTGAATGTTCGAGTAAGATTTAACATTTGTAATTTTGTCAATGAATGTAAACTCCAAATACCCCCGTAGCAGCAAACCTGCGTACTCAGCGAATTTCCAATGCATATATATGTATCTTAATACAACATAAAGCCACATACCAAGTTTCATCAATATACATTCATAAATAAACGATTTATGACATTTTGATTATTCTCCATAAGAATAACATGGCGGCTGAGTATGCAGGTTTGCTGAAGCAAGGAATACAAAAAATGGGGTTTTATACAAATATCAATATAACTCATGTAGGTAAAGCCACATACCAAATTTCATTAATTTATTTTCATACACGTTACTTATTCTCTATAAGAATAACATGGGAGCTGAGTACGCAGGTTTGCTGCTACGGGAACTATCAGCCAAAATATGGTTTTTAGTGCAAATATCAATAGACCACAACGATATGAAGCAATATACCAAGTTTCACCAGTATACGTTCATAAATAAGCAAGATATAACATTGTTGTTTTCCTCCATAAGAATAACATTAGACAACGTACTGTGTTTAGCACTTTCAATATCTCGGTAACCAATTGACTTAGAGAAATTATCGAAATACCAAACTGTGTGTTTTTTTTAAGCTGAATCCAATGGGAAAAACTAAAATTTGACTATTTCCAAAATTATATGTAAAAAATTCAAAAAACCCATTTTTGGGGTACAAAACCCCCCCCCCCAAAAATACCCCTTCGGATAGAGCGATCTGGCTGGTTTTCAAACTTAAAGTCATAAATGTTGCTTTACACGTTCATACCAAATTTCATCAAAATCGGATAATTTTTACGAGAGTTATCGGACACACACACACACGTATATATAAATACAGTTTCGAACGAATGGTGTTTTTGGGGTCTGGGGACCTCAAAACGAAAAGTTATCATGGTCCCTGGCCTAGGTCTTACCATGCCGACTACGGTAATAGCTTCTTCCCTATAGGGGAAATTCGCTAAAAACTTGGTCCTCGATGGTTAATAACTCACTCGCTAAACCTTTTATTTTAAAAAAGTATTATGTTCCTAAAGCGCAATGTATAAACCTCAAGGAAAATCGTGTCCCAGACCGATAAAATTATATGTTTAAATACTAAATCAAACATAGCTTAAAAATTACAAATCCAACAAACCACAGTCTTCTCACTCGAGTACGTTCGGCGATGAAAACGCACTACTTTACAACAGAGCTATCACTGTGAGAGATATTGCGCAACAATACTCAAAGCACAGGTTTTATGACATAGAGAATCTCTCACGGCGTTACATGGGAAAACCTTGAAGTGCATCAACACAGAACACAGACACGAGATGGTAGAGGAGCGAGAGTAGTGAACAACGTCCGTGGGGGTGGGAGTGGGAATTGTGTCATTGAAGACATGGAAGATACCGCTACTTGCTCACTCGCACACGCACGCGCGCGAACAGTGTTTCCCCTTGAGGGATTTTCATCCCATTTTAGGTATATTTTGACGTCCCGTGGGAGAAAAATGGAATTGTGGGAAAGGCCTATTATGGACGATCTTAATTTTTACTCTGCAATTTGTGCAAGTGTTGTTTACTTAAATTCTTGGTACATTTTGCCAATCACAAACACGTGAAATTTGTAGTATTACAAATACATATTTGTAATACTAATATGAAAACTAATACTAATATTTTTCTTATCTATTTACGCAAAGTTCAAATGTTGGAGGTACACGCTGGATAGAAATATGAGGGACGAAGAAAAATAGTTAACAATCTTATTGGGAATCTTCAATGCTCTAAATATTGCCTAAAAGTTGAAAAGATGAGGTCAGGTCACAATTAAATTGCTATTGTACGATAGATTATTTTAATTAAAAAATTGAAAATCTTTAATTTAATTAACTGATTCCCAAGCAGTTTACCGACAATTTTATGGAAGACTTACATATTTTATTGAAACAAAAATAATATGTTGGACGGATGTATTTCAGCAGTCTTCATCACCGGAAGTTCCTTCACGCCATGTTGATATTTTGTTCCATAAGGTCAATGTTAACTTTGTGCCTCCGTTACTCCTCACCTGATCGCCACATACAATTAATTTTGGTGTCAAATTAAAGGTTTCATCGTCCTCTAGGGAAATACAATGTCGAATTCCTTAATTTCGGTATCACAGTTGCACAATAAATACTTTAATTTTGAACTGAAACACTGTACATGTTCTCATTAATTTGTAACAAAAACCAAATTCGACTATTGTATTTCCCTAGAGGACGACGAAAGCTTTAATTTGTCACCAAAATTAATTGTTTGTGACGATCAGGTGAGGAGTAACGGAGGCACAAAGTTAACATTGGCCTTATGGAACAAAACACCAAAATGGCGTCCGACAACTTCCGGTGATGAAGACTCTTAATTAGTCGAAATGTAGAACGACTGTATGAAAATTTAAATTCACGACTGTATGAAAATGATTATAAAACAATAAAAAACATCTTAAACTATATTAAGACATTCTGTAATTAGGAAATCTTTTACTACAGTGTGTCAATAATCTATACTGTATATAGTTTCTACTATGTCTAATATAGTTTCTCGTTTTCACGAGCAACTTAACACGCATTGAATTGATTCATGCACCGATTTAACACACGCTAACCGCTGATTTAAAAACCTTAAAACTGTGATGATAATGTACACACGTTACGTCAATCAACTTTACATTTGGTGATACTTCCGTTTAAATAGATGAGTTGACCCAAAGACGTGGCATTCCTAATAACGACTCTCAAAAGCAATTTCCTATACCATTTTGAGTTCACAGTGGCCGACTAACAACTGAGACAGTGTGTGTTATCACAGAGAAACGAATCTATACGAATCTAAACGAATCTATAGATTCCTTTGTCTGTGGTGTTATCTAGCAGTTGAATGTGGAGCGACGTTTCACAAGACGGCAGTATAGTTTGCAGAGTCGACGCCTTGTGTGAGGCTAGGTGTGATAAGGCGTGATAAGCACATCCCGAACCTGTGACTCATAAGCAGCCAAACGGTGTTACTTTTTATGTGAAAGTCCAGCATACATAATACCCCGAATTAGACACCAGTGTAGTCTCTTACGTTTCATGTTTAAAAACTCCCTGACAAACTGTTGTTCGGGAATCGGGATTTAATTTTAAAGTCGTAGGTTTGATTGAATTTGTTTAAATTCTCTATACTGGTTACAGCAATTTTAATTAACAAAGATATGTAGGAGGTTTAGTGTTTTTAGCGAATTTCCCCTACAGGGAAGAAGCTATTACCGTAGGTCTCGTGGTAAGACTTAAGCCCGAGACCATGATAACTTTTAATTTTGAGGTCCCCAGATGCCAAAAACACCATTCGTTCAAATTTGTATATATGTATAGATATATATGTCCATAAGCACGGTAACTCTCGTAAAAAAAGTCTAATCTTAATGAAATTTGGTACAAATGTGTAAAGTACAATTTATTTGAACGAGTTCGAAAACCAGACGAATCGCAACATCCGAAGGGGGGTTTTGGGAGGTTTTGTACCCCAAAAAAGTTTTTTTTGGGTTTCCACATGTACTTTTTAATTAAATAAAATTTTTAATTTTTACCATTGAATTCAGCATAAAAAAACAAAAAAATTGGTATTTTGATCATTGTTCTGCGACAATTGGTTACTGAGATATTGAAAGTACTAAACACAGTACGCTGTCTAATGTTATTCTTATGGAGAAAAATAAAAATGGTATATCTCGCTTATTTATGAAGATAAACTGACGAAATTTGGTGTATGGCTTCATCTGGTTGTGGTTTATTGTTGTTTGCAAAAAAATTTCGCCTATGGATCCCGTAGCAGCAAATCTAGGTACTTGGTCCCCATGTTATTCTTATGGAATATAAATAAAATGTAATATATCGCTTATTTATGAATGTATATGGATGAAACTTGGTATGTGACTTCACTAAGATGAGTTCTATTGATATTTGCATAAAAACCCAGTGTTCCTTGTTGCAGCAAACCTGCTTACTCATCCTCAATGTTATTCTTATGGAGAATAATTAATACTTTAAATATCGCTTGTTTGTGAATATATTTCTCATGAATCCTGTTAAGTGTTTTAATGTGTTATGTTATATATTCATTAGACATTCGCTGAGTATGCAGGTTTGCTGCGACGGGGGTATTTTTATTCTGACGAAAAACCCCTGGATAAAGGCTCCGGCGTTAGCTGCCTGAGCACTGCAAATATAATTCTCATGCTTCATTTGCAACGTTACGTGAGGACCTTGAAGAAAAGAATGTTTTGAGAGAGAGGATCAAAGTAATAATTGTGGCTTACTCAAATTTGATAAATGAGAGAATCATGTTCAGTGTACCTATACGACAAATGTTGTTCCCCTGGCCCTAATTGCTAGCCTCAACTTTCAGATAAACACTTCCCTGGGGATTTGTTCCCTAACCTGTATGGCCTCCACCTGTCAGAAAGAGAACTTTCTTCTTTAGTCACCTCATTTGGGGTCACGTTCCAACCCACTTGATCTTTGAATATGTAATAAGTGCTTTATCTCTCTGTAAATGTTTTTGTGCTCTTAGGATCATTCATATTCTACCCTATTTAAATTGAACTCCAGGGAATTACGAGTATTTTTCCCAAGGAAACTAAAATACAGATACACATTTGCTCTTAAACCTCACGCGTCTGACCAGTAAGGAGCTTTCTCAGTTAGGATACCAGACATGACCAAAACGCCTCATGACATCTGGAGAGTACGAGAAGAGGGACCAAAGTTGAAAGAACATAGCCACACTGAATCAAAAACGAGTTTGCACGCAGCACGCTGACGTGAGGGAAGTGAATTTCCACACAAAAACTTTTAAAACTCAAAATCAGTGTAAAAACATACATTTCATTTGTCCAATTTTTATCGAAATCTGAAAACATTGATTTTTTGGCTGTTCTGATACTCCTGGTTTCATTTACCGGGACCTGCAAAGCTGGGAATACAATTTTGCGCATTATAAGGTTAGGGGAAGGTCCAGACAAGCTTTAAAGTAGGCGTGAGGTTGCTGGGGGTAATAAGAGTACTCTAACAAAGGAATAACAGGCTTTTCTAGTGTAAAACCACCATAAGACAACGTACTGTGTTTAGCCGATACACATTTTCTTTAATAACTCGGTAAATATTTATGCTAGAATGACGAGAGAGGGCTTAAAACTTTCGCCTTTCTAATTCCCATCTTTTTACAAGAATTAATTTTACATCTGGGGCTTTTCTGACCCTTTTTGGGCCCAAAAGCTTGAAATTTGAAAGATTAATCCCCAAAAAATGGGTTTAGAGTTTTCCGATTGTTTTGCCCAACGAACTTGGCCAACAGATTATAGAAAGGAACGTCCCTACCAAATTTGAAGTAAATCGGACAAAAAATGCGACCGCTAGAGTGCATACACACATATATATATATGTCTATATATATATAAAATTTTGAACGAACCCCCAAAACGTGTTCAGGGGGTCACGTTAGGAACTTCTATGGTGGTCCCGGGCTTAAGTTTCACCGTGCGGGTCATGCTAATAGTTCACTTTCCAAAGGAAATTCACTAATAAAGAGTCTAAGAGTCTGTCCAATTAAACAATTCTCATCTAAGAGGGGCCCCAGTTCTCTGCTGCTACCTGATTCTCCCATAAGGCCAATGTTAACTTTAAAACCGTGCCTTATCAACGGATTACCTGATATCGTTTATCTATAGTTCATTTTAAAGATCAAACAAAACGAATTTTAGCAGCTTTGGGGAAAAATTTCGACATCACAAACAGTTCAACAACAAAAAATCGTAAATATAGAATATTTTGGAGTTCTTTTAAACGATTATTGTTTGTGATATCGAAATTTTGCGCAATAAAATCGTTTGGTATTTGTCTTTCTTTAAAACGAGCCATAAATCAACGACATCTAATAATCCATTGAAAAGGGACGGGCTTTGAAGGTCATTGGCCTTATGAAGGGAGCAGTTATAGAAGCAGAGCCAACAATGTTATCGGGCCCTGTATAGAAGCGACAAGTTTCGTGACTAGAGCGTAACGACACGTAGCTGATACAAATGTTATAATCAGGATTTAAAATAAAATAACCTTTCCTAGAGTATTGAAATCTCAAAATACAACGATACATTTAAATACCAGAATACCGGTGAGCCAACCAAACGCGACTCGCGGAGTAGGGTGCGGAGGCAGGTACGAGATACGAAGGTATGCGAGGATCCCGCCCGATTACTCTGCTCTAATCACAACAGATTTCTCAGCTGAGGACCGCGTCGTTGCAGGGTTTCACATTCCACTGGCGCCAACACACGCTGCAGTTTCACATCCCAACAATAGCCTTTGTTCTGTTACTGCAGTGCCGGTAGCTTGGTAGCTTCATCATTGTAGTTATTGCAGTTACGTCTGACTGTGATGATTTGTCAGCTCGTTTTCTCCTGTCACTTTCGACCACTTTTTGAAGGGTAATGAGGGATAAGAGGTGAAAAAACTGCGCTAATTGTATGAAACTTCTTTGAGCCGCATTTGCGATTTTCTAATCGATTTGATATTCGCAAGAGAAGTTTATAACGCAGCGTAGTTAAAAAGGGAGGCAATATTTAATTTATTGCAAACTGCCATCTTAAACTGGATCAGACAGCATTCTCGCCTGCGGTGTGGAATTCGACCAATCAAAGTTCGGAAGATAATGACCCGGTGTGGTCTATTGCGGCACCGACCACAACGATATCAGCCCAAAGGCCAGTGGTAATCAGGGTAGACAGATACCAATCTTCCAATCCGGAGGCTTTCACTGATCATTGGTCAAGCGATTGATTGAAAATTGTTTGTTGCTTCAACTGATCGCAGATTTTAAATTACATAATTCCAGTTTATTAACAGTTATGTATTAGGTAAATGGTTAGGATTTATACAAATGAATTTATTATTTAAGTCTTATCTCATTCTGGGATAGCTTGAACGGAAAACGCGTTAAAATTCACAAATTGAAACTTGCCCTTTCGCCCTGTTCTGGTCGCCGTGCCAGTGAGTGAGGAAGCCCCGGCCGCTATAATAGTCTGTCTTCCTAACAGTTACAAATGAACTTCATTCAGTACCAAAAATCTAGCTTTGTTATCAAATGCTTATTCCTTGACTCCAATAAACTTGGTAGTTATCAACAACTGGTTCACAGCTAAATACGTAATTCTTGTTTTAGTCGGGACACATTTTTAAAGGTTTTTGCACTGGACTGTCGGAGACCACCTGCGGCAGCACGACTAGCCCAGGTGCCTACCAGCTGACAGGACGTAGGCCTAGAGACAGGTGTGATCATCGGGGAAACGGAAGGTCGCACGTCGCACACTAGAAGGGCAACCGTCAAAACCACCCGCCATATACAACTGTGCTGTGCCCCCTGCTTCCAATATTTGAGATGTACTCGACCTTTGATAGAAAAGCCAGCCTAATCAACCCACCTCTCTCTGTTCTTTAAAGTAGATCGGAATTCAAATTAACACATTCCCCAGCGACAGTGATTGAGTGAAGCTCTCTTTCCCTCACTTTGTCACTTCTTTGTAACGGCATCGCAGTGTAATGGCTTTACCGATTGATATGAAATTTGGCCAGTAACTAGGTGATACCGAGGAGAAGGTTTTTCTTTAGAGAGATTTGCAAAATTCCTCCTAGGTTACGCCCCACTGTGGCTTAAAGTTCACATGTAATTGTAATGGAAGACATATTTGATTGGGTTTATGTCACATGTTTTTAACTGACTTCATTTAAATTACATAAACAGGTGTTCAAAATGTTCACTGTTTTTTTAACATTATTTTAAGTTTGTTTACTAAATGTAGCGTTCTTCCCCGTAGATCTTCTTTGTTCGCGCTTTAACGTTGTAACTGTTGCTTCGCTCATTTATGCGACTAAAGTGTTACGGCAGACCATCCTAGTATCTCTGTATCACGGTATTGTGGCACGTGGTGAATGGGTAAATGGCATGAGTACTTTTTCTTAAACATTTTTCAGGGCATTTAACAAATTGAACTATTTTAGGTTAAGACTCAGGCAGCACTTCGTTAGAGTTCGTGTTGTTATTTGTGATTATGAGTGTTGCAGACCCTGAGGGAACATTTAAGTTTCAATAAATATTCATTATCGAATTAATTCAAAAGGTTTTAATGCTTAGCATCAATTTTTGCTGCAGTTATTGAACAAGTGCTGGAGACGAGACGATACACAAACTATAAAAATACATTTTTGTATTCGGATTATAGGGTTCTCGCTGAAGCACATACAGATTCAATCGCATTTTACATTCAAAATTCCATAACAATACATACATCGATTTACTTTATTATTACATCAATGACGTCTGATGCACATAATTTGACTGATATCATATAAAAAGTGCCGTTGCTTTCTACCATGACTTCGATGGGTCAAAAAGCATTTTTACTAGACCGGCTACAGCTCTCGGGACGACTACAATTAACTCCGTACCACAGGAATCGAACTAACCTTGACGATTCGTCTAAACAATACAAAGAGCTTTTGACCTTCAACATTCAAGGTTGTGTATTGAACCCTCCCGAGCTCTATTATTCCGAACCTGTCTTTATCTAGAGTGATATCTTAAATACATAAAACAAAGCCGGGTTATTATGTTAGCATTGATTATACATCCAAAATCAATGATGTTAGTTAGTTACATCAAACAGCTGTTGTAAGAATTAAATCTAAACATACTTGAAAGGCATAGGAAATAAAAAATCTACTTGAATGGTAACTCAAACTCTTTTAGCGAATTTCCCCTATAGGGAAGAAGCTATTACCGTAGGTGGCATGGTAAGACTTAAGCCCGAGACCATGATAACTTTTTGTTTTGAGGTCCCCAGATGCCAAAAACACTATTCGTTCAAATTTATATATATGTGTGTGTGTCCGTTACCGCGATAACTTTTGAAAGAAACGCCCGATTTTGATGAAATTTGGCACAAATGTGTAAACATTTATGCCTTTAAGTTCGAAAACCATATTGATCGGACTATGGGAAGGGGGTTTTATAGGGGTTTTAAATTTTCCAAAAATCAGTTTTTTGAATTCTTCCCCCTAAAATTAAAAAAAAACACTCAATTTTGGTTATAGCCATTTTATAGAGCTTAAAAAAAACAAATAATTTAGTATTTTGAATCATTAACCTAGGTTTAGTGGTTGTAGAGAAAAGTAAAAAAAAACGCGTCCATATTAATCTTATGAAAAAGGTTTTTGGATTTTCCTCAGATAATTTTAATAAAAACTTCACATTTCTTTTTACCAATCAGTTTAGCTCTACAAAACAATCACTTTGGTGTTTTAAGTGTTGTTCTACGTCCAACCGTTGCAGAGATCTTCAAAGTGCTAAACACAGTACGTTGTCCTTATGGAGAATAAATAACATTTTATATCTCGATTATTTATGAATGTCTATTGATGAAACTTGGTATGTGGCTTCGCGTAGTACTGGTATATTGATATTTTCACACTAAATGTTTTTTTTATTATCCCCATTGCAGCAAACCTGCATACTCGGCCCCCATATTATTCATATGGAGAATAAGTCAAGTTTTATATCTCCCTTAGTTATGAACCTAAATTAATAAAACTTGGTATGTAGCTTCACCTGGTTGAGTTATATTGATAATTGCAAAAATACACATTTTTATCTTCCTCGTTGCAGCAAACCTGCGTACTCAGCTCTAATGTTATTCTTATGGATAATAAATAAAATGCTATATATCACTTATTATAAATGGATTTTTGTGAAACTTGGTAAGTAGCTCTATGTAGTAGTGAGACACATATATATGCATTGGAAATTCGCTGAGTACGCAGGTTTGCTGCGACGGGGGGCCATATATATATGGCTCTTTTACAGGGTCCGAATATAGGGTCGAAGTTAGCTCTATATAAAAATAGGCGAGTGAGCGAAACGAACGAGCTCACCTTTAAAATGAACGCGCATTTGACATAAAACAAATGTCATTATGTCAATTCAATAAATGATATTATGACAGTACAACGTATGTCGGGCCAAATAGTATAATATAGATTGGGGTTATAAATCCTTAATCAAGGCATAAACTATAGAATAAACAACGCAAATTTTCTTCTTTGTTCGATGCATAAACCAATTGTGATTTGAACCGTGCACGTTTAACTCCAACTTCTAACTACTACTTCTGAATTGTTCATCTTAATGTGTCTTAAAAGTTATATGACAAAAGTAATGCTGTAATAATTCAATAGACTGAAGATATAAAATCAAAAAATCTATGAAATCAATGCATTTAAAAAGTAAAAAAAGGGTTTAAAATATCGCTAGAATGATTATACAGACAAAACACATACTGTACCTATTTTATTCGTCAACCAGGTCGAAATCATTGAGGAATCGTTACCATTTCTAACAACTCCATGGCCGGGATCAATTATTTTTTTGGGATTGTCATGGTAAAGATAATGGCCAAGCTAGATGGCTGATCTGATAATGCTAATTGTGAGGACAAGGTTACGTTTATGGAAAGAGTAATACTTAGTAAATTAAGTTGTTCTAAGAGTATGGCTTTGGATTGGAGTTATCGGATTTTAGTCTTTATAGACGATTTTACAAATGTTACAATTCTTAAGAGAAAACATTAGCGTATAGGGATTAGCCTTATGGAGAACCTGCAGTGTCCAACTTTCCTGGACACCACATCCCCGGCGCTCACCACATACCTGCTCCATACCTCCTCCACGCATGACTGGGGCCTCATAGACACCCATTCCATGCAACGTGGTAAGTTCCCTATAATTCCTTTTCATCGGTGCCTCTATGCAATGTAAACTAGGGAACGACTGTTTCTTTGCCTATCCAGCTTTGGTTGACCGTCAACATAAGTATGAATATTTTTTTCATTTTATATTTATCAGCCACATACCAGAGCATAAATTTTTAAGTTGATAAAAATACATGTCAAATATAATTTAGTGGCTTGAAAAATAACATAGAAAGAGAGAGAGAGAGAAATACTTTATTTTCAATTTTAAAAATAGAAATTGTTTCAGTCACCATTTACACATAAATCAAGGGAAGTATTTTTTCTTCACAAATCGCGCCAGTAAAACAATGCATTCACCGTAGAAAAAATGTTGCATCAGCCAATCTTTGTGTCATCTTCAGTTTCTCCGGAATGAACCTCTTGAACCTCTCCTCAGGCAGCAGATTGAACCACTTAGCCCTAAAAATTGAAGATATTCAAATCTTCTGCTGTGGAGTGTTGGAAGGTTGTAATCATACGATTGTAATGGGATGGTGTAATGGTTTTGATGTCACGGTGACAGGTAGCCGTGTCTACTGGAGGCCTACCAGCATTATCAGTTCTGCTACACTGGAGCCCACGGCCCGCGTGAGCAAGGTCGTTGACTCGTGCTACCAGCGACGCTTCCCAGCGCGGCGCTGGTTGTTTGTTTGTGCAATACACTGTATACGGTTATGGTTATCTCGTTGAATAAACAAACGCAGTTTAGTGCTACAATGTTACTGGAGGGGTCTGTGCTCTGGATAAATATTAGAGTTCTTGTTTGGTAGGGTTTTTACATTGTATTTGTGTTGTAGACAAGTTTTCCTTATTCCGTACCCCCAAGATACTGACATACTCCTACGATTGTATGGGACTCCTAGATTGTATGGGACTCTCTGATCTATTTGGCCCTTATCTTTGTACTTGTAGTGCGGTAGTTGTTTCGTTGGCAGTTAATTCCAATAGGTTGCAGTTACATTATTTTGTATCCTTATCCTTGCTAATATATAAAAATGGGATGGTGTGTGTCTGTCTGTCTGTCTAATTTTCCATCCTCAATCACTATAAAACTACTGAACCGATTGGCATGAAAATGTACAGGAATTTTATATACCAAATAAACACATAGACCAATTTTCGTTTTGAAAATCCTGTAGGGCTTTGCCCTCGGGAGTTCAAAGTTCCCATGTGGACATTAATTTTGTTTGAGCTGATGAAAATACAAACAGTTGTTCTTGATTCGTAGTAGTTCCACAGGCTAACCACAGATTGCAGCACACACAACTGTTGTATTTCCGGGTGAAACCGGGTACAATGGCAGCTAGTACTCTATATAGCATAACCGAATGCCAAATTGGGAAAACCGTATAAAAACGGTGAATAGACTCTATAGATTCCTGGTTTGATCTGCATGGAGTAGTATGTCTTATTTGCAGTCTATCAACATGTGACTATGGGTTATTCATAATTTATATACTAAATGAGCTAAACCCTTACCATCGCAGAGAGTTAAGTTAATGTTACAAGCATACCTGCGAAATTTCGTATCCATTTTTGCATTCTCTCCGAAAGTAAGAAAAATATTGTTATCAGTATTTAAGAGATATCTGAAGAATGGCTTACGCTTACAATACCAAAATAATTATAGGAAATAGGTTAATCAACTAAACATAATTTTTCTATCCAGGTTAATTTGAATACATTCAATTATAATTAGCAATCGAAGACGCAGGAGTTAAATAAACTATAAACTCCACGACATCAAAACTTCAAGTGCAAATATCATTGGGTCATTAAGGTTAAAATTGTATATACACTACAATTTATAACAAGTAGACTATAGTTTTAATGTCACACAGATTATTGTAAGATACAAAATCTTTCATTAGAGAAATATAAATAAAAAAAATAAACAAAACTAACTTGTTCAATTTGGCAAGAATATAATCGAAATGATAAAAAAAAAACAAGTAATCATAAGTTAAATTTGAGGATTGGTGGTAAGGCGCGATGTTAATATGAAGATAATTATCATGATTAAATCCCTCCTGAGGTCAAAATAACTACGTCAAAGGGTCAAATTGAAGCAATGCCACAAGCTGATCCAAATGTGCACTATTATTATAGTTTTTTAAGTGGAATTATATGAACGGGAGGATACTTAAACCATAAGCCTTTTAATACAGTAATGACAATAATTCATCAGACCATTGTTGTCTGGCGGAGGATTTCTCTGATTTATAACACTATTTTACTGTGTATTTATGATTTGTGAACTGAAACTGTAACTTATTTTTACTTTTACATCATAATAGTATAATCAATAGCACAAAAACTGTTGCGGCTATTATCTCCCAAAAGCAAACATTTCTAGGATTTACGCTTGAATGAGCTTACATTCGCAGAGGCAATTAAATTCGTACTTTCACCGGATTGGGAAATCATCTGCTCTCCTTTCAAACGGCGATGGTGAAGTAACAAGGTAAATGATACTGGTTAACAAACCATATCTGTTTAAATGGCGGGGACAGATTAAAATAAAACGAGTTCGCACGCAGCACGCTGACGTGAGGGAAGTGAATTTCCACATACAAAACATTTAAAACTCAAAATCAGTGTAAAACATACATTTATTCCAATTTGTATTGACATCTGAAAACATTGATTTTTTGGCTGTTCTGATGCTCCTGCTTTCATTTACCTGCAAAGCTGGGAATACAATTTTGCGCATTATAAGGTTAGGAGAAGGTCCATTCAGGCTTGAAAGTAGGCGTGAGGTTGCTGGGGATGATAAAAGTACACCGACAAATGAATAACAGGCTTTTCTAATGTAAAACACCCATAAGACAACGTACTGTGTTTGGTCAATACACATTTCCTTCTATAACTTGGTAAATAGTTATGCTAGAATTGCGGGAGAGGGCTTAAAAGTTTCGCCTCACTAATTCCCATCTTTATACATGTATTAATCTTACATACGGAGCTTTTATGACCCTTTTTGGGCCCAAAAACTCAAAAGTTAAAAGATTAATCCCCAAAAAAGGGGTTTAGAGTTCTCCAATTGTTTTGCCCAGCGAACTTGTCCAACTGAATACAGAAAGGAATGTCCCTACCAAATTTCCTCTATGGTGGTCCCGGGCTTAAGTTTCACCGTGCGGGTAATGCTAATAGTTCACTTTCCATAGGAAATTCACTAATAATTACTCTACTAACGCATTAATTTAATAGAATTATTGGACAATTTACATACAATGAGGTATAAAAGGTTGTCTATGCGGTGAAATCTATATTTGGCAACACTACAAGTTTTTTTTTCGAATCAACGTATTGTTTATAATAAAGCTATTTAACATTTTTTGAAATACAAACCATTCTGTCGAGTTACAGAGACAGACATATTTACATATTTTATAGTTGACAATACAAATGTGTTACCTAAACAGAATATTACTAAATGTAGGTACTAAAATACAAAATATACATTGTGCGTTTAGTGGTTTAAACATAGTCTTATGATTTTATCATCCAGGCCTACACAAAACACTAACAGACCATACATATTATTATCAAAATTTAGCTGCATATATTTCATGAGATACTGTTTCAAAAGTTATTTCCTAGTTTCAATTGTATAATGGGTGAGTCGTTGGAGTAGTGGTCAAGGTGACGGACTTTGGAAATCGTGGCAGAGGCCCCTCTTGGGGTCCAATCCTAGTCCTGACAAGTAAATATTGTCAGTGCAGTTAACTCGTATACTGTAACGCCTCACCCCTTGCTGTGATGGATACGTTCCACGTGCATATCTGTAATTTATGTGATGGACGGGCAGAGTAAGGCAAAGGAGGCAAACTCTTAAATAATAATAAATTTAAAATGTTTCATCAAAGTTAAAGCCGATATAGACTGAAGTTTATACTCTGGAGACCCTGAAAAAAGCTCTACAGAAAGACCTTGGACAGTCACTGGATGTTTCAAGTGCACTCATTACCACAGAATGACTCGCTCTTGGGACTGTCAAGGACAGAAAAAGTTGTCCACAAATTGATTGATTACGCAGGCGCCTGAATAAGGCGGTGACGTCAGTCAGGTAGCGTCTGTCTTGGACTAATGGAGACGCTTGTGAATCAAGCAAGAACTAAACTTTTGTTCGCAAATCATTGTTGGTGACGTTATTTAAACAATTATTTCTTGTATCACTTCATAACTGATAAGAAGAACAAAGTTTCTCGACGTTTCGGAACCTGGACACTAATCCCATCTTCAAGTGAGAATGATATCAAGGATGAAGAGAGTGGCACACACGGGCAAAGCTAAAGAGATCACACAAACAAATCTAAAACAGAACTTTAAAAGCATGCAAAAAATATCGAACATGTTTTCTTTAAGCAGTAATGGAAATTTAATCGTACACTGCACATTGCATAGCACTGAATTACTAATGAAGAAGAAAATTGCAGCATTTATTTATTTTCTCATTAGCTTCCTGACATTAAAATGTCGATCTCATCGATGTTGACGTGTAATTACGCTGGTTCTCTTACACCGCACTACAAAAACTATTTTGTATTGATGAAGACTTCATTCAAATACAACAAAGTCTTTAGTGTATAATTCTAAGTTTAAATACTCCACTTTTCGTTTTACTACTCCGATGTAAATTATATATGATCTGATATCCCAAAACAGAATGAGCAAGATGGCGTTTTCGACTTCAGCCATTGGCGGGGATAGTAAAGCCATAGCAATGTCGTGGACCCTTTGAACAATATTTTACGTCTTTATCATTAATGTATTTATGACAACTTCAATGAAAAGAGATACACAGCATATCCTTTCGAAGGTGTACCGAACGTTTTTAATGTTCGAAAAGGGTTTGAAGGATTTGAAGGGATTTTAACTAACTACTCAGAAATGTTCACAGTTGTTAATTGTTCTATGAAAACTATATTATCTCAGGTTTACATTTCACAAAGAAATTGTATTGACATTTATCTACTTCAAAGAATTATGTCGGGTTATTTGCACGAGTTGATAGTGGTGCAATGTGGACTGCAGTCAAACTAGCGCCTACCACGACGGGACAGTCCACAAACCACAGAGAATATACCCAAGCACAGTTCCGTATTCGTGAGCATTTTAATTGTCTCTCGCCATTTCCGTGGTCATGCATTTTACACATATTTTATGCCCACCTGCTATTTTTGCAGTTGAGTATAGCCAAGTTGTCACCACCATAGTTCGACTGATTTCCCTAAACCATGTCCTTTATATAAAAAATTCCCTCAGTACCTTTATCAGTAATAGAACTTAGTAATCACAACTTTCACCGTGAACGATTAACACTACATCCGTTGACGACGTGAATTACTTTAAGAGCCTATCTTTTTAATTAAAAAAACTCAATTTATTCTTCCTTAAAATAAAAATTAGAAGCGTTCACTTTAAGTAAATATTTTCTGGGAAAGCTGCTACAAAATAACGTTAAAACAGAACCTCATCTCACGTCCGAATTTGGTATTTATACGGAGGAGAAATCGTAGAAACTCCGATCAACGTACAACAGCCAAGGACTCCCTGTATGGCGGGCGACACTGAAATGCACTCCGGACTCCTTGGCGGCGGCGTGGGGCGGAGCCCGAGTCTTCCGCATTGTCTGGCAGTGGAGTCACGACCTGCGCGGGGGCGGGGGGCTCCAGACGAGACGAGGGCGATAGAGACATTTGGCTTCTTTTCAGGACACTCTCTAAAGAAAGGTGGAGTGAGAGTGGGTTCTATCATATAGGGTAAAGTCATTATGCTATGGTTTCTTGCTATACATTTGTGATTGGTTACTTAGTTGTTATCTAGTTTGAAAACCTAAACCTACTTAAGAGTCTTCATCAGTGGTCGCCATATTGGATTTATGTTCCATAAGAACAATGTTAACTTTGTGCCTCCGTGACGCATCACTTGATCGACACAAAAAACCTGTTAAAGTCTTAAATTAAAGGTATAGTAGTCCTCTAGGGAAAGCCAAAACGAATTATGTAAATTGTCCTTAAAATATTAAGATAATTACAATTAATTATACTTTTAATTGAAGCATTTTTTGAGAGGCAATAGGAACCGATTTTTGAAAAGTAAAATTGTATTTCCCTAGTGTCATTACTTATAAAGCTAGTTACGAAATTTCAAAATTTTATTAACCAAAATAACACCGGAACGCGTTCACAGGTGATGGTACGTTCTGTTGGAGAAGCGTATAAGCGGTCAGTGATCGGCGCGAAACCTGGCGACAGAGGAGAGTACCGCACACGGCGGAGTGATATATAATGTCCGGTGGCGCGAATTTTTAAATAACAATCTAATGTTGAGTGCCCTTTGGCCTTTGATTGAAACTCTGGTCAGTTTAATACATATTTTGTTTTTAAGTAACTATAACATAATATTTATATGTAATAATAACATTGCTTCATATAAGCTAATTTTTTAGCGCGTAATGTTGGCCGTAAATGGTGATGGAAAACACAGTATCAAAAGAAAATAACGCACAGGATTATAATTTATTTTTTCGGTTTCTTTGGCAGCCGCTTTAAGTAAAAAATAACGAGCTCGCACGCAGCACGCTGACGTGAGGGAAGTGAATTTCCACATAATAAACTTTTAAAACTCAAAATCAGTGTAAAAACGTATATTTACACCAATTTTTATTGAAATCTGAAAAAATTGATTTTTTGGCTGTTCTGATGCTCCTGGTTTCATTTACCTGCAATGCTGGGAATACAATTTTGCGCACTATAAGGTTAGGAGAAGGTCCAGTCAGGCTTGAAAGTATGCGTGAGGTTGCTGAGGATGACAAAAGTACTTTAACAAAGGAATACAGTTTGGGGCACAGTACTTGGCGCCTGGTTGGCGTATGCTCTGGAATGACTTTTCGCCTCTATATGGCTTAGTACCGTTAGTGTTACAGAATACCTTTGTCAACAGAAACCAAAATTAAATAATGAAATTTTAAAATATTGGTTTTTGTTATTTTCTTTATTGTCTGCTTTTAATTGTGAGAAGTTTGAGTTGGTTCTCGCCTTTCCCAGGCGTCAAGTACCGTGGCGCGAACTGTAACAGGTTTTTCTAGTGTAAACCCCCCACAAGACAACGTAATGTGTTTAGTCGATACACATTTGCTTTAATAACTCGGTAAATATTTAAGCTAGAATGACAAGAGAGGGCTTAAAACTTTTGCCTCAGTATTTCCCATCTTTTTAAATGCATTAATTTTACATATGGGGCTTTTATGACCCTTTTTGGGCCCCAAAACTCGAAATTTTAAAGATTAATCCCCCAAAAAAGGGGTTTAGAGTTTTCCGATTGTTTGGCCCAACGAACTTGTCCAACTGATTACAGAAAGGAACGTCCCTACCAAATTTGAAGTAAATCGGACAAAAAATGTGACCGCTAAAGTGCAAACATATATATATATATATATATATATATATATATTAGGGGTGTGCGAGTAGTGATTTTTTTAATCGAGTCTTGTAGTGCCAGTTATTTTTGAGTTTCGAGTATTTTCGAGCGAGTATTTGCCATCAGTTGGTAGTTTAAAATAGTGCAATGGATTTGGATACCACCCTAGATTTGATAACCTAAACATGGTTTCTAACTAATACATGAGTAGCAATACAAATTTTTTGCCAGTACAATCAAACTGGATTACATATTGACAAACAAAACACGGTTTGACATTCATTTCCGGCCAATGAAACAGGGCCCGGTGGTCATTTGGCCAATTTCACCTGGTCCAGACATCACTTATAATCAATATTAAATGACGAAATCGTTAGATACGGTCAAAATTACGCGGTCCGATCGTCATTTTCGGCCGATTTTTCGTGATGCGATCGCCTTTTGTGGCCGTTACTACGCGTTTTGGCCGGTCGCAATCGTTAGCGATCGGCGGGAAACACTCGTTTGAACTTTCGAGTAGTTATCAAAACTTCGAGTCGAGTTCGAGTATTAAAATACTCGGCCGAAAACTCGAAGTTTCGAGTACTCGCTCACCTCTAATATATATATATATATATATATTATATAATATATATATATATATAATATATATTATATAATATATATATATATATATTTAAATATATATATATATATTATATATATACAATTTTGAACGACCCCCCAAAACGTGTTCAGGGGGTCACGTTAGGAACTTATATGGTGGTCCCGGGCTTAAGTTTCACCGTGCGGGTCATGCTAATAGTTCACTTTTCAAAGGAAATTCACTAATAATGATTTTACTCTAAAACATGCAACATTACATGGTGACGGTCTTTTATATTAAAATGATTTACCGTATTTTAGTTGAAGCTAGGTGTAAACTTGTGATCAAACAATACAGAATGATCGACGTAGTACGACAAACTACCCGAGAATATCCTCGTTATATGCTGGCCAATTGAATTAATCGACAAAAGTGATGAATTTTGGAAATCCGAAATGGAGAGTAAGATACATACATTTTATCATTACTGTCTGTTGCCTGAACTGTTAGACCCACGGAAGAGGAGAAGTATGCCACTCAGGGAGCCCGAGTACATTGTAAATGCACAAGAGAAGAAAAATGAAGACAAATGTTTAGCTAAACCCCTTTGCTCACCTTAGGTTTAATGTTTATGTTGTTAGTTGTCACGTTTTTTATAGTTTCGAAAGATTATGGGGGATATAGCTTGATTATATTGTTATATTAGTTTATTAGTTTATTTTTATAATAATTATCGTGTAATATATACCTGGTTATATCTCTTGTACAATATTGTAAAAATGTATTATATTTAAATATGTATACATATGATATATTGACTAGATCTCATCACTTTGCTAGTTTATTTCTACGTTTACAGTGTGTGTTTTACGTTTGTTATGTTCTGTTATGCTTACACCATTTGTTGTTTTATAGACTCCTTAGCACTGTTTTCTGAAATACTTAGCTAAACCTTTTTTATGACCTGTTTTAGTATGATTTTTAATAACTTAAAAATGTGTAATGGTTGTTTCTTTACTGTACAGTTTTTTTTTCATTTACATAAAACGTTATACGATACTGTAACAAAGGGGTAACAATCATTGTTTACTATTATATAACATTATTTTAACCTTGCACTTTTACAATTTAGTTTACTAAACCTAAAGTGGGATGTAGCTTGATTATTTTGTTATGTTTGTTTCGTTTGATAATACCTCTCGTCTCTTGAACTATAGTGTAAATACAATAAATTAAAATATGTATATATCCATATATCGACGCGATATTCTCACAGTCATAGTTTATTAATTTGTTTCCTGTATGTAGTTTACATATGTCTTCGTTATATTTATATAGTCTTTTTTTACATCGATATAAACAAATTTACTAATGCTTATTTCTTTCTGTATAGTTTTTGTAATTCACATAAAACATTGCTTTGTTAACTAGGTATTGACTAACAATATAATAACAGACTAACAAACATAGCATATTTGGTTTTCTTTACCGCATGTGGGATGTAGTTCGATTATTTTGTTATATTTTTTGTTTCTTTTTATAATGTCTCTCATAAATGTAACACATCTTTATTTATATTAAATAATCTATTTTTTCTATAGTGTAAATATATAATATTGAAATATTTATATTATATGTTCAGGCTACGATTTAAAATTGTGATGATTATAGCTTTCGTAATTTCAATCCTTTGTCATTATTAGAACAGTGTTTATTTATAATAGTCATTAAACAGCAATGTTCATGACTACATCGCTGTTTAGTTCTTTACCTAGGGAAGTAACCTCTTTAATTTTCATTGTACTTTGAATTGATCAATTTATTTTATGAGGTATCAAAATTTAAGGTAAAACTATTGTCAACAAATATATTGTTGTATTTAAATAGAATTAATTTTACAAAAGCATGTTGTAATAAGCATGTGTTACGACTGGGATTGGCTGTAAACAAATGTTTCTCTAAATATGAATTCAGTTTTGTAATGGAAAAATATCGTTTTATCAAAATGTTTGATTTTATTATGAAAATATAAGTATAAATTAATAAAATAATTTAATAATTTAGTTGCTTTTAACCTTCCAGCAGTTTTAAGTGGGAGTAGAGTTAATTATTACATAACAAGTAAATTCTCAATAGAATTATTTGCCAATCATATTGAAGTTTGATACGCTATGTTCGTACTTGTTACTGGTTGTGACGTTTTTCATGTGACGAGGAAGCCTAGGAAATTGCTGTCAAAGTTGCCAAGTGTCGAGGTGGCAATAGCCATGGCAGGGCCGGCGAGAACATCTACTAGTTCCCGCCGGCCTTTTTCGCAGGTCGGTAGGAAGCCGATACAATGGGTCCCGCTATGTCCATCCCCCCACCCCCTCGGCACACCACCCTCAAATTGGAAAGAAGAGACACACCTTCACTCCTTCTCCCACCAGTCCCACCCTTACTTAAACGGTTTGAATACTGGCGGCAGGACTACTTTTGTGATGCGGCTCGCGTAACACCGGATATAGTTTCTTCAATAGTTGGCACTGCCTCCACCAGTTTTGGAGCGCTGGAGTCAACTGCGACTTTCCAATTTGGTGATGAAGACTCTTAAGAGTCTTCATCACCGGAAGTTGCTAGACGCCATCTGGGAGTTTTCTTCCATAAGGCCAATGTTAAATTTGTGCCTTCATTACTCCTCACCTAATCGTCTCAAACAATTAATTTTGGAGTCAAATTAAAGGGTTCGTCGTCCTCTAGGGAAATACAATGACGAATTCCTTAATTTGGGTACCATAGTTTCATAATATATAGTTTAATTTTGAACTGAAACACTGTACATGTTCTCATCAATTTGCAACAAAATTCAAATTCGACTATTGCATTTCCCTAGAGGACGACGAACCATTTAATTTGACACCAAAATTAATTGTTTGTGACGATCAGGCGAGGAGTAACGGAGGCACAAAGTTAACATTGGCCTTATGGAAAAAACACCAAGATGGCGTCCGGCAACTTCCGGTGATGAAGACTCTTAAACCCTTAAACCAACACTAGATGCTCATTCAAGTTTAGTACTATTTATTGAAAAACTTTATAACTATTATTCGTTAGGGATTTCTCGAGAGGAGGTTAAAAGGAAGTTATGTGAACAAAAGAAGAGAATAAAATACATGCTTAAGTAAACATGACAGTAATATTTCCGATTTTCAACCTAATTGATTATTTATCTATATTATTAAAATAATTTATTGATTTTTTCGGCGATTTTAAACATTTAAAATTATTAATTTTCTTACGTTATTGGTATCAATCGAAAGCTCTTAGCCTCAAGATTTTATACTCTTACCCTTTTGGGGATTTGAAAAACACGCACCGTCTTGGCTCCGCCCCAAGTTTTTTAAAGTTCCAATGTTATACTTTTGAAGTTATATTGTATATAGTCAAACAGCTGATCATAACGTAAACATTTCAAAACATGTGACCACAAGTATGTATGCCCACAAGATTCCCGTGCGGAAAACGGGACATCAGCTAGTTGTTTTAAATTTTTTGTTGTGTAGGCATTTTCACAATTGAGACCTGGAAATTCGGATCCCGAAACGTCGATAATATTTTTCCTTTATAAATGGCAAACGACACAAACTGTTTAACTCTTGTGTATGATTTTCTTACATACAACAAAACAGCTGTACAGTGAGTGGACAACGATTCAAAACAATCTGATGTTCCCGAGTCACCAACTGCCACTTGACTGTCTCTAGCAGCAGCTAGAGATCCGTGTGTTCAGGGGTCCAGTTCCCGGAACGCTGATCGCTGTGTCACTGCCTCGTCAGCGTCTGGTGCGGGACTGCGTCCGTCATCTGTCGCTGGGACTGGGACTGTGAGACGTGAGAGCGAAGATTATACGACCTCGCTCACTCGCATATAACGACAACCATCTGCATACGTGCAGTTCTCATAGTGGGGAATGCGTCGCCAACAGTTCCTTTGGTCGAGGTTTGCGGAGATTTAGCGTAGGTGAAGATGGTTAAGGGAGAGCAAATGGAATTAGTATAATATTGCAGCACTTTAAAACCACTGAGCTCTATGTTATATCTGGAGTTACTACTCTTTGACCAAATATTTCCCAAAAGCGTGCCGTCTAGTTCAGCTTTTTAATCTGTTGGGTTGTCACCTTGGGGTTGGGTTTAAAATTCATTGGGTGTACGCTGTCAAAATTCAAAGTCGCCGAGCGGTTGCCTGCTGTCAACAGTTAACATTGACACTGGATTTGATTTTAATATTGGACTTATCTATTAGTAATTAAAGTCATTATGTTGATGTGTAAGTACAATAAATAATTAAATTAACTACTCAAGTGCCCGTTTTTCAATGGCATTCACCAATGACCCTAAACCTAGAAACAAGACTATTTTCGTGATACCTAAATCATTACTTATCTTCAAGATGATTTGTTACTTTTTATTTAAACAAATTCGCAAGGTTTCCAAGTTTATTTTAACACCACGTTTCGACTTGTAATGCACTTTAAAACAATGATAATGGTTTTGAAAAATCACTAAATTTACATTGATTTAAATGGGGAATAAAATGCTTTACCTCCAAACTGTCAAAAAATCCCACAATGCATCAGTACAACACATTGGCCAACATAACGACCAAAAACTCAGCGGCACGCTTTTCTAACAGAGTGGTGACTCCAGATAAACGATTTGACATATAGCTCAGTGATTAAAAAGTGTAAGAAGTTTTAAGGCGCAGTCATCCTCACTGTATCCTTATATTTTAAACGCAACAATAAATTCTTTGAGGTTAAGGGGATGTTTTAGGGTGCATTCGTCCTCATTGGATTCTCCTATTTAACGAAAAAATTAATTCTTTAGACAGTTCGTCCGAGACTTCCACAGGACCGATTCACATGCGATTTGTACAAAATGAAAGATAGTTCCTATATTTGCAGGGTTGTTTGTATTTTGACTATACTTCCATTAAACAGTTGAAAACAATACCGTACATTAATTACAATTCTTTTATGACATTCTTAAAATTGGGGAAAAACTTCACGTTTTTGCAATTTTCTAGACTCTACACAGTTCGTCCGGAACTTCCTCTGGTCCGATATACATGAGGTTTTATACCAAATAAAAGATCCTATTTTTGAAGCCTTTATTCGTATACAATCCGTTGTGACAACAGTAAATATTTTTATATATCTAAGGGATATTTGCTATGTTGTATATTATGGAGCTAAAATTGGTTTTTACAAACACCTTACAATAGTATGGTTACTCGATTCAACCATTTATGATTAATGTCATAAATTAATGGTACTTCCAACGGTCAATCTTAGATAACAATAAGACATGACGGTTTGTACTGTCCTCTGTCAAAACTTCTATCTACCGTTTTATAATTTGAAAGGTTAACGACTATTTTTGAGTACTTTACAGACCTACTGGTCACATCTATACAAAATTCGTCTCACTATTTAATATCAAGAAAAACACACCTCGTATGTTCATATGTTAAGTTCCAAAATCCACGACTCTTTGTAATTAGCACGTTTATAAAAAGTATAGACAAAAGTAAATAACTGATTTTTTATGTCTAAATGAAGGTATTGGGAATTGTAAACCGCAAGGAAACAAAAGATAAACAACAAATCCTTTGCTAATCAACAAGAACAATCCGTTCCTTGAATTTCTCGTCTCCAGTGTCAGTCAAATTCCGTGGCTTTTCAAAAGAGGGTATTTTCTATGTCTGGATCGTTCTGCACTTCTGAACCATCTACGGATTTGGCGAAAGCATCCACTCAATTCGTTCAGCCTTCGGAACATCCCAAAATCAAGATTGATCCAGTGTCGGCGCATTTTGGTGAAAGCAGAACCGAAACGTTTTGGGATAAAACCGGTGATTGAAAATAATCCCACCAAGTAAAGACATTTTCGAATTTAATCCTCAATGACGACCTGTCTTTCATTAAGAATCTTCATCACCGGAAGCATTGTTGCTTTTGTCCCACAAGAAGAAAGTTTTCTCTCAATGCGCGTTACTTATCACCTTATCGTCCAACAAATTTGTTCTTGGTGTCAAATTGAAGGTGTAGTTGGTTTCTAGAGTACTAAGTTTATTCTTTATATATTTAAAAATCGGAAACTCGGATAAAAAACAATTTAATTTACGATTTCATTAACAAACATCATCTTATTCATTTTCAAATAAATTTAAAATCCTAAAACGTAACTCACTGTACAACTTCAGGGCTTGACACAGAACCTTCAGGTTCTTCAGGGCTTGACAATGGGATGAGGAAAACCTTTTGCTGAAAGTTAACATGCACTTTTGGTTAAACATTTCCGGCAACTTCCAGCGATGAAGACTCCTAAGGAGGATGATCTTCAGAAGGCGTCAACCATCGTGGAATGATGGATTGATGGCGAGGAGTTGGAGGAGGAGCGAGATCGAGGGCAGGTTTTTCACAGGTCAGTCGACTAGACCGTGAAATCAATTATGGACGCCTGTCCTGCAATTAGCGGGCCCAGCTAGGATTCCCAGGGTTTTCACGGGCCTCTGTTACATTGGCGGTTGGGCTGGGACAATAAAGGATTTGGATTGAAAAGTAGTTCGGTAACAGAACCAAATAGGATTAAAACCCCTAGTTTCCTTTAATAGGGGTACAAACATGTATTATTCAAGCACCTACATAATAGTTCCTTGAAAATCGGGTACGTTGACATTCGGATACCAACGACATTAGGGTCAGGCGCGGGTCCACGGGGGGGAATGGTGGAAATTTCTCCCCCCCCAAGACAAATATATATATATATATATATATATATATATATATATATATATATATATATATATGTGTGTGTGTGTGTGTGTGTGTGTCCGTAAGCACGATAACTCTCGTAAAAAAGGTCTGATCTTAATGAAATTTGGTACAAATGTTTAAAGTACCATTATTTGAACGATTTGGAAAACCAGACGAATCTCACCATCCAAAGGGGGTTTTGTAACCCAAAAATGTTATTTTTTTTGGTTTCCACATGTAATTTTTATTTAAATCAAATTTTAATTTTTACCATTTAATTCAGCATAAAAAACAAACAATTTAGTATTTTGATCACTGATATACGTCAATTGGTTATTGAGATATTGAAAGTGCTAAACACAGTACGTTGTCTTCAGTACGTTGTCTAATGTTATTCTTATGGAGAAAAAGAAAAATTGTATATATCGCTTATTTATGAACATAAACTGACGAAATTTGGTTCAACGCTTCATATGGTTGTGGTTTTATTGTTGTTTGCACAGAAACATTTTCGCCTTGGTTCCCGTTGCAGCAAACCTAGGTACTTGGTTCCCATATTATTCTTATGTAAAATAATTAAAATGTTATATATCGCTTAATTATGAATGTACATTGATGAAACTTGGTATGTGACTTCACTAAGATGAGTTCTATTGATATTTGCATAACAACCCATTATTTTGTGTTCCTTGTTGCAGCAAACCTGCGTACTCATCCCCAATGTTATTCTTATGGAGAATAATTAATATTTTAAATATCGCTTGTTTGTGAATATATTTCTTATGAATCCTGTTAAGTGTGTAATGTTATATATTGATTGGGAGCTGAGGATGCAGGTTTGCTGCAATGGGGGTATTTTATTGCTTAAAATTGCCGTATCTCGGCCAATACAATTTGTTTCGATCTTAGTTTCGGTAAAATCTTTTTTTTCGACGATAACATACTTTGATACTTCCCCGCTGGCGTGTTTGCCTATAAATTGCGGTTTATGGGTATAAACGATTGCGTTTTTTTGGCCGATAAACTACGTTAATTTTTCGTTTTCGGTATAAAAGTTACGGCGACCTTGAATGCGGTAGAATTGTCATTTTGAATCCGTAAAAACAGGTCAAATTGATGATTTTGGTCAATAAATTCAATACAGTCGTCTTTTTAGGCCGATAACACACATTTTGGTCAGTAAAACGCGTTCGGCTAATTTTTACGGACGATAAATTTTATTGATCTGGAATTTTTAACAAATTTCCGGGGGAGGACTCCCAGAATGTCCCCCCCCCCCAATGTGACTTCCTGGATCTGCCTCTGATTTGCGTACAAGACCGGTTAACGAGGTTTAATACAGATAATTTGTAATCAAATATAAAGTACGTCTCAGCCATTTATTTTTGTACTCTATTTGTGAAGCTACGGTACTGATACAATTTACTCTGTTAACATCGAAATTATATATTGTTTGACCATCGCATTTTTTGATTGCATTACTTACACTAAAACGTAACAATTTTACCCAGTAAAATATACAAAATGTAAAGCACAAGGTGTCCCATAAGGTTACTTAATATACATATAGGTAGTAATAAGGAAGAAAAAAACAAGTAGGATAAAAAAATCATTTTTCTTCTGAGCTTGTTTAAAGGACGATTGGCCAGTTCGTTCTCATAATACTAAGATATTTTTAACCATTAAACATTAATCAACCAAACTTGGCGGCTTATGTAAATTATAAAAATACGTTTTTCATTCCGTTCTCACCGTGCAATGCAGCACCCTTTAATTCTCAGAACGCAACAAGGGTGCTGTATGCGTTTTGCATAGCTAATGATTAAGGCTCTCTTCGATAAGGTCAAGTGCAACGCATTTTAATCATAATTAAAAGTAATATTACTTTCACCGAGAAGATGTGCATTAACACAATAAAATAAACCGTTAGTTTTGATTTTCTCCACATATCCCCAGAATAATGTCACAATAACAATATACGTGCTTCAATGAAAATATTATCCAGATAAATAGCGTATTTACAGGGGTTTTGAATTTAATTTGATCTTTAAAAATATATATGATAGAAACAAACGACCAATAAGTACTTTAAATCAATTCATATTGATTGTTCATTGTTATGCAACTGTTACAGAGCATAAGAGATGATCTAGACTAGTTTTACTACACTTAAAAACTATTTTATATTTTTTATATTGTCTACACCATTGGAATTTCAGGCAGCAAGTATGAACTGCTTTGAATATTATTCAAGACCGTAACCAAACACGAAGTCCCCTTTAACGTTCTCCCCATTCATCAGTCATTCCTTCTTCGCACCACGAGGAACTCCTTTAGGCGAAGAATAATGATAAATGGAGTGAGAGGGAAAGGCCCGAGTTGTCAGGAGAGAGAGAGGGCGAGTACCAAACAAAAGCCGTTATGACATAAACGTGCCGCAATGGACGGTGGAATGTGGACCTGCACCGAGTCCGGCCTTCGCCTTGTAGCCTCCTCCTGTTTTGTATCTCTCTTTTTACTCAAAGACCGGTTCACAAGTTCCCAGGTTCAAGTTCTCGTTTTACCTAAGTTCGGAAAGAGGCTGCAGCTAGTTACGTTCAAACCCTTATAAATAAGTCAAACGTTGGTAGTTCCTTTAATGGTCAAGGATGTCATATCTGTAAAAGCTAAACTGTCCGAAACTTCCCTCTGATTGGACAGGATGATAAAAGTGTTCATATGGGTAATTTCAAGAACTAGAACACTGAACCATTAAATCTCTAATTTAAATACTTTTATTTTTCCAATACCTATTTAATTGCCCCTCCCTATTTTCATTTCTTGGTCTGATACCAAATAAATTTTACTTAAATCGCTCTTAATTCTTAATTGAGAGTTTTTAATTCCCTTACTGTCGTGTACTTTTCATTAAGGGTTACATATAGTGTTCATATCCAAACGAATGAAATGAACATTGAGCTATAATATCAACTGGAGTGGCATTAAACATTTAGAAAAGAGGCCAACGAGTGAAGCAAATCTACTCGTCAATTGGGGTTCGTAGTGAACAATTACTCCAAGTCGTCTAAGCAAACGGACTGGCCTTCGCCGAGCAAAGCTCGGAAATAAAAACCCTAGAAAATGATACAAATCCCTCCATAGGGAAATGGTACCGAACAACCCGCTCAGAAACCTCGCAGCCTGACGGTTAGGTTTTGGGTATCTGCAAAAGGTTATTCCACAGTTTGGGTTATCGGGGCGCCCACAATACTTGTAAGGGTTTGGACCGTTGTCCTCTGAGAATTTTTGTAAATAAAATGCCACTGACGTTGAGGGGGAAAAATAAAATACATTTCCCCGTCATATTCACCGGCCGGACGGAGGCAGCTGCTGTCGCTGTACCCGTCGTTCTACTTTCATCCACCGGATCGTAAACGAGAATAATTGCTAGTCGCCTAGTCAGTGACTTTCATCAAACTTGTTCTCTCTCATCCGGTGCATCCGCTTCACAGTAAGTCGCCCATCCTGAGAGCGCGTGTCGGCGCCGCCGCGAGTCCAGGAGATGTAGCGGACGACACTGGCGCGATGGCGGGGTTGTCAGTGGTCAGGAATGCTTAGAAAGCCGCAGAAGAATTGATGATACTGGTTGAGTGGAGAAGTGTTCCACTCTAACTCCTAATGTTTTTACAAGTCGGCTAAATAAATGTGTAACTGACATATTTTGTTGTAACATTCCACAATACGTCAAGACGTGGTTTGAGATCGGCTTTTTTTCTCTGAAGAGTATCGCTAAGAGGGGGCTCCAGTCCTCTGCGTCTACCTGCTTCTCCTATAAGACCAATGTTAACTATCAAAGCCCGTCTCTACTCAAAGAATTGTCCGGTATTGTTGATTTATGGCCTATTTTAAAAAGTAAAAAAATCTAGCGATTTCAAAAGGCATAATTATGACATTAAAATGAGCTATAAATCAACGATATCGGATAATCCATATAGGAGGGATGGGTTTTGAGGGTGCATTGGCCTAATGGGGGAAGCAGGAAGAAACGCGAAAAGCTTCGTGACTGGAACCACCTTAAATTCAAAGTTTCATGAACGCTAACAAATTTATGTTTTATGGCACATAACAAAGAATTATAATATGCTACGTTAAGTATCCCAATGCTTAGGTCTACATATTCCATATTGTATTTCAATGGGATGACTATCTACTTGATGTTTAGATATCTCATTTTTTTAAATGTAGTCTATACACGTAGCCCTTCCCATTTCCTCTTAATTTAATCAGCAAAACAAAATATTCTGAAAATGTTGATGAGCCTCAAGGATTTTCAATTAGAAGAAGATCCAAACGTGGTCTACAAACAAAATATAAATAATTACTCAATTTTGCGTTAACTAAAATAAATCACAATTTTTTCCACGTTTATTCCACGTACATCTCTTAAGTGCGCAAATATTTCTTTATCTTGCCAAAACATTTGACGGCCAGGCCAGAGGTTATCTGAGCGTTGCCGATGGTCGTCCACGTCGTTCGGACGCGTGGAGAGTGACGGCGACTGACGGCGAGTAACGCACGTGCAACAACAGTGACTGTGACGGACGGCGAGTAACGCTCGTGCAACAACAGTTACGGCGACGGCGAGTAACGCACATGCAACAACAGTGACGATGACGGCTAGTAACGCATGTGAGATGATGTAGTGCCGACGACAGACGGCGAGTAACGCGCGTGTAACAGTAGGGACGGCGACGGCAAGTAACGCAGGTGAGCCAATGCAGTGATGGCGACGGACGGCGAGTAACGCACGTGCAACAACAGTGACGGCAACGGCGAGAAACGCACGTGCAACAAAAATTACGGCAATGGCGAGTAACGCAGGTGAGACCAGAGCTACTCTCGCCGGTCCTGGGTGTGAGACAACACAGTGACAGCGACGGACGGCGAGTAACGCCCGTGCAACAACAGTGTCGGTGACGGACGGCGCCGGCGGGCGAGTAACGCACGTGCAACAAAAGTGACGGCAATGACGAATAACGCAGGTGAGACCAGAGCTACTCTCGCCGGTCCTGGGTGTGAGAAACACAGTGACAGCGACGGACGGCGAGTAACCCCCGTGCAACAACAGTGTCGGTGACGGACGGCGCCGGCGGGCGAGTAACGCACGTGCAACAAAAGTGACGGCAATGGCGAGTAACGCAGGTGAGACCAGAGCTATTCTCGCCGGTCCTTGGTGTGAGACAACACAGTGACAGCGACGGACGGCGAGTAACGCCCGTGCAACAACACTGTCGGTGACGGACGGCGCCGGCGGGCGAGTAACGCAGGTGAGACCAGAGCTACTCTCGCCGGTCCTGGGTGTGAGACAATACAGAGACAGCGACGGACGGCGAGTAACGCCCGTGCAACAACAGTGTCGGTGGCGGACGGCGCCGGCGGGCGAGTAACGCAGGTAAGACCAGAGCTACTCTCGCCGGTCCTGGGTGTGAGACAACACAGTGACAGCGACGGACGGCGAGTAACGCCCGTGCAACAACAGTGTCGGTGACGGACGGCGCCGGCGGGCGAGTAACGCACGTGCAACAAAACAAGACCCTACGTCGCATACCAAGTGGCATGCACGGTACTTACATGGCACCGGCAATGCACTGCCCTAATAAACACCGTACCAATTGCAATATCTCTTGTTATTGCTGCCAAGCAATGAATAAACATACATCACTTAATCACTTGATTACTGCGTAAGACGCCGACGCAACATGCATATAAAAGGTATACATGTATACAAATGCATGTATGCATTTAGATATACATTTACGTTAGATACATTAGATGTATGCATGCACTTAGACCTCTTTGCATACTCTTATTGAATTCATCATACATTTTACTTCCAAACCGAGGACGCCTTTATGCAGGATGTCCCGGAAGTAAGTACACAAAATTTGGAAATGGGTTATATGGGTCAAAATAAAAATATAATTAAGAATAACATTTTTTTCAAAGACGCCTTGATACCGATATATCCGCCATTTTGTATTTGTTCATTAAAATGTTATTTGTATTTTTTCATTAAAATGTTATAAAAATGTAATTAAAATGTTAAAATGTAATTAACCCATTTCTAAATTTGTTGTACTTACTTCCGGGACACCCTGTATACCACTTGCAGTATAAACTTGTTCACCAAGTGGAAAGCAGAAGGAACAAAGTAGCATTTTATCAAACAATGCATTTCCGCCAATTTCTAAGAGCTTGAGTCTAATCTGAGAGGGGAAGCATTCGACTAACTGCTTATGCAGTTCTCGCAGTACTTTGCTGAGCGAAGCAATGGATGTGTACTGCCCTCGTAACCTGCAGTAGCAATAATTTCTTTCTTTATTTCTTTATTGTTCGCTTTCGCAGGCTGGAATATTCTGAGTATTTTATTTTACTTGTATTTTCAGGCTATATGGTTTACCTACTTACTGACCGTACCATTTAGGGACAGTACGAAAACTTTGGTTCACGATAAATCTGTCGTATTTTTCAACATATCAGGGGTTTTTGATACAAGGAAAACATTTTCGTCTATGGCTGAGATAGTACGACAGTATCCAACAGCGTATTACGTCTCTTCCATTAGACAATCTGTATAGACGACACGTCAGCAGGAAAGAACGCCTGAAGATAAACATATCCCGTTTGTATATCATCCCCGGGGAGCCAAAACTTCTACTACGTTTACCACATTTTGGAAACATTCTGTAATTAATCCTCCAAATTGTCTACTCACATCCTATTGCGTTATTACAAAATACTTTTCATTACTCTCTTTCAGTTAGTTACATGGTAATGGAATCATGACCACGTAACATGTAGTGTAGTAACGGACGCACTACAAGAGAGTGATTAGATTAAAACAGAACCGGAGCGCAGGAAGGAGCAGGGGTGCGAACAACGCCAACGGGGCGATGGCAGCGCTGGTGGCGGGAGGGCTGAGGCTAGCGTAGCGTGACGTAAACGCGTGACGGGCGAAAGTGGGCGGTGGGCCGTGAACATCAACTACCGCTTCTCTCCTGCTACAGCTATAAACTTCCTGGGCTAGTAGCTGGTAGTGGATCTAGTTATGGAACAGAGGATGTAACAGCGGCAGGTGGCCAGTCGGCTGTGTCTTGTATAGTGTATAGGTAATGATGCTTCCTCTCGAAAATCTGTGTTTGGCAGCAGAACGAACATGTTTTGGAGAAAGGGTCATCGAGGTTTGCATGAACTTGACACTTTATCCTAGACAGTTTGGAAGTAAGTACCTGGGGGGCCGAGCTTTGCTCGGGGGAAGGTCAGTCAGTTTGTTTAGATGACTCGGAGTAATATTTCACCACTTCCCCCTACTGCTAATCAGATTTGTATTATTCATTAGCCTCTTTTCTGCATTTTTAAGGTCCCTCCAGTTGTTATTTATAGCTCAATGTCCCTTTGATTTATTTTACTACTCTATATATGTAATCTTTACTCAAATCTGTTAATCTCTGCTCTCAGGAAACCACATGTTAATAATCATAAACAACATGAGTATTACTTTGACAGTTCCCTGGTTAATTATGAACAGCTGTTACAATACTTTTGTTTTGATTTGAAACTCCATAAGCCCAATGTTAATTTTTTTAACTTTTCATTTTAGTTTTTTTACATTATTTGATTTTTCCTAGGGATGAGGCCTGTCTAGAACTTATTTTTATCCCAGAAATTAGTTATTTTGAACATTTGAAGGAAATCGTTGGAGCCGTTTTAGCGAATTTCCCCTATAGGGAAGAAGCTATTACCGTAGTCGGCATGGTAAGACCTAGGCCCGGGACCATGATAACTTTTCGTTTTGAGGTCCCCAGACCCCAAAAACACCATTCGTTCGAAACTGTATATATATATATGTGTGTGTCCGTGAGCACGATAACTCTCGTAAACATTATCCGATTTTGATGAAATTTGGTATAAACGTGTAAAGTAACATTTATGACTTTAAGTTCGAAAACCAGCCAGATCGCTTTATCCGAAGGGGTATTTTGGGGGGGTTTTGTACCCCAAAAATGGGTTTTTTTGAATTTTTTACATATAATTTTGGAAATAGTCAAATATTAGTTTTTACCATTGGATTCAGCTTAAAAAAACACACAATTTGGTATTTTGATCATTTCTCTACGTCAATTGGTTACCGAGATATTGAAAGTGCTAAACACAGTACGTTGTCTAATGTTATTCTTATGGAGGAAAAGAACAATTTTATATCTCGCTTATTTATGAACGTATACTGACAAAACTTGGTATACGGCTTCATCTGGTTGTGGACCATTGATATTTGCTCAAAAAAACAATTTTTTGCCAAAGGCTCCCGTAGCAGCAAACCTGCGTACTCAGCCCCATGTTATTCTTATGGAGAATAAGTAACGTGTTATCTCCCTTAATTATGAAAATAAATTAATGAAATTTGGTACGTGGCTTTACCTAAATGAGTTATATTGATATCTGTATAAAACCCCATTGTTTGTTTTCCTTCTTTCAGCGAACCTGCATACTCAGCCGCCATGTTATTCTTATGGAGAATAATTAAAATGTCATAAATCGTTTATTTATGAATGTATATTGATGAAACTTGGTATGTGGCTTTATGTGGTATTAAGATACATATATATGCATTGGAAATTCGCTGAGTACGCAGGTTTGCTGCTACGGGGGTATTTGAGATCCGTGTCGCAAGCAAGCAAGCAAGCACGCAAGCAAGCAAGCAAGCAAGCAAACCTTACTCATGTTAGAGTATAGGATTAAACCTGATGTTCTATATTTTTATTTACTGTATATCGTTTTCATTGAAGATGCTTAACTCCCTGCCTAACCGAATTTCTTCAGGAACATCAATTCCATAATCAACTCGCGGTAAAAGAAAGAATTTCTTGGCAGCGGTTTTATCTTTCACGCAACTGCAGCTTTTTCATATTACTACAGTACACATGTTTAGTAGAACTAGTAACCTGTCGCGGCTTTGCTCGCGATCACAACGCATCATTATACTGATATTCCCGTATAAATATTGTGTTACCGTTCCAAAGCCAACATGGCCTGCTGATTAACTGTGTTTACTCTATCCAGCTGATTGCTTAAAACTTATAGTTATTTCCCAATGTTAAGCTTATGAGAAAAGCTCAACTTTAAGGGGCCTCAGAGCCTCACTCAAAAATTATTTATCTATAAAAAAAGGTTTCCTGCACAACTTCACGTTAGGCTCTTTCCAATGATACCAAAAACATGAAAATCGGTTCTGTAGTTTAGGAGGAGTGATTGTCACAAAAAACTTGCTCGCCTATTAAATAAGTATAGATTAGTGAAATGTCAAAACCCCTTAAAGGTAACTGACCGATGTCAATATTCTCTCTGATCTACTTTTTTATACAAAATAAAAACTATCACCGATTTAATTTAGCTTGTACACTACCTATTATAAACAGCTTATATACTAAGACTAATCACTCCTCGGAGATGACTTGTTTGCGAGCTAAGGGAAAAATAAATTAAAATGAAACTACCCTACCACAGTTGTTCATTTTGCTCACAAAATATAAATTAACTTTTGAAAATTCAACAATAGCGGTTTGTGAATGAACGACGTTTTTGAACTTGAACTCCCTACAGAATGACTAGCAATCAAGTCATCTTCGGACAGTAGGCTACATCTCAGCTCAGCTTACCGGTGGAGAAGAGCTCCATGTTTCTCTCGAGAGCCTCCTGGAGGTCCTGGGGCTGCTGGAAGCCGTAGGCGGGCAGCCAATGGTGCGCCTCGGGCTCCAGCGACATCTCCCTGGAACACGGGGGAGGGTCGTTAGCACGGGGTGGCACAGAGTTGGGGCGAGGGAGGAAGAGAGGAGGTAAGAAAGGTCGGGGTAGGAAGAATGCTGTTATGGGAGCATGGGTTCAAGAGAGAGCTGGCTGGAGATTCGAGCAGAAGTATATGGAGATTTATTTCTAACTACTTTGAAAAATTGTAAACAAAACAATGACAGTCTATAAATACATAGGCCCCTACTTATGAATCGAATTAAGAAAAAGCACATTTGACATAAACCAAATAAAACTCTCCTCCATATGAATAACATGGGGACTTGGAAGTCCCGTAGGGCAGAGCCGTGAGGACTTTTCTAACCTGCAATAGGCCTAAGCCACTCCTGGGTACATAGACTGAACCTCACAAGGTGATTACGGGTTAAAGGCTATCCCGACATCATTAAAACATTATCTTTCAGGGGCTACAACAAAAAACAGAATGATATGTCTGCTGGAGGGATTGCAGGCTACTCGTATTTCATCTTAGAGATAGCCAATACAGCCAGTTGCAAGCTTGAGCTATATTGACAAGTTAGTCTTTTGATATGGGATTAGATGAGTCCTGACATAATCATAAGAATCGAAATGGGATAAAATTATAAAATTTGCATAAAATTGAGGCTTTAGTAAAAGCAAGTCCAAATTAAAATCGGCCAATCAGAGAAAGAGTGTGGATGATATAAGATAAAGACTGAGTAAAAGCTACCATTGGAAATAACTATTTGAGGCTCCCAGCAAGTTAGAACTTAATATTCGAACCATAACTAGTGGGGCATGCTCACCGTGTCTCATGGTTATTTAGGACCTTTTAACCTCCATAGGACGCGTCAGCGCACATACGGCATAGCTAATGTCCATGTACTTAAACATATATGAGGCTTTTTCTTCAACTCAACAAAGAAGTCCTTAAATATCTTATTTTGGATGTTGCAGAAAAACATATTTTTCATCGTATTTATCATACCTTTCTTCATAACCTTGGACTTTTTATATATTCGTAAAACCTACAATCATTAAAAGGTCGAATCCCAACAATGCTACGTGGTGAGCGTAATCCGTGATATTTTCCCTCGGCAAATACAATCAATACGCACCTTGAGGGCTTCCCGTGCGCCGTGTTCTCGTGGAGTATCCTTGTGTTTCAGTCATCTAATCACAACGCCAATTACAAAATAATTTTGTTCTAGTCAGATGCAGTTTTCAAACAATTGTAAATTGCCAGTATAATTATGAGGGGGAAGTGTTAACCTATATTCTAGGTACGCTGTTATTAGTTCTTTGTGTTGATTGTTACCTGACTATTTTTATTGCCAAATTAAACAGTGTATAAGATAAGGCAGTGTGCTCCAGGCTGGCTGATGTTGAACTACCTACTTTACTACTTAACTTCTTTCACCTAATAAGTTTGAAATATCAACACCACAAATATCTACAGTTCACAATTTTTTGATCACTAATTAAAACCAGACGCAGCTTAAAATGTGTTGATTGCCTGATGAAAGGCAGTTAAAATATTTCGACATTTCTTGTAACCTTTTTAAACTTCATTTTACAATTTAATTCCCTGTTGTTAATCCACCCCCGTTTTAATATTATTTATCATAAATGGAGTGTTTAATCAGAAGAGGAGATCTACTCGAACAAAAAGTTACCGACCTTTTTCGAAATGAGTAATTTCAACACAAAAATGTATCGGTAAACAAAGTTATTATTTCAATAAGTGCTATACACTTAACTGTTATCATTGACTATAATGGTATTTATAGTCAATGCTGTTATCAAAACCGGCTTAACGGTTTCACGCAGCAGTATGTCAGTTTGTTTAGAATCTTATCAGCTGTTGATAAACTATCCTTCCATTGACCGAGATAACAAGTAATGTGTTGAGTCAGGGCAATTTTTTCTGGTTCGTTTCAGAACAAAGAATCTCGAATGTAGTTACATTTTCTATAAGCAGTTTATAAGATAAAATATTAAATTAGGTTTCTATGTCCATTGTAATCAAGATTGCTCTTTAGAGCAAAGGAGATGTAGGAATTATGAAGTAGGCCTAATGTGGGATAATTTATGGTTTGCGACATTCAATGGTTAAGAGGGGGCTCCAGTTACGACAAATTTGTAGTTTCTACCTGCCTTTCCCATAAGGCCGATGTTTACTTTCAAAACCCGCCCCTTCTCAACGGATTATCCAAAAATGTTAATTTACGGTTCATCTTTAATAGTTAAATAGACCTACCGATATCAGTGTGCAGAGTGTTGATATCACAAAGAGTTCGTCCATAAACAAATCGTAAATATTAAATATTTTGAAGTATTTTTGAACGATTATTTTTTATATCGAAATTATGCTCACTAAAATCGTTAGGTATCTTTGTGCTCTTTAAAATGAGTTATAAATCAACAATGTGGGACAATCCGTCGAAGATGGGCGGGCAAAGTTGTCATCACCTGCCTTGTGAAGGAAACAGGCCGAAACGATGCAGACCTTTCGTGACTGCGGAGTCCTCTCTCTCCCTTTTAGCAGTCTACAATGCAATGAAATCCTAGGATAATACAACTTCAGGTGCTAGGGCACGACCAGTTGGTGGGAGTATTAGTACGTATGACACCGGGAGCCCCCCCTCCCCTACCGGCGGAAAAAAGGGACCCAGGAACAGTTTGAAAATGCTAAAAGAGAGAAGTGTTTTGGTTCAATTTTTGAATACAATTTTGTATAAAACTGATCTTCCTTTAACTACTTGCAAATATGTGTAGATTAAGATGTATGATAAAAGATCATGTTATTTATATATTTATTCCTAACACGAACCAGTAAACTGTACAACAGACTAAATTACTTTGAAAAAATCTCAACAATAATTTTGAAAAAGGTAAATAATTACAACTATATTATGTTGTAAATTAAAAACATTCAATTTTTTCTTAAAATTATTTTCACTATAGGAGTAAAAAATTCAGCAAAATACCTGTATATATATCGCAAAATATTTTGCTGTATTTTGCTGAATATTTTGTACTCCTATAGTGAAAATAATTTTAACACAAAATTGAATGTTTTTAATTGAAAAAAAAATATATATATATTTTTTTTCATTGATGGTGAAAAAACGGGACATTTTCGGAAACCAACGCGATACCCTTAACAACTTGAAATAAAAAAACATATGGCCACCCTACACCTTGTAACTGCCCACAGAGAAAAAATTATGTACAGTAATTTGAATACATCTCACAAGTACAACATCTTCCATAAGTAATTTAACTTGTAACGCGTCTGACTGGCGCAGGCTGTTCTTCAACTTAATTTCCTACCGCAAAGCGAGTTATTATACTTATAATATATCCAATTTCCCGTTAGACTAAGTTCTGCGGGCGACACACGTATGGGGCCGGGGTGTGGGCGCGTCTATTATTAATCCGCCCTCAATTTCCTGTAGAACTGGCCATGCGCGTAATTGGCTTGTTATGCTGTATGTGTAAATATATTGTATTGTCAACTGTATTATGCGTTCGTACACGATATGGGAAGTAGGAGATGCCCCTTTAGATTACCAGCACCTAAAGGGAAATGTGTTGGGCTTACGGCTCGCGATAAGCAATAATTTGTATTAAAAACTGAATTAATTTTATTGGAGGTTTGTAAACTAGTAACAACCTAATCACTAGATACTTTATTCATCATATAACAAAGCCCTGTCTTACATTTATACTTTTTAAATTTTGTGAAGCTTTTTACAACAAGGAAATTATTCAAAGAAAACTTTGAAAAATATGAATTTGTTTATAATATGGCTGTTTAAATTTGATTCAATTACTTTTTTCTAAAGACAGCAGAGACCTGTTTTATTAAGTGACGCTCTTTAACTAATAAGTTATCTAAACCCAACACTCTTTAACTAATAAGTTATCTAAACCCAACACTCTTTAACTAATAAGTTGTCTAAACCCAACACTCTTTAACTAATAAGTTACCTAAACTCAGCACTCTTTAACTAATAAGTTACCTAAACGCAACACTCTTTAACTAATAAGTTACCTAAACCCAACACTATTTAACTAATAAGTTACCTAAACCCAACACTCTTTAACTAATAAGTTACCTAAACCCAACACTCTTTAACTAATAAGTTACCTAAACGCAACACTCTTTAACTAATAAGTTACCTAAACCCAACACTCTTTAACTAATAAGTTATCTAAACCCAACACTCTTTAACTAATAAGTTACCTAAACGCAACACTCTTTAACTAATAAGTTACCTAAACCCAACACTCTTTAACTAATAAGTTACCTAAACGCAACACTCTTTAACTAATAAGTTACCTAAACCCAACACTCTTTAACTAATAAGTTATCTAAACCCAACACTCTTTAACTAATAAGTTATCTAAACCCAACACTCTTTAACTAATAAGTTACCTAAACCCAACACTCTTTAACTAATAAGTTACCTAAACCCAACACTTTTTAACTAATAAGTTATCTAAACCCAACACTCTTTAACTAATAAGTTACCTAAACCCAACACTCTTTAACTAATAAGTTATCTAAACCCAACACTCTTTAACTAATAAGTTATCTAAACCCAACACTCTTTAACTAATAAGTTACCTAAACGCAACACTCTTTAACTAATAAGTTACCTAAACCCAACACTCTTTAACTAATAAGTTATCTAAACCCAACACTATTTAACTAATAAGTTACCTAAACGCAACACTCTTTAACTAATAAGTTACCTAAACCCAACACTCTTTAACTAATAAGTTATCTAAACCCAACACTCTTTAACTAATAAGTTACCTAAACGCAACACTCTTTAACTAATAAGTTACCTAAACCCAACACTCTTTAACTAATAAGTTACCTAAACCCAACACTCTTTAACTAATAAGTTACCTAAACCCAACACTCTTTAACTAATAAGTTACCTAAACCCAACACTCTTTAACTAATAAGTTACCTAAACCCAACACTCTTTAACTAATAAGTTATCTAAACCCAACACTCTTTAACTAATAAGTTATCTAAACCCAACACTCTTTAACTAATAAGTTATCTAAACCCAACACTCTTTAACTAATAAGTTATCTAAACCCAACACTCTTTAACTAATAAGTTATCTAAACCCAACACTCTTTAACTAATAAGTTACCTAAACCCAGCACTCTTTAACTAATAAGTTACCTAAACGCAACACTCTTTAACTAATAAGTTACCTAAACCCAACACTCTTTAACTAATAAGTTACCTAAACCCAACACTCTTTAACTAATAAGTTACCTAAACGCAACACTCTTTAACTAATAAGTTACCTAAACCCAACACTCTTTAACTAATAAGTTATCTAAACCCAACACCCTTTAACTAATAAGTTACCTAAACGTAACACTCTTTAACTAATAAGTTACCTAAACCCAACACTCTTTAACTAATAAGTTACCTAAACGCAACACTCTTTAACTAATAAGTTATCTAAACCCAACACTCTTTAACTAATAAGTTACCTAAACGCAACACTCTTTAACTAATAAGTTACCTAAACCCAACACTCTTTAACTAATAAGTTATCTAAACCCAACACTCTTTAACTAATAAGTTATCTAAACCCAACACTCTTTAACTAATAAGTTACCTAAACGCAACACTCTTTAACTAATAAGTTACCTAAACCCAACACTCTTTAACTAATAAGTTATCTAAACCCAACACTCTTTAACTAATAAGTTACCTAAACCCAACACTCTTTAACTAATAAGTTATCTAAACCCAACAAGCTTTAACTAATAAGTTACCTAAACGCAACACTCTTTAACTAATAAGTTACCTAAACCCAACACTCTTTAACTAATAAGTTACCTAAACCCAACACTCTTTAACTAATAAGTTACCTAAACCCAACACTCTTTAACTAATAAGTTACCTAAACCCAACACTCTTTAACTAATAAGTTACCTAAACCCAACACTCTTTAACTAATAAGTTACCTAAACCCAACACTCTTTAACTAATAAGTTATCTAAACCCAACACTCTTTAACTAATAAGTTACCTGAACCCAACACTCTTTAACTAATAAGTTATCTAAACCCAACACTCTTTAACTAATAAGTTATCTAAACCCAACACTCTTTAACTAATAAGTTACCTAAACCCAACACTCTTTAACTAATAAGTTACCTAAACCCAACACTCTTTAACTAATAAGTTACCTAAACCCAACACTCTTTAACTAATAAGTTATCTAAACCCAACACTCTTTAACTAATAAGTTACCTAAACCCAACACTCTTTAACTAATAAGTTATCTAAACCCAACACTCTTTAACTAATAAGTTATCCAAACCCAACACTCTTTAACTAATAAGTTACCTAAACCCAACACTTTTTAACTAATAAGTTATCTAAACCCAACACTCTTTAACTAATAAGTTACCTAAACCCAACACTCTTTAACTAATAAGTTACCTAAACCCAACACTCTTTAACTAATAAGTTACCTAAACCCAACACTCTTTAACTAATAAGTTACCTAAACCCAACACTCTTTAACTAATAAGTTACCTAAACCCCAACACTCTTTAACTAATAAGTTACCTAAACCCAACACTCTTTAACTAATAAGTTACATAAACGCAACACTCTTTAACTAATAAGTTACCTAAACCCAACACTCTTTAACTAATAAGTTATCTAAACCCAACACTCTTTAACTAATAAGTTACCTAAACGCAACACTCTTTAACTAATAAGTTACCTAAACCCAACACTCTTTAACTAATAAGTTACCTAAACGCAACACTCTTTAACTAATAAGTTACCTAAACCCAACACTCTTTAACTAATAAGTTATCTAAACCCAACACTCTTTAACTAATAAGTTATCTAAACCCAACACTCTTTAACTAATAAGTTACCTAAACCCAACACTCTTTAACTAATAAGTTACCTAAACCCAACACTTTTTAACTAATAAGTTATCTAAACCCAACACTCTTTAACTAATAAGTTACCTAAACCCAACACTCTTTAACTAATAAGTTATCTAAACCCAACACTCTTTAACTAATAAGTTATCTAAACCCAACACTCTTTAACTAATAAGTTACCTAAACGCAACACTCTTTAACTAATAAGTTACCTAAACCCAACACTCTTTAACTAATAAGTTACCTAAACGCAACACTCTTTAACTAATAAGTTACCTAAACGCAACACTCTTTAACTAATAAGTTACCTAAACCCAACACTCTTTAACTAATAAGTTATCTAAACCCAACACTCTTTAACTAATAAGTTACCTAAACGCAACACTTTTTAACTTATAAGTTACCTAAACCCAACACTCTTTAACTAATAAGTTACCTAAACCCAACACTCTTTAACTAATAAGTTACCTAAACCCAACACTCTTTAACTAATAAGTTACCTAAACCCAACACTCTTTAACTAATAAGTTATCTAAACCCAACACTCTTTAACTAATAAGTTATCTAAACCCAACACTCTTTAACTAATAAGTTATCTAAACCCAACACTCTTTAACTAATAAGTTATCTAAACCCAACACTCTTTAACTAATAAGTTACCTAAACCCAGCACTCTTTAACTAATAAGTTACCTAAACGCAACACTCTTTAACTAATAAGTTACCTAAACCCAACACTCTTTAACTAATAAGTTACCTAAACCCAACACTATTTAACTAATAAGTTACCTAAACCCAACACTCTTTAACTAATAAGTTACCTAAACCCAACACTCTTTAACTAATAAGTTATCTAAACCCAACACCCTTTAACTAATAAGTTACCTAAACGTAACACTCTTTAACTAATAAGTTACCTAAACCCAACACTCTTTAACTAATAAGTTACCTAAACGCAACACTCTTTAACTAATAAGTTACCTAAACCCAACACTCTTTAACTAATAAGTTATCTAAACCCAACACTCTTTAACTAATAAGTTACCTAAACGCAACACTCTTTAACTAATAAGTTACCTAAACCCAACACTCTTTAACTAATAAGTTATCTAAACCCAACACTCTTTAACTAATAAGTTATCTAAACCCAACACTCTTTAACTAATAAGTTACCTAAACGCAACACTCTTTAACTAATAAGTTACCTAAACCCAACACTCTTTAACTAATAAGTTACCTAAACGCAACACTCTTTAACTAATAAGTTACCTAAACGCAACACTCTTTAACTAATAAGTTACCTAAACCCAACACTCTTTAACTAATAAGTTATCTAAACCCAACACTCTTTAACTAATAAGTTATCTAAACCCAACACTCTTTAACTAATAAGTTACCTAAACGCAACACTCTTTAACTAATAAGTTACCTAAACCCAACACTCTTTAACTAATAAGTTACCTAAACGCAACACTCTTTAACTAATAAGTTACCTAAACGCAACACTCTTTAACTAATAAGTTACCTAAACCCAACACTCTTTAACTAATAAGTTATCTAAACCCAACACTCTTTAACTAATAAGTTACCTAAACGCAACACTTTTTAACTAATAAGTTACCTAAACCCAACACTCTTTAACTAATAAGTTACCTAAACCCAACACTCTTTAACTAATAAGTTACCTAAACCCAACACTCTTTAACTAATAAGTTACCTAAACCCAACACTCTTTAACTAATAAGTTATCTAAACCCAACACTCTTTAACTAATAAGTTATCTAAACCCAACACTCTTTAACTAATAAGTTACCTAAACGCAACACTTTTTAACTAATAAGTTACCTAAACCCAACACTCTTTAACTAATAAGTTACCTAAACCCAACACTCTTTAACTAATAAGTTACCTAAACCCAACACTCTTTAACTAATAAGTTACCTAAACCCAACACTCTTTAACTAATAAGTTATCTAAACCCAACACTCTTTAACTAATAAGTTATCTAAACCCAACACTCTTTAACTAATAAGTTATCTAAACCCAACACTCTTTAACTAATAAGTTATCTAAACCCAACACTCTTTAACTAATAAGTTACCTAAACCCAGCACTCTTTAACTAATAAGTTACCTAAACGCAACACTCTTTAACTAATAAGTTACCTAAACCCAACACTCTTTAACTAATAAGTTACCTAAACCCAACACTATTTAACTAATAAGTTACCTAAACCCAACACTCTTTAACTAATAAGTTACCTAAACGCAACACTCTTTAACTAATAAGTTACCTAAACCCAACACTCTTTAACTAATAAGTTATCTAAACCCAACACCCTTTAACTAATAAGTTACCTAAACGTAACACTCTTTAACTAATAAGTTACCTAAACCCAACACTCTTTAACTAATAAGTTACCTAAACGCAACACTCTTTAACTAATAAGTTACCTAAACCCAACACTCTTTAACTAATAAGTTATCTAAACCCAACACTCTTTAACTAATAAGTTATCTAAACCCAACACTCTTTAACTAATAAGTTACCTAAACCCAACACTCTTTAACTAATAAGTTACCTAAACCCAACACTCTTTAACTAATAAGTTATCTAAACCCAACACTCTTTAACTAATAAGTTACCTAAACGCAACACTCTTTAACTAATAAGTTACCTAAACCCAACACTCTTTAACTAATAAGTTATCTAAACCCAACACTCTTTAACTAATAAGTTATCTAAACCCAACACTCTTTAACTAATAAGTTACCTAAACGCAACACTCTTTAACTAATAAGTTACCTAAACCCAACACTCTTTAACTAATAAGTTATCTAAACCCAACACTCTTTAACTAATAAGTTACCTAACCCCAACACTCTTTAACTAATAAGTTATCTAAACCCAACACTCTTTAACTAATAAGTTACCTAAACGCAACACTCTTTAACTAATAAGTTATCTAAACCCAACACTCTTTAACTAATAAGTTACCTAAACGCAACACTCTTTAACTAATAAGTTACCTAAACCCAACACTCTTTAACTAATAAGTTACCTAAACCCAACACTCTTTAACTAATAAGTTACCTAAACCCAACACTCTTTAACTAATAAGTTACCTAAACCCAACACTCTTTAACTAATAAGTTATCTAAACCCAACACTCTTTAACTAATAAGTTATCTAAACCCAACACTCTTTAACTAATAAGTTATCTAAACCCAACACTCTTTAACTAATAAGTTATCTAAACCCAACACTCTTTAACTAATAAGTTACCTAAACCCAGCACTCTTTAACTAATAAGTTACCTAAACGCAACACTCTTTAACTAATAAGTTACCTAAACCCAACACTCTTTAACTAATAAGTTACCTAAACCCAACACTCTTTAACTAATAAGTTACCTAAACCCAACACTCTTTAACTAATAAGTTACCTAAACGCAACACTCTTTAACTAATAAGTTACCTAAACCCAACACTCTTTAACTAATAAGTTATCTAAACCCAACACCCTTTAACTAATAAGTTACCTAAACGCAACACTCTTTAACTAATAAGTTACCTAAACCTAACACTCTTTAACTAATAAGTTACCTAAACGCAACACTCTTTAACTAATAAGTTACCTAAACCCAACACTCTTTAACTAATAAGTTATCTAAACCCAACACTCTTTAACTAATAAGTTATCTAAACCCAACACTCTTTAACTAATAAGTTACCTAAACCCAACACTCTTTAACTAATAAGTTACCTAAACCCAACACTCTTTAACTAATAAGTTATCTAAACCCAACACTCTTTAACTAATAAGTTACCTAAACGCAACACTCTTTAACTAATAAGTTACCTAAACCCAACACTCTTTAACTAATAAGTTATCTAAACCCAACACTCTTTAACTAATAAGTTATCTAAACCCAACACTCTTTAACTAATAAGTTACCTAAACGCAACACTCTTTAACTAATAAGTTACCTAAACCCAACACTCTTTAACTAATAAGTTATCTAAACCCAACACTCTTTAACTAATAAGTTACCTAAACCCAACACTCTTTAACTAATAAGTTATCTAAACCCAACACTCTTTAACTAATAAGTTACCTAAACGCAACACTCTTTAACTAATAAGTTACCTAAACCCAACACTCTTTAACTAATAAGTTACCTAAACCCAACACTCTTTAACTAATAAGTTACCTAAACCCAACACTCTTTAACTAATAAGTTACCTAAACCCAACACTCTTTAACTAATAAGTTACCTAAACCCAACACTCTTTAACTAATAAGTTATCTAAACCCAACACTCTTTAACTAATAAGTTACCTGAACCCAACACTCTTTAACTAATAAGTTATCTAAACCCAACACTCTTTAACTAATAAGTTATCTAAACCCAACACTCTTTAACTAATAAGTTACCTAAACCCAACACTCTTTAACTAATAAGTTATCTAAACCCAACACTCTTTAACTAATAAGTTACCTAAACCCAACACTTTTTAACTAATAAGTTATCTAAACCCAACACTCTTTAACTAATAAGTTACCTAAACCCAACACTCTTTAACTAATAAGTTACCTAAACCCAACACTCTTTAACTAATAAGTTACCTAAACCCAACACTCTTTAACTAATAAGTTACCTAAACCCAACACTCTTTAACTAATAAGTTACCTAAACCCCAACACTCTTTAACTAATAAGTTACCTAAACCCAACACTCTTTAACTAATAAGTTACATAAACGCAACACTCTTTAACTAATAAGTTACCTAAACCCAACACTCTTTAACTAATAAGTTATCTAAACCCAACACTCTTTAACTAATAAGTTACCTAAACGCAACACTCTTTAACTAATAAGTTACCTAAACCCAACACTCTTTAACTAATAAGTTACCTAAACGCAACACTCTTTAACTAATAAGTTACCTAAACCCAACACTCTTTAACTAATAAGTTATCTAAACCCAACACTTTTTAACTAATAAGTTACCTAAACGCAACACTCTTTAACTAATAAGTTACCTAAACCCAACACTCTTTAACTAATAAGTTATCTAAACCCAACACTCTTTAACTAATAAGTTACCTGAACCCAACACTCTTTAACTAATAAGTTATCTAAACCCAACACTCTTTAACTAATAAGTTATCTAAACCCAACACTCTTTAACTAATAAGTTACCTAAACCCAACACTCTTTAACTAATAAGTTACCTAAACCCAACACTCTTTAACTAATAAGTTACCTAAACCCAACACTCTTTAACTAATAAGTTATCTAAACCCAACACTCTTTAACTAATAAGTTATCCAAACCCATCACTCTTTAACTAATAAGTTACCTAAACCCAACACTTTTTAACTAATAAGTTATCTAAACCCAACACTCTTTAACTAATAAGTTACCTAAACCCAACACTCTTTAACTAATAAGTTACCTAAACCCAACACTCTTTAACTAATAAGTTACCTAAACCCAACACTCTTTAACTAATAAGTTACCTAAACCCAACACTCTTTAACTAATAAGTTACCTAAACCCAACACTCTTTAACTAATAAGTTATCTAAACCCAACACTCTTTAACTAATAAGTTACCTAAACCCAACACTCTTAACTAGTATTTAAGTCTTTCTGCTGGCTTGTTTTAAGAAAATCAACAATTCCTAGCAAATTGTCAACAATTTTAAATTGAACTCGTCGTTGTACAAATGCAAAAATGAACCATCCGTTGATACCAGAAAATAAACTCGAAACTAATTTGTTTTGTATGTACAAATATGGGCTTAGTTACAATCCCTAAGCATGTGTGAATCAGTTAAAATATTCTTGTACCTTTTACAATTTTAAAATAACTTTTTAATCTATTAAACAATAATAGATCACGGAGGCGATTTTTGCTAGTTTAAGTAAAATGCCATGATTTCATCTACTGACTATTAAATACAGCATTTTCTTCATTTGCAATCATTAACAGCTTAATCAATTACGCATGCAATCGTCATCCTATTGATTAAGAGTTGTCATCACCGGGGAAGTTGCTGGACGCCATCTCTGACTAATAAGTTACCTAAACCCAACACTCTTTAACTAATAAGTTACCTAAACGCAACACTCTTTAACTAATAAGTTATCTAAACCCAACACTCTTTAACTAATAAGTTACCTAAACGCAACACTCTTTAACTAATAAGTTACCTAAACCCAACACTCTTTAACTAATAAGTTATCTAAACCCAACACTCTTTAACTAATAAGTTATCTAAACCCAACACTCTTTAACTAATAAGTTACCTAAACGCAACACTCTTTAACTAATAAGTTACCTAAACCCAACACTCTTTAACTAATAAGTTATCTAAACCCAACACTCTTTAACTAATAAGTTACCTAAACCCAACACTCTTTAACTAATAAGTTATCTAAACCCAACAAGCTTTAACTAATAAGTTACCTAAACGCAACACTCTTTAACTAATAAGTTACCTAAACCCAACACTCTTTAACTAATAAGTTACCTAAACCCAACACTCTTTAACTAATAAGTTACCTAAACCCAACACTCTTTAACTAATAAGTTACCTAAACCCAACACTCTTTAACTAATAAGTTACCTAAACCCAACACTCTTTAACTAATAAGTTACCTAAACCCAACACTCTTTAACTAATAAGTTATCTAAACCCAACACTCTTTAACTAATAAGTTACCTGAACCCAACACTCTTTAACTAATAAGTTATCTAAACCCAACACTCTTTAACTAATAAGTTATCTAAACCCAACACTCTTTAACTAATAAGTTACCTAAACCCAACACTCGTTAACTAATAAGTTACCTAAACCCAACACTCTTTAACTAATAAGTTATCTAAACCCAACACTCTTTAACTAATAAGTTACCTAAACCCAACACTCTTTAACTAATAAGTTATCTAAACCCAACACTCTTTAACTAATAAGTTATCCAAACCCAACACTCTTTAACTAATAAGTTACCTAAACCCAACACTTTTTAACTAATAAGTTATCTAAACCCAACACTCTTTAACTAATAAGTTACCTAAACCCAACACTCTTTAACTAATAAGTTACCTAAACCCAACACTCTTTAACTAATAAGTTACCTAAACCCAACACTCTTTAACTAATAAGTTACCTAAACCCAACACTCTTTAACTAATAAGTTACCTAAACCCCAACACTCTTTAACTAATAAGTTACCTAAACCCAACACTCTTTAACTAATAAGTTACATAAACGCAACACTCTTTAACTAATAAGTTACCTAAACCCAACACTCTTTAACTAATAAGTTATCTAAACCCAACACTCTTTAACTAATAAGTTACCTAAACGCAACACTCTTTAACTAATAAGTTACCTAACCCAACACTCTTTAACTAATAAGTTACCTAAACGCAACACTCTTTAACTAATAAGTTACCTAAACCCAACACTCTTTAACTAATAAGTTATCTAAACCCAACACTCTTTAACTAATAAGTTATCTAAACCCAACACTCTTTAACTAATAAGTTACCTAAACCCAACACTCTTTAACTAATAAGTTACCTAAACCCAACACTTTTTAACTAATAAGTTATCTAAACCCAACACTCTTTAACTAATAAGTTACCTAAACCCAACACTCTTTAACTAATAAGTTATCTAAACCCAACACTCTTTAACTAATAAGTTATCTAAACCCAACACTCTTTAACTAATAAGTTACCTAAACGCAACACTCTTTAACTAATAAGTTACCTAAACCCAACACTCTTTAACTAATAAGTTACCTAAACGCAACACTCTTTAACTAATAAGTTACCTAAACGCAACACTCTTTAACTAATAAGTTACCTAAACCCAACACTCTTTAACTAATAAGTTATCTAAACCCAACACTCTTTAACTAATAAGTTACCTAAACGCAACACTCTTTAACTAATAAGTTACCTAAACCCAACACTCTTTAACTAATAAGTTACCTAAACCCAACACTCTTTAACTAATAAGTTACCTAAACCCAACACTCTTTAACTAATAAGTTACCTAAACCCAACACTCTTTAACTAATAAGTTATCTAAACCCAACACTCTTTAACTAATAAGTTATCTAAACCCAACACTCTTTAACTAATAAGTTATCTAAACCCAACACTCTTTAACTAATAAGTTATCTAAACCCAACACTCTTTAACTAATAAGTTACCTAAACCCAGCACTCTTTAACTAATAAGTTACCTAAACGCAACACTCTTTAACTAATAAGTTACCTAAACCCAACACTCTTTAACTAATAAGTTACCTAAACCCAACACTATTTAACTAATAAGTTACCTAAACCCAACACTCTTTAACTAATAAGTTACCTAAACGCAACACTCTTTAACTAATAAGTTACCTAAACCCAACACTCTTTAACTAATAAGTTATCTAAACCCAACACCCTTTAACTAATAAGTTACCTAAACGTAACACTCTTTAACTAATAAGTTACCTAAACCCAACACTCTTTAACTAATAAGTTACCTAAACGCAACACTCTTTAACTAATAAGTTACCTAAACCCAACACTCTTTAACTAATAAGTTATCTAAACCCAACACTCTTTAACTAATAAGTTATCTAAACCCAACACTCTTTAACTAATAAGTTACCTAAACCCAACACTCTTTAACTAATAAGTTACCTAAACCCAACACTCTTTAACTAATAAGTTATCTAAACCCAACACTCTTTAACTAATAAGTTACCTAAACGCAACACTCTTTAACTAATAAGTTACCTAAACCCAACACTCTTTAACTAATAAGTTATCTAAACCCAACACTCTTTAACTAATAAGTTATCTAAACCCAACACTCTTTAACTAATAAGTTACCTAAACGCAACACTCTTTAACTAATAAGTTACCTAAACCCAACACTCTTTAACTAATAAGTTATCTAAACCCAACACTCTTTAACTAATAAGTTACCTAACCCCAACACTCTTTAACTAATAAGTTATCTAAACCCAACACTCTTTAACTAATAAGTTACCTAAACGCAACACTCTTTAACTAATAAGTTATCTAAACCCAACACTCTTTAACTAATAAGTTACCTAAACGCAACACTCTTTAACTAATAAGTTACCTAAACCCAACACTCTTTAACTAATAAGTTACCTAAACCCAACACTCTTTAACTAATAAGTTACCTAAACCCAACACTCTTTAACTAATAAGTTACCTAAACCCAACACTCTTTAACTAATAAGTTATCTAAACCCAACACTCTTTAACTAATAAGTTATCTAAACCCAACACTCTTTAACTAATAAGTTATCTAAACCCAACACTCTTTAACTAATAAGTTATCTAAACCCAACACTCTTTAACTAATAAGTTACCTAAACCCAGCACTCTTTAACTAATAAGTTACCTAAACGCAACACTCTTTAACTAATAAGTTACCTAAACCCAACACTCTTTAACTAATAAGTTACCTAAACCCAACACTCTTTAACTAATAAGTTACCTAAACCCAACACTCTTTAACTAATAAGTTACCTAAACGCAACACTCTTTAACTAATAAGTTACCTAAACCCAACACTCTTTAACTAATAAGTTATCTAAACCCAACACCCTTTAACTAATAAGTTACCTAAACGCAACACTCTTTAACTAATAAGTTACCTAAACCTAACACTCTTTAACTAATAAGTTACCTAAACGCAACACTCTTTAACTAATAAGTTACCTAAACCCAACACTCTTTAACTAATAAGTTATCTAAACCCAACACTCTTTAACTAATAAGTTATCTAAACCCAACACTCTTTAACTAATAAGTTACCTAAACCCAACACTCTTTAACTAATAAGTTACCTAAACCCAACACTCTTTAACTAATAAGTTATCTAAACCCAACACTCTTTAACTAATAAGTTACCTAAACGCAACACTCTTTAACTAATAAGTTACCTAAACCCAACACTCTTTAACTAATAAGTTATCTAAACCCAACACTCTTTAACTAATAAGTTATCTAAACCCAACACTCTTTAACTAATAAGTTACCTAAACGCAACACTCTTTAACTAATAAGTTACCTAAACCCAACACTCTTTAACTAATAAGTTATCTAAACCCAACACTCTTTAACTAATAAGTTACCTAAACCCAACACTCTTTAACTAATAAGTTATCTAAACCCAACACTCTTTAACTAATAAGTTACCTAAACGCAACACTCTTTAACTAATAAGTTACCTAAACCCAACACTCTTTAACTAATAAGTTACCTAAACCCAACACTCTTTAACTAATAAGTTACCTAAACCCAACACTCTTTAACTAATAAGTTACCTAAACCCAACACTCTTTAACTAATAAGTTACCTAAACCCAACACTCTTTAACTAATAAGTTATCTAAACCCAACACTCTTTAACTAATAAGTTACCTGAACCCAACACTCTTTAACTAATAAGTTATCTAAACCCAACACTCTTTAACTAATAAGTTATCTAAACCCAACACTCTTTAACTAATAAGTTACCTAAACCCAACACTCTTTAACTAATAAGTTATCTAAACCCAACACTCTTTAACTAATAAGTTACCTAAACCCAACACTTTTTAACTAATAAGTTATCTAAACCCAACACTCTTTAACTAATAAGTTACCTAAACCCAACACTCTTTAACTAATAAGTTACCTAAACCCAACACTCTTTAACTAATAAGTTACCTAAACCCAACACTCTTTAACTAATAAGTTACCTAAACCCAACACTCTTTAACTAATAAGTTACCTAAACCCCAACACTCTTTAACTAATAAGTTACCTAAACCCAACACTCTTTAACTAATAAGTTACATAAACGCAACACTCTTTAACTAATAAGTTACCTAAACCCAACACTCTTTAACTAATAAGTTATCTAAACCCAACACTCTTTAACTAATAAGTTACCTAAACGCAACACTCTTTAACTAATAAGTTACCTAAACCCAACACTCTTTAACTAATAAGTTACCTAAACGCAACACTCTTTAACTAATAAGTTACCTAAACCCAACACTCTTTAACTAATAAGTTATCTAAACCCAACACTTTTTAACTAATAAGTTACCTAAACGCAACACTCTTTAACTAATAAGTTACCTAAACCCAACACTCTTTAACTAATAAGTTATCTAAACCCAACACTCTTTAACTAATAAGTTACCTGAACCCAACACTCTTTAACTAATAAGTTATCTAAACCCAACACTCTTTAACTAATAAGTTATCTAAACCCAACACTCTTTAACTAATAAGTTACCTAAACCCAACACTCTTTAACTAATAAGTTACCTAAACCCAACACTCTTTAACTAATAAGTTACCTAAACCCAACACTCTTTAACTAATAAGTTATCTAAACCCAACACTCTTTAACTAATAAGTTATCCAAACCCATCACTCTTTAACTAATAAGTTACCTAAACCCAACACTTTTTAACTAATAAGTTATCTAAACCCAACACTCTTTAACTAATAAGTTACCTAAACCCAACACTCTTTAACTAATAAGTTACCTAAACCCAACACTCTTTAACTAATAAGTTACCTAAACCCAACACTCTTTAACTAATAAGTTACCTAAACCCAACACTCTTTAACTAATAAGTTACCTAAACCCAACACTCTTTAACTAATAAGTTATCTAAACCCAACACTCTTTAACTAATAAGTTACCTAAACCCAACACTCTTAACTAGTATTTAAGTCTTTCTGCTGGCTTGTTTTAAGAAAATCAACAATTCCTAGCAAATTGTCAACAATTTTAAATTGAACTCGTCGTTGTACAAATGCAAAAATGAACCATCCGTTGATACCAGAAAATAAACTCGAAACTAATTTGTTTTGTATGTACAAATATGGGCTTAGTTACAATCCCTAAGCATGTGTGAATCAGTTAAAATATTCTTGTACCTTTTACAATTTTAAAATAACTTTTTAATCTATTAAACAATAATAGATCACGGAGGCGATTTTTGCTAGTTTAAGTAAAATGCCATGATTTCATCTACTGACTATTAAATACAGCATTTTCTTCATTTGCAATCATTAACAGCTTAATCAATTACGCATGCAATCGTCATCCTATTGATTAAGAGTTGTCATCACCGGGGAAGTTGCTGGACGCCATCTCTGACTAATAAGTTACCTAAACCCAACACTCTTTAACTAATAAGTTACCTAAACGCAACACTCTTTAACTAATAAGTTATCTAAACCCAACACTCTTTAACTAATAAGTTACCTAAACGCAACACTCTTTAACTAATAAGTTACCTAAACCCAACACTCTTTAACTAATAAGTTATCTAAACCCAACACTCTTTAACTAATAAGTTATCTAAACCCAACACTCTTTAACTAATAAGTTACCTAAACGCAACACTCTTTAACTAATAAGTTACCTAAACCCAACACTCTTTAACTAATAAGTTATCTAAACCCAACACTCTTTAACTAATAAGTTACCTAAACCCAACACTCTTTAACTAATAAGTTATCTAAACCCAACAAGCTTTAACTAATAAGTTACCTAAACGCAACACTCTTTAACTAATAAGTTACCTAAACCCAACACTCTTTAACTAATAAGTTACCTAAACCCAACACTCTTTAACTAATAAGTTACCTAAACCCAACACTCTTTAACTAATAAGTTACCTAAACCCAACACTCTTTAACTAATAAGTTACCTAAACCCAACACTCTTTAACTAATAAGTTACCTAAACCCAACACTCTTTAACTAATAAGTTATCTAAACCCAACACTCTTTAACTAATAAGTTACCTGAACCCAACACTCTTTAACTAATAAGTTATCTAAACCCAACACTCTTTAACTAATAAGTTATCTAAACCCAACACTCTTTAACTAATAAGTTACCTAAACCCAACACTCGTTAACTAATAAGTTACCTAAACCCAACACTCTTTAACTAATAAGTTATCTAAACCCAACACTCTTTAACTAATAAGTTACCTAAACCCAACACTCTTTAACTAATAAGTTATCTAAACCCAACACTCTTTAACTAATAAGTTATCCAAACCCAACACTCTTTAACTAATAAGTTACCTAAACCCAACACTTTTTAACTAATAAGTTATCTAAACCCAACACTCTTTAACTAATAAGTTACCTAAACCCAACACTCTTTAACTAATAAGTTACCTAAACCCAACACTCTTTAACTAATAAGTTACCTAAACCCAACACTCTTTAACTAATAAGTTACCTAAACCCAACACTCTTTAACTAATAAGTTACCTAAACCCCAACACTCTTTAACTAATAAGTTACCTAAACCCAACACTCTTTAACTAATAAGTTACATAAACGCAACACTCTTTAACTAATAAGTTACCTAAACCCAACACTCTTTAACTAATAAGTTATCTAAACCCAACACTCTTTAACTAATAAGTTACCTAAACGCAACACTCTTTAACTAATAAGTTACCTAACCCAACACTCTTTAACTAATAAGTTACCTAAACGCAACACTCTTTAACTAATAAGTTACCTAAACCCAACACTCTTTAACTAATAAGTTATCTAAACCCAACACTCTTTAACTAATAAGTTATCTAAACCCAACACTCTTTAACTAATAAGTTACCTAAACCCAACACTCTTTAACTAATAAGTTACCTAAACCCAACACTTTTTAACTAATAAGTTATCTAAACCCAACACTCTTTAACTAATAAGTTACCTAAACCCAACACTCTTTAACTAATAAGTTATCTAAACCCAACACTCTTTAACTAATAAGTTATCTAAACCCAACACTCTTTAACTAATAAGTTACCTAAACGCAACACTCTTTAACTAATAAGTTACCTAAACCCAACACTCTTTAACTAATAAGTTACCTAAACGCAACACTCTTTAACTAATAAGTTACCTAAACGCAACACTCTTTAACTAATAAGTTACCTAAACCCAACACTCTTTAACTAATAAGTTATCTAAACCCAACACTCTTTAACTAATAAGTTACCTAAACGCAACACTCTTTAACTAATAAGTTACCTAAACCCAACACTCTTTAACTAATAAGTTACCTAAACCCAACACTCTTTAACTAATAAGTTACCTAAACCCAACACTCTTTAACTAATAAGTTACCTAAACCCAACACTCTTTAACTAATAAGTTATCTAAACCCAACACTCTTTAACTAATAAGTTATCTAAACCCAACACTCTTTAACTAATAAGTTATCTAAACCCAACACTCTTTAACTAATAAGTTATCTAAACCCAACACTCTTTAACTAATAAGTTACCTAAACCCAGCACTCTTTAACTAATAAGTTACCTAAACGCAACACTCTTTAACTAATAAGTTACCTAAACCCAACACTCTTTAACTAATAAGTTACCTAAACCCAACACTCTTTAACTAATAAGTTACCTAAACCCAACACTCTTTAACTAATAAGTTACCTAAACGCAACACTCTTTAACTAATAAGTTACCTAAACCCAACACTCTTTAACTAATAAGTTATCTAAACCCAACACCCTTTAACTAATAAGTTACCTAAACGTAACACTCTTTAACTAATAAGTTACCTAAACCCAACACTCTTTAACTAATAAGTTACCTAAACCCAACACTCTTTAACTAATAAGTTACCTAAACCCAACACTCTTTAACTAATAAGTTACCTAAACCCAACACTCTTTAACTAATAAGTTATCTAAACCCAACACTCTTTAACTAATAAGTTACCTAAACGCAACACTCTTTAACTAATAAGTTACCTAAACCCAACACTCTTTAACTAATAAGTTATCTAAACCCAACACTCTTTAACTAATAAGTTATCTAAACCCAACACTCTTTAACTAATAAGTTACCTAAACGCAACACTCTTTAACTAATAAGTTACCTAAACCCAACACTCTTTAACTAATAAGTTATCTAAACCCAACACTCTTTAACTAATAAGTTACCTAAACCCAACACTCTTTAACTAATAAGTTATCTAAACCCAACACTCTTTAACTAATAAGTTACCTAAACGCAACACTCTTTAACTAATAAGTTATCTAAACCCAACACTCTTTAACTAATAAGTTACCTAAACGCAACACTCTTTAACTAATAAGTTACCTAAACCCAACACTCTTTAACTAATAAGTTACCTAAACCCAACACTCTTTAACTAATAAGTTACCTAAACCCAACACTCTTTAACTAATAAGTTACCTAAACCCAACACTCTTTAACTAATAAGTTATCTAAACCCAACACTCTTTAACTAATAAGTTATCTAAACCCAACACTCTTTAACTAATAAGTTATCTAAACCCAACACTCTTTAACTAATAAGTTATCTAAACCCAACACTCTTTAACTAATAAGTTACCTAAACCCAGCACTCTTTAACTAATAAGTTACCTAAACGCAACACTCTTTAACTAATAAGTTACCTAAACCCAACACTCTTTAACTAATAAGTTACCTAAACCCAACACTCTTTAACTAATAAGTTACCTAAACGCAACACTCTTTAACTAATAAGTTACCTAAACCCAACACTCTTTAACTAATAAGTTATCTAAACCCAACACCCTTTAACTAATAAGTTACCTAAACGCAACACTCTTTAACTAATAAGTTACCTAAACCTAACACTCTTTAACTAATAAGTTACCTAAACGCAACACTCTTTAACTAATAAGTTACCTAAACCCAACACTCTTTAACTAATAAGTTATCTAAACCCAACACTCTTTAACTAATAAGTTATCTAAACCCAACACTCTTTAACTAATAAGTTACCTAAACCCAACACTCTTTAACTAATAAGTTACCTAAACCCAACACTCTTTAACTAATAAGTTATCTAAACCCAACACTCTTTAACTAATAAGTTATCTAAACCCAACACTCTTTAACTAATAAGTTACCTAAACGCAACACTCTTTAACTAATAAGTTACCTAAACCCAACACTCTTTAACTAATAAGTTATCTAAACCCAACACTCTTTAACTAATAAGTTATCTAAACCCAACACTCTTTAACTAATAAGTTACCTAAACGCAACACTCTTTAACTAATAAGTTACCTAAACCCAACACTCTTTAACTAATAAGTTATCTAAACCCAACACTCTTTAACTAATAAGTTACCTAAACCCAACACTCTTTAACTAATAAGTTATCTAAACCCAACACTCTTTAACTAATAAGTTACCTAAACGCAACACTCTTTAACTAATAAGTTACCTAAACCCAACACTCTTTAACTAATAAGTTACCTAAACCCAACACTCTTTAACTAATAAGTTACCTAAACCCAACACTCTTTAACTAATAAGTTACCTAAACCCAACACTCTTTAACTAATAAGTTACCTAAACCCAACACTCTTTAACTAATAAGTTATCTAAACCCAACACTCTTTAACTAATAAGTTACCTGAACCCAACACTCTTTAACTAATAAGTTATCTAAACCCAACACTCTTTAACTAATAAGTTATCTAAACCCAACACTCTTTAACTAATAAGTTACCTAAACCCAACACTCTTTAACTAATAAGTTATCTAAACCCAACACTCTTTAACTAATAAGTTACCTAAACCCAACACTTTTTAACTAATAAGTTATCTAAACCCAACACTCTTTAACTAATAAGTTACCTAAACCCAACACTCTTTAACTAATAAGTTACCTAAACCCAACACTCTTTAACTAATAAGTTACCTAAACCCAACACTCTTTAACTAATAAGTTACCTAAACCCAACACTCTTTAACTAATAAGTTACCTAAACCCCAACACTCTTTAACTAATAAGTTACCTAAACCCAACACTCTTTAACTAATAAGTTACATAAACGCAACACTCTTTAACTAATAAGTTACCTAAACCCAACACTCTTTAACTAATAAGTTATCTAAACCCAACACTCTTTAACTAATAAGTTACCTAAACGCAACACTCTTTAACTAATAAGTTACCTAAACCCAACACTCTTTAACTAATAAGTTACCTAAACGCAACACTCTTTAACTAATAAGTTACCTAAACCCAACACTCTTTAACTAATAAGTTATCTAAACCCAACATTCTTTAACTAATAAGTTATCTAAACCCAACACTCTTTAACTAATAAGTTACCTAAACCCAACACTCTTTAACTAATAAGTTACCTAAACCCAACACTCTTTAACTAATAAGTTATCTAAACCCAACACTCTTTAACTAATAAGTTACCTAAACGCAACACTCTTTAACTAATAAGTTACCTAAACCCTACACTCTTTAACTAATAAGTTATCTAAACCCAACACTCTTTAACTAATAAGTTATCTAAACCCAACACTCTTTAACTAATAAGTTACCTAAACTCAACACTCTTTAACTAATAAGTTACCTAAACCCAACACTCTTTAACTAATAAGTTATCTAAACCCAACACTCTTTAACTAATAAGTTACCTAAACGCAACACTCTTTAACTAATAAGTTACCTAAACCCAACACTCTTTAACTAATAAGTTATCTAAACCCAACACTCTTTAACTAATAAGTTACCTGAACCCAACACTCTTTAACTAATAAGTTATCTAAACCCAACACTCTTTAACTAATAAGTTATCTAAACCCAACACTCTTTAACTAATAAGTTACCTAAACCCAACACTCTTTAACTAATAAGTTACCTAAACCCAACACTCTTTAACTAATAAGTTACCTAAACCCAACACTCTTTAACTAATAAGTTATCTAAACCCAACACTCTTTAACTAATAAGTTATCCAAACCCAACACTCTTTAACTAATAAGTTACCTAAACCCAACACTTTTTAACTAATAAGTTATCTAAACCCAACACTCTTTAACTAATAAGTTACCTAAACCCAACACTCTTTAACTAATAAGTTACCTAAACCCAACACTCTTTAACTAATAAGTTACCTAAACCCAACACTCTTTAACTAATAAGTTACCTAAACCCAACACTCTTTAACTAATAAGTTACCTAAACCCAACACTCTTTAACTAATAAGTTATCTAAACCCAACACTCTTTAACTAATAAGTTACCTAAACCCAACACTCTTAACTAGTATTTAAGTCTTTCTGCTGGCTTGTTTTAAGAAAATCAACAATTCCTAGCAAATTGTCAACAATTTTAAATTGAACTCGTCGTTGTACAAATGCAAAAATGAACCATCCGTTGATACCAGAAAATAAACTCGAAACTAATTTGTTTTGTATGTACAAATATGGGCTTAGTTACAATCCCTAAGCATGTGTGAATAAGTTAAAATATTCTTGTACCTTTTACAATTTTAAAATAACTTTTTAATCTATTAAACAATAATAGATCACGGAGGCGATTTTTGCTAGTTTAAGTAAAATGCCATGATTTCATCTACTGACTATTAAATACAGCATTTTCTTCATTTGCAATCATTAACAGCTTAATCAATTACGCATGCAATCGTCATCCTATTGATTAAGAGTTGTCATCACCGGGGAAGTTGCTGGACGCCATCTCTGACTTTTGTTCCATAAGACCAATGTTAACTTTGATCCTCCATTACTCCTCATCTGATCGTCACAAACAATTCATTTCGGAGTCAAATAAAGGTTTCATCGTCGTCTAGTGAAATACAGTTTTGTATTTAGATTCTGTTTATAAATTAATGAGAAAATGTACAGTAATAAAATAAAATACCCCCGTAGCAGCAAACCTGCGTACTCAGCGAATTTCCAATGCATATATATGTTTCTTAATACCACATAAAGCCACATACCAAGTTTCATCAATATACATTCATAAATAAACGATTTATGACATTTTAATTATTCTCCATAAGAATAACATGGCGGCTGAGTATGCAGGTTTGCTGAAGGAAGGAAAACAAAATACCCCCGTAGCAGCAAACCTGCGTACTCAGCGAATTTCCAATGCATATATATGTATCTTAATACCACATAAAGCCACATACCAAGTTTCATCAATATGTATTCATAAATAAACGATTTATGACATTTTAATTATTCTCCATAAGAATAACATGGCGGCTGAGTATGCAGGTTTGCTGAAGCAAGGAACACAAAAAATGGGGTTTTATACAAATATCAATATAACTCTTCAAGGTAAAGCCACATACCAAATTTCATTAATTTATTTTCATAATGAAGGGAGATAACACGTTACTAGTTCTCCATAAGAATAACATGGGGCTGAGTACGCAGGTTTGCTGCTACGGGAGCCTTTGGTAAAAATTTGTTTTTTTGAGCCAATATCAATTGTCCACAACCAGATGAAGCCGTATACCAAGTTTCGTCAGTATACGTTCATAAATAAGCGAGATATAACATTTTTATTTTCCTCCATAAGAATAACATTAGACAACGTACTGTGTTTAGCACTTTCAATATCTCGGTAACCAATTGACGTAGAGAAATGATCAAAATACCAAATTGTGTGTTTTTTTAAGCTGAATCCAATGGAAAAAACTAAAATTTGACTATTTCCAAAATTATATGTAAAAAATTCAAAAAACCCATTTTTGGGGTATAAAACCCCCCCAAAATACCTTTTCGGATAGGCCGATCTGGCTGGTTTTCGAACTTAAAGTCATAAATGTTGCTTTACACGTTTATACCAAATTTCATCAAAATCGGATAATTTTTACGAGAGTTATCGTGCTCACGGACACATATATATATATATATATATATATATATATATATATATATATATATATATATAGATATATATATATATATATACAGTTTCGAACGAATGGTGTTTTTGGGGTCTGGGGACCTCAAAACGAAAAGTTATCATGGTCCCGGGCCTAGGTCTTACCATGCCGACTACGGTAATAGCTTCTTCCCTATAGGGGAAATTCGCTAAAATGGGGTTTTATACAGATATCAATATAACTCATTTAGGTAAAGCCACGTACCAAATTTCATTAATTTATTTTCATAATTAAGGGAGATAACACGTTACTTATTCTCCATAAGAATAACATGGGGCTGAGTACGCAGGTTTGCTGCTACGGGAGCCTTTGGCAAAAAATTGTTTTTTTGAGCAAATATCAATGGTCCACAACCAGATGAAGCCGTATACCAAGTTTTGTCAGTATACGTTCATAAATAAGCGAGATATAAAATTTTTCTTTTCCTCCATAAGAATAACATTAGACAACGTACTGTGTTTAGCACTTTCAATATCTCGGTAACCAATTGACGTAGAGAAATGATCAAAATACCAAATTGTGTGTTTTTTTAAGCTGAATCCAATGGTAAAAACTAAAATTTGACTATTTCCAAAATTATATGTACAAAATTCAAAAAACCCATTTTTGGGGTACAAAACCCCCCCAAAATACCCCTTCGGATAAAGCGATCTGGCTGGTTTTCGAACTTAAAGTCATAAATGTTACTTTACACGTTTATACCAAATTTCATCAAAATCGGATAATTTTTACGAGAGTTATCGTGCTCACGGACACACATATATATATATATATATATATATATATATATATATATAATATAGATATATATATATATATAAATATAGAAATATAGAAATAGATATAGATATATATATATATATATATATATACAGTTTCGAACGAATGGTGTTTTTGGGGTCTGGGAACCTCAAAACGAAAAGTTATCATGGTCCCGGGCCTAGGTCTTACCATGCCGACTACAGTAATAGCTTCTTCCCTATAGGGGAAATTCGCTAAAATCAACCGACAATGCCCAAATTAAGGAAATCGAAAATGTAATTCCCCTGACAACCACTATACCTTTATTTTGACACCCAAACGAATGTTTTGTGACGATCGGGTGAGGAGTAACGGAGGCACAATGTTAATATTGGCCTCATGGGGCAAAACATGGCGTCTGGAAACTTCCGGTGATGGAGACTGTTAAGTAAAATCTGAACAGGAACGGCAACACTCTTTAGGATTTAGGATTTATTATACTGGAGATCCGTCGCATCTATTCCCGATTAGAAAATGAAACAATTTGGATAACTGAGTAGTTAGAGAAGAAAAAGCATCCAGGAATTAAAATACCCCCGTAGCAGCAAACCTGCAAACCTGCGTACTCAGCGAATTTCCAATGCTGTATATATGTATCTTAATACCACATAAAACCAAATACCAAGTTTCATCAGTATACATTCATAAATAAACGATTTATGGCCTTTTCAACTATTCTCCATAAGAATAACATGGCGGCTGAGTATGCAGGTTTGCTGAAGAAAGGAACACAAAAATTGGGGTTTTATACAAATATCAATATAACTCAAGTAGGTGAAGCCACATACCAAATTTTATTAATTTATGTTCATAATTAAGGGAGATAACACGTTACTTATTCTCCATAAGAATAACATGGGGGCTGAGTACGCAGGTTTGCTGAAGAAAGGAACACAAAAATGGGGTTTTATACAAATATCAATATAACTCAAGTAGGTGAAGCCACATACCAAATTTTATTAATTTATGTTCATAATTAAGGGAGATAACACGTTACTTATTCTTCATAAGAATAACATGGGGGCTGAGTCCGCAGGTTTGCTGCTACGGGAACTATAGGCAAAAAAAGTTTTTTAGTGCAAATATCAATAAACCACAACGATATGAAGCAATATACCAAATTTCATCAGGATAAGATGATAAATAAGCAAGATATACAATTTTTCTTATTCTCCATAAGAATAACATTGGACAACGTACTGTGTTTAGTACTTTCAATATCTCGGTAACCAATTGACGTAGAGCAATGATCAAAACACCAAATTGTTTGTTTTTTTAAGCTGAATTTAATAGTGAAAACTAAAATTGGAATTACCAAAATATGATATGTAAAAAACTCAAAAAATCCATTTTTGGGGTACAAAACCCCCCCCAAAATACCTTTTTGGATACAGCGATCTGGCTGGTTTTCGAACTTAAAGCCATAAATGATGCTTTACATATTTGTACCAAATTTCATCAAAATCGGACCATTTTTAGGAGAGTTAAAATACGAGAGTGGTAGCGGACCCACGGACACATATATATACAGTTTTGAACGAATGGTGTTTTTGGCATCTGGGGACCTCAAAACGAAAAGTTATCATGGTCCCGGGTCTAGGTCTTACCATGCCGACTACGGTAATAGCTTCTTCCCTATAGGGGAAATTCGCTAACAGTTGAATTTATATTAGGCCTACTAAAAGCAAGAATAAAATCAATCACGTCAAATCACAATAAAACAACTTACACAACTCAACAACTCATTGCGATAAAACGCGCAATGTCTGTATGCAAAACTGGGAATTCCGCTGGAGGATTTTGGTTAACTTTGAAAATAGGGGTTTTGGGCCTTAGAAATCTATTGGCAAAATCTTAACCATAAGAAAACTCAACTTATTCTGGGGATCAAAATTGAAAATTATGACAACGGACTCAGGAAGTTTTGAAATTCAATTTCGAAAAGTCATTATTGGGAAACATTTGCTTTTGCATGCGGTAAGTATAATGTGTATTGTCTTTTTTACTTTTCAACGGTTCCACGTAATTTTACATTGAACTACGTTTCAGAACAATAATTTATTTATCGAACTTGACTTAATCTCACAACATTCCAACCAAAGTGGCTTTGGTTTTAAATTTGTATTGGTAACGCTCCATTGAAAGTTAAAAGACAATACAAGATACAGAAAGCCAAAACAAGTGTTTTTCAATCATGGTTTTGCTAAGAATTCCATTGACGCTTTACAATAGTCTAGAACATGCTTTTTGTATGAGGTGCATTTATATATTAATCTTCTCTTACTAGGCATCACTCACCATAGATAAGCTATCCTTTGGGACTTGTCATCAGTTAAAATAAAACACAGAATCCACTTCATACGCACACGAAAGATATACACAAAAAAGTGCGTCCCAAAGATCTGAAAAACCCGATCTCGCTTCCCGATCTTTAGGTCGCACTTAGGGGTCTCAATCCCGGACCTAAATTTCAATCCCGGGATTTCGGGATTGACAAAAGCTGATCCCGGGATCCCGGGACCAGTCCCGGGATTCCCGTTTTATACATATCTAGAATATATTGTTGTGTGATGACAACGCTAATAGAATTTTTTATTAAAATTTTAAACTAACTATAATTTTATCTTACAAACTCGTCAAATCTGGGTAGCTTGACGTATTTTAGACTATTGTCTTTAAGGCTGCAGCTATCAGATATTGACGGTTTTGCCGAATACCATGTCGGCAGTGCACTTTTGACTGTACCTCACGCGCCTCCACTTCTGGGGAAGATAAGACATCATTCTGCTCCTTTTGTATTTAGTTCCTTAGATAAACTATTTATTTTAGCCCAAATAAAGAGAGATAAAAAACCTCAGATGATTTTGGCTTTATACAGTATTATTATAATTAGTTTATCGTTTTCACCAATGCAATAGAAATAGTGTTTGCTTAAAAGTTAAAATAATACTGAACAACAGGTGAAAAATAACTGAAACATCATAATTTTTTCAAATTATTTAATACAATTAATTAAAAAACCCCATTAAACATATTTTTTAACAATATAATATATTGTTTAATAAAAATAACAACTCGCACAGATGTTCGCTTCACGAAAGCCCGATAGCAACTAAGATAAACAAAATTCAGTAAGATAAAAAATATCAAAATAAAGTCACCTGTGCCTGTGTCGTGTGGCCGTGGGATACCTCGATTTGTGGGAATTAACTGCAACGGAAGTTCGGAGCGATAAGGAAACTATTCAGTGCTGTCTCACTGCTGTCCCATTATATTCCAGAAATAGGTTGTCATTGTTGAATTGAATTTTGGTTTAGGACAAAGTCAACTTTGGGAAAGGTAAATAACAGTCTTAAGGGACGTGAATTAAAAAAATAAACAACTTTGCTATTAATTATTATTGAAATATTAATTACCTAAAACATTTTTATGTTTATATGTTTGTTAAGACGACTTTTGCAGTAGTTAAAACATTCAAATCACGCAAAAATTGTGAAACAATTATTTGTTTGCAATCCCGTTAATCCCGGGATTGAGAGGCTCTAATCCCGGGATTGTCAGGTACCCAAAAGCGACCGGGATCCCGGGATCCCGGGATCCCGAATCCCGGGATTGAGAACCCTAGTCGCACTCTTTTTTTGTTTTTATTGTTCGTGTCCTTGTGAACTGTTCTCTGTGTTTTGTTTTAACTGATGACGAATACCAAAAGATACTTTATTTATGGTGAGTGCTTCCAAATAAGGAAAGATTAATTTATCACTTTGCCAGATGTGTAAATGACGAACGCGGGATACTTCTATGATCAAATAATTCTAACTTAACGCTGGTCGCACTTTCCAACAGCGTACCGTCAGCTCCAACTATGGCCTCCAACAAAACTGTGGTGGCCCTGCCACAAACTATCAACGACTCCACTATAGCTCCGCATGTTCTGTACCGGTTAGCGTCCCAACCCCGCCCGCCATCTAGTCCCAAAGGCCGTGTTGGAGGTGTGAAAGTGGTGGCATTGGAGCGACCGACGGCGCGGCCGTGATCCGAGGATCCTGTTGACGCAACCCCGGCACGAACGTTGGGCAACCCGCCACCAGCCGCCACAGACACTCTGGGACTGGGTACTGGCTGGTGCGGGGCGTGCAGCGCGGTGGAGGTGGAGCGCCACTACAGGGGTGGAGTGGTTCGGGTTCAAGGGGGTAGAAAACGTCTTAAGAGTGGGCTCCAATCACGAACCATTTGGCGTTCCTGTACTACCTGCTTCTCCCACAACGCCAATATTAACTTTCGAAGTGACTGCGTACACGTCCAATGTAAGGGCAAATTCACTTCGCTACCGCTTAGGTTGGGTTAGGTTACGTTACGTTATGTTAGGATAGGTTAGGTTACGTTAGGTTAGGTTAGGCGGTTTTCTGGCTCTCAATTTGTTTTAAAAATCACAGGAAAAGTAACGTACGGTGCATAATTTGGAACGGACGTGAACAGTAGCGGCTCACGTCGGACGTGTACGTAGCCTCTGCCATTAACTTTCAAAGCCCGTCCTTCCTCAGCGGGTTATCCGAAATGGTTGATTTCAAAGAGTTGTAATTAACATAACGATTGCATAATGATGTCGGATAATTCTGTAAGGAGGGATGGGCTTTAAAAGTTAACATTGGACTTATATGAGAATCAGGTATAGACGCCGGTGACTTGTCCCCTCTCAAAACTGTACAGTGAGCCTACATTTACTATATAGATTAAAATGGACACTAGGCAATGATTAAAATTCCTAAGGGTTTGTAAGGGCGAAATAGTGGTTTAAACTGTGAGTCAACGCCAGGGGCAGTGACACTGTTTAACGTGTTGATGGTCAATCCCAGAAAGATGTGAATTGGTTCCGGTGAGATTAAGAAAACCTATCTTGCAACAGTTGGGTATGTTTACCATTCAATAAATAGATTGCAGAGCAAAAGTTAACACTCTTTAGGACCTGTATGGGTATGGGTAAAACCCAAGTGTGTAAAGAATGGCCCTAAAATGTACTCTTAATACCTATATTTAAAGTCTATTTTTGTGTGCCTTTCAACGTCAGTGAATGGACTGATTCATGGTCTAGCAACTACCTAAGGTCGATCTGGCCGAAGAAAGCATCATAATAGTGTTAAACAGCCAAATGACAAGTGGCAACTAGGTACTGCAGTTTTGAATCTGCAAGAATTTGTCATTATTTTGCTCACGATCGATTAGGGTGAAGTCAGGTTATAAGGTGAGCATGTCCGCTGCCCAGCCAATCATACAAACATTCTTTGACGTTATAGTCAATGTAACGTTTTTTAGCAAACCAACCTTTTGAAATATCCCCCTTTCAATTATTTTTATAAATTGCCAAGACACTCTTCATGTGAGTTTGTTTGTAACTAAATCCACAGCGTGATAGGTGACTTTTTTTAATAAAGTCCTTCATTTACCTTACCAAAATTCAAAATAAAATAATGATTAAAATAATTGTTAAACGAGTTCGCACGCAGCACGCTGACGTGAGGGAAGTGAATTTCCACATAAAAACTATAAAATCTCAAAATCGGTTAAAAACATACCTACATTTATTCAAATTTTTATTCAAATCTGAAAATATAGATTTTTTGGCTGTTCTGATGCTCCTGGTTCTATTTACCTGCAATGGTGGGAATACAGTTTTGCGCATTATACGGCTAGGAGAAGGTCCAGTCAGGCTTTAAAGTAGGCGTGAGGTTGTTGGGGATGATAAAAGTACACCAACAAATGAATAATAGGCTTTTCTAATATAAAACCCCCATAAGACAACGTACTGTGTTTGGTCGATTCACATTTTCTATAATAACTCGGTAAATGTTTATGCTAGAATAACGAGAGAGGGCTTAAAAGTTTCGTCACAATAATTCCCATCTTTTAACATGCGTTAATTTCACATCCGGGGCTTTTCTGACCCTTTTTGGGTCCAAAAACTCGAAATTTGAAAGTTTAATCCCCCAAAAAAGGGTTTAGAGTTTTCCGATTGTTTTGCCCAACGAACTTGTCCAACTGATTAAAGAAAGGAATGTCCCTACCAAATTTGATGTAAATCGGACAAAAAATGCGACCGCTAGAGTGCATACACACACACACACACACACACACACACACACACACACACACACACACACACACATATATATATAAAATTTTGAACGACCCCCCAAAACGTGTTCAGGGGGTCACGTTAGGAACTTCTATGGGGTCCCGGGCTTAAGTTTCACCGTGCGGGTCATGCTAATAGTTCACTTTCCATAGGAAATTCACTAAAAATATTAACACTACGTAATTTAGAAAACAGTAACAACGACGTGACATAGTAATATAAAGACTGTGGGTAATGCCTCATTCCTTAGTCTCTGAAGCTGTTGCCAAAAGTCTGAATTCTTTCCAAAAGATTGGAGATCACGAATTATAATGAATTGAAATAGTAATTAGAGACCTGGAATTAAAAATATCCATAACACTGCCAAAACCAACAAACTGATCTGATATCCTGTCAGACAAACTGCGAACAACCAGCACACTATTATGTCCCACAAGACATATCATCTTTAACCAAGTTGGTACCCCAGTGACTTTTAAAAAACATTGCATTGAGAAGCATAGAAACCTGCCGAACGCTTGAAGGAAGGCTAAGCCTAGCTCGGTGAAGGTACGGAACCGATAAATAGCTAGCCAATCATGTGAATATCTCTGAAATATTTAAATACGATATGATGGGTTAGCTGCAGAATGCTCCTACAGCTACGGAACTGAGACATGGCTTTCTCCAATATGTGTGGAAATTAAATGTATAATCTATGATAGACTAGACATACCGAAAGCTTTTGAGGGGGTGACTCTACGGAAACGAAAGCGAGATATAGCTATCACCAATCACGAGTGCATCTCTGATTATTTGTACCTGAATGCGCGCGCATAGATACCAGCCGAAATGTACAGAGCAGATGAAACTACGGAACCACCTTCAACCCTTCTCTGAAAGTTAGACCCTTCTCAACCCTTCTCCCTACTACCCTCTCCTTTGTGTTGCCTTCAGCTTCTATGACACATATCTATCACCAATCATCTATGCATCCCTGCGATATGAATACTGCATTATGGCGGGATGATCAGCTGCATTATGGCGGGAGGCCCAGCTGCATTATGGCGAGAAGTTCAGCTGCATTATGGCGGGAAGGCCAGCTGCATTATGGTGGGAAGACCAGCTGCATTATGGCGGGAAGCCCAGCTGCATTATGGCGGGACAGCTCGGCGCAGGTGAGTATCGCGGCCGTGCTAACGGTTGCCGTTCCGTTATCCGGGCCGACCAGTTCCTCCGCGGCGGTTTTTACACGGTCGCTCTCCTCCTACTCCTCCTCCCACTCCTTCGTCACTCCCGGGGCGCAATGGACAAGAACGGCCTAATTGATTGGCAATCAGCTGATTTCACTTGCGTGAAAACTTGGCCAGTGCAAGAATTATGGGGAAATGAGGTTGGGTGGGCACCTCAGTGGTCAATCAGTTTCTTAGACCCTTAGTAGGGAATCTCCTAAGATTACGCAGTTTCTAGAAGTTAAACTTGTATGTTCGTTCCCTGAAAGACCCCAGTCCGAAGTCGGGTTTAATATCCCGAGGGATGTGTGCGAGAAGGTCGATGAAGGAACCAGCCGGTGTTCTGTTCTCCCCAGAGAGTTTTCGCAGACACATAATACAGTTCATAATGACTCACTGCCTCATCTTATTAAAAAACTAGCTGATGTACCCGTTCTTCGCCACAGCGGTTTTCTATAGTCAATGCAATTTGCATTTTAGTTAGCTTGAAACAGCTGTTCTAGCTTCTGCTCTTTAAGCTGTCAAATGGAAGTGTCCTCAGCTGTTCCATTACAGTTTCTGAATGTTTACTTTCTTCTGGAATGTAAACATTGAAACTTAGGACGTTCACGGGGCGTAGCCTAAGGAGATTTTAAGGAAGTGAACAGGCCTATGTGTTGCATGGGTTCAAGATCCACCTTTATGTAAAGTTTCAGCCCAGTCGGTTCAGTAGTTTTTGCGTTTACCCGGAACATCAGACACACAGATACACAGACAGACAGACAGACACCACCTCTTCTTTATATTATTATAGATAAGGCGATTTGTGTGAACGGGCTACCAGCAAAACTATTAGGTTTAAAATTATGATTGATGTGTTATTTGAAAGCCCTTGGCGTCTAGGTGTGCCTGTTGGGGATTTGGAAGGAATCAACAATCAGGGCTCTGCCCACTGGGCTTTCAAAGTTCCAATGGTAATCTTGTGGAAGAATATAAATAGATATAATTAAAAAAATGTAACAACAGTTGTTGATACTAACAATCAGTACAGAAGCAAGATCAGCCGTTTTAAGAAAACTTCTGGAATGGCATCTCAATGTAAACTAATAAGACGGTATATCACCTGGATATTCCCAAAATGAAAAATATATATATTAGCTCGATTTCGAGCAGCTGGATTTGCTTTTTCATATTAAATTAATTGGAATAAACACATGGGACTTGAATCCTGTTGAATATTTCTTCCATAAAAATAATTTTGAGGGCCAATGGGGTGAAGCATTGGGAAAAATCAATTCCTTCAAAACCATCAAGAGTAAAATCCCTTTAATTTGCACCTCGATCGTCAAAATAATTCATGAAATAGCAAATGTAATTGGCTGAAAAGCGTAGTTGCCCCAGAAACGTTCGTATACTAGCGCGCTGAGTTAGTACTTAAAAGAGCGCTCACCTCATCACAATCTGAGATTCGCCAGAACGATCCTGAGCCAAAACCGAAACATTTTGTTAATGTTCGATTCTAGATCCAGTTGCCATTTGGTCATTGAGCTAAAGATTTTGCTAAAGAACCAGTCGGTCTTAGTCAGTAGCTATAGACTACACAAGTTATCTCGCCCATTCTACACTCATACAATTAATTTATATTCGCCTTCAAATACGCTTTACTTGTCATCGTTTTTATCAGTGATAAAATGATAAAATTACTGTACAAAATATTCCTTAGGGATTAAGAAGTATGATACCGAGACCGGGTCATGAAACAAGCGCAAACAACTGTTATCGACAATTGGATTGATGGCTCATAAAACTGTTAAGTTCTAATCGATTTTACAGCCTAGCACCATTGAATAAAAATACAATTGTAATGCTAAGCCAGTAACAAGGCATCCTACCCATCCTACACTCATCATTCATTCTCACTCGCCAAACGCCCTGGCGTTGTAGTTGTGTCGGCGTCTTACACAGTGGTTGGGTGATTATATTTAAAGGAGTTGTATTGCGACCAAAACCCCTAGAAAATTATAACGTGAACAAATTATCACGGCTCTGGTTTGATTGCTAAGCAATAAACTATATTGGTCGATTAGAAATAAGTTCATCGTTTTCTTAAAAACATGATGCGATGAACAAGTTTTTCTTCTTCAACGCCCAACAGATTTACAAATGTGTACTATCGTTGCATGGAATCAGTAACAGGATCTGTGGTACTTCGCCACGTTTATTCGTTCCCTTTTTAACGCGTTGGCTGCTGCCGACCCCGATCGGGGTTTTTTCTCAACATAGAAACTTATACAAATTTCATGTTTAAACATGTTTGCAACAGCGAAAGTGTTAACAGTACTGAAAAGTCACAGGCCATTAAGGATAGAGAGTACTATTTTTACAGTTCAATCATCAAGTTAGACTTATTACAGATATTACATTCATTGAATTTGGCAATTCTCTATAAACCATTAAGTATTAGGTACCTGCTAGTTGAAAACTGAAGGATTGCTAGATAGGATCCAGCTGTCATTGGTCATTTGGCTATTAATTAATGATCCTGTCAAAAGAATCAGTCGGTCTTACTCAGTAACGAGTTCGCACGCAGCACGCTGACGTGAGGGAAGTGAATTTCCACATAACAACTTTTAAAACTCAAACTTAGTGTAAAAACATACATTTGTCCAATTCTTATTGAAATCTGAAAACATTGATTTTTTGGCTGTTCTGATACTCCTGGTTTCATTTACTTGCAAAGCTGGGAATACAATTTTGCACATTATATGGTTAGGAGAAGGTCCAGACAGGCTTAAAAGTAGGCGTGAGGTTGCTGGGGATGATAAAAGTACTCTAACAAAGGAATAGCAGGCTTTTCCAGTATAAAACCCCCGTAGGACAACGTACTGTGTTTAGTCAATACACATTTTCTTTAATAACTCGGTAAATATTTATGCTAGAATGACGAGAGAGGGCTTAAAACTTTCGCCTTTTCAATTCCCACCTTTTAACATCCATTGATTTTACATCTGGGGCTTTTATGACCATTTTTGGGCCCAAAAACTCGAAATTTGAATGATTAATCCCCCAAAAAAGGGGTTTAGAGTTTTCCGATTGTTTTGCCCAACGAACTTGTCCAACTGATTACAGAAAGGAACGTCCCTACCAAATTTGAAGTAAATCGGACAAAAAATGTGACCGCTAGAGTGCAAACCCATATATATATATATATATATATATATATATATATATATATATATATATAATTTTGAACGACCCCCAAAACGTGTTCAGGGGGTCACGTTAGGAACTTCTATGGTGGTCCCGGGCTTAAGTTTCACCGTGCGGGTCATGCTAATAGTTCACTTTCCAAAGGAAATTCACTAACAAGTCTACACAAGGCATCTCACCCATTCTACACTCATAATTCATTAATATTCGCCTTAAAACACGCCTTGTTGCGTCGGCGCTCACACAGGGTTTAAGTGGTGATCAGAACTCCATTTTCAAAAGTTGCAAGCCAACTAGATTTTTACACGTACTATGCATTCAGCAAAATTGTCATGTCACAACAACAGCAATTGTAACAGGCATTTGCACAAACTGTGTCGGATATTCTGCAATTCAATCAACCTCAAATTTGCCAGTTTCCGGTTATTAAATCTAATAACACCAACCACAAACGGTTGAAAGGTTAATGAACTTCCTCCACAGGATTTCGACCGTTCCACAGCTCATGCAGAATTAGTATGTGGCATGGTTTTCGTATGTTTCTACCAATTTAGGCTACTTATTAGTTTCCCATACACCGTAACAGTTTTGTCTCACTACTTCTTATAATAAGTACTGCAATCCTTTCTGATATGGCTGTTTCGACTTCAAAAATAACCAAATCTAACAGATATGCTATTTCTTCTTTTAATACGGTATTATTTTCCCCATTTTAATAGACTACTGGCTACTACATTTTGTCCCAATGTAACTAACTATCTACATTAATATACAGTACCTGGGGGCCGAGCTTTGCTTGGGGAAGGTCAGTCAGTTTGTTTAGATGACTTGGAGTAATATTTCACCACTCCCCCCTACTGATAATCAGATTTGTATAACTCATTTGCCTCTTTTCTACAATTTTAAGGTCACTCCAATTTTTATTTATAGCTCAATGTCCCTTTGATTTATTTTACTACTCTATATATGTAATCTTCACTCAAATCTTTTAATCCTGCTCCAAACATGTTTAACATGTTAATTAATAATCATAAACAACATGAGTGTTACTTTGACAGTTCCCTGGTTGATTATGAACAGCTGTTACAATTCTTTTGTTTTGATTTGAAACTCCCATTACCTTTTCCTATGAAGCCTGAAATTTCGGGAAAGTATGTAGGCTATATTTTTAACAACCGGAAATAAATCGTATTTTGACTTTTTATTGGATTTCTAAGAATATTTATATCTAACTTAGCTGAATTTTGAAATAGTTATGAAAAATAAAGTATGTCAGACTAAAGTACTTACGTACCGGTACCGTCAGTCATTTAGTCTTACTTAATATCTACAGCTCAGGGGCTAAAACCATGGATGATTAAGAATAAACTGCTCCGGCTAATGTTACTCTGGCCTGGTAAAATGTGATCTTTGAACCTGACAAGAATTCTTTCCTATACGGTCAAAGCGAATTGGGCTTTATATTGGATTAAATTATCTATCTATACTTATTTAATAGGCGAGCAGTTTTTTTGTGACAATCACTCCTCTTAAACTACTGAACCGATTTTCATGTTTTTGATGTCATTGGAAAGAGCCTAACGTGAAGTTGTGCAGGAAACTTTTTTTATAGAGAAATAATTTGTGAGTGAAGCCCTGGGGCCCCTTAAAGTTGATTTTTCCCATAAGCTTAACATTGGGAAATAACTGTAAGTTTGAAGCAATCAGCTGGATAGAGAAAACACAGTTAATCAGCAGGCCATGTTGGCTTTGGAACGGTAACACAATATTTATACGGAAATGTCAGTATAATATTACGTTGTGATCGCGAGCGAAGCCGCGACAGGCTACTAGTAAACATTAATTTGTATTCTATTTAGGCCCTACTTATATAGTCTGAATACTTATTAATAAATAATCCACTGTAACGACACTCCTCATTTATTAGTGAATTTCCTTTGGAAAGTGAACTATTAGCATGACCCGCACGGTGAAACTTAAGCCCGAGACCACCATAGAAGTTCCTAACGTGACCCCCTGAAAACGTTTTGGGGGGTCGTTCAAAATTGTATATATATATATATATATATATATATATGTGTATGCACTCTAGCGGTCGCATTTTTTGTCCGATTTACTTCAAATTTGGTACGGACGTTCCTTTCTATAATCTGTTGGACAAGTTCGTTGGGCAAAACAATTTGAAAACTCTAAAATTATTTTTTGGGGATTAATTTCTCAAATTTCGAGTTTTTGGGCCCAAAAAGGGTCAGAAAAGCCCCATATGTAAAATTAATGCATGTAAAAAGATGGGGATTAGAGAGGCGAAAGTTTTAAGCCCTATCTCGTCATTCTTGCATAAATATTTACCGAGTTATTAAAGAAAATGTGTATCGACTAAACACAGTACGTTGTCTTATGGGGGTTTTACACTAGAAAAGCCTGTTATTCCTTTGTTAAAGTACTTTTATATTCCCAGCAACCTCACGCCTACTTTCAAGCCTGTCTGGACCTTCTCCTAACCTTATAATGCACAAAATTGTATTCCCAGCTTTGCAAGTAAATGAAACCAGGAGTATCAGAACAGCCAAAAAATCAATGTTTTCAGATTTCAATAAAAATTGGACAAATATATGTTTTTACACTGATTTTGAGCTTTAAAAGTTTTTATGTGGAAATTCACTTCCCTCACGTCAGCGTGCTGCGTGCGAACTCGTTTATTTTATGGAGCATTGGAGGATGAAGTCTATATAGGAATTCTTATGTAGCCTATGTTTAAACGTTAATTTTGAAATTCTTGTAATCAATTGGGAAATTCCTTGCAACGAATTTAAAGATTTCCCAACATAATGTTTATCAAATGCGTGAATGTGTCTCTAGGGTTCCTACATGTGTAAATGTACAGAAAATGTATAAAATTCCTTCAGGCTTTCGCCCTACTGGCTTTAAGAGTTTAGAGGTTTATAATAACAGATGATGATTTTATTTGATTGGGTGATTGGTGATTACATGACCATCTGAATGTTTGACGTGAAGGTTCGTCAGTTTATCCTCATAATGCAGCTCAAACAAAACTAGTCTATATTGTTTTCCACTCTGGTATGAATATTCCCGGTGTTAAGTTAAATCCTCGTACCTCTTGTACGTTTCTAAATCGTCTGAAGTTGTAACATTATTTTTGGTTCAACGTAACGAAGAGAACGGAGATAGCTACGGTTTTAAAATTCACAAGTTCCATACAAATAATAGTTTTACCTTGACCGTTCACATATTTCAGACGTCCGCCTTAAAGAACACACGGAATTCTAATAACTGGGTTGCTGGTCATTTAGTAATCTTTACAATTCCCAGTATCGCATGTGTAGTTGATTTACTGGTATTTTATATAGTTATACAAACAAGTTATCTTGCAAACTTGCATGCAATTGCATATTCAAGCTTAGGCCTACATAATTCTCTAAATACCTTCTTTTTTTATCTACGCGATTTATTTTAAACTTGTCCTTATGTTTATTATAGTTTATGTATCTTATAATCAGTTTGTTTAAATGACTTGGAGTAATGTTTCATCACGTCCCCCTACTGACAAGCGATTGGCTTAGCTCATTTGCTTCTTTTCTGCATGTTTAAGGTCACTTAAGAGTCTTCATCATCGGAAGTTGCTAGACGCCATCTGGGAGTTTTCTTCCATAAGGCCAATGTTAAATTTGTGCCTCCATTACTCCTCACCTAATCGTCTCAAACAATTAATTTTGGTGTCAAATTAAAGGGGTTCGTCGTCCTCTAGGGAAATACAATGACGAATTCCTTAATTTGGGTATCATAGTTTCATAATAAATAATTTAATTTTGAACTGAAACACTGTACATGTTCTCATCAATTTGCAACAAAATCCAAATTCGACTATTGCATTTCCCTAGAGGACGACGAACCATTTAATTTGACACCAAAATTAATTGTTTGTGACGATCAGGCGAGGAGTAACGGAGGCACAAAGTTAACATTGGCCTTATGGAACAAAACACCAAGATGGCGTCCGGCAACTTCCGGTGATGAAGACTCTTAAGTTTATATTAAAGTTTAGTAATGTTCGTTTAATTCATTTTGGATATGACCACTCTATATTCATATTTAATCAATGTTATGGTTTAGTCACTGTTCTACTACTAAGGAAACAACATGATAATCCTACACTCTAATATGAGTAAGGTTTGCTTGCTTGCTTGCATGCTTGCTTGCTTGCGACACTGATCTCAAAAACGGCTCCAACGGTTTCCTTCAAATCTTCAAAATAACTAATTTCTGGAATAAAAATAAGTTCTAGACAGGCCTCATTCGCAGGAAAAATCAAATAATGTAAACAAACTAAAATGAAAAGTTAAAAAAATTAACATTGGGCTTATGGAGTTTCAAATCAAAACAAAAGAATTGTAACAGCTGTTCATAATCAACCAGGGAACTGACAAAGTAATACTCATGTTGTTTATGATTATTAACATGTGGTTTTTGAGTGAAGATTACATATATAGAGTAGTAAAATAAATCAAAGGGACATTGAGCTATAAATGAAAACTGGAGTGACCTTAAAAATGTAGAAAAGAGTCAAATGAGTTATACAAATCTGATTATCAGTAGGGGGAAGTGGTGAAATATTACTCCGAGTCATCTAAACAAACTGACTGGCCTTCCCCCGAGCAAAGCTCGCCCCCCAGGTACTACTTAGACTACATGAGCATTACCATGGAAACTGGATTCCTTAATGGTTGACTTTGACAGTTCACTGATTAACTATAAACAGCTGTTATTTATATGATTCTTTTGTTTTGATTGTAAACTCCATAAGCCCCGTGATGATTTTTGTAAATTTTCAAATTCGTTTTTTACATTATTTGATTTTTCCTGGGGATGAGACCTGTCTAAAACTTATTTTTACCCCAGAAATCAGTTATTTACAACATTTTTGAAGGTTGAAGAAAATTGTTGGAGCCGTTTTTGAGATCAGAGTTGCAAGCGAGCAACCAACTAACCCACCAAGCAAGCAAACCTTACTCATATGAGAGTATAGGATATGATTTTATAGGGAAATAATTTATTTTTACAAGGAAATCATTGTAAAAATGGCTGCACCATGGAAATAATTAAAATAAAACAACCTTCGTCTTGTATCGCATATACATCGCTCACAAGTAACAACCACAAAAACTACTGCCGGTACTGTATATTTTGTAATGACTTCCATCACATCTCTGTTTTTCTATTGAGTTTTGATTAACTTTGCCAACTGTGTTTCTCAATTTTCGGATGAATCCTCAATTTTCGAACCTACCTCCTCATACGTAGAAAGGAAGGCGGTAAATTTGAATGCGACTAAACATTACAATTACTATTGACTACAGGCTTTCATAAACAAATAACTTTTTTAAACAGCATCATACATTACTAATTTGTTTAATGCAATTCTTTAGGAACCGTTACAAAATTGTGTTTGCTGTACTTATAAGTCAAAAGGTTTTATATTTTAAACAAAATGTAGAGTATCGTTTTCTAACTACACAATGACACTAAACGAGTCGCTAAAAACATAAAATTGACATCCAATTATTTCATTAGGAAATTATATGTTGAGTAAATAGATAGGCCTTTATTTATCTGGTGTCTATTATCTTATTATCTCTTGCTTCTTTTATCTCCTGTTTTCACGATAACACTATTATAAAAGATAGGTGTTTGTCGTAATGTATGTTCCACTAGGTGTCTGTCGTAATGTATGTTCCACTAGGTGTCTGTCGTAATGTATGTTCCACTAGGTGTCTGTCGTAATGTATGTTCCACTAACTAAAAATAACTATCAAGCCGATTGTGTTGAAATTTAGCAAGAGGCTAGTTAATATTTGGGTTCCTATTGGATAAGCCAATCCTTTAGGGCCAATCCACCCCACGAGTTTTTAATCTTCCAGTGTTAATCTTATGGGTGAAAACATTTTCAAAACATCTGGATTTAGCGGCTGCAAGGTTCCCGTACGGTACCAAGAACAGAACAAAAGTTAGTAGAGTTTCTAAAAATGTTCTTTAGTTTTGAAAAATAGGTAGCTCTAAAATCACATGCACTCAAAAGCATAATTTAAATACAGTAGTTATTATAAAACTACTTTTCCTAATTTGTGTAGTTATTCTGTTCCGTTCTTCAATATGTGTACCGTATATTATTAATCTTGCAGGTAAAGTAGGTAGCCTACCAGGAAAGGTGTCAAATAATGCAACAAATGAAAACACTACGTTTCAACTCATTACTTGAAACGTAGAAAGCGCTACAAACTTAAGATAACTTTGTCTAGACCACACATCTTTCAATACCAATTTACATAAGAACACGGAACAATTCTCCGACCCAACATTCTTCATCACATTCCAACAAACTTTTTTCAGCAATGCATCACATTTTACTCAACAATTAAGTACAACATTTACTACAAGATGAATGACACTACGAATAAGTCTAGCGTGCCTACCTTATCACATGTGTAGTAAAATGTATCCAAGAAAAACAAATAAACAAAGCAAACGAACTCGCGACTTGGCCGCACCCGCGCACTAGCGACACCTGACGGCGCCAACGGCAAACTGAACTGTCGGCGGCTCAACAATCTCCAATGGAAAGCGAGTGGTCGACCACGTGACCTGGTCAGCCAATCACGGCTACACTTGGTGGTTTCCGGAAAAAAAACAATACTGTTCACAACGTCCGTTTTGTTCCACTTTGTTGATGTTTGAAACTCAGTTTAGTTGGTTTACTGCATACAGTAATCGCTGTAAAATCATTTATGATCAGCTTAGCTTCTTACGATCAAAAACTTCATTAACAGGAGCAGCACTTCCAAGTTTGATTCATTGAATAGCTGAAATAAATGCCCCCCCAACAACAAATGTTTGAGGGGAATACTTCATACTTCCGAGGTCTTCGCCACAATCTAGAGATAGGGGAATCGTCAGTATTTCTTTCCCTTAGACGGAGCTTCGCGGAGTGAGCTCTTTTCTTGGCCTAGGCCTATCTTAAATGTTGGAAAGTGTGGTCCTCAATGAATTATTTCATTGTATAGTATGGCCTAACAATATCTCAAGGTTTTTGATGAAAAGATTTTTGCTGGGGATTTGTTTGAGATGTTCTCGTAATAAGTTGTAGAAATATGAGCCTGAATATTGGGGGGTATTGTTGAATTTTAGGAGCCTATATTGGGGTAAATCTATGATGTTTTTACTACGGATGTTATGGGTGTGTTGATTTTGTCTTAAGGTTGGAACGGAATTTTTGATTAGGATTATAGTTTCCAGGATGTATGGAGAGATAACGGTAGGAATTTTGGTGTTGGTGAATAATGTTTTACAGTGTGCCTGCAGAGGTTGCCTTCTTACGGTTTTCTTATGGATAATTATAACGTTTTCCTGGATAATAAAACAAATAATTCCTAAATGAAAATTTCTCAAAAGAAAACTAAGCATTATATTACTGAACAGGCTCAGATGATTAATTTCCAAAGTTGGAAATTTCTCATTGAAAGAAAATCTATGATAAATGTGTTAATAATTACAACATAATAGAGGACAGTTAAGTTGACAGTTGGGCTGTAGCCAATAGCATAGTTGTACCCTGACACTGTTGCCATAGAAAAATAACACTCGAAAATGATTCCAATCAGCTGGTGTGGAGTTTTGGCAATGCAGCACGTCTACTATTGCTGATCTTGGTTGATAGCCCGGCAAACCACGCCCTCAACTGGCAACTTAATTGTCCACTAATAGTAAGGACCTGCAACTCAAATTCAAGCAAATGTCCTTCTCATATGCTTCTGAATTTACACCACCCCTCATGCATAATTTTTGTCATTCCAGTAGCCACTATGCATTACTAACATCTATTCTTAATGCTCTAAGTTTTTTAATGTCTCTACAGCTGTTAAGTATACAATCCAATTACTGTACATTGAAGCTTCAAAGATTCGTGGGCAAGTGGTTGTAGAGAGCAACAACATCCATTACTGCTGCTCAGGTCTGCTCGGTTCTATAAGGGTAATGATCGCACTTAAGATGTTGTTCAGCTAGTTCATATTTAATTTTCATATTAAAGACTCTGGAAGTGTTGCTACTCTTCCAGAGGAAAATAATGGGAAGGTTTTTAAATAAATTATGCTATAATACTAATTTACATTACTTTTTAGCGAATTTCCCCTATAGGGAAGAAGCTATTACTGTAGGTCTCATGGTAAGACTTAAGCCCGAGACCATGATAACTTTTCGTTTTGAGGTCCCCAGATGCATTCGTTCAAACAAAACACCATTCGTTCAAATTTTTATATATGTATATATATATATGTGTCCGTAAGCACGATAACTCTCGTAAAAAAGCTCTGATCTTAATGAAATTTGGTACAAATATGTTGAGTACCATTTATTTGAACAAGTTCGAAAACCAGACAAATCGCACTATCCGAAGGAGGGTTTTGCACCCATAAAATGTTTTTTTTTTAGTTTTCACAGGTAATTGTTATTTAAATCAAATTTTAATCTATACCATTGAATTAAGCTTTAAAAAACAAACAATTTGGTATTTAGATCATTGCTCTATGTCAATTGGTTACTGAGATATTCAAAGTGCTAAACACAGTACGTTGTCTAATGTTATTCTTATGGAGAAAAAGAAAAATGTTGTTATCTCGGTTATTTATGAACATAAACTGACGAAACTTGGTATATCGCTTCATCTGATTGTGGTTTGTTGTTGTTTGAACAAAAAAACAATTTTTCGCCTATGGTTCCCGTAGCAGCAAACCTAGGTACTCGGTCCCCATGTTATTCTTATGGAGAGTAAAAATGTTATTTATCGCTTATTTATAAATGAATATGGATGAAACTTGGTATGTGACTTCACTTAGATGAGTTCTGTTGATATTTGCATAAAAACCCATTATTTTGTGTTCCTTGTTGCAGCAAACCTGCGTACTCATCCCTAATGTTATTCTTATGGATAATAATGAATATTTTTAATATCGCTTATTTATGAATATATTTCTTATGAATTCTGGTAAGAGGCTTAATGTGTTATTAAGACATATATATTCACTGGAAATTCGCTGAGTACGCAGGTTTGCTGCGACGGGGGTATTTTAATTTTGCATCAGTGATACAGAAAGCCGATATACTAGGCTCTTGATAGTCAAAGGTGGCAAATCCTTAGTGCGGAAGAAACCTCCGTAGCTTCCTCTCCTGTCCAATCTGAAGATCGCCCCCTGAAAGGTAAACCCTTTGACTGGCAAGAGCCGTTAATATCAGTTTTTTTTATATAGAACCCCTAGTCAGAGGAAACAATAGCAACAGGTTGGATGAGAAAAAAATTTAGTCTATCTCCAGATTATCATAAAAAAGCTCTGTTTGTTTCAGTTGCAGTCTGTACTCTTGTTAATACTACTGCAGTTATAGTATTTTCACTTTTTCAAAGGCTGATCGGGTTTTTGTTATATAAGATAAAATTTAATGAAGCAGATGGTGTTATAATTAGTTTAGAGTTTTAAATTGTTCCAAGTACTCATTTTAACCCATTGGCTCACAACCCCGAGTATACTCATGGCCGCCGAAAATAGCCCGGACGTGCAACCCCGAGTATACACGGGGTTGCATACTCCGTGTAATTATTTAATTATTTAATTTTTTATTTATTTATTGTTTTAATTTTTTGTTGTATGTATTTTTTATGCATATGCCCATACTTGGGGAAACTTAGTCAAATTTCGGAATAATATGATTTTGAAAAATATGTTATATCTAGGTCAAATATACATGTATCACTAACATTTTTTATTTTCATGTAAAAAAGTAAATAATCTACAAGTACATAATAGTTCTTGGGCTAAAACATTATTTTTTGTTTTTTACATGTAACTCCTTTTAAAATTAATCTTTAATGTTTTCTTCTTGTAGATAATTTATTTCTCTAAAGATTAGTGCAAAAATTAAGTAAATTGAGCAATAATTGTTTCTATAGTGACAGTTTTAGTAAAAGTCTACATTTATGTAATTTTTCTTAGGGGTTTGTCAGGTGGCAAATTTCAGGTGAGCCAATGGGTTAAGGTGGATTGAAAACAGTTAAAAAGTAGGAGTAAGCTTAAATGGTTTATTAAATAGAATTTCATCATCTACAATTTTTTTGCAATCTATATTGAACTCAACAATGGTCCTTTATGATTTACTTGATATTCATTTGACAATAATTGAATTTTTCATATTTACAATTTTCCATCCCTTCTTCTAGTTATTGAGTTAACAATTTATAACAACACGAGTATTACTTTGACAATTCTCTGGTTGAGAAAAGCTGTTACAATTCTTTTGTTTTGATTTTAAACTCCATAAACCACAATCCATGTTAATTTTTTTAACTTTTCATATATTACATTATTTTATTTTTCCTGGGGATGAGACCTGTCTAGAACTTATTTGTAAAACAGAAATTAGTTATTTCCAACATTTGAAGGAAATCATTCCGAGCCGTTTTACAGATCAGAGTTGCAAGCAAGCACGCATCATGGCACAGATGCAAGCAAGCAAACCTTACTCACATTAGAGTACAGGGTTTAAAGTTAATATTAATAACTAGTTATTGCCGTTCTTAATCTTGTTGAAAGTGTAATAGTAGTTCCCCTTTGCTATTGGTTTGATCTTAATTTTGTTATATGTCATATTTGTGGGCCTATCATTGCGGTGGGGTTTTGAATACTCATTTATTAAATTGACAGTTTAATTCATATTGTACATTATAGTAACCGCACAAAGCTTGGCTTGCTAAGGAATTTGAAGGTTTTAATTCACTGAATTTTGAGACATCAAAGAATTTTCATTGCATGCTTCACAACCTTGATAACCAGTCTTGTGAGTGTCTTGTAGGGTACTTGACATAACCTTCCTCATCAAAATATTTGGTCAGGCAACAAGAGGATATGAATGTTTGGTTTGGGTATTTACTGCCCTAAACTTTCCATTGGCCTCTTTACATTCAAAACCATATCAATAGCTACAACATCCCTCCGTGTTTTGTTTTACTACCAAAACCCTTCAAATATTTTGTGCAACATATTACTTAACACGTTCGCTACCGATGGCTCATATATGAGCCAATGTGATTCCACCTCTACAGACCAGCTGTTTGATCAGCTGTCCTTATGTGCAGACCAGTGTGTATTGTTTTTTTTCGACCCAGAGACCAAAATTAGATATCAGTGAAAGCATATTATATATATTGTGAAATAAGTGTTATACACAATTATACCAGTATATTTTGCTCCAGTAATTAGATAATTAACAATTTTTAAGTGGCTCATATATGAGCCATCGGTCAGGGGTGACCACAGCCACAATGAAATATTGTAACTGACCGATGGCTCATATATGAGCCTTCAAAGGAAAATTAATGGTAAATAAAAAAATACAATTACACTAATTATTCATACAGGTTGTATTCACGAAAAGAACATTCTTAACTATAAAATATCTTAATTATAAAATATGACGAATTTCTAAAAGCATTACATTTGTTGAAGTAGGCCAACTTTAGGCTACTTTAAAAATAGCGTAAAATTTCCCTACCCCCAGACCATGTGACTTACACAATCCCCATACTCTTCCATAGACCAACACATTAAATTCAAGTCCAAAATATAGACCGATAATAAGTTATAACTCGTTAAATTAGATGAGAGCAGTGGCTCATCGGTGAGCCATCGGTCTATAGTTACGACTCGGTAAGGCTCATATATGAGCCATCGGTCTATAGTTACGACTCAGTAAGGCTCATATATGACCCATCGGTCTATTTTGGGAGTTCGGTCTGTTGACGATCGGTAGTGAACGTGTTAAAATTATATTGATCAATATAAGTTTCGATTTATCTTTGAACTATATCGTGTAATATGATACGACACACTTAAAGGTTATTTTCTTATACAACTTATGCATTCACAAAGCTTTCCTCCAGAGTTTTGCGTTTTTACGTTTTACCGTCTTCAGTTTTCACGCGATTAGCCTGCATTACACAACTGTCATATAGTTTGCATCATCGGGCTCTGTGTTCCAGTAAAATTTATGTTGTTTATGATTTTCGAGGCAACGGAAGTTTTTGAGCAAGGGAGGAGGGAGAAGAAGAGCCTCAGTTCACTGCGCTCCTTGATGTCACTTTGTTAGTGTAGACGTCACTTCTAGCCAAGTTTGTGTCTTGTACAACTCATGCTGGCCTCCAAGAAGTCCGGATTATATAACATTCCGAACAAGCTGTCCACCACAATAATCTGAATTTCTGAGTCTACTGTACAACTTATGTTTTCTAGATACCAGAGATAATAGAAAATGCTTCAACTTGAGTGATGTTATCTAATATATTTTATACCAAATTTTACCCATGGGAAATACAAAATGTCCACTTTGGCATTAGTAGAGGACTTAAAAAGAACAGGAACGAATTTGAATGGAGTAAAACTAACTGAGAACAAAGTACTTCCGTTGTTAAGATGATAAAGATTTATTCACCAGATTTAAGGAGCTGATTCCAACCATTGAAGCCAGTAAAGTAGACTCGTTACTAACCCAATCAACGCATCAAATGTACAGCAGAAGAAACACAAGATCAGTCATTCCCAGAATATCTCATTGATTGACTCTAAGCTCCACAATCACAAGATCCATCTGCTGCTGACTTAATTTGATCTACAGTTGCTACAGAGCATAATCAATTATTTTTACCTCTAACTATTATTATATCACCTCTATCTTGGTGTTATTATGAGAGTGCATTCAAACTCTTCCTCAAAACTCACTCGAACTGCATCTTGAAAATAACACTTTAAAAGGAATAATTTACTTTAAAAGGGGCTTTGGGGTTAGCAGTAATTTGTGACAATCAACCAGAACTCAAACAATTCCAGAATAAAAGCCAAGCCTATGAAAAACTACTAGATGAATGTAGTCAGAAATTGTATTATCAGAAATTCATTCATAGCCAGTAAACGACACCAATAAAATTGGATGCAATCCATCCATTCTTAAGAATCTAGCACAGTTAAACTGAGAAATATCGGTAAAAAAATACTCTCCAGTTATTATCTTAAACTCAAAACTCCAAAGATTTCCTCAAAAATTATAAACATAAATAAATAACTGTATTGATAAAGTTTCTCTTCTTAGGCATCCTTCAAAAACACTTTAGGTTAACGAAGAACTTTATTTGTGTTTCTGATGAGTTATAACTCTATCACACTAGATCTGAGGTCAAACAAACATTTTCCAAACGACCTATTATCAACCGAGGCAAAAACATACACAAAGCACACAGAATACTATTTATTCATAAAATCTCCTTATGCTTTCTTTCCAAACAAGTTGATGACATCACAATATAAACATAAAAATAAACTTAATCCTTCAAGTCAATTAATTAAAAGTCAATATAAAAATGCAATCTAGTAAAATCCTTAAGTTTAAAACATCTAGTCTGCAGGTGTTCAGCGCCGGTTGCCAGCGTAGGCTCCAAACAACGGCTGCTGGGGAGGCCTGACAGGCCCCGGGGCTCCAGGGGTTATCTTCTTCAGTAGGTCTCCTTGTATCAAACTGTCTAAGGCCTGCAATCAAAATGGTTTGTTACCGAGGTTAATACTTTTATACAAAATAAAATCTCTTATATACGACTAAATAGACAGTTATCCCAAATAATAGACAGCGCTATCAGGTGGCCTATTGGGAGGATGTTCCAGTCACACCACTTATCACATTTCTACCTGCTCCTCTATTGGGAGGATGTTCCAGTCACACCACATATCACATTTATACCTGCCTCTCTATTGGGAAGATGTTCCATTCACACCACTTATCACGTTTCTACCTGTTTCTCTATTGGGAAGATGTTCCATTCACACCACTTATCACGTTTCTACCTGCTTCTCTATTGGGAAGATGTTCCATTCACACCACTTATCACGTTTCTACCTGCTTCTCTATTGGGAAGATGTTCCATTCACACCACTAAATCACATTTCTACCTGCTTCTCTATTGGGAAGATGTTCCAGTCACACCACTTATCACATTTCTACCTGCCTCTCTATTGGGAAGATGTTCCATTCACACCACTTATCACATTTCTACCTGCTTCTCTATTGGGAAGATGTTCCATTCACACCACTTATCACATTTCTACCTGCTTCTCTATTGGGAAGATGTTCCATTCACACCACTTATCACATTTCTACCTGCCTCTCTATTGGGAAGATGTTCCAGTCACACCACTTATCACATTTCTACCTGCTTCTCTATTGGGAAGATGTTCCATTCACACCACTTATCACATTTCTACCTGCTTCTCTATTGGGAGGATGTTCCAGTCACACCACTTATCACATTTCTACCTGCTTCTATCATAAGACTAACGTAAACTTTCAAAGTCTGACCTTCCTCAATCGATTATCCGATATCGATGATTTATAGTACATTTTAAAGAGTAGCCTTAAGGTAGGCAAATATTAAATATTTTGCAACAGGTAAGGAGAAATAGCTGGTTTTTATGTGCTTGAGAAGGAGAGTGAAACCTCAATAAATTTGATCTCAGGGGAAATAAGAAAATTTCTCACAATGGCGGATTTGAAAACAGGCTACTAGAGTTTTATTTATGTTTGCAACAACTGAATGAGGGCATCATGAGAGCGTAGAACTCTTACGTTCTAATTCTAATCATACGGCATCTAAAAATAAGCTGTGAAAGTATTAAAGAAGGGGTTTTGTTGGTTCCAGTTCTCAATTTTATCAGTTTTTGGAGAAAAACTAAAACCAATCAGTTTCGGTTCTATAAAAATTTATGGCTGTATTGCAAAATATTGGGCCTAAATGACGAATGTGCCGCATAATATCACATGTAAATGATGATCACACTGCGTAATATCGGCTGAAAATGACAATCGTACCCCATGAAATTTGCTATGACTGACGACTGTAAAATATGACTAGAAAATGCATCATTCCCTGAATCAAGTGATTTCAGCTTTAAATAAGAATCGAACCATGCAATATTGGCCTACTGCAAAATGTGGCATAGGCCAAAATGTCAAAAATTCAGCAAAACATCTGCTAAAACTGCAACCGGATTAAGTTAAAATTGATGAATTTAACTAAGCGTTATATTTACGCACCATGAAGACCGACTTGGCGAAAACTTATTTTAAGATTTAGAACTGATAACTGAAAACCGACAACCAATTTCTATTAAAAACCAAACCGCAACTGAACTGAATAAAAATGCAACGGACACTACCCTAATTATAAGCATCCTTTAGAGAACATTCTAAAAGGATTTAAAAGGCATTATAAGGAGCTACCCCACAAAATTTGGCCAAACTGACAACAATGGTATGATGATGGTAATGGGTATGATGGGGGTTACAGTTAGCCACAATGACAAAAGTTGCTCAAATAACCAAGGATCTTCAGAATTGTGTTTAACAAATTACAATGTTTAGGCGTTTTTCAGCAAAAAACTTTAGAGATATAAACAATCTGGTGCAGTTGTAGGCAAAGTAAACCACGAAAGTTATACCTCAATAGTTAAATCCCTCAGTGAGGTATTTCCTCAATGAGGTATGAGGCAATCCTTCGATTTACATCTGCAATGCCTTTGTCTGCCTTTGCCTTTGTCTGCATCGATTTCCTTCAAGTAGATAGGGAAATTTGATTTAACAAGGAAGTAGACTGAGGCCTGAACATTAAAGGAAATAAATGACTATTTAAAAAATGTCTCCTACATTTTAAAGCCAAATATTTTTTAATTTACCTAATTGATTCCAATTTTTGGAAAGACGTGGGACAGAATCGTACTCTCATCATATCTTTCACAATGAAAAAAAAAAAAAAAAAAATACAAAAAACCTCATAACCTATTAAAGATTAAAAATTAAAATATTTCTTTTTCTTAATAAAACATTTTGACAATATACCACTTTATTTAAACACATTTTACATAACATAATCCTCTAGTTGTCACATTGATTGTACCAACCACTAAAGTTGCTTACCGTTTCCTGCATCACAGGGACAGACAGATAGAGACACAAGTATTACTATTTATTAAGCATTAGAAAATTAAATCTGAACAAGTAGAAATCGGAAAAAACAAACAAATTATCCTATTCTTTATATGACTTACTTATTGTAAAGCTTACCATATATTATTTTGCTTTAATTCATCTGTCATGTAAGAACAACTGTGTAATGGATGATAAAAAACACTCAATCAAGAACTCTCATTCATTGAATGTAACTTGTGTGTTTACCTTTAAAATTACCTTTAATAAAACAAAACACGGTACCTATATGTTTTCACAAAATTTCCTTGCAATATTTTCAATGTTAAAAATGTTTTTACTTTGTAAAAATTGTAAATTAATCAATAGTATAAAATTAACTATCTTACTCTCAAAATATATGTGATACCTTTTTGAAAATCAAAAAGATCGGCGTGTCCTTTATCGTCACCTTCACAATTATACCATCTGCGTGTATATAGGCGAGTTACGAATGAACTAACGTTAGATAGTAAACCTGATAGTACCTTCTGCACAGTGGGATCATTCAGCAGCGGGCCGGGGGTGGAGGAGGGCGGTTGCTGCCACGGGGAGGGCACAGCCTGAGGCGGGGGCCCTCCACCCTGGCCCCCGGGACCCGACTGGTTCAGAATGTTCAAGATGCGGTGTTGCAGTTCCGTCTGCTGCTTTGTTGAAGGCGGCTGACCTGTGAAAATTACATGGAAATGGAGTGAAAAATAAGGTTAACTTAGTCACAAACAATCAAGTTACTAAGTATGAGAAGGTAAGATTTAAAATAATTTAAATATATTTTGAATATATTTGTATGGACATTGAGGAAGGTCGTTTTTAGAATCAGGGATGTGATTTTAGAACCAAAATAATAATGTGTTTCCTTGAGAAAATTTTTAAAGGTTTTGAAAACATTTATTTGTTTATACTATCACTAAGAGAAGAAGAAATTATAGAACTCCCCGCTTTAACTGGCTCATAAGAATAACAGAGCACTTCCAGTCCCTAAACCAAGTCGGTTTTGAGTTCAGAGTAATCCACCATTGCTATTATTGTATCAGAAATTCAGATCTAGTGTTTTGTTTACTGTAACACTTAGGCAACTCCTCTATTATCTACCTTACGTTAGTCTATTTTAACAAGTCTTTTTCGCCAAGGCCACTGCGCATAACGGAATACTTGGTTGAAGCTGTCTCCCCAATAACTAGTTTACCAATTTAATCAACAGATAACAACAATATGCAGACATAATTTTGTTACCAGTCTCAAGTCTAACACAGGTTATTAAACTCGACTAGGTTAAAACTCCTAAAGAAAGACATTTAACCTAATACAATCCCACCGAGCTAAGACTTCAAAACATACATTTCATAATCAAATTAATAGGCTTAGAAGTGAGAAAATTAAATCTTTACACTGTCTGAAATTCAATCAAAAACTTATTCTGGTCATATTTAAGATTTCTGCCACGAATCTCAATATAGCCTAGCAAAAGAGGTAATTTTTCAAAACAAAAGTCTTAAGATCTACACATAGACTACAGATATATTATATCAGAGTAGCTGAAAGAGGTTACTTTAAAATCAGCATGAAGATAAATACCCCTGTCGCAGCAAACCTGCATACTCAGCGAATTTCCAATGAATATATAACATAACACATTAACACTTAACAGAATTCATACAAAATATATTCACAAACAAGTGATATTTAAAATATTAATTATTCTCCATAAGGATAACATTGGGGATGAGTATGCAGGTTTGCTGCAACAAGGAACACAAAATAATGGGTTTTTATACAAACATTAGAACTCATCTAAGTAAAGTCACATACCAAGTTTCATTCATATACATTTATAAGTAAGCGATATATAACATTTTAATTATTCTCCATAAGAATAACATGGGGACCGATTACCTAGGTTTGCTGCTACGGGAACCATACGTGAAAATTTTGTATTTTGTCCATACAACGATGAACCCCAACCAGATGAAGCCATATACCAAATTTTGTCAGTTTATGTTTATAAATAAGCGAGGTATACAATTTTTCTTTCTCTCCATAAGAATAACATTAGACAACGTACTGTGTTTAGCACTTTCAATATCTCAGGAACCAATTGACGTAGAGCAATGATAAAAATACCAAATTGTTTGTTTTTTATGCTGAATTAAATGGTAAAAATTATAATTTCATTTAAATAAAAATTACATGTGGAAACCCCAAAAAACCCATTTTTGGGGTACAAAACCCCCCTTTGGATAGTGCGATTCGTCTGGTTTTCGAACTCGTTCAAATAAATGGTGCTTTACACATTTGTACCAAATTTCATTAAGATCGGACACTTTTTACAAGAGTTATCGTGCTTACGGACACATATATATATATATAAAATTTGAACGAATGGTGTTTTTGGCATCTGGGGACCTCAAAATGAAAAGTTATCATGGTCTCGGGCTTAAGTCTTACCATGAGACCAAAGGTAATAGCTTCTTCCCTATAGGGGAAATTTGCTAAAATAAGGCTTATGTATTCTATCTATGACTTGCATACTTCCTACTAGAGGTCATGGATATAGGTATGGAACACACATCTCACACCCTCTTAAAGAGATTGTTAAAAGGAATCAAATTTAACATCTTGTCCTTTATGATACGAGAATATCTTCATTCAATAAGTCGGATCATTAAGAATTCAGATTACTGGTTAATAGGAGACATACTAAAGGTATTAAGCTTTTTCAGCTGATCGAGCCTCCAGTGAATTGTGTTAGCAGTGCAATGCCGTGTTTTCAAAACATCCATTGCTAAGTTATGCAATGGTTCATTGTTCTTATCATAGTCTGCTATTGTTACATTACACTCAAGTCCAGCCTGAGGGTCAGCACTGATAAGCACAATGACCAATGTTTAGGCATTAAGGCACAACTTGACAGTTGAAAATACTTCCAATTTTTTAATAGCTACACATTTGAAAACAGTAATCAGCATACCTCACTTATATTTTGGCAACAATGACTATTAAGAAATGGGACCTATACAATGATAAACACATGAAGATCACACTGATCACTCGACAAACACATTACCAAAATTACAAGATTTTAACCCACTAAACGCTCATTAAAATTGTCCATACTGGTAAAGTAATTTTGGCCGTCGCGAAAGCTTTTGGGAAAAAAGCTCATACAAACTTTAAATTTGTACACAGCAAATACATGTTGTATATCAAATTGTTCAGAAAGAAATAATCGATTAGAAAATAACATTTTTTATTACATACTTACAGAAAATATTCAGTGGTAGTCCAAGTATATAGTTACAATAAACTACTTTTGTTCTTCTTCTTCTATTTACAGTAGGGTACCGTGGTAAAATATATCTTCTAACCACATTCTGATATAGCCAAAATGTGCACAATTTTATGTTTTTTCAATAATATATAAAACTTGTTGTTTTTATTGGAAATAAAATATTTATAGGGAGAAAATACATAAAAAAACTTGGCCTAAATCAAATCAAATCAAATCAAAATAATCTTTATTCATTAAGTACATATTCATGCACATTGAATGGCGTCACTAATACTACAAACTAAACTATTATCCTAAAGAAAAGGGAAAGCACTTGCTTTTACATATATTGAAATATTAAAACAAGGAGAAAACAAAATATGTTTTGAGAAAGCAAACTATAACAAAGTCTAGGGGGTGGTGGAAAAGAATTCCTCGAGGGAATAAATGGCTTTTTCTAACAGGTAATCTTTTAATTTATTTTTAAATTTAGCAATGTTTTCCTCATTTTTAATGTCATTTGGTAAATGCTTTAAACATTTTAGTCCTGTGTAAGTCGGTTTTTTTTCATAAAATGTTAATTTATGTTGCATTGAAGTAATAAATTTGTTATGTCTGGTATTATATGGGTGGCTTTTAAGGTCTGAGTTTTCTGAATAATTTTTTGCAATGATGGATGTATCTAAGATATATTGTCCATAAACTGTTAAAATCCCTAATTCTTTAAATTTGTCTTTTGCTGTTTCATAATATTTTAATTTCATTATTATTCTTACGGCCCTTTTTTGTAATTTTAGTATGCTATCCATATTTGATTTTGTGGTTGAACCATAAAGGCATAAGCCATACGCTAAATGAGAATAAATATTTGCAAAATATATATTTTTTAATGTTTTTTGATTACAAAAGAATGACATTCTAGATAGTGAATAGATTCCCGAACTTAACTTTGCCAATACTTTATCTACATGTGCATTCCAGCTTAAATTTTGATCTATGATTAGACCTAGAAACTTTGTGCTATTTTTATTTTCAATTTGTTGTTCATTGTAAATTATAATTGGATCAATTATCTGTTTATTTTGATGTGTTTTGAATACTATGCAGTTGGTTTTCTTGGCATTAAGTTTTAATTTATTCCGCTCCAAGAAACCTCCAATATTTTCAAGCTCAACAAAACTCAATATCTCGACTTCTTGGAGTGTACCGGCCGACACCCTAAGATTCGTATCATCAGCATAAAAACAGAGATTATTCTGAAGTAAGCTTGTTAAAGAATTGCCTGCGTCATTGATGTAACACAAAAACAGTAGAGGACCCAGGATTGATCCCTGAGGAACACCGCATTTTATATATTCTTTTTCTGATGAAGACTTAAGAATTATATTGTCTTGCGTTTGCTGGGTTATTTCCACAAACTGACAACGACCATTAAGATATGATTGAAACCATTTTATAGAATTTTTAGATATCCCTAACATTTGCAGTTTATTTATTAATTGATCGTGGTTGACACTGTCAAACGCTTTTGACAGGTCCATGAAAATTCCGGTTGTTAATTCCCCTTTGTCTACCGACTCAATTATAGATTCAATAAAGGATACTGCAGCAGTGATCACAGATTTTCCAGGTCTGAAGCCATGCTGATGATCGTTTAACAATTTAAAGTCCTCTAAATATTTTAACAGTTGATTATTAACTATTTTCTCATAAATTTTTGATATCACCGGGAGAAGAGAAATCGGCCTATAGTTTGACACAGTTTCTAGGTCATCTTTTTTATGAATTGGTATGACTTTTGAAATTTTTAAATGATTAGGGAACAATCCAGAAACAAAAGATGAGTTTATAAAGTGGCTTGAAATTTGACTTGAAGTATTTTTTTACATATTTTACAACTTTAACAGGGATTTCATCGTAACCTGTTGAATTTTTGTTTTTTAAAGAGCCAATTACTTTTTCCACCTCCCCTGCATCAACAAACTTAAAACTAAAACTTGTTTTAATACAACTCTCACTGTCAGTAGTACTAATATTTAAATTTTCTGTATTAAATTCACTACAAACATTTACAAAATATTTATTAAATATGTTTGCTATAGTTCTAGGGTCATCTACATAACAATTGTCCTTTTTTAAGTAGATATTTTTATTTTTATTTTCAATCTTTTTCCCAACTTCAGAGTTTATAATCTGCCACACAGTTTTTTGTATGTTATCAGATTTTCTAATCTTATTTTCAAAGTACCTTGTTTTAGCTTGCACCAATTTTAACTTGTAGTTCCGATTTTTCTGTTTTAGTTCTTGCTTTAGAGTATAATTTTTATTTTCTCGAATTTTTAAACCTAACTGCATTAATTCTTTCTTTTCATTTTTCAACTCATCTGAAATCCAATTTTGTTTGCGTTTTTTATCAGTTAACATGACTTTAGGAAATGATGCATCAAAGTAAAATTTTAAAGTACTGTAAAATTCGTCATATTTTTTATCTACAGAAACACTCAGATGCAGATGCAGATGGGGTTTTTTTCATTTAAACACTCTCCCAAATTTCATTTTCTAAAAACTTTTGAAATAGATCCAGGTTTTCTGAGGAAAACTTGCGTTTCATACGTTTTATTGGTATTTGTCTATTTATTTTACTACTTATTTGTTTATTGTTAATAAGAAGCAATTGTCCATCGTGATCGGAAAGAAAAGTTACTATTCCCTCAACGGTTATTGTACTATCGTTAAAATCTGTAACTAAATAGTTATCGATCGCCGATTCCGAATTCTCTGTCACTCTTGTTGGGAAGTCCACAAGATATTTCATGTTGTGAGTTTTTATTGTTCTCTTTAAAAGTTTATGATCATTATCATAAACCTAGGCCTAGGCCTACCTTCAACTGCACCACTGAGGCCTGCAACATTATATCTACGCTGTGGAAGGTCAAAAGGTCTTCGTTTAGACACACACTAATAGCACTAGAGTTTAATTCACTCATAAAAGTAAAAGTCATTTTCTAAACTAAAAGTCTTTCAAAACATTCAAATAAAACAGTAACCACAAAACCGCGCAGACTGCACACTCGACTTAAACAAAATCAAACACCCAACAACCAGGTTTGCCAACATCATATTTTCACAACGCAAATTACTAGACCTATGATGATAAGATAGTGTATTCTTTCTTCTTCAATACTATATAAAATACACGTATATTGACTGAAAAATAAGAGATGCATGCATTTTGCTAAACCCGTGTAAATGGGTCGTGATCGTGCCCTTGTTTGTTTTTGAGGGGATTAGGAGGCCCCGGCATAGCCGGCTAGGCATGTCTCCCTTGGGATATTGTACAGCCGGAAAGAGAGAAAAGAGGGATGGGAAAGGTGGTAGGATGGGGTCAGTCTGCCTCGCTCCAGAAAGGGAGAGAGAGCCTTACCTAGCTCCCGAGCTCTGTGGGTGACAACACCCCAGGACGCTTCGCCCTCTAACCCGACGTCCCCCTAAGTCCACCAGACAGGACCGCCATGGCATAGAGCCTCCAACCTCTCAGGGGTCGAGTGGCCCCAGGACGGTTCCATCCCCAGCCCGGCAGACCGGAGACCGTCGGGTAAGGGACCTTCCTACCAGGCACCTGTCCCAGGCTGCAAGGAAGATCCACTACTCCCTCCAAGAACTTGGACTAGACTGGGTATCCAGGCTCAACTGGAAGTCAAGCCCCCAGAAGAGAGAAGGAGGAACCAAGAAAGGGAAGTTGTCGCACTGGATAGCCAAAAGACTTACCAATACTGTGACAGCTTCATTTTATTGTACCCAATGTCGACCTCTGTACTAGTATAGACCAGTCAGAGAGCTATCGAGGGCCATCGCGGCCTAACCATTATACGCGTTGCGTAATTGGATCGCGATTGCGATCTTTACCAGTTGGAGGGTTAATATAAGAATTCAAACATTTATTGAGTAATTGGTAATTTTTGTCCAGCATTCATTTTTTGTTTAATAAGAAACTGCTTATTTATTAAAAACATACCTCCAGAGATGGAAGGCAGTCCCTGTGCGTCTCCCACCTCAAGTTTTATCTGGATTTCTCGTTTTTCTTGCAGATACTTGATAACCTGAAAACAAATACGGTTCAAGTCAAAATACCTAATATCATAATGAATGGGATAATTACAACACAAAGATCTATCAATAGCATTGTATTTTGAGCTTCTGGACAAATAATAGCAAACATACTATTGTTAGTTTTTCAAGGTCATAGATTCGTTTTTGTTTGTTGGTTTTGTTTTTTGTTAATAGCCTAATGATTCTAAGTGAAGAAGTCCAAACCTGTCATCCTTCTCACTACTATTTATTTTACATACTAATTTACTTTTAATACTTGTTATTTCACATATTACCCATGCATGTTCCATGCAAATAAAACCAATCTTGATGCCGATATTAAAATCCATAAATGTTATTTTATATTTTTTTAAAATATAATAATTAATAATGTGTGAGGCAAAAATCTTAACAACTTGGTAATAATCTCACTACTTTCCTCATCAGTTTTACCTGGCAGGAAATGTATGTCTGCACTGAGTGAATATATCATATAAGCGGTCATGAGGTATGGGAAATATATGACTGAATTTCAAAAAGTTTGAGATGCTGTGTATAGACGGCGTTGATGTAGCAGTTAACTTGTAACTGTCATTGACAGTAGCGCTACTTAATTTATCCTCTCGCCTTCCTGGCACCTATAGCATGTCAAAATTATCAACACATAAGTCCACCCAATATTAAACTGAAACGAGATAAACCATTCAATTTTCAGATAACATGTCCGTTGCCTCATCAGTGAATGTATTCAATATTTTTTTTACGGTACTGCTGGAAACTCATAACTTAAAATGTAATGGTTTTATTCAAGCTATAAAATAGATAATAGTTATATATTTAAGAGCTTCGTAAGACAATATCTCAAATATCCGATTTTAACTACTTTTACATAAGATTCGTTATCGAGCTCGAAGACACGACATATCAAGTATCGATGATTCTTCAATACCACCAATCAAGAATTCTTCAAAGGTAACAAGGAATTGGCCCAATCTCTACTAACAATAGAAGATATGGAAAGTCCACTTAAAATTAATCAAAACTTTGTGTATCCGCCGAACATTTAGAGGGAAAATAAACACCTTGTCATACTGCAGCACAGTGAGTTGGCGATTCTCCTTGAGCAGGTTGAGCAGTGTCTGGATGGCCTCAGGGTGTCTGTCAGGCACTGGCTGGCCCACGGTCACCGGCCCGGGCCCCTGCCCCCGCTCCCCGCGCAGGTACGCGTCGAAACTGCGAGCGATGAAGGTCAGAGCGTCCTCCAACGGCATGTTCCTGTGTTCTACCGACAAATAAGACAGTTAGACCATTAGTCGGCACCGAGGAGCGATCACAACTCCACCAACTGTATACAAATACTCACCTAATCTTCTTAAAAATACGACACATACGTGCACAAGACATAAACGCGGCTAAGAGATATATATCATTTATCAAACAAACTGGGAAACTTATTTATCGAGTGTTACATACATAACGGAACTGACCAACTACGAATAAATATTTCCGCTTAACTACATGTAATCGATGAAACGAATATTACATTATCGGATACCAAATTAATTTTAAAATTACAACCTGTTTGGCAATTTAAATTTCTAACCCAATGTGTTTGTTTTTTAATGGTTGAATCACATTTCTTGCAGACTGTTAAACAGTCTCTAACTGCAGAACAACATTAATTTATCATAAAACAGTGATTAAAGCTCATTTAAATAATTAAAACAAGATAATAGTGTCAACAGGCAAATTATTTCAGTAAGAGATTAAATAAAATTTAAGAAAAGAGCAACCTTACATTGTTTAACAATGGGGGGAAAATTAGGCCTTTAAAATTATTTAACTTATTTAGTAATTGTCTAAATATTTAATATTTTCTGCAGTTAGAATGATTTGGAAATTATTTAACAGTTTTGAATTATTATTGTCTCAACAATTGACAGCGGTAATAACTTACAAAACTTGTTAAACAATATCATTAGTGTCTGCGGCTTATTAAAAAGTGATATTTGAGTTTGTGACAATGGAATTAGCACCAATGCCCTATCAAACAATGATATTAGCGTCCGAGACTTAAAACAGCGGTATTAGCGTCCGAGACTTAAAACAGCGGTATTAGCGTCCGAGACTTAAAACAGCGGTATTAGCATCCGAGACAAAACAGCGGTATTAGCGTCCGAGACTTAAAACAGCGGTATTAACATCCGAGACTACAAATAGCGGTATTAACGTCCGAGACTTACAAATAGCGGTATTAGCGTACGAGACTTACAAACAGCGGTATTAACGTCCGAGACTTACAAATAGCAGTATTAACGTCCGAGACTTACAAACAGTAGTATTAGCGTCCGAGACTTACAAACAGTAGTATTAGCGTCCGAGAGACTTATAAACAGTGGTATTAGCTTTTGAGAGCCTTAAAACTAGACGTGTTAGCCCCCGAGACTTAAAATAGAATCAGCAACCGAGACTTACAAACAGCGGTATTAGCTTCCGAGACTTATAAACAGCGATATTAACGTCCTTGGAACCAGTACAAGTTTAATTCAGCGGAATTAGTGTCCGAGACTTACAAACAGCGGTATTAGCGTCCCAAGTATACAAATAGTAGTATTAGCACCCAAAATTTTAAACAGCGGTATTTGTCTCTTAGACAACTTGTCAATGAGTGCCTTTAATAAAAGACTTATCAAATAGCGGAACTTGCGTCTGTGACTTACAAACTGCGTTATTATCGTCCAAAATCTACAAGCAACGGTATTTGCGCCCATGACTTACAAACAACAGTAGTAACGTTTGAAACTTATTAATCAGCACCGTTAGCGTCAGTAACTTATGAAACAGCGGAATTTGTGCCCATGACTATATGACTTACAAACAGCAATATTTGCGTCCGTGACTTACAAACAGCGGTATTAGTAATGTTAACTTATCCTACAGTACATAAAATCGTTGTTGCTTATCAATAGTTATTACTGTGTGAATTTTGACACTTTATTAACTGTCAATATTAGTTATTAAATAATTGCAGTACTGTCCAAGTACACAACAAATTAATGAAACCACCACTCTTAAAAATTAATTACAATACAATGCCAGAGTTGTAGTTTAACATTTTAGTTCTAACTTGAGATTTTGAAACAAGTAAATTTTGCAAACACATATTGAATAGTACTTTACATTCAGAGTATCATACTTTATACTGTGATAGACATTGCCAACCAAGAAGTAATTTAGTCTAGAATATTACATTAAAATTAATAATAATATTAATACTGTAATTACAGAGTTCAGACTTATCCATATAACAAATAAAATAAAACCTTAAATAATTATTAATTAAAATAGACAGAAAATCAGACACAGGTCATGGGATAGGTATTCTTTTCACAGCTAAAACTGAATATTTTAATGCTGAGCAAATTTGTATAGTAAAATAAACTATAACAGCAACACTACCCTTATACATAAGAAACTTGAAGTAATTTTATAAAAAAGGCATTCCTATATAAATTTGCAGAAGCAATAAATTAACACTTAACCTCTTAACTGCCTTGACCGAGTTACCATGTTTTTCCACGTCTTGTTTCTTGACTCGGTCTCAAGTCTTAAATTAAAGGTCTTTTAAAGACAAATTTTGTCTGTGAGTGATTTTTTTACCTAAACAAATCAATTTTCAAATATTAAAAACAACTAGTTATATTTTTTGGCTTTTCCTTAGGGGGAAATTACTTCACAACAAAGTAAAAATTAAATCAAGTTTCAAGTAAAAATGTTTATAAAATATTTGTACAGATAAAAACAAAAAGCTAAGGTTTTTTGTAAAGAGAAGTCATTTATAGTTTGGAGTAGATATATGGCAGAAAATAATGACATTAAAGTGAAATAATGAGGTTTTCAGACCTTCCTTATTCAAAACTAAAGTCCGGTACCTAAAGCAATTGCTTAGAAGATATCAGTGAGTGGGATGCTGATCTGATCTGTATGTATAATTTTGAATTGGGTAACTGGCAGAAAATTATCCTAAAAAAACAGATGTCTCAAATTTAAAAAAAATTGACAATCCTCAAAATGTTAATAAAGTTTCCGCCAAACCCTTCTGATAGTGGGGGTATAGAGAGCTTTACAGCTGCAGCAGTTAAGGGGTTAAGGAAGAATCTGAACCAAGATCCCATCAATATTTTAAAATTGGCTAAAAAGTAAATATTTCAAAATAATAAAGTAAATATAGGCTATATAAGATGTTTTTAAATTATGTTCAGAAGTTGTAAGAAATTTCAGTAAATGGTACAGTTTTACAATTTAAAAGCAAATTAGACTTTTGAATGAACATAACAAGAAGGTAGTAAATGTCCACCTATTAAATAAATTCCTTGGAGAAGAAAACTTGAGAAGAAAATCATTTTAAATTTGTTAAAACAAGAATAAGAAATAATTCCTCATCCATATTACAGGTAACTTTAAAATTATTGAAGTAATCGTAACTATAGACAGATATAACTGTTTTTACAGTGATAAAAGCAGGAGTATGTGTGTAACTTTTTAAAAATGAAGTTTGATCAGTTCTGAGAAAGATTTGTTTTCAAAATTATTAGGGGTGTGCGAGTAGTGATTTTTTTAAATCGAGTCGAGTCAAGTCGAGTAGTGCCAATTATTTTCGAGTTTCGAGTATTTTCGATCGAGTATTTGCCATCAGTTGGTAGTTTAAAATAGAGTAACGGGATTTGAATACCACCCTAGATTTCATAATCTAAACATGGTTTCTAACTAATACATGAGTAGCATTACAAAGTTTTAGCCAGTACAACCAAACTGGATTACGTATTGTCAAACAAAACGCGGTTTGACATTCGTTTCCGGCCGATTAAACATGGTCCGGTTGTCATTTGTCCAATATCACCTGGTCCATACATCGCCTATAATCAATATTAGATGGCGAAATCGTTAGTTACGGCTGATATTAAGTGGCCCGGTCACCGCTTTTGCCGATATTATATTTTCGGTCGTCATTTATGGCCGAAATTACGCGGTCCGATCGTCATTTTCGGCCGATTTTACGTGATGCGATCGCCTTTGGTGGCCGTTACTACAAGTTTTGGCCAGTCGCAATCGACAGCGATCATCATTTTCGGCCGATATTACGTGGTGCGATCGCTTTTTGCGGCCGTTATTACGCGTTTTGGTCGGTCGCACTTGTTAGCGATCATCCTGAAATCGGCGGGAAATACTCGCTCTAACCATCGAGTATTTTCAAAACTTCAAGTATTAAAATACTCAGCCGAGAACTCGAAGTTTCGAGTACTCGCACACCCCTAAAAATTATAGTTGCAGATATCAAGCAGTCCAAAGTTGATTCGAGCCGAGGCAGATTACAGTTTCGTTGTAAAACTAATAGGCTCGAAAAACAATCAAACTCAACACCAGTATAAAAAATGAACAGGGAGATGACAATAGCCTAACAGTTGCTACAATAATTTCATTCAAAGGTTGGCTAACTTGTGTAGTTTGTGCAATAAAGAAATAACAAATTAAAATATTATACTGCACACGTTCTCCTTTTTATCCTTTTTTTGAGTGACTAAAATAAAAATAAACTTGAATCTAATATCCATTTCACAGTCATTTGCTTATCAAACAATCGGTTAGAAATTGTAAAATAGAAACATAGAAAGGCTGTCAACCAATTTTTGACAGAGATACCTTGTTGTTTCAATTTTACGTTAATGTGAATTACTGATCTTCAAAATCTTGAGAAGTTAGTACACAAACTGATTATGCTGAAGACAGTAGAAATCATCACACTGAGCAAACCCTGATTCCATATTAGTCTTTTACTTCTAGTAGAATAAATGTGAAATAGAATTACAACTAGCATATTTTTGCCCAAAAATATACAGCAAAACTCCAACTATCTGAGTGAATAGGCTTAATATAATACAAATTTTAACAAAGTTATTTGCTACAAAATTAACATATTTAAAATTGAACTCACCAATTTTAATTGCTTGTGAAGAATACAACACACTAAAGACCAATGAACAAATGAGGTGAAATTATAAATACAATTCAGGCTGTACAGGAGAAATTCGTATCAGGGGTTTTCATATTCTTTTTCTACATTTCACTGTCCCTTACACTTTATCAGATATCTGGAGTTTTTCTATATAATAGCTAAACAATGTCTAACTATTAATAAACCATCTTCAACCACGGCTCTGGCGGGATACTTGTCGTCTGAGAGTGTTCTCTAGTCAAGAGAAACGCCAACTCTATGATGAAACAAGACGTTACATTCTCACCTTGGGCGAACCAGTCAAAGCTACTCAGTCCCAGGGCTCAATCCAGCAGGTCCAGCGGGTTTGCTACAATTATTTAGTCCTTTTTCACAAAGTCAGATAAACATTATATTCATGGAAAATAACATGCTACTTTCAAACCCATAATAATTAATTGTGTACTGCTTTCAAAAAATATGAAACACTGAGAATGATTTTATATTAAAGACATACCATGGAAATTTTATGTAAGTTGGGTAAATATTCTAAGCTATGTACAGTCAACTCCCAATTATCCGGGGTAATGACCGGTTGGAGGGTCACGGATAACCCAAAACCACGGTTAAAACAAAGGGATTCTATAAATTGAATATTACGAATATAATAAAGGTTTATCAACATTTTTATACTACAATATTGTGTTTTAATGTTATTTAAGATATATTTATGTAGATTAAATACTTTTGAAAATCATTAAATTGTGATAACATCTACGAACAATCAAGATAATAATAGTTAATACTAGCAATGGTTGATAGCAGTTAATACTATCCAAAACACCGAATGATATTTAATAGGTTAAGAATCTCTATTAACACCAAACTCTCTAGCTACACCGAACAGTATGCTAATTAATTTCGCACTGGGGGAAAAACCCAATGAGGGTGAACAATGGCGGGAAGGGTGATTGGTTTGAGATGTTTCTATTTTTAGACGTCCACGTCCGACCGTCCGTCTGTCCGTCTGACTGTCCGACCGACCGTCCATCCGCCGCTCTGCCCAGCCAGGTGCAGTGGCTAGAGCAGTGTCAAGGTCATCGCTCCCCATCATGCGCCCATGGCTCATTAGCGAAAGACAGACTATCAGATTATGTTGTGGTTACTAAATTGTTTGTATAGTATTTATTCTGATAAACAAAGTAAATTAAATATGATTCTGGAGATAAATTAGCAAAATAAATTGTTACTATTGCTCTATTTCTGTTTAGAAGGGGATGAATAAAAATAACCCCTGTTAAACCGCAACCCGATTAACCCGCTCCTGGATAATCGGGAGTTGACTGTAGTTAATTGTAAGTTTATTAGAGAACATTAAAACTCAGTTCCCACCTGTTTTCTAATTGAATCTGGTTCACAACCAAAATCACTCAAAGGATGTTTTTTATTTCTTTAGGATCAGACTTTAAATGGTATGAGTAAAACTTCTATACTAAAATGCATAACTTCTTATTTTTTAATTTGTTTTACTTGAATGGGTTGGCTAAATTAACTAACTAACTTTGGTAGAAATCACTTATGCTATTGCATATTGAATATTGTTATAAAACTATTCTTGACCAATAAAATTCATTTGTAATGTTACATTTAGGATTTTAAATTTTATATACAAATTAGAAAGCAAAATTTGTTTTTAAAATAATAATTTTTTTAATGATTGTAGATCAAAGTTTTAAATATACTATAATGTTAGATTTCTACTTAAAATAAATTGAATAACAATAAATTTTAGGATATCTAGCAGTCAAAATGGTTGGGAAAGTGGGGAATTTGAATAGAAAGAAATAAAATTTCAGGAAAGAAGGAAATTAACATAGAAAAGTTTGAATAGTCGGGGAAAATAATAAAACTGATAAACAGTGATTGTACTATCCATATCTCTTGAACAGAAAGTCACACAGCTTTGATTGACATTTTATTTTTTGTGTGGTAATCAGACGAAAAAAATGAGCCGTAATTTGTCTTTGTACGACAATTAAATTCGGTTTTAGCATTCCGAACTAAAAACTCTTATCTCTTGAATTAATTACCGGGCCCCTCTACTGGAAGCCGAACAATAAACCAGCCATTAAGAATGGGACAAAAAATATACGGTAGCTCGGCGACTCGGGCCACTAGTTTTGTTTCCTTATCTGTTTTCCTCATTCGCGTAAATTCATAAATAGAACTCCTGTCAATTCTCCTTTCGTGTTAGTTGAGAGTTATTTTTGGACTGAAAAGGAAGTGATTATTTGTTGGGAAGAGTCTTATTTCAACCACTTATATTGTTAAACTTGTTTAGTTTATCTGTTTTTCCCCAAACTAAGTTGTTTTTTTTGTACCGACGGCCTGGAATCGATGGAACCAGAATCGACTTTGGACCATCGATTCTCGATTTCGATTCTAAGCTTGAGAATCGGTGGAACCGAGAATCGGCAATTGGAATCGACTCATCGTTAGATCAGTAGGCTTGCAGATCCTTCCACAGTATGTGGCATGAAGGGAAATAAGTGAGAGAGATATGGAATCCCCCACCCCGATCCTCCTCCATTGGATGCAGTCAACTCAAAATTGCATGGACAGTGATGTAATTTACATAATTTGTACGTAAACACAAACAAATAGGACAAATCTAACAGGACAAATGTAAACAGGACAAATGTAAACAGGACAAATCTAAACAGTGACCAAAATATTGAATAAATATGTTTAGGAAAAAATTTAAATTGGATAACTGGCTGTACTAAGAAGTGTGGAGGGGGAAAATCATGATGAAGCTTGAACAAACCAGATGCCATGTACTTTGAAAGGATCTTAATCTTAAAGCATGGAAGGTAGGTTTTTAAATAGAGCATGTAAAAGTATCATGTTAAAATATCTTCTGTGTTCACTAAACACTTTATCAATCGCAAAGGTCAGTAGATTCTACGAGTGGATGATGAAGGGCTAGTGCCCTACTCTTAAAAAACTAAACCAAATTATTTATCAGAACGATAACTGAGAAATTATTTGACATGAGCAGAAACCTCACCTTGCGGTTGTCCGTAAAGTAGGTTCAGAGTAAGACTTCTGTGCTCTTCATTGGACATGTTTACGATTATAGCAAACAAAGTTCCTCGGCCGGAAATGTTGGCCAGAACTCTGCCCAATGGAACTTCCTCATTGGGGAACAGCAAATCCACTGTCAAACCGATCTTTATCAGCCGCCTCTCGATAAACTCTGCGTACTCCCTGAAAATAAACCGGATATTTATTTCTTACTACAACACTACTTCTTGTTGCAAAAAGGTAACAAATAAAAAATAACAAAGGTAAGTAAATAAACGGTATCAGGAAACTGACACATATTTTCTCCCTTTTAGCCCAACTTTAATGAATAAATTTCTTTTTATTTACTAAATATAGAATACATAGCACGGTCGAATGTACAGAAAATCTTGTAAACAATTTGTTTTCAAATACATCCACCCAAATCCCTGATTTGGAGGCACTACAGAATCCACTGCTACACACGTGGTTTATAGAGGGGAAATGCCCCCTATTCCACCCCCCAGGGTTATTAAAGGGCAACATATTTTGAATTTCCTATGTTGCTCAATGCTAACTTGAGAAGCATATCAATTTTGAACAAAATTGATCAGTAAATAAGAGAGAAATAATAATTTTACCGAATTTCCCCAATAGGGAAGAAGCTATTACCGTAGGTCTCATGGTAAGACTTAAGCCCGAGACCATGATAACTTTTCATTTTGAGGTCCCCAGATGCCAAAAACACTATTCGTTCAAATTTTGATATATATATATATATATATATATATATATATATATATATATATATATGTATATATATACAGGGTGTCCAAAAAGTCCCGGGTCGGTTGAATATTTTTCGAAATATTTAAAATAGAGCTACAAAACTTTGCACAAAGTTACTGGACATAAAATTTTTTTTTACACATATTCAGTGATCCGCTACTTCCTCAGGGGGACGGCCCGCTAGGAGTCAGAATAAAATCTTAAATGTAAGCATAGGTTGATATGCATATCAAATAAAAGGTCTTTATTAGTAGAGTACAGAGCCGCAAACCCGACCTCAAACGGATAACCGAGTAAAAAATGACAGCCCTTCAAAGATGGCTTGAGTTTGCAACTTAGGTAAATGTAATCAAGTTCATGGAACACACTATCAGTCATAAATAACTTTCTCTTTTAGTTTTATCATGGCTCATTCATTTTTCTTGTTTGTTTTATTTTCGATGCCTCTCAGAAATAATGAAACTTATTATTCTACAACAGTATTAATTGTAAACAGTTTTGGGTTAGAAATGTTAAAATCAAAAAGCTCGTCAGTTTATTTTCTACATTAACCTAAGTTGCAAACTCAAGCCATCTTTGAACGGCTGTCATTTTTGACTTGTTTCTCCGTTTGAGGTCGGGTTTGCGGCTCTGTACTCTACTAATAAAGACCTTTTATTTGATATGCATATCAACCTATGCTTACATTTAAGATTTTATTCTGACTCCTAGCGGGCCGTCCCCCTGAGGAAGTAGCGGATCACTGAATATGTGTTAAAATAGATTTTTATGTCCAGTAACTTTGTGCAAAGTTTTGTAGCTCTATTTTAAATATTTCGAAAAATATTTAACCGACCCGGGACTTTTTGGACACCCTGTATATACGGTATGTGTGTCCGTAAGCACGATAACTCTCGTAAAAAAGGTCCGATCTTAATGAAATTTGGCACAAATGTGTAAAGTACCATTTATTTGAACGAGTTCGTAAACGAGACGAATCACACCATTCGAAGGGGGGTTTTGTACCCAAACAATTTTTTTTTGGGGTTCTGCATGAAATTTTTATTTAAATCAAATTTTAATTTTTACCATTGAATTCAGCATAAAATAACAAACAATTTGGTATTTTAATCATTGCTCTACGTCAATTGGTTATTGAGATACTGAAAGTGCTAAACACAGTACTTACGTTGTCTAATGTTATTCTTATGGAGAAAAGGAAAAATTGTATATCTCGCTTATTTATGAACATAAACTGACAAAATTTGATGTGAAGTTTACATTAAAATAAAATGAGGAAAAGCCAAACACCTTTTTCCCTTAAGATTAACATAGGAGATTTTATGAGTAAGTTTTTTGGATTTTCTCCGAAATCACTTAACCTAGGTTAATAATTCAAAATACTATATTATTTGTTTTTTTAAGCTCTATAACATGGTCAAACCAAATTTTAGAAACACCTCAGACTAAGTGAATAAATGGTTAAGAAGCTAAAGAACTTTTAATTTTTCAACTTGAAAACCAAAACTGAACGCAAAGTTACCTGACCATCTTGTTGACTACGATGATCTCACAGTCGTTTGTCCTCTCGGGAATGGCGGGGGGAGGTCTCTCCACAGGGGGGTAGTCTTGGGGGATGCCTCTGCCCCTCGGCGGCCCACTGTCAAACCGTGAAAAGAGCACATGGAGAAGGTAACGGCAACTTCATATTTTAATCATTTGCGTAGCCAAATGAACAAATGAACAAATTCAGGAGGAAACATTTTTTAAGACGTCGACACAACTAGTGCGTATTTTAAGGTGAATATGAATGAATACAGAAATCACAAAGTATGGCCTTTAGGCTCACACAGTCAGTATTAGTACTAGTTTTCCTGTGCAAAACACATCTTCAAGTGCTCAAATAATAACAAAACCCAAGTTAAGTTAGTATTAAACAAATCTGTCATAAGCTTAACATATATATGCAAAATTGTATGAGATACCTATAGAATTAAGAGTGTACAATGAATGAGATACTTTATCTAGCCTCGATATTGACGAAAAACCGACTGATTCTTTAGCCAGGATCATCAATTTAAATAAGACTAAATCAGGTTTTTTTAACGAGTCAAAGTGAAGCCAGAGTGTCTACAAAACCCTCTGTGTAAAATTCCCTCACTTTTCTAAGTTTTCCAGTTGTTTTAGCCAAATCTTCAGGTATTTATTTAATCAAAAGTTTAAGTTTAATCAAGTAGTTTTACTTAGTTTTCAAACTAATGACGTTGCAATGACCTTGTCCTGAAGATTAGCTGAATTGAGTTGTGATCTTAACTTGTGCTATTTAAAACTAAGTTCAGTTTTATTTTAAATTAGTTAATATAAAAACTTGCTTTAGAATACAAAAACAATTTTTAAATCAGAATGCTCTAAAAATTCAGTATTTCAGAACTTCGTAAACATTTTAATTTCTTATCAAACTCCCAGACTATTGTGTATATGGACACAATTTGAACCATTTAATGAGAAAGCAAAGGGGGATTGTAGTTGTAAACAATTCTCTTCAGGGTTTTACTGATTGGGAAATGCAAAAAACCAAAGGTGAAACCTAACTCAACCTAACACCTAACCTAATCTTACATTATTTATTTTAATGTTATTTAGATATCCACCAGTTTGTGCCATGTGGAAGGTCATTATATTGCCTGATTTAGTATATTACTGTATAGAACGTCAATTTAAAAATGCAATACCGTGTCGAGCACAAACACATTTCAAAATCTTACTTGAAGTCCCGGTCCATGTCAGGAGGGCCACGCAAGTCATCAGGCGGACCTCGGAAATCGTCAGGAGGCCCGCGAAAGTCATTGGGATGTCCTCGGAAGTCGTCTCGCGGGAATCTGTCCAAGGGCGGATCCCTCTCCGGGCCAGCTCGTCCTCCCCGCCCCCCTCGACCTCCTCCTCGCCCCCCAAACCCCGGACCGTCAAACCTGGAACAATCAAAGGTAGTGTTTAACATTTTGGTTCAAAATCTTGCTTCTCACTACCTATCCAAAGAAACCAATAGAAACCAAAGATACCAATCTAAAGAAAGAAGAGGTGAATGATAGTTGGGTATTTCAAGAGTTCTGATTTTTAGGAGCAAGATAAATGTGATAACATACTAACTACATACTACCTGCAAAAAATAAAGTGTTTCACAATTCCAGTTGAAACACAGAACCGTACAAAAAATACATAGCATTTAGGGGTCTGCGGTACCAACAATTTAAGATCGGTACAGTTCGGTACAGTTCGGTACGGTAAAAGATTTTGAACCTCGGTTCTCGGTACAAATTCCGTACGGTACAATGTACCGTCATATATACTAATTTAGTTATTATTTGAATGTATCATAAACAAATTATTGAGTAACAATTAAGGTCATATACAATTTGTATTATTAATTTGATTAAAATAATAAATAACTATACTATGGATAAAAATATTTTTAAAACCTGCATCTTTGGAGTATTACATGTTAACATTGTTATTATTAGGTATTAATACTAATATTAATTAAGTTCTTGAAATAATCATGAGAAATAAATTCAAAAATTACTTGAAAATCAATCAACTGCATAAGTTGCTTAACTGATTAGTAATTATATTGATTTCAATATAAATAAAACTATTGGTTTAAATCATACAAACAACAGAAACCAAAGTTTTATAAATACTATTCTTGTTGCATTGGGAGATTATTGTATCATTAATACAAAGTAAAATCAGATAAATTAAAACTATGTATGATGTGAAACTAAAAGAAATTATAAATTAGAAAATTAGACCTTTGAATACTGAAGATTAAGATAAAAATAACTCTAAAATTACTTAATTACACTACTAAATTCAAAATTGAAGTCCATAACAAATATTACAGTACATTTATTAAAACATAAGTACCACGTAAAACTGGAAAAAAATAAAGAAAGTAATAAAAGTAGTACAGTGATCTAATGTTAATTTGGCTATGTCACATTTAAAATAATTAGCTACCTATTAAACTCATCAATAAATAAATTTAGGTTATTGTTCATAATAATTTGTAGTTGAATTTTCCAAAACCACACAAGATAATCTAACATATAACAGATATATGTATGTACAAATTTCACAGCACAATAAAACAATAACAAATTTATGCTACCATTTGAAATTTATTAAGTTCGTGGCTATTTTTTAATTAGTTTCCAAGCACTTTTTTTATAATTTAAAAATTTTACTAGGTAGTATACTTCAATTACAATAATAATAATACATAAATAAAAGCAGTTTAATTTGAAATCATAATGAAGAAAGAACGTGATTTAAAAGATAGTATTCCTTTTCTCACTCTAGGAATGATGTTGACAAACAACTGATTTATAGCTAATTACCTGATTCCTCCCCCCTCACGCTTTCCTAGTCTAAACCTTTCTTGTCTTCAAGGACATATTTTTTGCCGACCCTACCCAGCCCCTCCTCGCTCCCCTTTCCCACCTTTCTTATCTCCATTCTCGTTCAGCTATATATATCACCTGTCAACGTCTCTTTTCCTATGAGTTTTGGGGCTTGTTTTCCTTAAAGGAAATTACTAGTTATAAATAGGAGTCTGTCTTATTTAAACCACTTATTGTTAAACTTGTTTAGCTTATCTCTGTCTATTGTTTGAAGCAGTAAACTGTACCGTACCGAATCTGTACCGGGGTTATTATGTTCTGTACCGAACCGATAACGGTAATTACTTGTGTACCGTACTGGTACCGGTTTTTCGGTGCACCGCAGACCCCTAATAGCATTTCTAAAAAAGGATAACCCACTCCAACATGTGAAGCAACGACCATTTATTGATATAAATTGACATTATCATATTAGATGGGGCTCACAGTAATCCCAGTTACTGTTTAACAATGAGAAATATAGAATGGTCATGTTTAAATATAGACATGTTTAAACATGATTAAACATGTCTGCCGCAGCAAAGATACTTAAGCAACTATACCGCCTGAAAAAAATTGTAATTTAAATGCCCAACTTTAAAACACAACACAAAACCAATGCAACAATGAGAATGAAACTATTTACAGGATAGTAGTGTAAAAAGCTGTAGAGCAAAGTTAAAAATAGTAAAATATGCAAAAACATTGAGCTATAGTTTTTTTTCTAAAAATAATTCACCTAGCCTCTTTCTAAGAAATTTAATTTAAATGCCTCTTTCCACGACATTTAATTTAAATGAACTAATCACTGAATTTTATGAACTTAATAGGGAAACACATACAGTTATGTGAGAAGTAAGATTAAGCTTATAGACATTTTAATGATTATCAGTGGGTTCTGGTGGTTAGACTTATTAAATCAAGTTATGCTATTAGGTATTCTAAACCTAATTTTAGAGCCTGAACTAACTCCACTGTCTAAGAGATTCAAAATTTAATTTCAGTACAATCCTCCAAACTTAACACTTTATAACATGGAAATATGCAAAATTTAACAACCATTTTAAGGACCATGATTTACTTGTCTTTATCTTAAATAAGTCAAGTAAAACTATTCACAAATTAACCCATTCGTGTACTTCGACAAGTCCTTCTCGCCGCCGCCGATCGCTCGGGAATACATCAACGAGACTGTCTCGCGTGTATTAGTTTACTATTTTCTCGACAGGTAGCAGCACGATACGGACTTATATTCGTTGCCAACTTCTAGAATAAGTTACAAATATATTTATTTTGTTTTTTTTGGGTTGGCAATACTTGTTTTGTAAAAATAACTTGTGTTTTTGTCTGCAACTGTGTCGTAGTAAACAGTGTGAGAGTATGGCGGATGAATGTTTACAAAACAGCAAAATCGATCACATAATTGACCAAGAGGGGTTTTTATAGGGTGATAATAGTGTAGACTACAATGAATTCAAAGAAAACAGGTGGTTCAAGACCTCAGTAGAACCAAGTAGAACTTGAGTTATAAAGATTTACCGTAAGTAAAAACTGCCCCTGCAGTGAAAATAATAGGATTTCTGGGGCACATAAGTACCCTGATATATATGTAGGCGAATGGGTTAATCTGCAACATGTTTTTGGTCCTGTAATACCAAACTGTTCTATTTTTGCCTTCTTTTTTGCCTTTAATAATAACTAAATAAATAACTTAATAACTAAATGAATCCATAAAATCCATGACTTGTAATATTTGACAACTGTCTAAGCAAGCTTCAAGCAACTCAACATTCCAAAAGTGCAAAAACCTTTACTCCACACAGCGTCGATTTCTAGAGGCTCTACTACACTGAGACAAAACTGATAACATGCTAAAGAGAGTTGCAATCATTACGCCTACTTTTACTACAAGTTCAGCTTAATCCTGTATAAAGAGAGGTTAGAAGCTTCACCTGTCTCCTTCACGCCAGTCCCGCGAACGATCGCCAGGTCCGCCTCTGATTGGTGATCGGTCCCTGTCCATGGCATCATCCCAGTGTGCGGGCGGCGGCCCCCTCCCCCCACCACCACCACCACCACCTGACTCCTTACGCTGCGTGGCCGCTTTCACATCTGTGTAATACAATGAGGATAACTCCTGTGTTCACGCCGATCATCATGTACTACTCATCTTACAAAGTTTTAACAAACTCCATCACCCGGCTTGAAATAGACAAAGGCATAATTCAAGGGGTGGTAACGAGGGGCAGTTGCTCATGCGATGATTGGGGACAATTTTATTGTATTATAATTATATGAAGTCACAATAATCACGATGAAAATAATTTTTCCTCCCATCAAAAATAGGCCTACTGAAGTTAACTTATGGAAATAGATTATGTACGGTTACACCATTTTTTAATTCCTGCTGAATAAGTCAGAAATAAGTACATAACCTTCACAAATTAGCTCTAAGCGTAATTTAAAATAATACCCCCCGTCGCAGCACACCTGCGTACTCAGCGAATTTCCAATGCATTGATATGTTTCTCACTAGTACATAAAGCCACTCACCAATTTTGACAAAAATACATTCATAAATTAGTGATTTATTACATTTTATTTATTCCCCATAAGAATAACATTAGGACTGAGTACGCAGGTTTGCTGCAACGAGGAAGATAAGAAATGAGTTTTTATGCAATTATCAATATAACTGAACCAGGTGAAGCTACTTACCATGTTTTATTAATTTATGTTCATAATTAAGGGAGATATAAAACTTTACTTATTCTCCATAAGAATAACATTAGGGCTGAGTATGCAGGTTAGCTGCTACGGGGACAATCAACAAAACATTTATTTTTTGTGCAATTATCAATATACCAGTACAACATGAAGCCACATACCAAATTTCATCAATATACATTCATAAATAATCAAGATATCAAATTTTATTTATTCTCCATAAGGATAACATTGGACAACGTACTGTGTTTAGCACTTTGAATATCTCTGCAACGGTTTGACGTAGAATCACAATTTAAACACCAAAATGATTGTTTTGTGGAGCTGAAGTGATTGGTAAAAGAAAATGTGAAGTTTAAAGTAAAATTAACTGAGGAAAAGCCAAAAACTGTTTTCCCATAAGATTAACATGGGAGATTTTATGAGCATGTTTTTTGGATTTTTTCCGCAACCACTTAACCTAGGTTAATAATTCAAAATACCATATTATTTGTTTTTTTAAGCTCTATAACATGGTCTAAACCAAAATTAAGTGTTTTAAAAATTTTAGGGTAAAAAATGCAAAAAACTGATTTTTGGAAAATTTAAAACCCCCATAAACCCCCCTTCCCATGGTCCGATTTTTCTGGTTTTCGAACTTAAAGTCATAAATGTCAGTTTACACATTTGAGCCAAATTTCATCGAAATCGGACGTTTTTTACTCAAGTTATCGCATTCACGGACACATATATAGATATATATATATACATATATATCAATTTGAACGAATAGTGTTTTGGACATCTGGGGACATCAAAACAAAAAGTTATCATGGTCTCGGGCTTAAGTCTTACCATGAGACCTACGGTAATAGCTTCTTCCCTATAGGGGAAATTCGCTAATAAATGGCTGGGTCTGAACTGGGGTGAGCTCTGACCTATTCAGGAAATGACTGAAAGTTTTGAGACAAAGGAATTCAGGCAAAGTTACTTCATTTTGTCATTAGATGAAATTATTATTTTTTAACATAACTGTTTTGACAGTACTGTAGTGTTCCTAGTCAACAATAGTGAATAAACAGAGGAGGGGATATCTTTCCTCGCTTTTTAATGGGGTTTATTATGTAGTCCACCAATTGTTACAGACATAAAATGCCTGCCAGCTGTTTTGGTTTACAATGTTTAATCATTTGGCCCCTTCAATAACATGCCCATTGAGAAATAAAACAAAAACTTCTGTATGCCTCAGGAAGACTTAAAAGGTAATAAAGTGTATTTTAGGTTTCACGGTGAACTGTACCCACTAGGTACCAGGTACCGTATATTTATACCACCTAATTATAAACTCTCATTGACAATATTTAAAAAGTAAGAAACTACTCTCAACCTTGCCACTTTAACTGGCCTTCGATTATCCAAGTCTCCTTATGATTTCAGAAAAATAAACAAAGTTTCATAGCACCAACATATGTTATGAGCTAAATATAATCCACAAAATACTGAATTGACAACACAATTTGAGTAGTGCTTGTGATCTACATTGTTTAGTTTATAGTAATCAGTCCACTAAAAGCTTTATTTGGCTTTATTCATCCAATAAAATTAAAGGTAAGTACTAAATCTCCAATCTAGACCTACTAGGACTAGGTACTTACTACTATACTATGCTACAAAATACTACTTCATGATCAGGTAAGAAAATAGGCCTATCTATAACCATCCTAACTACTTGAATTGTTATCTTACCAATTTTTCTGCCATAGTAAGTCTTTCCACATTCATTAGAAATTGCATCGTTGGCTGCCTGCTCGCTGTCATATTGGACAAAGGCAAATCCATTCTTTGGTATCAAACCTGAAAGAAATGTATTAAAATACATAAATTATTAAGCTATTAACTATCCATATTTTCTTATGATCTTATTTAAATCCAAACATAATACAGAAATGAGATTCCAAAAATTAAATGCGAGCGACACACATACAATAATAAACTGTATTGTATGAGTGTGGCTGCATAGCATACTAAAAATTAAATACAATACTAACAAAACACAATATTAACAAACTCACAGTAAAATAAAACGTACAGTTAAATGTAGCCTACCAAGAATAAAATAAGTTGTAAAGTACATCATAAACTAAGTCACCCCTCAACTGAACTGAGATTTTTGATTAACCTTTATTACAACTGGAAATTGAACAAAAAAGTTGATGCCTCACAATTAATGCCGGAAGAAACTCTCCACCGCAGATAACTAATTTGCGTAAGATTGACTAGACAATCCAGAGGCTGTACCAACCAAAGGCTAATAACAAGGAGTCTACTGTTAGGGACCACAGTTTCTAATGCTTTGCAATATTAAAGTGTGTTGTAATATGCTAGTAAAACTGTATTTTTATTCCCGACTATAAGACACTTCTATAATTGCCATACTGGCATCACTAAACCTCTTTTTGATTAGTATATTACGATTCACAAAGGTAAATACACATCAAAACGAGTTCGCACGCAGCAAGCTGACGTGAGGGAAGTGAATTTCCACATAACAACTTTTAAAACTAAAAACATACTTGTATTGCAATTTTTATTGAAATCAGAAAATATTGATTTTTTGGCTGTTCTGATGCTCCTGGTTTAATTTACCTGCAAAGCTGGGAATACAATTTTGTGCATTATAATGTTAGGAGAAGGTCCGGTCAGGCTTGAAAGTAGGCGTGAGGTTGCTGGGGATGATAAAAGTACTCTAACAAAGGAGTAGCAGGCTTTTCTAGTGTAAAACCCTCATAAGACAACGTACTGTGTTTAGTCGAAACACATTTTCTTTAATAACTCAGTAAATGTTTATGCTAGAGTCATTAGAGAGGGCTTAAAACTTTCGTCTCACTAATTCCCATCTTTTTACATGCATTAATTTTACATTTGGGGCTTTTCTGACTATTTTTGGGCCCAAAAACTCAAAATTTGAAAGATTAATCCCAAAAAAAGGGGGTTGGAGTTTTACGATTGTGTTGCCCAACGAACTTGTCCAACTGATTACAGAAAGGAACGTCCCTACCAAATTTGAAGTTAATCGGACAAAAAATGTGACCGCTAGAGTGCAAACACACATATATATATATATATATATGTAAAATTTTGAACGACCCCCCAAAACGTGTTCAGGGGGTCACGTTAGAAACTTCTACGATGGTCCCGGGCTTAAGTTTCACCGTGCGGGTCATGCTAATAGTTCACTTTCCAAAGGAAATTCACTAATGATACAAGGCTATCCATTTGGACAGTGAATTGTAGTTATAACAACATGTAACCATGCTACTCAAAATTTGATTACACGTCACCAACTGTTTAGTGATTCCAGACTATTATATTTTTAAGTTTACACAGCAAAAAACTTACCTGTAATCTTTCCATACATGCCAAACTTTTCCTCCAGCTCTTCCCTTTCCATTTTCGCTGGAATGTTACCGATGAAGATACGAGCACCTACTGTGTTCGGATCGTTCATTATAGTGAACAGCTCCTGCTTCGAAGGGCCTATAAAACTACGGTCGTTCAAACTCATTTTCTCACCTGCAACAAGGATTTTTAATAATAATAATATTTATTCCGTGACAATGTTTAACAATGTATTGGAATTTACAAAACAAAATACTAAATTTATGGGGAAATCTTTAAACCAGGTAAGGTAGGTCTGAGTCCTATCTTTCCCTTCCTGGCGTGGTACGGCCTTTTTTTAGTAACCATTCCTGCATTTGCCTAAATGAGATGAGAAACCGTACAAACTCGTCTCAGAATGGCCGGCCTGGGATGAAACCCAAGACCTCCCGAATGTTAGGTGCAATAATCGCTACCCCACTCGGTTGCATTTTTTTTACATTTATACATTACATTTGTTTACATTTTAACATTGAAAATAAGAGGATTACATAAACAACATATTATATTGTTTATGTAATCTTTTAGCGAATTTCCCCTATAGGGAAGAAGTTATTACCGGTACCGTAGGTCTCATGGTAAGACTTAAGCCCGAGACCATGATAACTTTTCATTTTGAGGTCCCCAGATGCCAAAAACACCATTCGTTCAAATTTTTATATATGTATACACGTAAGCACGATAACTCTCGTAAAAAAGGTCCAATCTTAATGAAATTTGGTACAAATGTGTAAAGTACCATTTATTTGAACGAGTTCGAAAACCAGATGAATCGCACCATCCGAAGGGGGGTTTTTGGGGGGTATTGTACCCCAAAAATGTGTTTTTTGGGTTTTTAACATGTAACTTTTATTTAAATTTAATTTTAATTTATACCATTGAATGCAGAATGCTTAACCCTTTGAGTGCCACGCAAAGATATATCGTTGTGCACGGAATATCCGAAAAATACATTGCAACGATATATCGTTGTTATGGAAAATTTTTCTTACGTCATTACTTTTTATTATTTCTTTCAGGACATTTCCAGGATATTTTCTAGCTCTATAAATCTAGTAGTTATTTGGTGAAAATCTTATATTTGAACAATGTTTATTTATCTGAAAAAATATATACAAAATTTCCCGCATGTATAATATGTACCTATTCAAATTTTTTATTTTTTATTTTTTAGATATTATATATGTGCATAATATTATAGCTAAACTTTAAACTTACAAAACAAAAAAAGTTTCATAATAATATCTTACCAAATAAAAAAGTTATTGATTTTATGTACAAAACCCTTGCAAAATGTTGATTTTGTGAATCGTTGTTATAGAAAATTTTTCTTAGTCATTACTTTTTATTATTTCTTCCAGGACATTTCCAGGATATGTTCAGGTAAACATATACTCCATAAATATACGAGGTCTAGTTAGTCTGCTTTATGAAATAAAATTGTAATAAAACTTAAACCCTTGAATAAAGTTAGGCTACTGTCTTGTGTACTAATTTGCCGTTTTTATATTTTTTTACATTTATCGAAATAACTTGTCCGCCTAAAGCCCAAATTTGATGAAACTTTCAGGAAATATTTTGGGAAACATGTCCTCTATAAATCTAGTAGTTATTTGGTGAAAATCTTATATTTGAACAATGTTTATTTACCTGAAACAAATAAAAAAAATTAAAAGAAATTTCCCACATACATATATGTATTCAAATTTGTTATTTTTTATTTTTTAAATATTATATATGTGCATAATATTATAGCTAAACTTTAAAGTTACAAAACAAAAAAGTTTCATAATAATATCTTACCAAATAAAAAAGTTATTAATTTTTTTGCAAACCCTTGCAAAATGTTGATTTTGTGCCTGGCACTTTTTGGATATACTGTGTTAAAAACTCTGGCACTCTAGGGATATGACGACCGAAAAACTCTGGCACTCAAAGGGTTAAAAAACAAACAATTTGGTATTTTGATCATTGCTCTACGTCAATTGGTTACCGAGATATTGAAAGTGCTAAACACAGTACGTTGTCTAATGTTATTCTTATGGAGAAAAAGAAAAATTGTATATCTCGCTTATTTATGAACATAAATTGACGAAATTTGGTATATGGCTTCTTCTGGTTGTGGTTTATTGTTGTTTGCACAAAAAACAATTTTTTGCCTATGGTTCCTGTAGCAGCAAAGCAAGGTACTTGGTCCCCATGTTATTCTTATGGAAAATACTTAAAATGTTACACATCGCTTATTTATGAATGTATATGGATGAAACTTGGTATGTGACTTCACTACGATGAGTTCTATGGATATCTGCATAAAAACCCTTTATTTTTGTGCCTTATTGCAGCAAACCTGCGTACTCATCCCCAATGTTATTCTTATGGAGAATACTGTAATTAATTTTTAAATATCGCTTGTTTGTGAATATATTTATTAGGAATCCTGTTAAGTGTTTTAATGTGTTATGTTAATTCATTGGAAATTCACTGAGTATGCAGGTTTGCTGCGACGGGGGTATTTTAGTTAGTTTTATTGGACTTCTTCTAACAAAATGTTTTTCTTCATTAGTCTGGAATATAGATTAACGGTTTCTTTGTCAAAAATGATTTAAATAACACTGATACCCACTAAGACAGTTTTAACCCTTTCCACTCTCATTTTTACTTTCTCCCCCTATACATAGTATATGGAGAAAGTATTGTTTTCGTAAAAATTTTCGAATTTGAGTTGTTAGTGGAAATATTCGTTTTGGTGCTCCCTGAACCCAAAAAAGTGGTTTTTACGTGATGTCTGTCTGTGTGTGTGTGTGTGTGTGTCCGTGTGTGTGTGTGTGTGTGTGTGTGTGTGTGTGTGTGTGTGTGTGCGTGTGTGTCTGTGTGGATGTGTACAGAGCTAGAGCCCTAACCAATGGGCCGATTTTTATGAAATTTGGTATGTAGGTAGATATCTCCAGGCGTTTTTTTCATTTTTTGGAATTTTTGATTTTTAAGGGTAATTATCCCCCAAAAACCACCAAAAATCATGAAAAATCAAAATTTCTCAAAAACGGCTCTAACGATTTTGATTAAACTTTGGTCGTTTGTAGAACTTTAGTTTTCCAATAAAATGACACCACCCGCATGTCTGTAAAAATGCGGGTTCAGAAATTACAGGACTTAAAACATTAAAAATTAAGTTTTTTTGATTTTTCTTAAAAATACATAAGTATAAAAAAATATTACTATTCACCATTAAAAAGAGCTCAAAAAACTAAATAATTTAGTATTCTGAATTACTATTCTACGATTGCTGGTTGCGGAGAAAATTGGAATTTTAATTTTGCGGTAAACGCAGTACGTTGTCCAATGTTATTCTTATGGGGAATACAAAAATTACTATTTCTCTCTTATATACTGATAAATTGCATTCAAACTTGATATGCTTGTCAAGTTAGCATTGGCCAACAGTGGAAATTTGAAATATGTTGCCCCTTAATATCCCTGGGGGGGAATAGGGGGCATTTCCCCTCTTAAAACCACGAGTGTAGCAATGGATTATGTAGTGCCTCCAAAGCAGGGATTTGGGTGGATGTTTTTTAAAACAACTTGTTTACAAGATTTTCTGTACATTCGACCGTGCTTTGTATTCTATATTTGGTAAATAAAAAGTAATTTATTCATTAAAGTTGGACTAAAAGGGAGAAAGTATGTGTCAGTTTCCTGATACCGTTTATTTTACTTGCCTATTCCTATCCAGCTGCATTTAAAATCACAGCTGGTCACTTAATTATTTATTTATCTTTGTTTGTTGGAAAAAACTGACTTTTGTGTTTTTATTTGGATACAGTTGATGGAAACAAATAATAAAAAAAAACGCATGTGCGGGTCAGGCCTGGCTTGCGACAACATAGCAAAATGCGGTGGGCGGGGCTGCCCCGGCATTCGAGCGGAAAGGGTTAATTAATTGAAATATTTGGTTAATTTGCACTCAAAAACACTTTATTGTTTTTTTACAAAATATCCTATTTAATCAATTTTCAAAATATATAGGCCTATTATTATTCTTAATCTTCTTGCACAAGATTTTTAATTTTTGACTTTTAATTTTCAAACCTGTTATTATTTGTTCTTTTATCTTCTTTTTGCTATCTTGTAATTTTTTTACATCATCTTTTTATTAACTCGTCTATTTTCTTCTGTATTATCTTTCCTTTAGGGGCCATGCATAAATCACGTCACTTTATATTCAGCCCTTTTGAACCCCCTCCCCCCTTGTGTCACGCTGTTTATAAATCCCCCCTCTCCCCTGTCACGTCACACTTATTATTATTGTGACGTACGGTATTTCCTCACCATAACTGACGATTTCGCAGGGTGACGCGTCACGCAGCCCTTAGACCCCCCTCCCCTGTGTCACGGTCTGTCACGATTTGCTGCACCCCCTCCCCCCTTCCCCACTGAGGAGGCGTGTCGTAATATATGCACTGCCCCTTACTATCCTTTCTTCATTCTCATTATCTTCATACTCCATTAATTAATTTAGATAAAAAATGTTGGAGTAGATTTTATTACTATTGATTTGTTACCTTGTTTATTTTATTTCAGTATTCTTTCTTTCCTTATTTGTTTATTAACTAATTTTTTGTAATGATTGTTGTTGTTTGATTTAATTGATAAAATTAAACAGGATGAATAAAATACGTATTACAACACTATAAAGTATATTTACACTTATACTGTATGTACTTACATACAAGACGGTAAAATATACACAAAAGATGGTACAAGGCAATCGATTTCAACTAGTTACACCGGTCATCATCAGGCCCAATCAGAGAATGACAGAAACAAGATGGTGAACAGCTTATATACTATTGGCTACTGGAAGTTCCGGAAACTAGTTGCGATAAGTACCACCAGAGTCAAAGTTGACCTGTTCATTGATCAATTTATCCCTATCCTTCCATTTGTCCTTAAAAATAAACAATTCTTCTCATGCATTCATTACATTTCCTTTCTAACAAATATGGAGAATATTCAAATTATCTTCAATTGTTCCCAATGAGTGGCCATTTTCCAGGAGGTGTTTTGCGACATTCGATCTTTCCAATTCTTCCATGCTGAAACATGATTCTTATATCTTTTTACAAAATTAACAGTTTGACCAACATAAAAACTATCACAATCATTACAACTGATTTTATATACACCGGGCTTATCAAACTTATCACAGTCTTCTATGTTCAGATGCAGAATTTTACTCATGGTGTTTTGTGTCTTGAAGGCTACGGATACCCCATCTTCTTAAATCGATTTGCAATATTCTCTGTTTTATTGCCAGTGAAGTTAAATGCAACATATCTCGTACTCTCCTTCTCCCATTCGTTGCTCAGAGCTGTCATATTTCGGAGCCGTTCTTCTTCAATATCTTCGCCCCCATTTCATCAATGAGTGTAGATTGGTATCCGTTGGCTCGAGCTATAGATTTGATTGTAGCTATTTCCTTTCTTCTGCTTGTTTCACTTAATGGGATCTTGTAGGCTCTGTACAGCATTGAAGGAAATGAAGCGGTCTTGTGGCTTGATGGATGTATGGACTTGCTGTTGATGGTTGTATTCGTTTGTGTTGGCTTCCTTTAGATTTTGAATTCCAGCTTATCTTCTCTTCTCATTAGTGTTAAATCCAGGAAGTTAATTTTTCTTTCTTCTTAAAGTTTGCTTGTATAAGTCAGGTTTCTGTGGAGGTTGTTGAATATTTGCATCATATCATCTGCTTCACCATCCTTGGTTTCACTATAAATTATAAGGACATCATCTACATATCTAACGTACATTGCTACTTCATGATCTTTGTTCAATCTTTCCAAAATACATTCTTCATGATGTTGCAGGAAGACTTCTGACATTATTGCGGAAAGTGGACTCCCCATAGCTAATCCATCAGTTTGTGCATAAAACCTATTGTTAAATCCCCGCCCCCCCGTCCGCTACAGACATTGAAAATTTTGCTGTCCAATTACTTATAAAAAACTAATATGTATAGGATTATAGTTTCAGTAGTTTTATTATTAATAGAGTAGAGATACATTAGTATTATTTTGTAACAAAAATGAGGATTAAACTCGTTTCCTCCGCTGCGTTGCGCCTAGCGCCACCTGCCACGCTGATCAAGAATATTGTGCGAATACTAGTACCGCCATTACTAGTGTTAAGCTTAAGTTGGCATTTGACTTTAAATTATAAGGTTGTGCTATAGCGTGGTGACAAATTAATGAGTTCATAAAATATTATAGATATGGTAAGTAAGTAAAATACCTTATTTAGTTACTTTAGTTATTTATTAACAGTCCAGATTGGGCCTATTCCATAATAACCAGTATAGTATTAGTTGAAAGTCGAAGTTACAATTTACTAGGACAACTAACACTTCCAATGGCAACCATGTAGGCCTAGTTCTGTTTACTTTCCGTTAGTCTAATTATTATAGGCTGTCTGATTTTAATGTACGGTCGGAATTTAACATGTGATTTCCCAAGGCGGGTAAAATACGTACAAATTTCCCAAACTTTTATTTTCATTCCCTTCAACTATCAGATGTTATGTATAGCAGACAGCGTTTGCATAGCCTATTAACATCGTTTGCATATTGTTATTTAGTAAACAGCAATGGCAATATTATACGTAATGTATTCTGAGATGTAAACAAAGATATCTGACACAGAGTAATACACATTGAACAGCTTATTTTGTAATCCACTCATTCGATTCTGATTGTCTGTCTGTGGGGAAATGGGAAAACTCCCCGAACGTGGGGAATTGAAATTTGGTGTTCGACTGCACATTAAAATCAGACAGCCTATAGGATCCTTGATTGCTGTTTATTCGATTTTAAGTCAAGAGTTTTTAAATTGAATTTTTTACGGTTTAATTTTGGTCTTCGATAGTTAACTAAAAGTAAAGTTCAAATCAATAGAAACTGCTAGGTAGTTAGCATTAGCAATATCTATTGTTGAAGGTATGGTTTAATATGATTTAAAATATCAAAAATTAAACAAGTTTATGGATATAACTTTGTTTGTTCATTGCAACCTATTCATATAGTTAATCATCTGATCATTTTGTTTCATTCTTTTCATTAGCGTGCGTGTTTTCATTTTAAAATTTTCTCATCTCATGTTAACTTGAATTTTTGTTGTGATTTACACTGGAAAAATAAATAATTTTATAAAAATATCACATTTTAGTATTTTATGTAAGAAAAACGTTGTAGTTTTAGAGCCTAGATTTTCGGTTTTTCACTCTTAATTGTTCAAAATTTTCCCGGGGGAGGCCCCCCGGACCCCCCGGAAGTGCCCCTCCTAAACTACTCCACCGCCCCCCCAAAACACAGACCTTAATCCGCCCCTGTTCCCTATAGGGGAAATTCGCTAAAAGTTACATATTATATGTATATACTAATAATGATATGTACATATTTGTAATGCTAATGAAGTAAGGAATCTAAAAAAGTCATAAGTTTGATGGTAGAAAATTATTATCACTTATAAATATTTGTAAATAAGAGAATGTTTTGATATTTTTGCGTATTTGGAAAAAAGAATTTGCACAGTACTTAGTCTTTTACACCGAATTTTTTTACCCAAAACCAATATAAACATGTTATAATACATTCAATTACCTACATAAAATATACAACACCTAGAGTAAATTATTGTTTTTATATGCGTTACGTAACACTAACAATCGCGGATTTGTCAAATTTCACTAGGCCTCTGTAGGAGTAAACACAACACTTTATAAACACTATTTTGTCAGACTTCAGTAATATTTATGCATAATATAATGCATAGAGATTACTGTTATATACACACAAACACTTCACTAACACTAATACTCTGAAATAATAACATAAATAGTAACAACTCACGAATAAAAATAGCAAATGCTTAGGTACCTAAATAAAGACAAGATGGCCTTCAGATGACTGGATAAAATATGACGAAGTAATTCGATGTTGCAGGACAAAATACATACTAGCAGTGCTTTCAACGGCAAAACTAAATTCCTCTACTTTTATTCCCCTTCAAAATGACATATGATTTGACTAGTAACTATAACTTACAATGCACATAAATCCAATTTTCAAAACCCTCCAATTGCGTCGGTTTGCCATTCGTTAGAGAAACAAAAAACACCAGTTTTTATAAAATAATATCATCTAACCAATCAATAATTCGTTTACAAAATTAATACCACAATGAAGCACATCTGTTTATCTGTGCAGTGGTACCACCTGCAACTTCACGCGGCAAAAATTACCCGAGCTAGCTAATTTCAAAAAAGTCATGTTATGACGTTTTCCTAGCGTCAGCTGCAGAAATAGCGTTGAGCCAAATATTCAACCGATTTCTAATCGTCGTGACGTTGTTATATAGCTGCTACACGGTTTGTTTATGTCATAAAATAAAAGTTCAGAATATGATCTATTGGCCACTGCTAGGGTTAATGGTCGTTTGAAAAGAACCTATTACGTACATCGATATTTAGTATAGATTATTTTCATTCTCATTCAATTGTTCCACCGGGTGATAACACCGTTGATAATATTATTTTTATACTTTTGATTTTATTTTGTTTTATCAAATGTACAGCGTAAGTTTGTCGATTTTCCCCAGTTTCCGTATTTTGCTTCCCGTAATTCGGGTAAAAAGTTGTTTCCAGTAGATCAAACACATTTCCACATACGGAAATAAATTGCCTACATTTTGTATATTTTTGATTGTCTGTAAAAAAGTTAGTGTAAAAATGCTAGGACCCTACTTTTGAAAATTATTTCAAAAATGTTTTTTTCACATTTCGCAAACAAACCACCAACAGGGATTCGTTTTATTTAATTTTATTCAAAATCAACTTCTTTTTCTGAACGAGTACCTATTCATATGACTAGGTTATCAACAGTAGTTTAGGCACTGTGAATTGTTAAAAAAACCTCTGCAAAATGGCAAAAACTGCTAGGGCACCGAGCAATTTAGCATAGGCCTAAATCAGGCCAGGGCTGTCCTAAGGTTCAAAATATTGTATAAAGTATTGTATTGTATTATATTTTATTTTATTTGTAGGCCTATAGAGAATATTTTATACAAATAAGCAAGCCTAACTTTATTATCTTATGTGAAACTTATTAGAACTAAATCTGAAATCAGGTGAGAGTTTTAGCCATTGACAAAAAACTGACATGAAACAAGTTTGTCCTACCTTGAACCTTCACTACCTAAGACAATTTAAGGACCTAGGCCTTCACTTATCAACTGATTTTACGATAAATTTTAACCACAATCTGCTAGGCCTATTCCGACTATTTTAGGTTAACTATGCTAATGCATTTAATATTAAAATTAAATGTATTACATTGAATATAAGACAAAAAAAGACTAATAAGTCTTGTCTAGTGAACGCCCGCCGGCTTCCTAAGCTAGAGGCATTTAACGAAGGGTGCTCCTGAGAATTTATGTACGTAGCTGAAAGAAGTTTCATAAATAAATAAATATTGGCTATAAGTTAAAAATCACAGGTACTTACCAAGATTCACTTAAATTAGGTAACGGAATATTAAAAATGTGAACAGGGAAGAAACTCCGGCAACGACGACAATAATGACAATTGTGGACATCGAGGAATCAAGACAGGTTAAACAACAACACTCAAACACCTCAAAATTAGATAAAACATTGAACACCATGGAGGAAGAATACCTTTCTAACACCCTCATCTTATATATTAGATTGGGATGTTTATTTAAAAAGTGTTATACTTTGCCGTTGACGATATACTTAATATTATCTTTGATATACGTATCAAAGATATTGTTTTTCACTTCAAAAGAGTAAATCATATAAGTAAATTAAATTTACTCTGCCATCTCAATTTAATTTTTTGTTATTATTAGCTTTATAAATGTTGTAATGTTGTTTTAAATTTGTATTTAATACTAATCTAAGTTATTATAGTAATTAATGGTTATTATAGTTATATAATTAAGTTATTATAGTAATTTAAACAGCCGTTTAAATAAAAAAAATACACAATATAACTTTGAGGTGCTTATTATAGTTCTAAAATTGCCTGGGTTGTTGTTGTTGAGTATTCATGCTTTTGGTTCCTGGATTGATTGTATGACTTGAGGTGTAATGAAATATACTACACTAAATAACACCCTGTATAATTCAAACTATAATTTAGTGTTATAGCTTCAATGATGCATACTATACTTAATAATACTATTTATAATACTAACTATCATATAATAATAGTACAATAATACGTATTTCACTCAATAATACTGTATAATTCAGTTTACTGGTATTATAACAATACCCTATAGTACCTTCATGTTTGTAATGCCCAATAATATATACCTTCAATGATACACATTTAATTTAATTATACTGTATAATTGTATAAAACAGCTGACTACGGTATTATACGATTGTCAATAATACTAAATTTGTTATTATATCAATTACAGTACTATTACTTCTCACAGATATCATAGACCAGATTATTGAATATTATTAAATATCAATGTAATATAATAATACTCAATATCATTTTTGCACAGAGATCAAAAGAACTTTATTAATAATTGAACTAATTCATAACTCACTCGGAAAATACCAATAACACATTTATATAACGTTATTGTCTATCAATTTAAGAGATTACCAATTTAAATAATTATGTGTACATCTTTAAAAGGGAGGAGAGGGGACGCGGATCGGAGCCTAATATAGGGCGGAAGGACGCGGTCGCGGCACCGCGAAACTACTTGTCTCTTCAGCCGACTGCTCAAGCGCTCAGAGCGTATGCTCTGCTGGAGTTTTTGAAAAATCCGCTCTCGGCCATTCAGAAAGCACAGCCTGCACGAGACTACTATGCTGACGATCAGCAATTTAACTGGAGACAATCAGCAATTTAACAACAGTCCAAGGCTAGAACTGCACTATTCCAGCGTAATAAATTTCACAACAATTTCATGAAAATGATTTGATTTAAGTTTTCTGGGCAATTAGAACGATTGGCATAATTCCTGATTACTGTGGATCATTATCGTAGATGATGGCATACGTATATTACTTCCAGTGTGGATTTTCCTTTTATCGAATTAATGAAATTTAATTAGCAAATAAATTTGCCTTGATGTCTGTTCACAGGATTTAATATTTAGATACAATTTTAGGGGCTGGTTGTCACACGCCCACAAGTTGATTTCAGTTAGGTATAGGACATTCCCTTTTCAGCATTGAAGAGTTGGCAACTTCTGTTCTCTACCTGAAGAGCAACAAGGCTCCTGGACCTGATAGGATCCCTAGCGAGGCCATTAAGAAAGTACTTTCAAAAAATCCTGGTTTTGTTGCTGACGATGTAAAACGTTGAACCACGCCCACGCCCCCGCACCCAGACGAACTAATAACTGTAAGCGTGCTCTCATGGAGGCTGGGCGAGGGGCGGCTCACAGCCCTACCTAACAAGAAGGAAGGCCGTGGAGGAAAAGTTAAAAAAACTCACTTCTGAGGGCACTCACTGTAATTCAAAACACACAACAGTAAAACAAATTGCTCCAACATGTTTTCTCTACTTGTTTTCAAAATGCTCCCCACATTTCCTCTAGTTTACAGGTTTATCACAGTTCAAATAATTTAATCAAATTATAAATAAAAGAGGATTCTTAATTTATAGACTTTCAAATAATCACATTACCAAGTGGGGTCTAAAGTTAAAAACAGAATTAATAAATAAATAACAAAATTAATAAATAAACGAGTTCGCACGCAGCACGCTGACGTGAGTGAAGTGAATTTCCACATAAAAAACTATAAACACACAAAATCAGTTAAAAACATACATTTATTCCAACTTTTATTCAAATCTGAAAACATTGATTTTTTGGCTGTTCTGATGCTCCTGGTTCTATTTACCTGCAATGCTGGGAATACAATTTTGCGCATTATAAGGTTAGGAGAAGGTTAAGTCAGGCTTTAAAGTAGGTGTGAGGTTATGGGGATGATAAAAGTATACCAACAAATGAATAACAGGCTTTTCTAATGTAAAATCCCCATAAGACAACGTACTGTGTTTGGTCAATACACATTTTTTTTAAAAACTCGGTAAATATTTATGCTAGAATGACGAGAGAGGGCTTAAAACTTTCGCCTCTCTAATTCCCATCTTTTTACATGCATTCATTTTACATATGGGGCTTTTCTGACCTTTTTTGGGCTCAAAAACTCAAAATTTGAAAGATTTAATCCCCCAAAAAAGGGGTTTAGAGTTTTCCGATTGTTTTGCCCAACGAACTTGTCCAACTGATTACAGAAAGGAACGTCCCTACCAAATTTGAAGTAAATCGGACAAAAAATGCGACCGCTAGAGTGCAAACACATATATATGTATATATGTATGTGTTTGCACTCTAGTGGTCGCATTTTTTGTCTGATTTACTTCAAATTTGGTAGGGACGTTCCTTTCTGTAATCAATTGGACAAGTTCGTTGGGAAAAACAATCGGAAAACTCTAAACCCCTTTTTTTGGAATTAATCTTTCAAATTTCGAGTTTTTGGTCCCAAAAAGGGTCAGAAAAGCCCCTATGTAAAATGGTGGGAATTAGTGAAGTTAAAGTTTTAAGCCTCTCTCGTCCTTCTAGCATACATATTTACCGAGTTATTAAAGAAAATAAGTTTCGACTAAACACAGTATGTTGTCTTATGGGGATTTTACACTAGAAAAGCCTGTTATTCCTTTGTTAGAGTACTTTTATCATCCCCAGCAACCTCACGCGTACTTTCAACCCTGTCTGGACCTTCTCCTAACATTATAAAGCGCAAAATTGTATTCTCAGCTTTGCAGGTAAATGAAACCAGGAGCATCAGAATAGCCAAAAAATCACTGTTTTCAGATTTAAATCAAAATTGGAATAAATGTATGTTTTTACACTGATTTTGAGTTTTAAAAGTTTTTAAGTGGAAATTCACTTCCCTCACGTCAGCGTGCTGCGTGCGAACTCATTTTTAATTCAAATAACTCATTTAACTTTGAAAACATCACAACACATTTTCTATTTGTTTTTTCTTGGTTTTACAATAACAAAAAATCCATATGTACTAGCTAACAGCTTATGAAAATTTTCCACACCAAGCCCCATGGATCGGAATCGACATTCTCCAAAAATTTCCTCCAACTATCAGCCTTACTCCGGTTGATGGCCCTACGGAGAGACTTTCTTGCAGCCCTATAGGCTTCCGAACTCTGTTTGCGGGAATACTTACTCTCGTGGCGGCTCGTACCCTCTGGGGCGCACTTATCCGACTCTAGACAGTGCAGCACTTTCAAGGCTGCACTCGAATAGGCAAAAGGTATAGAGCCAGCAATCCGTATCCTCCAGTGCAATATTCAGAGATCCATGGTTGCTGATGCGCTTTTGAATCAGCTCGCCCTAGATCACGGTGTCGACACACTCGTGGTTAGCAAACAGTATACCGAGTTAGGGATTCAAATTTTAGGTTCCTCAACAGCCTCGGTACTGTTGCCTTTTGGGTGCGTAACAAACAAGGAGCACCAGTGCGGAGTCATGGACATGGCCATCCAAGACTTCCACGTTAAGATTGACCGCCTGGAAGAGAGTGTGCTTGACACCACAAGGCACATCATCGTTGGCGGTGACTTCAACGCTAGTCGAGTGGGGAATGCCCTCTATCAACTTCCATGGGAACTACATCCTAGGCTTCTCCGCCAGCACCAGGCTCGACGCCCTACATGAGGGCAACCCCCACTGTCCAGCGCAGAGAGGCATGATCCCCGACATAACCCTTGCGTCTGAGTCGCTTCTATCGAAGATCTCTCACTGGGAAGGGCTACGCCACTGGAACACAAATAGGCTGCGTGGCCTAGCACACCCAGGTGAATTACGGGGAGTGGAAGAGAATCCTGCACCACCTGGCACCGAGGCAATACATAGTAACATCTACTAGTGACTAGTCGATACCACGCAGGAAACCTCGGTACGATAAGCAACCCGCATACTGGTGGACTGAAGAGATTGCGCAACTTCACAGAACAAGAGCCGCCCAACCTTATGATGCGCAACAGTTTTATCACAGCATTGCAGATTAATAGAACCAGGAGCATCAGAGCAGCGAACAAATAAAATATTTTCAGATTTCTGTAAACATTTGAATAAATCTATCTTTTAACATAGATTTTTATTAAGTTTTTTTATGAATAAATTTGCTTCCTTCACATCAGCGTGTTTCATGCGAATTCGTTTAGAATTAGTTAAAAATATGATGTTAAAGATTGAAAAGTATTAAATTTATATCTATCGCAAATATACCTATAGCAAATAATTATTTCTCGACTAAAATCAGACTAACAAGAAAATGTATTCTTTTGCATTACAGACTAATTTAACTGTTCAGTTTAAATTAATTCACACTTCTAAAACCACTAGAAAAAGGAAAATTTAGTCTGTTGCCTTGCCGACTAATCTAACCAACCCAGTCAAGATAAATTCACACAACTAATATCAGTCTGACAAGACAACATATTCTGTTCTGTTACATTGCGGATTAATTTAACTGATTCTGTTGAAACTAATATTGTACATCTATAAAACCAGCAGAATAAGAACAGTTTAGTCAATTACCTTGAATTAATTTAATCTATTCAGAAAAAAACCAGTTATTTTACAAATATTAATCTAATCTGTCATCATTAGTCAGTTATTCCCTACTACTGGAGCCATCTCTTGTTTAAGTGTAGATCTTCACCATCAGCAAGAGTAAAAAAAGTAAATGAATATTATTTATTCCAAAACAAGACCATGGTCCTTCCATAGCTCTTGGACTGATCTAAGCCGTACAGTACAACAAACAATAATTTTGCACAACAGTGGTAAGACTAGTATCTCTTTCACCTTGGTACAGTTCGAATCACAATGCTTGACGCCTGGTTAGCGTATGCTCTGAAATGACTTTTCGCCACTATTTGGCTTTGTACTGTTAGTGTTACAGTATAATTTTGCCAACCGAATGCGAAATTACTTTATTTAATTTTAAAACATTGGTTTTAGTTATTTTCGTTACTGTCTGGTTTTATTTACGAGAAATTTTAGTTGTTTCTCGCCTTTCCCAGGCGCCAAGCACCGTGGCCCGAACTGTACCTTCTTTTTTCTCTGGAGGCTGATCGGCTTCTCAAAATTTCAAGACTCCCGGTCGAGCCTAGATACAAAGGAAAGTCTTCCACAATATGTTTCTTATTGGGAGTAATGGATCTTTCTTGCCTTTCCTACAACACCTGGGAGATGCCTAGAAGGAAAGGTTCTTGCATGTCAAACTATTGAAATCTTATCAGGCTAGAAGGTAAACAAACCATGTAAAAGGACCCTCAAACGGATTTTGGAGCCCAGAGATGGCTTGAGGGGCTCTCTGGGATGGAAGGTCTTGGCCTGAGAGGCCCAAGAAGTCACCTGGGTTACAAAGCAAATCACCCTGGGGTTGTCCAGCTCTGAGCTCGGGTGCTGGTTAGGTTGATGAGTGATTCTTCCTCCTTTTTGGGGTGACTTGCTGCTCTTGTACTTTTCTTTACTAGACCCAACGATATTCCAAAGGGAGACACGTCTAGCTGGCCAAAGCTAGAGCAGGATTTAACAGAAGACCTTTCTTGGTTTTTGTGTATTTTTTGTTGAAGTTTGTGCTTTTGTTTAATAACAAGGGTGTTGCCTACTGTATACAATATTGAAATATGTGACTTAGTTCATCACTTCTTGTTCATTACATAAAATTGCTTGCCCACTCCATGATGAAACCATTTTAATTGACTAGTCTTATATTCTGCAAAAGTACACCAATAGGGGCATTTTCAAAAGTAAGGCTACTTGTTTAAACCCCCAAAATCATATTTATATTTGTATATAAAGCCAAAGCCGACCACCATGGAACCACCATGGAACAGCTCTTATGTCAACTTCTCACCTCCTCTGCCATCCAGAAGTTTAGACCACTGTAACTGAGTACAATGAGGGGAAGCAAATATCTTCAAAGGCTAAGGAAAAAACACATCTGTAGTAAAATCTTTATTACAAATATGAAAAAGATAAAAAGTATTTCCAGTAAATGGATATCCTGATATCAAAAAAAGTTTCAAGAGCTAATATATCCTAAAACAACAAATACATAAAATATACTTTGAGGAATCACAAAATACTCTTCCTGGAACAAGTTATATACAATCTTCCCAGTTTTTCAAAAACTCTAAACAGATATCAGCTAAAAGATATTTCCATTAATGGATATCATGACACCAACATTAGTTTTAAGAGAAATGCTAATATATGGATATATCCTCAAACAATAAATACATAAAATACACTTCAGGAATCACTAAATACTCTTTCTGGAACAAGTTATATATACAATCTTCCCAGTTTTCCAAAAACTTAAAAAAAATCAATCAAGGGCTACTAAGCATGGCCAAATGTTCCCGTAACGTCCTGAGGTATTTTTTTGTGTCCTCATCAAAATCTGGGAGGTCTGGTGGCGGAAGACCGGGATCGGGCAAAATTGAGAACACCTGAAAAATCAAAGCAAATCAGTATTCAGTGAGATTCAATCAATTATTTTAGGTTTGTTTACTATGTAGTAATATGGTAATCTTTGAATCAAAAAGGAATGTTCAATATCAAACATAAATTTAAACTCGGGGGGGGGGGAGGGGGAGGGGGAGGAGAAGGTTTGAGGCTGAAGGCACTCATTCATATTCGCCTTAAAATACACCCTAGATGTGCAGGCTACAGGCCTAGAGGCTGCAGGCAAAGTCCGTGATAAAAAATAATGTAATAGCAACATTCGTGATGCGCTATATTATGATTTCAAATTAAATTTGTCCGCTTTACACACAAAATTTGCTTGGTTTTATAATTCCCTTGAGTGTATAATGATATCAAGTATTATTCATGATCTACTGTCACAAATACTCGTCATCAAATTTAATTTAAATATGTGCGGTCAGCTATGAACTTATTGCGGTCCTACCGTGCAAATGAATAAAAAAACTGTTCCTTCAATATATAGTTTTATATGACATATACGGAATCTGACTAGGATGCTTTGCTTAGTGAGCCTTTATTATGAGAATAAAACATTTTGAACTGGCCATTGTTGTGTAGAATAAACTTTGGGCCCAATTTAACGATAATAAATTTCCCAATTGGGTTCAAGGTTCGTAGAGCTTTCAGACCAGGTGTGCTGAGTTGATCTATTTAAGGTTTTCTAATCAGCCAGAAGAGACCTTGTAAAAACAGCTATAAGGTCACGTGATCACCAATCCAATCTGCAGTGTTGCTGGAAACACGATATTTATCGTACGAATAACATATTTTCCTCATCCGTGTAATTAGAATTAAAATTGTTTAACTGCTTACATTCTAAGATCAGCTGTTATTTTATGAAACTAATACATTGTTTTGCTTTATTTGTATTATTAGATTAATTGATTAAGGGTTTAAATGTTCTTCCTGCATGTCCAGTGACAATTTAAAAATAGCTGTACCATTATTATACCCTTAAGGTTAGCAAAACTTTATGGTATGTTGTTGTTGTACAACAGCTGGACGCCCTCGAAAGACATCTTTGCTGCGAACATTACTCTTATGTAAACACACCTGGTCTGAAACCTCCACGAACCATGAATTGGGATGAGATAAATTCTAATTAAAATATTAACTTATTTAAAATAATTATGCACTTTGAAGAATATCCAAAATTTGTAATTAAAAACCTTAAAGGTTTTATACTTTTCTCTCATAGATTCTCACATATTTTTTGGGGTTAGCATTTATGGAGAGTTATAGATTTTTAATTTTTTTTCAGCATGTATATAACACCGTGAAATATGTGATCGAATACAACATCTCTCAGATGGAAGCTAGAAATCGACATTACAACACAAGAAGTTATTTAACTGTTGATTATAGAGGTGTACAATGTTTTAAGAACCTTCCAAATAACATAAAGACAGTCCAAAATGATCCAGAATTTACAAAGAGAACTACAACAGTTTATGACTGAGCATCCCCTATATGGGTCGATCTCACATAATGATAGAAATTAAGTCCTTGGTAATTTTTGTAGAAATAAATTAATTATCAACTGAATAAATGTGTTATTTATTTACCTGAACCCCTTTCCTTTAGTTTGTAGTTGTTTAAGTTTCAAATTATTATCATTTGTTCTATTAATGTGAGGTTATTGCAAGAAAATACCAATCGGTAACGGGTCTCGGTAACGCCGTCTGCTATTTCGCTTCAAAACAAAACGAGTAACATTTGTTTGGAAATACAAAAATATTCACCAACATAACAGCTAAAGACAGTACGGGGTAAAACCAAAGACCTACAAATGAACTCGTTCTTCATTACGACGATATACCGTAATTTATGTTAGTCCCTGGATTGCTCTTTGTCAATGACCGCTAAGTTGAAAACGCCCCTGAAATGGCGGGCTTTCATGCAAGCGGGAAAACATCGTCCTTGATCGTCGTGTGTTATTGCAGTGTTTGTTTTGAGGTTGATTAAAGTGAATGTTTTTTATGATTTTAACTCAAAATAAATGATAATTCAGGTAAGAAACTTACAGTACCTTAATTCCATAACATATCGGTAACGCTGTTTATGTTTAATTTATGTAGATTAACTTAAGTTATCATCTGTGTTTAGCATTCGATTGCTGTTCCAAACATAACCTCAAACTTCTAGGCTCCAAGTCCTAAGCCTGGCGTTGCTAGGCAACGTTTTGAGTAAAGTTCAACAATCGGTAACGCACCTCTCGGTAACGTTACCGAGGTGGTTTATCGTTACCGATTTGTATTAAAGCGTTACCGATTTGTTAACGGATACATTAAAAACAATATAGCATGATTGTTATTGTAAATGAGGAATTTAATTGTTAAATAGTTTTAATTGTGATACAACAAGTTCTAAATTGATGTTTAATGGTTTTTTAAAGTTATAATTTCAAATTGATTTTGGTAAACTTATAGGTTGCACGTTATGCATGTGCAATTAAACTAGTTTTATCTAATCTATATTATGTAATCATATAATCACATTTTATGAGAATAATTACAGTAGTAATAACTTCGTATTTTATTAATTTATGAATTAATTTCTTATTTATTTGATGTATTTTTATAATAATTATTTAATTTTTTTATTATAAAAATATCAAAACCAAAATTACTTTAATGTTAACATAAATACACCCATCATTTGTGGTTTTATACCTAAATACAAATTTTTATTTTTACTTTTACCTCAATTTGTCCATGTTTTATACCAGAACTGAAAATATCATGGCAAAGAAGAAAAATATGTCAGCAACAGAGAAGTATGAGAGACAAAAAGAGTTAACAAAAGAACGTGTTCGTAAATACAGAGAAAGAATGTCTGAAGAAAAAAAAGAGGAAAAAAGGAAGAAGGATAGAGATCGTCTTGCTCGATTAAAATCTGAAAACAAAATTAAGAAAATATCTGAGAAGCTTAAAGAAAAAATCATTAGCAGAAGTTACTGATACTCCACCCAATTCCCCTTCAGGAAGTTTAAGGGAAGAATCAACGCAAAAAAGAAGAGGACGTAAGCAAGTTAGAAAAGATAAGGCAAAGGCATATAGGACTGTAGCCAAACAAAAAGAACAGATTAAGGAATTGGAAAGGAAGTTAGCAAAATATAAAAAGCGCTTGCAGAGAGAAAAGGAGAAACATACACTTCCAGCTTCACCGTCCCCAAGAAAGGAAGTTTCTCAGGTTTTAAGAGGAGAAAAAGTGTCTCATCGGGTGAGGAAACAGTTGTTTTTAGGCTTTACTCTTCAAAAGCAAATAAAGGCCCAGAAGAAAGTGATTAAAGGAAAGCAAAAGGAAGAGCAATTCCTACATCGAGCACTCGGAAACAAAGTTCTGAAAAAGTACCGGGTTCAGAAATATTTCACTGATTTAATTCCTTACACAGCGAACAAGGTTATTAATAGCCCCAGCACTTCTTTTGAGTACACACGCCAGCGCAGGAAATGTATTACTACAGAGCTGAGGGAGACGCTACAGAATTTTTTTGAAGATGATCGCATTAGCAAAATGTGTCCCGGGAAAAGGGATTTTGTCAACAAAAAAGGGGTTAAAAAACAAAGAAGAATACTGCTAGGAACATTAGGAAACCTACATGAACAATTTCAAAGAGAACATAACGTGAAAATATCTAAGGCATCGTTTTGCAGGTCAAGACCATTTTGGGTGACCTTTCCAAAAATGGCAGATAGAGACACATGCGCCTGCATCAAACACGCCAATATTGAATTGCTTGTTAGTGCTCTTAAAAATACCAACGTCATTGTTCAGCGGACGCCGAGGGAAGTACTTAAGAGTATTGTGTGTTCCCCCGACAGTGAACTTTGTATGCTTGAAAAATGCACTAAATGCAAAGAAAGAACAGTAGAGTTTTCTAATACCAGTGATTTTTCTATTAAATATTTTAAATGGAAAAATGTAAAGGAAGAGAGAATGATTAAGGGGAAAAAGAAGCAAATAAAAAAAAACCGTGAAATGCAAAGAAGTAATGAGGGTAAAAAAAATGAAATCTTACCTAAAGAAAGAGCTGTCAATTTTTAAAAAGCATGTTTTTTACTACAGGCACCAGGCAGATCAGCTAAAGAAGAAAATTGACAAACTTGAAGAAGAAGAAGTAATCTTTTGGCTGGACTTCTCGGAAAATTACGTAGCCAAGTACGAAAAAGAAGTTCAGTCAGTCCACTTTGGAGCGTCAAAGAGGCAGATTTCCTTGAACACCGGAGTTTGGTATGCAAAAAAGGATGATATAATCCAAACCACATGTTTTGCCTTGGCTTCAGACCATCTAGATCATCAAGCCCACGCTGTGTGGGCGCACATGGAGCCTGTTTTCGAAAAATCATCCAGTTTGTTTCCTGACACAACAACAGTTCATATTTATTCGGATAGTCCGTCAAATCAATACAGGAACAGAATTAATATTTTCCTTCTAAAATCCCGATTAACTAATTTTTTTCCGAAACTTAAATCAGTCACCTGGAACTTTACGGAGGCCGGTCACGGCAAAGGGCCCATGGACGGTGTGGGGGGCACTTTGAAAAGAGAAGCAGACAAAAAAGTACTGCGGGGAATTGATATTTGTTGTGCCAAAGATTTTGTTTCTGCTTTGAAGGATTTAAGATAGACCTCTATGAAATTCCTTCAGAAGCAATTTAAACCTTAAAGACTGAAATCAGTGCCATTGTAATACCTCCAATACTAGGAATAATGAAATGTCACCAAATTACATGGAACAATCAAAACAAAATGTACGCAAACACTCTATCTTGTTTCACTTGTCCATTGTCAGATAAATGTGAACATTATAGCCTCGGCGAAGTATTTCCAAAGAAATGTAATACAAAACCAGTAGAAGACGTTATTAACTCTTCTGAAGATGAACAATTTGACAACCATGTCAACACACATGCTAAGACTGATTCATCACCAAAGAAACGCAAGCCTAAACTATTAGTAGAAGAAGTGTTTACCTCTTCTGAAGATGATGAGCAGTTCAACACAAGTGAAAAACAACAAGATTTAACAAACCTGTATAAATGTAACACCGACAAAGACAATTTAAAAACTGAAGTTGTTTGTGGTGCACACGTGTTAGTTGAATATGACATAGGAAAGGGGAAAATAAGCAAATCCCAACAATTTATTGGAATTTGCCAAAATGACCCATCCCAGGGCGAAATCACCGTAATGTTTTTGAAATGCTGTGACAAAGACAATCATTTGTTTTAAGCTAATGAAAAAGATGTAGTTTCAGTTCCTTTGGACCAAATCAAAGCTGTTTTTCCGGCCCCAAAACTTGTAGTAAAGGGAATCAGGGTATATTTTAAATTCGAAAAAAGTAACAAACGTTAATGTAGCTAGGTTTTGTTCTTATTTATCTTTAAAACAAAAATATTTGTTACCACACTTCTAATAATCTATAACAAGTAGATATTTATGTGTAAGTTTCTTATTACGTGGTAGCCTTATTTTTCATGAATAAAATTCCAAAAAAGTAACAAACGTTAATGTAGCTAGGTTTTGTTTTATTTACCTATCTTTAAAACAAAATTATTTGTTACCACACTTCTAATAATCTATAACAAGTAGATATTTATGTATAAGTTTCTTATTACGTGGTAGCCTTAATTTTCATGAATAATGTATTTATTTCAAAATAAAATGCTTTTTACCACTCTTTTATGTATTTATTACTCCATACACCATTTGACTACTAATGAAGTTTAATTTTTGTTGGTCTTTGACACAATGGGATAGCTGTAAGTACGAATCGGTAACGCAGATACAAATCGGTGACGCCGGTACACATCGGTAACGCATATGAAAACTACAATATTTTCGTTACCAAGCGTATTTAATTTTTAACTGACTAACCTGTAGACTAATTTTCATTAATACTTTTGAATTCAAAGTGAGTTTGAAACATGTTAAGGCATTTGTGGGTTTAATAGGAATCTTCAAAATGTAAATGACGTCAGGTAACCTAAAAATCATCTAGTTTTCATTATAATTCTTAAAATTGAGTAATACGTACTAAAGGAGTGTTTGAAATGTAAGTCAGGATACCCAGTCTTATGAATAGTAGCAACGTTTATTAGAAAAAAACTTATATTTGACCTTTTTTTATTGATTTATTTACCGTTACCGATTTGTTCCAAATTGGTGTCTTCAACCTTAGAAAAATTAAAAAAATGAAAAACTGATAACATTCAGCTCTGCTACATATTTTAACTTGTTTCTTACAATATATGCTATCACTTAGACCATTAATGACTAAATTAAGGGATATATGTATTTTTTTAAATTTTATTCTAGATTTTCTAATATTATGTGAGATTGACCCATATACTTTTGAAGAATTACCTTTGATAAATGTAAATGTCAATTAAATATATAGTTTATAAGAATAGTTTGTTTTTAACCCATCGGACAAGTAATTTTATTCTGTTCACGATAACCTACAACAGGCTCTGATTGGTGCTGCAATCAGTAAAATTTTTAACTAATGACTGCGGGCAGCTAAGGGTTCTCTCCGCTAGGGGCATGGATTGCCTATTATTAACCTATACTAGCTTCGCCCAGAGGTTGATATTCTACCAAAATAATTCTACGTAATCCCAAAGCGGCACATACGAATAATAGCTGTTTGCATGATTGTTTTGCCTCATCGTCCGTAAGCAGTTAAATAAAATGAATTTGAACCAATGTCCTTATGCTGAACTTCATGAACAACCTCTCTTTCTCTCTCTCCCTCTCCCCCTTACCCCCTCCATCACCCTCTCCACCCTGGATTATTTATTTTTTAATGAAGTGTTACAATTCCAGGAGTCAGAAGTAATTATATTTACATTAGTCCTGAAACATCTATTCTTGCTCTTGTTATGTTTGTTATCGTAACAGCTGTCAAATATACAATTCAGTTGATTACTGTTCTTCCATAAGATTAACATTGCAACTTTGAAAGCCTGTGGGGCGTAGCCCTGAGGGCCGATGTAAAATATAATGGGGTTCTGCTCATCTGCAGGACAATACCCTTCAAACAGTATACGTGAATTTCTCCTAAGATGCACACAAGCTGAGAAAAAAGGAAGGACAGTGTTGTGCTTGCCTATTAGCCTATTAATATAAAGATAACACCGCTGGACCTCCAGTCATGGTGGCCGTGTGGTCTGAATCATAGAACACCGTGGCCAGTGTTTGCGGGTTTGATTCCTGTCCACGACCAAAACTGACCAGTCGTACAACTCTCAATTAGTTAACCGATCTGTGCGACATTGGAGGGAGGGCCCAAGTAAAATAAACGGTGGCAGGTTTGCTTGGAAGTTGACGGGATTGGTTAATTCTTTGTGAGTTGCACATGGTCAACACTGATTTTGCTACGTTTTACTTATATTTACTGCCTATATGTCACTACAACTTTTTAAACTCAAAGATTAATCCGTAACAATTATACAGTTGAAGAATAAAGATATATTTGAATCGAGATAATGGCACAGTAGGATGCACTGATGGATGGATGTAGACTGTACAAACCCGTCCGTCCTGCATCGGCACACTGATGGTGGGGATGTCCTCCCGAGACACGGCTCCGATGAGCAGCGGACTCCCGCTCGTGGAGAACGCCACCTCGCCATGCTGCGGACGACGCATCACTGACACCGGAGTGTTGGACACCTTCGGAGTGATGCTCTTGATCATGGCCATCTGTTTCCGTGCACTGTTCAGCGGCGTCTGCACAAGTGGTGGAGAATATTATCGAAAGCATTAAAAAAAATAGTTAAAATTGTATTAGTAAGTTACTTGAGAATCGTAAATGGTTTGAAAACTTACAGTAGTCTCACAAACTCGACACAATGTGGACTTGAGGTTAGTTTTGGATAGGGCTTTTTGCCAATTTATCAGTAAAATATGGATAGGACAAGCAGGCTTACCTTGGAAAGTATAGGCATCAATGATAGGGCACTAACACTACAAAACACCCATAAAAGAATATTTCAAGGCCACAGGTCTCTTTGTCAACTTGGAGAAGAGGCCAGTGGCCTTGAAACATTCTTTTATGTGTGTTGTGTAGTGTTTGTTTGTTTGTTTATTGGGGGATTAGGAGGCCCCAGCAAAGCCGGCTAGGCACATCTCCCTTGGGATATTGTACAGCCACCGGAAAGAGGGAAAAGATGGATGGGAAAGGTGGTAGGATGGGGTCAATCTGCCTCGCTCCAGAAAGGGAGAGAGATCCTTACCAAGCTCCCGGGCTCTGTGGGTGACAACACCCCAGGACGATTCGCCCTCTAACCCGACGTCCCCCTAAGTCCACCAGACAGGGACCGCCATCACACAGAGCCTCCAACCTCTCAGGTGTCGGGTGGCCCCAGGACGGTTCGTCCCCCAGCCTGGCAGACCGAAGACCGTCGGGTAAGGGCCCTTCCTCCCAGGCTGCAAGGAAGATCCACTACTCCCTCCAAGGACTTGGACTACACTGGGTATCCAGGCTCAACTGGGAGTCAGGCCCCCACAAGAGACAAGGAGGAACCAAGGAAGGGAAGTTGTCACACTGGATAGCCAAAAGACTTACCAATACTGTGACAGCTTCATTTTGCTGTACCCAATGTCGATCTCTGTACTAGTATAGACCAGTCAGAGAGCCGTCGAGGGCATGTGTAGTGTTAGTGTTTTATCATTAGGATGCCTTTCATTAGGATACTTTCCAAGCTAAGCCTGCTTGTCCTAGTCATGTTACTGAGAATGTGGATTTGGACACTGTAGAGTTTGGTGAAAGCCGAGTTTCCCAGCGTTACATTGAGGAGAAAAACCCAAGCTTTGGCTTTAAACTGTATATTAGTTTATATTTAAACATATTACAGTAATATATATATATATATATATATATATATATATATATATATATATATATATATATATATATATGCTATTAAGAACCCATAAACGACCAAAAAAACAGAAGTGCGTAAGGTACAGTCGAGAATCAGAAGCATGTGAGTTACGGTCAAGAATCAGAAACGACGTGCAACGTACTGTCGAGAAACGAAGACGCTTGAGGCAAAGTTGAGTGCCGGAGTCATATTAGGTTTGTATGGCAGGAGGCGGCGAGTTTTTCTTAAGTTTCAAGTTATTCAGAATATCCCTTATTCATTTTGTACATTTAATATACGAATAGTGTCACTTAATACTATAATCTAAACATTGAGAGTCGAGTTTGTGATATTCGACTGTAGCATGAAAAAATTGTTCTTTTTTGTTATTGAGAGCTTTTAAAAACATTAAGGATGGAATATTTCTGATTGAGTACTTCATTGTTATGAACATCTCAAAGGATAATATATTGCGGTTGTTATTGAGGGCTGTGATATCAATAACTGGTTAAATATAAGGCATGATATTGGCCCATAATGAGTTTCAAATTTTAATGTAACATTTTAGAAATGTTGAGACTCTTGGATACCATACATAATGCAGTGGCCATTCAACCCGAGTTTCCATAAATAATAAAATATATGAAACTAAATATTATTTTCAATAATTAAAATGAGCCTGTTTGGAATAGACTAATGCCTCATGCCATGGCAATGCTGTGTGGTGTGATAGGCCTATCTGATCACGTTCAAAGTTTTTCATAGTGTATCGTGTGTTTGTGAATTTTTAACTTGTTTACGAAATCACATTGTAAAGACAGTCAGCTGGTTGTATCACAACAATTCTCGTGCTGTGGTGGTTCAACGATGACACCAGTGTCGAAACATGTAACACTGCTTACATTAATTTTGGACCCTTTTGGTTATTTCTGGGTTGCCTACATCGATTTTAAAAAGGTACAAGAAAACAAATGAATGAATTGTTCAAATGTCTTCATATCAAAATCAACAAGGTGGTTGGCCAACTACTACTTGACAAAACACATTTTTAAGAGTCAGCGGGAAAACTTTTGATTCTAAATTTGTGATTATTTACTCACTCAGCTTCTGTAATAGAAAAACTTAGGATAAATTGAAAATTCAACAATATTAGACAAACCCTGAATTCTGGTGGTGGTGGTGGGAGGGCTGGTGTTGGTGCCGAGAGTGATCTTTTGCGAGACGTTCTACGAGGAGCTAGAAAAAAAAATCAATAGTAGATAGACCCCTAACATATCATTAATTTCTAATTTAACAGAATGGCTGTGGTGTTGGGGATATAATACGGGAATAATATATTGGGTATAGTATTATAATGGAAACTAAGGCTTCCACAGCCAGAAGTTTGGAGCACAATTTGTTGGAGATCCACACCTATCTGTTTTAATTCCCTTAATTCTATATCATGGAACAACCATCGCAGTAACTAGATTCTGTGCCTTGGGGACAATCACAGTATCATTTTTTTATCTGTGTCCACCAAGACAATTGATTAGTAAAACAATTTAACCATACCTCAAATCCAATAAGACCAATTAGGGTAATATTTGAGGGGGATTTTTTAACCTTGCGGGTAAGACCGTTTACTCTCTTTTGCTGTCTTTTGAAAATCCGTTGGCACTTGGACACATTTCAGGGTTTCTACAGAATTTCAATTCTCTGTTTCCCTGACTTAAAACTACCCTTCTGTAAAACTCCCCTGACCAACTTTTGCCTTAGCATTTTCACTTTATAAACAAGCATGCACAATGATTATATATTTAATATGTAAAACATTATTTTCTGTATCATGTACCTATGCCATAAATGTTAATAAAAACAAAATTAAATAAATTTATCTCAATAAAAACTCAATAATTGAGGATTACAACATGTTAAGAATAAACTCCTTAGGAGTCCTTAGATCATCAGCCAGCCATTGGGACTCCACCTGAAAAAGACTGCTACAACAGATTGTATACAACCTGGAGCAAAGCATCCTCTCAGATTTTTTATCATCGGGGATCAGCTGGAATAATAAAAGCACTGAATCGTCATGTAAATTTTCTATGATTCCTCACAGGGAGTTATTGTTATTCTTGTTGATAATGTCCCTCATAACCTATTTTGAGACTTGACAAAGTTAAAAAGTTACAAAGTTAATTTTATGAAGTAGCGTTAAGGTGGAATAGTAATCAATATTGGTTATAAGCTACAAATTTATTTTCATATCTTCAGTACGTGGGGTCGAAACGTAACAAAATAAGCTTTATCTCTGGGTTCCCTGACTTGCCCTGACCTAATTTCCATTCCCTGACTTCCCTGTCCGTAGAAACCCTGCATTTAAATAAAAAGGTATATCAGCTGAATAGGATAATTGTATTCCAACATAACAAAGTTTAATAACCAAGATAACCTTCACCTGACACAATATTACTCAACAACTTTCAATTTTGTTTGTTTGTTTAATGATCAAAAACAAATCAGTAAACACATTCGCTCAATCACAAAGATAGGTGTGATAGGATTTATCAGTTGAGAATCCACAATGTCTACAAAACCTCAACAGAAGCACAGCCTAGCAAATTTTCCTGCCTTCCAGCTCCTGCAACTTAACCACATGTTGAATACATTATGGCAAATCTTACGTAATCCTCATCCTCATTGAATGAAGTTCTAATAATATGAAACTAAAAGTGACAACTACGTCATAATATCATGACAAATTGGATATAATCACCTTTAGGTTTTTTAAACTCAGTTGCCTCTTTTTTGGAGACCTGAAGCCTTGACTGGTGTCCCGAACCAACCTTGATGTTTGGATCAATGATCACGTCTTGCAGATTGCTCTGAAAAGTTTTTTGTATTTTGTTATTTGTAAACATTGCAAGAATACATCCCTTCCACTCCTTGTGCTCTAGCTTTGAACCTGCCAGTTTTCCTAACCCAGTACGTGTGTAAGTTGCACCAGGATCCCAGGAAGTAAGCCCAAGCCTTAATAATACATTAATCAAAGTATAGTAAATATAAGAGACTGTCATTGCTAAAGTGACATGTCTCAGGACTGGTTACCGTGGCCCGAAGTAACTCGCACGACAGTTTTATAAGTAGCTGAAAAGTTTGTTCACAGTCAACTGACTGCAGACTTGCATTTGTCTAGGGCAGTTTACACGTCCTCTCTGCTGTATGTCAGTGTTATACAGTGTTACACTGGTCAGTGTAAAAAAGCGACAGTAGACAGCTACTTCGCACGGGATACTATTTCTACGGTTTCATAATTTACATGTAGAAATGAATATAATAGATGCAGGGTTTAAGCTGCAGTCGCATTTGTCGCAAAATGTGACATACACCATGAAAATGCGACAATATTTGGGCAGGCTGTCGCTTTTTGCTACAAAGAAAAGTATTTTTTAATTTTATTGCAGGAAATCTGGTTTTAACAACACAAATTGTATTGAAAGTCCGTGATCACGATCCACAACCAAAAAAGATGAGAAGAGTAGTTGGGATGTTGTAGAGGCTTAACGTTACGTTGGTTGTACTACGTCACTTTAGCGATCGCCTCTGGGCGAGTGGTAGAGGAAACGAGCCTACTTTACGAAATCAGTTGCTGTCGATTTCAACTGCATACCGTGTAAACGGAACGGGCGAGTTACTGATATGACAGTTGTAGTGATAGTAGGGGGGCTAACCCCCTAGCAGACGTCATGCGCTGTGTCTCGGTTTGGCGCGCACTCCATAGTAGTCGAGTCTAGCCGAGCGAATCGGCGAATGCGAGAATCTCGAGGGCTAGTTCGTCACCGAAGGAATGACTGCGCTCGCCTCGCCATCGCACCGATTCTTGTCGGTTTTTGTGACCGAATCAAAGGAGACGAGCGGTAGGTCCTCCATACTTAGTGCCGCTCGCGGTCTCGAGTCGCTGCAGAATGTGGACGGTTACACGAGCACGAGTCGCTCGAAATCGCAACGATCGGGCGAAAGTGTAGAGGTAGGTACCTTAGTGAAAACAGAAAAAAATCGGTGATGCGCAAATGCGATTGCGATACGCTTTGAGGTTATGTTTCAGAGTGTATAATGTTTGGGGTGAGTGAGTTTTAGTTGTTCTGGTGCCATATTGGGCCTATTCTATTATAATGTTTAGTATATTTCCATTACAGACTTTAATGGTTAAAATGGATAATTTACCAAGAAAAGTAGACTCAGCTAGATTATATATTATTTAAATGTTCAACCTTAAAAACAAATACAAGCAAAAAACAACTGGAGACCAAAAAATAGTATAACACGCGATAAAAATGTGAAAAGGAAAATATTTTTGCTACAAGTCTTTGAAAGCTTGTAGCATTTTTGCTCAAAGAATTTTGTTCCCAGCTGAATCCCTGAATAGATGAGAACATTTATAAAATCATGATAAAACCTCATACATGTACAACCTGATATAGTGTACAATTTTACTAACTCTACTTTCTTTAAAACTACCGGTAACTCCTTTAAATCTGACTAATTTTGTCAGTAATCAACTGCGAACAATGTTTTTCATATTTACCCATTTGATTAACTTCAGAGTATGGTAAAGGTTTCACTGAATTTCGGTTTTATGAGTATAGGGTAACATTATAGACATAACCTCAAACACAGCATGAAGTTAAGCGTTTTAAACAATGCATTATTAGCAGTAGCGTTTGTGGTGCAGACATCATTGAGCCGATCTTACTTTGTGGTGCCAGTTATTATTGCTACACTCTATCTGATTAATTTGATAGTTTTTAACAAAATTTTGTGTTAAATATTTCTTTGTTATGTATTAGCAAGTGGCAGTTTTCCATATTTAACGATTGTTCCATACAAATTTGCCGCTGCGGTCCCAGTCATAATATCAAAGCAAGCTCAGTCATATTGTATTCCTTACCTCATCGTAGCGACTGTTGATGTTTGAGTTCAAATAGCTTTCTGGGTAGTTTTTTAATACATTATTTAGAAAAAAGTCTTTTACATATTTAACACAAGACTCATATTTCTGTACATGAGCGTCTACTTTCTTCTCATCTGAAACAACGATAACCAATTCAAACACACCATTAATACAAACCTGCAAGCATCCCTATTGCAGATAAAATACAAACTCCATAAATTCATGGTTTAATACCATCAATGGTTTAATAAATACAGTAAAACCACAATAAATCAAATGTTTCATTAACTTGCTAGTCTACTTCTACGTTGTTATAATTTGGCATAAATACAATTTTTAACTAAAAACTCATTGTAAATCAACGTCATTATGATCAATCAAATTAAGTCTAAAAATACTTCCAGTTATTTGTAGGGGAGGTACAATTCCGAGAAAAACCACTCAATGGTTAATTAGGCCTATTTCCTCTAAAAATTTTCTAAATATTTAAAGATGGATTCCAGAAAACAAATTGTTAACTTTACCAGGATTTTAAAGCTACGGCAAACAACCTCACTGTTGGTTACTCTAGCTGTTACAAAAAAGTCTAAATTGAAGATTTATCTAGAAGTATGCGGATGTGGAAAGCAATTATTGCGATATCGTGTTATGTTTTGACAATGGGATGTAATAATACCCCGTAGCAGCAAACCTGCATACAGCAAACTTCCAATGCATATATATGTATCTTAATATCATATAAAGCCACGTTTCATCAATATACATTCATAGATAAAACGATTTATGACATTTGAGTTATTCTCCATAAGAATAACATGGCATCTGAGTATGCAGGATTGCTGAAAAAAGGAACACAAAAAACGGTTTTTATACAAATATTAATATAATTCAACTAGGTAAAGCCACATACTGTACCAAATTTTATTAATTTATGTTCATAGTTAACGGAGATAACATTTTACTTATTCTCTATAAGCATAGTATGGGGGCTATGAGTATCTACGTGGCTTTGCTACTACAAGAACTATCGGCCAAAAAATCATTTTTTGTGCAAATATCAATAGACCACAACAATATGAAGCAATGGTACCAAGTTTTGTCAGGATAAGTTGATAAATAAGCGAGATACACTTTTTCTTCTTCTCCATAAGAATAACATTTGACAATGTACTGTGTTTCACACTTTCAAATAACTCTGTAACCAACTGACATAGAACAATGATGAAAACACTTTTTTAAGCTGAATTTAATAGTGAAAAATAAAATTAGATTTACTAAAATATTATACGTAAAAAACTAAAAATATCCATTTTTGGGGTACAAAACCCCGCCAAAATTCCCCTTTGGACGCAGCAATCTGGCTGGTTTTCGAACTTAAAAAAGTCATAAATGTTGCTTTACTCGTTTGTACCAAATTTAATTAAAATCAGACTATTTTTATGAGAGTTATCGCACCCACGGACATATATATTGTATATACAGTTTTGAATGGATGTTTTTTTTGGCATCTAGGGAACTCAAAACGAAAGGTTATCATGGTCCCGGGCCTAGGTCTTACCATGCCGACCACGGTAATAGCTTCTTCCCTATAGGGGAAATTCGCTAAAATTGTATTACAACTTTAAAATATATCTAGGGTAGGCCTACATTCAAACTTAACTTACACAATCAATAGTACCGGTACCGGTAAATGTACTTCAAAAATGGTACAAAGCAATCAATTTAAACTGGTCACACCAATCACCATCAGGCCCAATAAGAGACAGGAGATGATCTTAAGGTCTGTGAGGGATCATGACAGGCCATGATTGCACAGTTTGATAAATGCAAATTTAAAGTTATTCTTTTAGCAATAACCTCTATAAGTACAATAATGTTATACACAATCATACTATATGGCCACACTAAAAAGCTTAAATTAAAAAACAGTATAATAATGTTCACTTACAATAAGCTTCAAATGCTTTCTCAAAATGAGCCGGTGATTCATAAACGTTGGTTGTTAGAGCGGTCAAATCTTCAGAGTGATCATTCGCACTTGATGCTGAAGAAGCCAAGGACTCCACAGATGTGGACGCTTTTCCTTTTGGTAGTAAACTATACCCCTGTTTTTTCATTGAAGATTTTTTTCGGGGCATTTTGGTTCTGGGCATATCTAACAATGTAAAACAAGATTTTAGCCATTAATAACCTTTATATACCTACATACATAAAGGTTACATTTATAACCTTTATGTAATACATTTATAACTTTTTTATAGCTAAGAGAGAAATTACAAAAAGGTAATAAATTTGATGGATGTTACAATAAATCATAGTTTACAAACCATTTCAATAAATCCTTCAGCAAGGCTCCAATAAAGAGTGACAGAATGCCTGCCTGACATTAAACATATTCACAAGAAGTTACTCATGACATTGGATCCTAAACAATAACTTGTTTACCATGTGATTAATTAAAATTGTAAAATATGATCAAAGTTGAAACTGACTGGTGTTCAACCGTCTGTTGGAATGATTTGGTAATAGGCTATAGCTTTGAATGTACAGAGTACAATATTGAGTTAGTATATACTCAATGACTGTAGGCTCTATCTTTCATTATCGAAATAGCTTTTACTTAGTAAAATAACTGCCTATAATCATAAAATTACTGTAATTCCTACATTTTAAAATTAATGCTTAACCACATGAGTTACTTTGATAGTTCATAATGCATTAATTTTGAACAGCTGTGTTTGATCATTGAAACCAATCAATGAGGCCAATATTAATATTTTAATCTTCTAAAATTTATATACCGGTACCGGTATGACATTATGTAAGGCAAATCAATTGTATCAAGATTTAAAGCGCTACACTTCACCTAAAGTCTTCGGCAATGGCTCATTTTAAAGAGTGAGGGCCCAGGATAGTGGGAAAATATCAGAAATGTTATAAAACAACCTGGGCTTCGCCCCAGTAGAGTTCAAAAATCCAATGATTTTCTTATGGAAATATCACAAGTGTTTTTACTAATAAGCTAAATATGAACTAAAGATCAGCTATAATTATTTATAATGTGATTCAAGGTTCTGTTTTGTTTGTGTGTTAACATGTATTCGTACTTCCCTAAAGATTTATATTCCTTAGCACGCAAACAGTAGATTAAATCAACATTTTAGGGCCTATAGCCCCTACAGGCCACTAGTTTACTTATATTTTTCGGCTTGGGGCCCATCCAAAAATTGTAGAAGATGTAGACATTTTCTTGATAGTTAGTCTCGATTCCTTGGTTATGAGGTAAGACTAGTTGTTATTTTACTTACGTAAATCCAATTTTTTTGTGATGAATGCGTTTCGGCGCTAGGCCATCATTAGCATCACTGAATACACTGAATACTACATTATTCATGAGATCTGCGTTGCGTAGGTCTAGTAGCAAACTGTGTCATGTTGTTAAAAAAACAAATATTTAAACACATTACGAACAAACACACGACTAACAAAAATACCATTATTATTATTATAATTGTATTACTAACAAAAATACCCCCATCGCAGCAAACCTGTGTACTCAGCGAATTTCCAATGCATATATAAGGGTATCATTACTACCTAGAGCCACTCACCAAGTTTCACAAAAATACATTCATTAATAAGTGATATATAACATTTTATTTATTCTCCATAAGAATAACATTATAATTGAGTACGCAGGTTTGCTGCAACAAGGAAGATAAGAAATGTATTTTTTTGCAATTATCAATGTAACTCAACCAGGTGAAGCTACATACCAAGTTTTATTAATTTGGGTTCATAACTAAGGGAGATATAAAACTTTACTTATCATCCATATGAATAACATGGGGCGCGAGAATGCAGGTTTGCTGCTACTGGGAAAAATCGAGAAAAACCTTTTTTTGTGGTAATATCAATATACCACAACTAGTTGAAGCCACATACCAAGTTTCATCAATATACATATATAAATAATCAAAAATATAACATTTTATTTATTCTCCATAAGGATAACATTGGACAACGTACTGTGTTTAGCATTTTGAATATCACTGTAACAGTTGGACGTAAAACAACAATTCAAACGCCAAAATGATCATTTTGTAGAGCTAAACTGATTGGTAGAAAGAAATGTGGAGTTTTTAGTGAAATTATCTGAGGAAAATCTAAAAACCGTATTCCCATAAGATTAACACGTGAAATTTTATGGACACATTTTTTTACTTTTCTCCACAACCACTAAACCTAGCTTAATGATTTAAAATACTAAATTGTTTGTTTTTTTAAGCTCTATAAAATGGCTATAAACCAAAATCTAGTGTTTTTAAAATTTTAGGGTGAAAAGTTCAAAAAACTGATTTTTGTAAAATTTGAAACCCCCATAAAACCCCCTTCCCATAGACCGATCAATCTGGTTTTCGAACTAAAAGTCATAAATGTTACTCTCCACATTTGTGCCATATTTCATCAAAATCGGGCGCTTCTTTCAAAAGTTATCGCGGTAACGGTTACACACACATATATATATATATATACACATAAATATATAAATTTGAACGAATAGTGTTTTTGGCATCTGAGGACCTCAAAACAAAAAGTTGTCATGGTCTCGAGCTTAAGTCTTACCATGCCACCTACGGTAATAGCTTCTTCCCTATAGGGGAAATTCGCTAATACTATTATTATTGTTATTGTAATAATAATAGTATTTTTGTTAGTCGTGTGTTTGTTCGTAATGTGTGTAATTATTTGTTTTTTTAACAACATGACGCAGTTTGCTACTAGACCTGAGACACAACGCAGATCTCGTAAATAATCTAGTGTACAGTGTATGGATGCTGATGTTGGTCTAGCACCGAAACGCATTCATCACGAAAAAAATTGGATTGTTGACGTAAGTAAAATTATGAATGTGTGCTGCAAACCGCACATATGAGATAAGAGCTAGACATAAGGTTAATAAAACTCATATTAATGTTCCTATGATATAGATTGTTGGTGAAATTAAAAAAGAATATAAATCAGTCTTGTACCCATTTTGATGAAAGATAAAAACTATAAGCTACCAACATAAACTGAAACTTCCCCTTCTCAGCAGAGCTGCGTTTTCAATGAATTTATAATCAAATTTGAAACAGAAAGAAATTAAATTAATTTAAATAAATAAATAAATAGGCCAAACTATATTTTTATTAAGTTATCTAAACCTGGACTTAAGGTTTAACAGTTATTTGTAATGATTTTTAAAATAAGTTTACAGTTTTTAAGCTGAAAAAAAAGTTAACTTTATCAGAAATACTTTGATAAAATTGATTATGTGTGAAGAACTTTTCCAAAAAGAAACAAAACCCATCTCAGTTAACATTAAGTTCCCTAGGGAGAGTGAGTTTTTGGAGTCGCTCAGTGCGTTTTTGGGTTTTAATCCAAGGTTCAAAAAAGCAGGGCAGTTTTCTGATAGAACTGAATACTTGAAATATTGGCACCTATACATAGGATATTCATGGTATTTATTATAGGTGCTAATATTTTAAGTATTCTGTTCTATCGACAAACTGCCCTGCTCACTCACCGACTCCGCCAAATCATAAGCCCCCGTATTGATCAGTGTCCGGATTTCGGGCGTAGGGCATAGTGACAAATCTGAGCACTCAAGGATGAGCGACCTGGGTTAGAACCTCATACAGCTACACCCAGATATATTGATATCACTACCCATCCATGACTAAGTCTAGCAAACATTTTACCGTGTGCTCGACGTAACAGGGCTTTCTTAATCTTGGATTTCATTTTGAATAATCCAATTTATGTTGTAAAAAACTCTGTACCACACCCAAGTGTTTAAAAGACAGAATGGCGTTTATCAAAGTCTGAAATCATATCATCGGATAAATTATTTTAAAAATATAATCTGCACATAGGCTTTATTTTTTAAGTCACGCTCTACCCTCATGACGTCAATGTAAAGTTATCGAAAATCACGGTTAATAATAAAGGCCAACTGATATACAGAGCGGTTACGTCACTCCCAGTTGCATCTTGGCACATGCAGTTTACAAAGTCCATCCATGGGGTTTAAATCTAACCATCACTCAAAAATCTGTCCATTTCATACTAATTGGCACACCCTAACACCATGGTTTATTCCGGGATTCCCAAAAAATAATTAATTGATTTATATTTACCAATATTGTAATGAACGCAAATACATATTATTTACCAGATAATTCTTTAAATAAATAGCTGAATATGTTTCTAAATGTCATAAATAATCTATAACATTATAATTCTGTCATTGCCCAACCATCCACTCAAAACTAATACAAATAGCCAATAATTGTAACATTTTATGTTTCGTTATTAACCTATTTCATCATGTTTCAGGTTTTTATATAAGTAAGTTTCACATTTAATGAAATATAAAATAATATAATGTAATAGGCTACAAATTATTTAACTTCCAATATTAAATAAAATCCAGTTTGTTGTTAATTGTGACGGAGTGAAATAGATTTTAACCAATTTTGTGTTATATTATTTTCAGTTTGACAATTCTTGACTTTTGACCAATTTTCCCATCTTTTCCTAGCAATTTTTAAAATTTCAGACTTTTTCAATATGTTTCAACCCTTAATAGGCTATATTCTCAGGTACTTTTATTAATACTATATGTGTTAAAACTTATGTTCAATAGGCCTAGTTTCCACAGTGCCAAGTAGAGATGCCAGTAGCTAGTGACAGTTTGTGGTGGCTTCTACTATGCGGCGTGTAAACGGAATGACTCGTGTGAGTTATACAGTGACAGTAGCTGACACCTTATGTGAAGTGTAGCTGACTATGGTCACCCTTTTTTATACTGACTATTACAACACTATAGGTAGTCAAGAAACAAGAATTCCTTACTGTCATAGACTAAATACATAGCATAGACAGTCTTCAAATACATCACAATACAAATAAGCTGTATAAAAAAGAAATCAAACCTTAAATAAGAAATAAAATTAACCTACTATTTAAAATTTTTGTTAGACACATAACTTGCTCACTGTGACTGTAATAAGCTTATTCCTTTTAAATTAAAACAGCTTTTTTAAGCTTAATTCTAAACATACCCACGACCAGATCTGATTTGATTTGTGTGGGTAAAGCATTGAAATATTGCACTACAGACAAATAGGTTTGTTTTTCAAAAAAGGTTTTGTTATGTTTAGGAGGGATTAAGCTTGATTTATTCCTGAAGTCACAACGGCTGATATTGCAAGATTGGAAGAATTGTTTATTTTTTATTAACAATTAATTTAAAGGCAACCAAAAATGTATAAACAAGAAAAAGTCAGGAAATTATTCACAAAAAATACTTCTACAACAATTGTCCCTTTTCATACAGAATATCAACCTAATTAGGCCTAGGCCTATTGCTTTCTTTTGTAAATGGAACAGCTTTAGGGTTTTTGTGGATTCTGCACCCCGAATGGCAACACCATAGCAGAGGTGTGGGTAGAGACAGCCAAAATAGGCAGTAGCCTACAGAGAACACTCATTTCTCAGCAAATTTGGAGTGTACGAAGAACAAAATTGGCAATTGGCACACAGTAGAGAAGACATGTTTAAACGGCCCGGACAAGTGGAAGTCAATAGTCGGTTGGCGTTAAAAAAGAAGCCGGCTCAACAACTGCCGCACAAGCTTCTTCGCACCGTGAAAACCAGGCCTTAGTCAAACAAATGTTGTTTAAGGCTACTCAACTTAGGCCTGGTTTCACGGTGCCTAGTAGACAAGTAGTAGCTAGTGACAGTTGCTGGCGTTCTACTATGCACCATGTAAACAGAACGTGTGAGTTACATAGTGGCAGTAACTGACCTCCGTGCGAAGTAGCTGTCTACTGTCACTTCTTATACACCGACCAATACAACACTATGGGCAAGTTACATACCACACAGTTGAGAAGAAGTGTAAACGTCCCTAGACAATTGTAAGTCAGCTGTCAGTTGATAGTGAACAAAAGCGCCAGTTCATAAACAACTGTTGCGCGAGTTACTTGCCACCATGGGTTATTGAAAAATATACTGTGATACCAGTATAATATAAATTAACCACCTACCTAACTTACACTGTTTTTAAGTTTAGATTATTTATTATTCTGGTAGTTTTGTTAGGCCTAAGTAGGCTATTGACACAGTGAACTTAGAAGATTAGTTAAGATTGACCAATTCCATGATGATGTGTCCTGTCTAAGCAAGTGTATGCCAAAGAGATCCTTTATGCCAATCGCACAAGTCTTGATTAATGTAATTGCTAAAACTTGTACAACCAGTACGCGAAATAGGCGTCTTTGAACAGTAAATGTAGATTATACACGAAAGGTAGCTTATATTGAAAAGGTATACATACATGTACAATCACAGTACTACTTGCCTTTTGAATTTGATTTTAACACTTCACCCTTTGCTGCCCAGACTTTACCTTACACCCTGACTTGACTTAACTTGACGTGACGAATGACGATTTGAAGCTGAAGGTGAAGAGCTGACGACGCGCGAAGAAACGAAGAAACTCAAGAAACGCGCGATTGGGATTGGGATTGGATTGGATTGGAAGTCAGGTGGTCGAATAGTGAAGTTGAGTGAAGATTATACCAAAGAGCGACCAACCCATACACTGTTATACTACCATCGTTATTATGCAGTCGAATGCTCTACCACAAGGGTCCTTCGGGGATGCGCAATAAGCCCAGTGTGGCTGATGTGCCTTGGGACCTAAGTCCGCCCCTTCTGATGATGATGATGATGATGATCGTTATTATGTGTTTCAAAAATCCAGCATCAAAAAAGACTATCATGAGGTCAAGCCATAGACTAGATTTAACTAATGGCCTAGCTGTAACGTTCAGTACCACATAAAAAGATAGAACAATAGAAGTACAATATTCCAAATATTAATTGAAGAGTCATGTTTATGTATGGATTTTGTGACCGACTTATCAAAAAATAAATAAAATAAATTACTTATAAATAAATTACCATCTTGTAGTTATGCATGCAAATTGCATTGCCTTTGTAAAATGAAAATCTATATATTAATACGTTAGGGGGGTTTTATTCACAGTTATAACTCGATAACAGCTGGATGGATTTTAACGTTTGAGGGGTCAAATTAAAGCTATTTATATGTAGATTTGCCAATAAGTCTCAGAGTTTTAAGAAAAAGCATAACTTAAATACATTAAATACAGTAAAGGGCTGAATTTTCTGAACAGTGGCGCTATTCGACGTCAGAAGTCTAAACTACGTGTTGATTGAAAGTAAGTTGTCATCATCAGTTTTAATATCAGATGTTTTGTTATGTTTATGTTTGTTTACAACTGAAGTAACCTTCCGTTGGGTGCAAACTTGCTCGGATTCGAGCAACAAGACAACAAGTTGAAATTAAATAGCTAAAGGATTAACGTTGGAAAGAATTAACGTCAATGCGATGACTCAAAAGGTGGAACGCTGGTCTCGCAAGTCAGCCCCGTGGTCAAGCCGTAGGTTCGATTTCGGACGATTGCAGTGAACATTGTTCACGAGCGGTTACCACTGGCTTTCTCAATTGTTCATGTGACTGTTGCCATTGACTGTACACTTGCACTTGCAATCAGTTATACCACTGACTGTAATAAACCGAACAGATTTAGAGGAAAAGTACCAATAAGTATATCGATATTTTTTTTAATAGATGATTATTGGGTATATAAGTTTTAGAGTTTACGGCCTATTGTTCTTGAACTGATTGTGTAATGGTGTAATTGTGTTTTTTTTATGAACAGAAATTATTGTGATCCTAATTATGTGTTGTTTGTATTGTATCTGGCGATTTTAATGAGTAATCCAGTATTGTTATTGGAGAAAAGATAAATAATTTTAAATAAGATACCCTCGTTGCACTAAACCTGCGTACTCATTGTACTTTATCCAAACATTGCAAACGCTTTATGCAGTGACTCAATAATAGTATTAACAGAAACAATCTATGTTGAGCATAGACTCTATGAGTTATTATTCGGGATCGGAATATTACATTATAGTCATCAATGCTTCCCTGTCTTGTAACGTAATATTGTACATTATTCAACGCGTTAGGAGTCACTCAGCGCCGGATTTAGGAGCTGTGGGTCCCTAGGCTCAACTGGTGGTGTGTGGTGTAAGGCATTTTCCGTTACTCTTAGTTGAAAAAACGTGCCGTTACGAAAGTCAGTTTTTGTTCAGTTATGTTGGCAGTTATTCTGGTGGGCCACAGTCAAAATCTCCTATTTGATTCAATGTAAAAACAGTGACATTCAAAGTCTTTACATATTAATATCTTGTCACATTTTAAGTTAAACTTGAAGATTACTTGCCAAAGCATAGCTTGACTACAGTACTGTTTTTATTTAGTATATGCAGAGAGTAGTGGCTCCTGTTTATATTTTAACTCATTGATTAGTTCCCAGAAAAATTGTAGTGCACGGTTGCATTTTAAACAAACCAAGCCAGCCTTGAGCTTTACGCCAATGTCGCCAATGAATAGCTAAAAAAAACTGACATAGTAATTGTTTTTGATCATTTACTTTAAAAATTAAAATTAAACTAAAGAGAGAATAACTTATTATTAAGGTAGGCTTTCGTTCCATCATATTTAATAGATATGAATCTATTATGAATAGTAGTTATTCAATCTTAAGTCGTTATTGTATTTATTTATTCATTCTGTGCAAATGTAACTGGCCCTAACCTATTAGGCCTATCAGTTAGCTCGATAGCTGTGAAATGATATAAAACAAATTTTGTCGGGGGGTCATACATCTGGATTATGAGTGAACTTTAAACATGAAACCTTTATTATCATCCGTATCAAGGTATTGCTTTTTGTTCAAAGGTGGCCTGAATCCAGCGTTCTGTAAGATACAAGCAAGAAATCTTGCATATTCTAAAATAATGTCTAATGAAGAAACTCTAGCTCAACAGGCAGCTCCAGGGACAGATACCATCTTTGGGAAGATTCTTCGGAAGGAAATTCCTTGCAATTTTATTCATGAAGATGAAAAGGTAATCTTGTATTTAAACCTAGCAGTGGCCTAATGTTGAAGTAGGAAATGGCCAAGCAGATTTGGCGATTTTGCAGACCTTTTTTTGAAAATTCGTATAAATTCAACTGTAGAAGTAAACCTAGCCAACCTCTTATTCATTTTGATCGGAAAGAACAGGAGAATCTAGAAATACTAAAGAGATATAGGAAAATATTTTTTCGGTAAAGTGAACAAAAATAAAAATATTTAACATGTTATACATAGAATACATAGGAAAATACATAAAAATTTATAACTCACCACTAGGCCTACCAGAGCTAGTCCAATTAGCCTATGGCACATCATCAGGAAAGCCGTTCACCTCAATATAGCTGCCTATATCACCCTCTTAATCGTCATCAATATCACTAATACTTTTTTCAAGAGCACCCCGAATGTCACTACAATCAATTTTTGCGTAATTTCGGGTAAATAAATAACTAAAACACTCTTACACAACTGACAGCGGTCAAACAATAACATAACGCGCCATTTTGGACTGGGACTGGACATCACATATTTCCGATGTCATGTCATATTGTCAACAAAAACACAACACATCGAGACATACATAGGAAGAAAGCCTGAAATCTGCTGTTTACAGTGATACCAAATACAATACAGTTTGGAGCGAGCCAAACAAACTGACTGAGACTTCGTAAACAGCTGCGCAGTTTCCGATTAGGCAAAAATGTGACGTAATGAAATAATTCCTTGGTGATGAAGCCAAGGGCAAACAGTGCTGCCAACGGCAAAACTAAATTACTCAACATTTCTTCCTCTTCAAAATAACATATTATTTGACTAGTAACTATAACATACTCTGCTCCGATCACGATTTTCTGCTCCGACCTATTTGGTCGGATAGGCCATTATACAAAAAAACCAAAAACACTTGTTTTCAGAAAATCATGTAACCTATCCAATCAATTTATTCTAAAAATCAATTTAAACTGGACAATTTATATTTTGATCCTAGCCAGCAGTTTGAATCAACCTATCGTTGTCCGTAGAACTATTAAATTGATTAGCTTCAGTTGAGCGACATCGATCAGTTGTATAGCAGTTACATGTGACATACAGTGGAACCTCGATAACTTGAACCTCAGGGGGAACGGGATAAATTTGAGTTATCGAATTATTTCGAAGTATCAAGGTTTGACTTATCAAGGTGATTCTTCGCAGACTTTGACTTATTGAGGGTCACGGTAACGCAATAGATGGATCATGGATGGGGAGAATCCTTTTATCACTTTGTGCTTTTTATCATAAATAATCATACCTGATAATAATTATTATTAAAATTAAAAAGGTTTTGAACCATTTTAATATATAAAATAAGCCCGGAAATATTTTGTGTACCTCACCACACAAACTGTAATTAATTAACTGTAATTATTTAATTACAGTGTTGAATTAATGGCTTATAACAGTCTAGGGATTTTGGGCCGTCACATTTGTAAAGCTTCTTTAGGTAACGTCGTAGAGGATGAAATACTTCAAAACACTTCCGTCAGTTAAAATGTTGTAGAGTGGGAAAGTAAAAAAATAATGACTCTTAGTTCGGTATTTTGGTGATGTTTTTCCCATTCAACCACTTCCAGTCTATTTAGCCTATAGACTTTTTTGGTCACTTCCTATCACCTGCCCAAACAAATCCCTCCTCCTTATGGAAGTCAGTTCTGACCAGCTACGCATCAGTTTAAATTTAGCTGAACATCAATGTACTGTAGGCTATTACAATAATTTGCAAAACTAAAAGGGAACAAAACATGATGACAATTAAAATTACAAAGAATTGTTGGAATTGGGTGAAGCAAAACGATACTTATTTTTGTTTTAAAATTGTCGAAAGAGTGTTCACTGGTGTTCCAAACTGCTTCCCGATGTCACTATTTTATTTCCTGTGCAACAGCCTCAAATAATCTTCAACTTTTCCTCACGTAGAGTTTTGCTAACACGTTTTGCCAAACTGCAAACACTTAGTAAAAACACAACCTGAAAACTACTTCTTTGTTTAAAATCCATTGTTGGTGATGGTGAGTTTATGTTGTTTAAGAGATTATTGCGGACATTTTCCATCACTGATTAGTAGTGAAACTTGCTTTTACTAATCAGTGATGGAAAATGTCCGCAGTAATCTCTAAAATCTACGTTTCATGCACTACATCCAAAACCTGTAAAATTGGCACTGACCAACGACATACCGAACACAAATCTAATAAAATCAAAACCACTTTATTTATGAGAAATATATAATTTACAACAATATGAGGGAGACTGTTTCTTATTTATGAGATGAAATCCTCACATAAGTGTAACCCATGCATTTGTTTGATATGCGCGTTGCTCATCAACATTAATTTGTCGGTTGTTTTACCGACACCAGGAGCACTCGGGAAAGAGGTGTGAGGAGGGAGGGTTGGAATTTCCGGCTGAAAAGTCACTGGAGGTTTGTTGAATGAACAACTTCGACTTATAGAGGTTCTCTAGTCAATAGTTAGACATAACAGAGGTATGGCGATTGTACATATTTGAGTTATGGAGGTTCTGCAACTAAAACGTCGACTTATAGAGTTGCGCTGACAGGCTAAGAATACTGAAAAATTTGAGTTATCGATGAGTTTCCTACTATCCCTTCGATCTATAGAGGTAAAATGATATAGCATTAGGTAGGCAAAGTTCAAGGGGAACAACAAAAATTCGAGTTATCAAGGAATTACGGGATGTAATAAAAGACGTCTTACAACACTTAAGATATATTTACACTTATACTGATTCACATACAGACGGTAAACATATATACAAGATGGTACTAGGCTATCGATTTCGACCAGTCACGCCAGTCATCATCAGGCCAATGAGAGAACGTTTCTGTGTGAACCAGGAATCGTCTCTATGTGAATCAGTATAAGTGTAAATATATCTTAAGTGTTGTAAGACGTCTTTTATTACATCCCGTAAGTAATAACAACACGTAATATGCAAATAAAAAAGTTATCAAGGAATTCAAATTATTGAGGTTCGAGTTATCGAGGTTCCACTGTATATCACTAGTAGCCTGGCACAGCTTCGCTCGCGATCACAAAGTAATATTATATTATATTTATGTAAGCTCTTCTGTTATCATGTGTGTTATCATGTGTGCTATCAACAGCTGTTTTAGTATGCAATTAACACAAATTATTCGTCTGTTTAAGTAAACAAAATCTTTTCTTCATGAGGAATACACTATAACTTTGAAGGCCTGTGGGGCAAAGCCCGAGGACTTTTATTACAGGAATTGATGAAAGGGGGCGTGTACATTAAAAACAGTTAAATTTGACTTATTGACGTTTTCATGATTTAGGCTACAAGCATTGACTATAAATACTGAAGTAGGTAGACTTTTCATTGCCGTTGTAAAATCTGTCCCTAGTTTTGTGTGTGCTAGGATTCAAAGAGGACATACTTACACTAATCACCAACAGAGTATATACTTCTGTCAGCTATTATCCTATCAAAGAAGGGATAATTCAACAGTTGGTGTGTCAGGAAGCAATCATAAATTGATTATCACTTGTTTTCAGGGCTAGGGATATTTTACAAGTTAATGTAAATAACTAAAATTAATAGTTGACAGCTGCACAATCTGTCGGTGACCTAATCAAACTACGTCCACTTCAAATTCTGGCTAACACTAAAAGTGGGACAGCCGGGCCATATAGATGGGATGTCTCCCTCAGTGTATATAGTCAATGCTACAAGGCAGTGGAAGTTGCTGCGCGGGGGTAGGAAAAACTCAGTACACTGTGCCCGCTTTGTTAGTGCGACATCACTTTGCCTAGTTTGTGTCCCGTATGACTCATGCCCACCTCCGAAAAATCCAGATTTCTTTAAATCCAGAGCTGCCGTCCGCCACATTAGTCCGGATTTCTGAGAGTCTACTGTATTGTCTAATTTACAATAATTTCTATAGGGCCTATTGCTTTTTAACTGATTAAGTACTGAACAAGATTTAGCCTATGACATGGTTTTATTTAAAAAAATTATCTTAAAAGCATTGTCTATTGCCATCTTAATCTATAGGCTATGTATTTTTGTAGTGTGTGGCATTCCATGATGTTAACCCACAAGCTCCTGTGCACTTTTTGGTGATTCCAAGAAAACCCATCTCGATGCTCTCGAGCGCTGTGCCTTCAGATAGTGAGGTAAGTGCTATACTCGAGGGTCCGGCCTCTTCACTGGGCTCTAGAAATATAGGGCATTCAGAAAAAAAACTACTAAAACTCAAATTTAGCTTTATTTCATAGATAATATATGAGTTACATGAAATGTTTCAACTTACACATATGTAATAATCACAATTAAGTAAACTAAATTCTTGTTTTAGGATGATATTCACATCATCGCTATTGTTAGCTCCTGCATTAAAATACTCCTGAGCGCTATAAAAGACGCCATCATCTAAAAAATACCTTTTAACCTTCCTTTTAAATCTCCCAGTGTGACTCTAAACAGCATCAGGCATTGCATTAAATACTTAATGCTGGAGTAATTTTAATCTCTATAAAAATGAAAACCCCTCAGTAATTAAGAGTCTTCATCACCTTTGAGAAAAGTTCGACCGTACAGTCTGGTTTGATTCCAAAGGACCTCGTATAGTCAGGTGCGCCAGGCTAGGACGAGGGGCGAAGAGGGGGCTCTTTTCTAAAAACATCAGACCATCTACCACCGCGCCGCCACGCCGCCGGCCGTCGCGGTCGTCCCAATGGGTCGTCCTTCCCCGACTGCTACGCTACCCCAGCTCGCCAAATGGACAGAAAACGGTCCGCGGCATTGTCAGGCCAGACGATAATGCGCAGGGGAGTAATCCCGAGCGGTGAGCGCGTTGTCGTTTACACTTTCCTGTACATCGTAATAATAATAAAACTACAATGAAACTTATATATTCATTTTTTGCATACATTTCCGCATCGAACAGTAAAAATATATTTTAGTTTACAATTATGTGTAATTTTTACTTTCTCCCCCTTATACGTAGTATATGGAGAAAGTATTGTTTTCGTCAGAACTTTCGAATTTTAGTTGTTAGTGGAAATATTCGTTTTGGTGCTCCCTGAACCCAAAAAAGTGGTTTTTACGTGATGTCTGTCTGTGTGTGTGTGTGTGTGTGTCCGTGTGTGTGTGTGTGTGTGTGTGTGTGTGTGTGTGTGTGTGTGTGTGTCTGTGTGGATGTGTACAGAGCTAGAGCCCTAACCTATGGACCGATTTTGATGAAATTTGGTATGTAGGTACTAATCCACGATATCTCCAGGCGTTTTTTTCATTTTTTTGAATTTTTGATTTTTAAGGGTAATTATCCCCCAAAAACCGCCAAAAAACATGAAAAATCCAAATTTCTCAAAAACGGCTCTAACGATTTTTATTAAACTTTAGTCGTTTGTAGAACTTTAGTTCTCCAACAATATGACACCACCCGCATTTCTGTAAAAATTCGGGTTCAGAAATTACAGGACTAAAAACATCCAAAATTCAGTTTTTTGGATTTTTTATAAAAAAACATAAATATTAAAAAATATTACTATTCACCATTAAAAAGAGCCCTAAAAACTAAATAATTAAGTATTTTGAATTACTATTCTACGATTGCTGGTTTCGGAGAAAATTGAAATTTTCATTTAGCGGTAAACGCAGTACGTTGTCCAATGTTATTCTTATGGGGAATACAAAAATTACTATTTCTGTCTTATTTACTGATCAATTTCATTCAAAGTTGATATGCTTGTAAATTTAGCATTGACCAACAGAGTTAATTCGAAATACGTTGCCCCTTAATAACCCTGGGGGGGAATAGGGGGCATTTCCCCTCTTAAAACCACGAGTGTAGCAATGGATTCTGTAGTGCCTCCAAAGCAGGGATTTGGGTGGATGTTTTTTAAAACAACTTGTTTACAAGATTTTCTGTACATTCAACCATGTTTTGTATTCTATATTTAGTAAATAAAAAGTAATTTATTCATTAAAGTTGGGCTAACAGGGAGAAAGTATGTGTCAGTTTCCTGATACCGTTTATTAATAATAACAATACTAGAAAGCTGTAACAGCATGACATGAAAAAGTCAGCAATCGAGAAACTTTTTTATTTTTGAGGTAGAAACAAACTTCCAACGAGAAAGTTGTAGCTAATTAGATGATCTTAAATTTTCATTCAAAACAATTTTCGATATAACTTATAGTTTGTTCAATAATCCGATCTAAATAACCGCTATGTTCAGTTATAAGCGCGCCGTCGTCGCGGACCACGGCTCCACGCTGTTCTACCACATCCAGCATAATTAAATGATCCTCATTTTACTTAGATTTTCACCTGTAAAATATTAATTATGTACATTTTACTCAATCTTGTATTGAGATTACCGTTTTTTAACATAGCTTTCGATTTTGATAGAAAACTCAGTTATCGAGATGTAATTAGGCTCATGAGGAAACTTATAATTTGATTTGTAAATTAGACAGTAAATAATAAGAGACTTACTCGTATGAAAGAATAAAACATTATTTGATAAGATAAACATTATCCGATTAGTGATTGATTATATTTTACTCGTGAAGCAACAACTTTTTGGAATCAATAATGAAATAAAATACTTCAGTAAGAAAACATAACGTTGCCTTTTATAAAACAAAACTTACATCCTTTTAAACTATCTGTTACTTAAACATTTATTCCCCCTCCAAATATGAAAGCTTCTTAGTCGTAAATGAATTGTTGTAGCTACAAATTTGATTAAAATGACGAATAAATATATGTTTTATATAAAAACTTAAAACTAATCCTCTATATCAGCAATATAACCAATCCTATACAAATGTGTTTGACAGCGGAACGTATCAAGGAACTTGAATACGAAGGATACTTAGTTCAGGGTTTCTACAGAATTTCAATTTTCTATTTCCCTGACTTTCCCTGACCCTTCTGTCAAACTCTCCTGACCAACTTTCATTATACGTCTTCGCAATCTCGCTTTATAAACAAGCGTGTGTGCACAGTTATTATATATTTAATATGTAAAACATTATTTTCTATATCATGTACGTCATAAATGTTAATAAAACAAAATTAAATAAATTGATCTCAATAAAAACTCAATAATTGAGGATTACAGGATGTTAAGAATAAACTCCTAGGAATCCTTAGATCATCAGCCAACCATTGGGACTCCACCTGAAAAATACTGCTACAACAGATTGTATACAATCTGGGGCAAAACATTTCCTCAGTTTTGTCATCATCGGGGATCAGAAGGAAAATAAGAAGCACCGAATTATCATGTAAATTTTGTATGATTCCTCACAGGAAGTTATTCTTGTTGTGATAATGACCCTCATAACCTATTTTGAGACTTAACAAAGATTACAAAATTAATTTTGAGAAGTAGCATTAAGGTGTGATAGTAATCAGTATTGTCTATAAGCTACAAATTTATTTTCATATCTTTAGCACGTGGGGTCGATACTTATTAAAATAAGCTTTATTACTGGGTTCCCTGACTTTCCCCGACCTTCCCTGACTAAATTTCTATTCCCCAACTTTCCCTGACTTCCCCTGACCTCCCCTGACAGTAGAAACCCTGTAGTTGTTAATAAACCTTTCTACCGCAAATATAAATTAAATAATATAGAATCGATGTTTTTATCTCAAAACTCAAAACTAAGCCTCTCCAAAAGCCTTACAATAGTTGTTATATAGTTTGGTTTCATATCAAAAATTGAGGAATGTCTCGATTAAAGCAAATATGGCAGATATAGAGTCGTAAATTATTATTTTTTCGATACAAATCAAGGTTAAGTACGTGAAGATCGAGATATTTATACTGATATTGAAAACTACACGTGTTTTTACGTCATAATTAGAGGTTAAATACATTTGAATTTAGTACCAAAAGCTAAAGAATTTATCCAGTGATATGATTCCGAAAACCATTTTAAAATAAAAAATTCCTCGCGCCGTAAACCTCATTTAACTCATTTATTTATTTATTTTACCCTAAAAGGGTACTCGGTTTAAGAAAGTATGCTAAAACCAAGATAGGTAGTATATATCTACATATTTAAAAAAATTCCTGATTTTTGTTCACTCACTTCCTGAAGTAAATACTTAACCGATTTTGATGATTCTTTTCTATAATCAATATGAAGTTCCAAAAAGATATTGTGCTGACATTTCATGTGTTGTTTCGAAACACTAACTAAATTGAACCTTATAGACGGCCACACACTACTGGACTTTTCCCGAACAAGACATCGGACCAGACATCAGACCGAGCAACGAGCGCTCTCGAGGTGGTTTTAACGAAAGATCAATAAAGATCGGTCCGCTGTCTTCTTCGGGTCTGGCTCGGGGTTCGGTAGTGAACTGTATGGTACCTCCCATACGCTGCTCCGAGCGCCGGCGCCGTCACGAGCCCCGCCGCTAGCGCTACGCATGATTATTTTATATATGAATAAGTTTTGTTGTAACATTTTAAATGTTAGCAAAGTTATGGTATTTGTTATGTGTTCCTTTATTACATTCAATTTATATGTATTTGTTACCATATTCAATTTGTTATAAATTACATGTAGCATTAGTTTTTTATTTACTAAATTATTACAACCTCGTTATTGTTGTTACAATCCTTCTACATATAACTCTATATAGTTGATGAAACCCTTATTTCAATATGTGGTCAGTTAAACCATATGTTTCAGTTTAGAGTGTAAAAAGCGTACTATTGTAAAAATCAACACCAACCAAATAAACGGTATCAGGAAACTGACACATACTTTCTCCCTTTTAGCCCAACTTTAATGAATAAATTACTTTTTATTTACTAAATATAGAATACAAAGCACGGTCGAATGCACAGAAAATATTGTAAACAAGTTGTTTTAACAAACATCCACCCAAATCCCTGCTTTGGAGGCACTACAGAATCCATTGCTACACTCGTGGTTTTAAGAGGGGAAATGCTCCCTATTCCCCCCCAGGGTTATTAAGGGGCAACATAATTCGAATTAACCCTGTTGGTCAATGTTAAATTGACAAGCATATCAAGTTTGAATGAAATTGATCAGTAAATAACAGAGAAATAGTAATTTTTGTATTCCCCATAAGAATAACATTGGACAACGTACTGCGTTTGCCGCTAAATGAAAATTTCAATTTTCTCCGAAACCAGCAATCGTAGAATAATAATTCAAAACACTTAATTATTTAGTTTTTTGAGCTCTTTTTAATGGTGAATAGTAATGTTTTTTATATTTATGTATTTTTATGAAAATCCAAAAAACTGAATTTTGGATGTTTTAAGTCCTTTAATTTCTGAACCCGAATTTTTACAGGAATGCGGGTGGTGTCATTTTGTTGGAAAACTAAAGTTCTACAAACGACTAAAGTTTAATCAAAATCGTTAGAGCCGTTTTTGAGAAATTTGGATTTTTCATGTTTTTTGGCGGTTTTGGGGGGATAATTACCCTTAAAAATCAAAAATTCAAAAAAATGGAAAAACGCCTGGAGATATCGTGGATTAGTACCTACATACCAAATTTCATCAAAATCGGCCCATTGGTTAGGGCTCTAGCTCTGTACACATCCACACAGACACACACACACACGGACACACACGCGCGCGCGCACACACACACACACACACACACACACACACACACACACAAACACACACACACACACACACACACACACACACACACACAGACATACATCACGTAAAAACCACTTTTTTGGGTTCAGGGAGCACCAAAATGAATATTTCCACTAACAACTCAAATTCGAAAATTTTGATGAAAACAATACTTTCTCCATATACTATGTATAGAGGGAGAAAGTAAAAGCGTAAACACCAACAATGTAGGCCGATTGTAAACTAATTTATGAATTTTCATTTACTAACTCACCTGTTACGTTCTTTGTGACCATTACAAAAATATTTGAGATTCTTGCACTTTAGGTGTTCTCCAAAAAGATGTCGGAGCGTCTCAAAGGAGGGTTAGGGGGGTCGAAACGGGCTGTTTATAGCGTGACGTAATTTATGCATGGCCCCTAACCTAAACATCAGGATGAAAAGTATTGTAATCAGACAGTATTTAAGTATTTAAGGGATCATCTCAACAGTTTGGGGTGAAACCGTCTGATTACACGTTTATTTCTTAAATTACTCGTTCTGCTGAATTTATAAATGTATTGAGTAAAAAACTAAAATGCACTCACCTCTTACGTTGTTGTTGGCGCCATTTCACAATACCAACATTTATAATTATTTGTTTACGCTTGGCGTTTAAAAACAACCCACCCTTTTTTGACCGTCTCCTTCCCATGCTTCACATCGACAAAAACCACAGGAAATAAAATAAAACTGAAGATCTGCGAACTGAGTACACTTCAGACTGCACGTTATCCACGGCACAGAAGGAAAAAGGCGGGAGCGGGAAACTACTGTAGTGCGCCCCGTGGCATTGTGTAAAAGCAGCCCTCGATAGATTTGTCGGTGAGGTATTAGGAAGTGTACTTATACCACGAGAATCACTGTCTATGAAATGTAGCAGAGCGATTTAATGAGCAGGAAGATCCAGACGGAACGTTTACCCAAACCTGTCAGACTTATATATTCATTAAAACATAAGAACTAGCCTGTTATAGACATTTTTCTATAGTAGCCTTCTAGCTACATGTTTGGTTTGGAACTAAAGCAAAATCTCTTTGCACATTATTTTATAGGTGAGATATTTGAAATAAAACGTTTTTAATTAATTGCTGGTTTGTAAGTAATTAAAATGAATAAAATAAAGATTTTATTTAAAAATTAATAAAATAATACATTTCTTACGTAAGATGGATCGCAACCATAGCACTGACACAGATTTGTAATCCTCATATCCAACTTTGGAACACGGTGTAACCTTTCAACGGCTCCAGTCTAGCTCAGGGTTTTGGGGTGGTTCTTCTTTTATGTTGGAAGGGGCTATATGCATTGACACTTGATATGGCAGTTTTTAAATTGAGATATTTTACTTTTGTCAATTAGATGATGGATTGAGACAAATAATTATTCTTGAATTTAACAAAGAACGAAATTTATTACCTTACAAATTCATTTATATTTAAAACATCCAACAGTTGTTATAGTAATTAATCACAAAAGTCAACTATCAGATTCATTATGAAACTACAAAGCTTTACATATTTACATGTCTTTATCCTTATTTGTTATTGTTTTATTTTTAACACTTTGTTAATAAATATGTTTAAATAAAACACTGTTTATAAATGGGAATGATGTATGCAGGTAAAATCGTCCAGTAATAGTTTTTATACAATTTTCGTCACTCACCACGAAGAAGGAGATTTACCGTCTAGAAGTTTTAGCCACTGTTTTAGAGAGTGTCCTCTCAGTCTAGCGGGCGGTCAACAGGAACATGGTCCAAGGATGGTGGTACAAAGAAAGTCCTGTAATTTACATCTTATAATAGGATTGGTTCTAACTATGTATCTTACACTCAACAAAACACTCCTGATACAATTCGTCACATAATATACGTACACACAGTTTTCATAGGACATAATAACCAATAATAACGTAAATTCAGTTGTTTTACATAACTTACATGGCATTCAATGAAAGTAATTAACAATTCAAATCGTATAATAGTTTTTAAATGCAATAAAAACACATTAAAGTTATATATAGTTATTAGGACAATGTTTGAACATAATTCACTATAATCATCAACAAACATGATAAGACTGACATGTTTTATTATGTCTATATGCCAAATTTGGTAATAAATTTCGTTAATCTAACATGAATAAAAGGTCAAAGGCTGTCTCCAATTTTGCTGGATTTAAAATAGTTTGAGTGTTTCAAAAGTTATGAAATATGCGAATGATGGAACATATAAATTATTTAATAATAAACAACTGCCATACCTCTTCGCACATGCTAATGCGCCAAATCCGTTGTGATTCTCGTCAGGACTTCCCTTTTTTTTGCGTTCCACTTCTAGTCTTGATGGCATTTCTAATGTAGTAATCTTTAAATCTTTCAAACATTAGCCGTAGTACATCAAAACCAAAAAAAATTCGCCAATAAAATAGTTCCTATCAGCTGCTGCATTTGAATCATTTCTGAAAGTCTTCAATTTTATAACACATGTGTAATTGCTTTAAAACTGTTGTTAGTTGTTGGGAAAATGTTTAATTTTGTCAAGGCCAATAAGTTACATGCACTTTTATATATAATTTATTATATTTATGCCAATTAATGAGTTTTGATAAATTCCTTCAATCTTAGAACGGTAATTGTTGAACCAGCATGAGATGCATCAATAAGTTTCGTCCAACTTGCAGAAGCTAGCAATTCTGCTGGGATAATGTTCTTTAAATTGGGGTGATCAGTCCCAAAATAAAATACGACACTGGCTAAGCATCCAAGTAGTCACAATACCCTCCCAACTGAAGGAAATTTCCTCGAAATTTTCTCAAACTATGAACGATATGGTTTTAGGTCTGAAATATGCCAATTTCCAATGGGTTTTCCGGAAGAGTCTTCTAATTGATAGACCACAGGGGAAATCTTATCTTTAATTCGATAGGGTCCCACAAATCTGGGAGCAAGTTTTGATGAAAAATAGTTGGCTGCGTTTGATTGCACAAAATTTCGTTTAAGAACACAATCTCCTACTTTAAGTGATAATTCTCTTCTCCGTAGATTATAATGTTTTTCATTCTTCACATGAGACTTCTCTAAATTACTCTTCACGGTATTGTATAATTTAACTAAATTTTTTAGATTTCTTATATGTGGAGACCTATTGACAGCTTCAGGCACCTCTACCCAATCTTTTAGTAAGTTAAATCCCTTACCGGCAGCATTTAGCTCCCTACCAAAAGTTAGATATGCTGGTGTGAACCCTGTAGTTTCACTTACGGCTGACCGCAATGCAAATCCAAGTTGGGGTAAATCTTGATCCCATAATCGATGGTTTTCTGTAATGTATGCCCTTAACATACTAATGATTGTCCTGTTTGTCCTCTCGGTGGGATTAGCTTGTGGATGTCTACTGGCATTCAACAAAATCTTTACCTGATATTCCTCCGCAATCTTCTTAACACTTGAACCAATAAACTCAGATCCATTGTCGCATATTATATATTGAGGTACACCATACATCATAAATACATCATTTACAAGATGTCGCGCTACAGTTACTGCTGTCGCTGCTCTCATGGGGAAAAGCAAAGTAAACTTTGTAAATGTGTCAGTAACGACTAAAAGGTACTTAAATCCTTTAGTAGACCTGGGGAATGGTCCCATTAAGTCGGCACTTAACATCGTCCAAGGTGTATCACAACTTCTACGGGCTCCCAAAAACCCAGCTGGTTTATCTTGATCGTATTTAGTGCGTTGGCATACCGTACAGTTTCTAATGTATCTGGCAATATCTGGTCTCATTTTAGGCCAGTAGTATCGTTGTTGAATCCTTTTAAATGTCTTGAAAACTCCTAGATGACCAGCTGTTTTTGCATCGTGATATTCTGATAGGATATCAGATCTTCTTTCTTTAGGTACTACTTCCTTCCAACAGGTTTCTCCATTTGATGTCTCGTTTTTGTCCAATACCAGTTTCCAAAGTGTTCCTTTCTCAACTCTCCAAAGAGGATAATTAACAGGCATTTCTTCCACAGTTTTAATCATTTTCTTGTACCATTTATCTTCGACTTCTTGACCAGTGACGTTCTTCAGTTGATACACCGTATCTATAATTTGCGTTTCTCCTTCTTCTCCGTGAGGCAATCGTGACAACATGTCAGGGACTACGTGCTCCTTTCCTTTTCTATGAATTAATTTAAAATCGTAAGGCTGTAATCTTAAAGACCATCTTGCTAGTCGTCCCTGAGGATCTTTTAGGTTGAACAACCACAGTAGACTATAATGATCGGTAATAACTGTAAAACTTGTACCTTCTACATAGGGTCGAAACCTTTCTATAGCCCAAATGACGGCTAAACACTCTCTTTCAGTAGCTGAATACTTCTGTTCCTCTCGAGTAAGTGTGCGACTGGCGTAGGCAATAACTACTTCTCCATTTTCCAATTCTTGAGTGAGGACACTGCCCAAAGCTACTGCAGATGCGTCGCAGGCGATAGTAAATGGTTTATCAAAGTTAGGACAAGTTAAGATGGGTGATTTTATTAGACAACTTCTAATATCATCAAATGATTTCTGTGCTTCTTCGTTCCATACAAACTTCTTTCCTTTCTTCAGCATGGTGGTCAAAGGATACAATCTAGTAGAAAATTCTGGGATGAATCTACGATACCAACTTGCTGTTCCTACAAATTGCCTAACCTCTTTCACATTTTTGGGAGTAGGTATCTTTAAGATGGACTCTACTTTCTCAGGATCTACTCTAAGGCCGTTACTGTCAACTAGATACCCTAGGTATTTGAGTTCAGGTCTACAAAATTTACATTTAGCTTTATTAAGGGTCAGTTTAGCATATTTTAACCTTTTCAATACCCTGTCTAAAACTTCTAAGTGTTTTTCAAAATCAGAGCTAACTATTACAATGTCGTCAAGATAAACAAATACGTTTACTTCTAATTCCGGTCCAAGTACAGTATCGATAAATCTTTGCCATGTCGCAGGAGCATTGTGTAAACCAAAAGGCATAGCGTTAAAGTGGTACAATCCTCGTCCTGGTACAGTAAATGCAGTTTTTTCTTTCGATGAAGGGTCGAGAGGGATTTGCCAAACTGCAGATTTAATATCTAATGAAGAAAGGTATCGAGCATCTCTAAGTCTATCTAGGATATGTGTGACTTTAGGTAAAGGATACGCATCTGGTTTTGTGACTGCATTTAAAGCTTTAAAATTTATGCAAAATCGTTTACTTCCATCGGGTTTGTCTAATAGTACTATGGGTGATGACCATGGGCTTTTTGATGGTTCGACAATTCCTAATTCTAACATTTTGTCCAATTCCTCTTCAACTAATTTTTGCCTAGCAGGGGACATGGTGTAATATCGTTGTTTGATGGGTTTAGCATCGCCTGTATCAATAGTGTGCATGACAAGGTCAGTCCTACCTATCGTCTGGTCTTCACACTCAGGAAAATGTTTTTCAACTAAGCAAATCAATTTATTTTCCTGTTCTTCCGAAAGGTTACTCTTAGACAACAAGCCTTCCTTGGACTCTAAGGAATAAACTTTATGTTTTTTAAAGGAAAAATCCCAAGTTCGGTCATGTAAGTCAGTTACAATGTTCATTGTGTCCCAAAAATCTACTCCTAGTATGATAGATAGCTTAAGTGATGGTACAACGAGTACAGGTAAGTTCTTAGTTCTCCCTTCTAAGGTAATCGGTAAATTTAAAAGTCCTTTTACAACATGTGTTTGTCTGTCAGCTGTTTCTACAAAATGATTGGGTGTATCAATTAATTTAGCAGGAAACCTATCTAAAATCCAAAGAGCGTCTTCGCCTAAAACAGTTTGTGATGCACCGGAATCTAATAATGCACGAAATGATTTACAAAATATTCTAATATCTAAGTAAGGTCTCGGGTCCTGTTCTTTAGATTTTAACAAATAATTGACTGGTATTATGGTTTGTTTGTTATTATTAGGAGGGTCGATACAAATTTCCTGATCGCCCTCCGGCATTACCCGTTTTTTGGATCATTAGCGTTACTTGAATATTTTGAACATCTCTTACATGAGTTTCGGAATACATTAGGTGTCCCACAACCATAGCAAAATTTACGTCTTTCCTTTTGGCAAGTATTGTGTCGATGACCTACTTCTTCACAATTCCAACAAGTTGTTCTTATTTCCTTCTTTGGGGTAGTTTCTATGGTGGCGACTGGGGTTGTTCTGCGTCGTATGGATTCAAACGCTAGATCGGGCTCTAATGCAGCTAAATGTTTTGAAGTTCCACGAGGGATAGTTGATCGAAACCGACCGGCCTCAGCTTTTCTCCCTAATTTACGTAACTGTTCGATGGACGTGAAGTCAACTAATGCCAAACGATCTTGAAGTTGCGGATGAAGATTATGGAAAATTTGCTTTAACCTAACCTCTTCAGGAACATGTGTTGCTAATCTCCCGTACAAACCTTCCATTGACGCAATAAATAAGTCAATCGACTCGGTCTCACCCTGTACTCGGTTGAAAATTTCCTGTTGTAATCGAATACCATGATCAGGGGATTGAAAAACTATTTTCATCTCACTGCATAAGGACTCCCACGTTAAGATTCTACCAATTGTAGAACGGTACCATACAAGTGCTTGGCCTGAGAATAAATCTACTGCTGAGTCAAAGAGCTCTACTGTTGTAACACCTCTAGCTCTCCGCAACTCTTCTGCTCTCTGAAGGAAAGCTCCTATACTTTGACTTTGTCCGTCAAATTTTAGTCCCCACTTATAGACTGGTATGGCCTTTGTACGCGAAACTGATTCATGTGTCACAGGGTGTGTACTAAAGTTGTTAGCGGTTTCATTTTGATTTATTGGAAGAGAAGATAGGGGAAATGTATCTAATTTACCAACTACATTGTTATGACTATTACTGAAATTGTTATTTGCAGCAAGACTCCCTATCGCTGATGAAGCTGATTTTCCTACATTTAATTTATCAAACTGTATTTCAACATCCTGATTCCCTTCTACCTTCTGGACCAACTCCTGTCTTCGTTCTTCTGGACTAGATTCCCTATTCTCATTCATTTGGAATAAATCTAATAATGCTTTACTCCTACTCAAAAGATTCACGTGCTGTGATATGGCTACCTCATCTTCAGATGCTCCTACAGGAATGCGTTCAACTCTTTGAAAATTATGCAATAATCTAGTTCTAATCCGTCGACCTTCCGAGTTATGAAGATTTCCCTCAAATTCCTCCACTAAAACTGACAACTCCTTCAAATTTTCTTCGCAAGCGAATAATTCCTCATCGACAGACATTGAAGCTACTACGACATCATCTATTGCTAATCCATCTCTAAAACATTTCGACAAACGTCTCCTAAGGTCTTCAGCAGAACCCTCGGTAACTTGACCTCTAATCATTAATTCATATTTAATTTCTGACTTACGTAGGTAATACACATTCATTTTTGTATTCACACTCATGGCTATTCAATATATGAAACAGGTTAAAATGGGTCTATCAATCAATCATATAAGTTAAATGAACCTCACAAAACATTAAATGTCCAACACACAAAATCGAACAAACACAGCAATTATACAATAGAAAACCAGGTTAAACATCTAGGAAAATAATAACATCAATAGTCAAAATGCGAATTAAAATATTTTCATATTCTCATATGCTGAAAACATTTGATAGCAAATATAACACACATAAACATTTCTTCAATACAAAATCATTTATTTCTTCATGACTCCTTCATATTAGACTAAAATTGGATCATTAGTTTCAAATATTACGATTACTAGAGGCTTTAAAATTCAGCCCCACGTTCAGGCGCCAAAATGTAACCTTCCAACGGCTCCAGTCTAGCTCAGGGTTTTGGGGTGGTTCTTCTTTTATGTTGGAAGGGGCTATAAGCATTGACACTTGATATGGCAGTTTTTAAATTGAGATATTTTACTTTTGTCAATTAGATGATGGATAGAGACAAATAATTATTCTTGAATTTAACAAAGAATGAAATTTATTACCTTACAAATTCATTTATATTTAAAACATCCAACAGTTGTTATAGTAATTAATCACAAAAGTCAACTATCAGATTCATTATGAAACTACAAAGCTTTACATATTTACATGTCTTTATCCTTATTTGTTATTGTTTTATTTTTAACACTTTGTTAATAAATATGTTTAAATAAAACACTGTTTATAAATGGGAATGATGTATGCAGGTAAAATCGTCCAGTAATAGTTTTTATACAATTTTCGTCACTCACCACGAAGAAGGAGATTTACCGTCTAGAAGTTTTAGCCACTGTTTTAGAGAGTGTCCTCTCAGTCTAGCGGGCGGTCAACAGGAACATGGTCCAAGGATGGTGGTACAAAGAAAGTCCTGTAATTTACATTTTATAATAGGATTGGTTCTAACTATGTATCTTACACTCAACAAAACACTCCTGATACAATTCGTCACATAATATACGTACACACAGTTTTCATAGGACATAATAACCAATAATAACGTAAATTCAGTTGTTTTACATAACTTACATGGCATTCAATGAAAGTAATTAACAATTCAAATCGTATAATAGTTTTTAAATGCAATAAAAACACATTAAAGTTATATATAGTTATTAGGACAATGTTTGAACATAATTCACTATAATCATCAACAAACATGATAAGACTGACATGTTTTATTATGTCTATATGCCAAATTTGGTAATAAATTTCGTTAATCTAACATGAATAAAAGGTCAAAGGCTGTCTCCAATTTTGCTGGATTTAAAATAGTTTGAGTGTTTCAAAAGTTATGAAATATGCGAATGATGGAACATATAAATTATTTAATAATAAACAACTGCCATACCTCTTCGCACATGCTAATGCGCCAAATCCGTTGTGATTCTCGTCAGGACTTCCCTTTTTTTTGCGTTCCACTTCTAGTCTTGATGGCATTTCCAATGTAGTAATCTTTAAATCTTTCAAACATTAGCCGTAGTACATCAAAACCAAAAAAAATTCGCCAATAAAATAGTTCCTATCAGCTGCTGCATTTGAATCATTTCTGAAAGTCTTCAATTTTATAACACATGTGTAATTGCTTTAAAACTGTTGTTAGTTGTTGGGAAAATGTTTAATTTTGTCAAGGCCAATAAGTTACATGCACTTTTATATATAATTTATTATATTTATGCCAATTAATGAGTTTTGATAAATTCCTTCAATCTTAGAACGGTAATTGTTGAACCAGCATGAGATGCATCAATAAGTTTCGTCCAACTTGCAGAAGCTAGCAATTCTGCTGGGATAATGTTCTTTAAATTGGGGTGATCAGTCCCAAAATAAAATACGACACTGGCTAAGCATCCAAGTAGTCACAACGGACAATGAATCTCAGAGATTTCGAAAGCGTGTAGGATGTTTAAATCTATCTTTGTGTGCTTGTGTGAGTGAAAATGACAATGTTTGTGGAAAGGCTAGTAGCGCCATAGACGGCTTTGTTCGCCGGCCCCGTTTTTGCCTAAAACACGCTCTTGTAGTACCCTGTTTCCGTCGCAACCTACAAGCAATTGTTCATGGGATAAATTTCTGCGTACATTTCAAATCTTACTGCTTCTTTCTATAACCTAAAAATTTCAAAATTATTCATGGAAGTATTTTTAAATAATTATGAAAATCAAGTAATTTTGGCTAATTTTGATAGATTTTCTCGATGCTAAATTATATATTTTTCAATATTATGAGGTTATATAAAAAGAGACACACTCTTCGTGATAAGTTTAAGAGTATTTATGAGAAAATCGGTTGAAAAATGGTGTCAGAAACAGGGTACTAAGAAAGCATGTTTTTAGCTTTTTTCGCGAGGGTGATGAAGACTCTTAAGGATATGATCCTTATTGGTGCCAAAATAAATAAAAAGTCATATAAGGTGTGTCCTAAAATGCTTAGCTTTCCAGTTACCTGTATTGAAATCGTATTACCGTACTTGAAATCCGCTGGGAGTTCAAAAATGAAACTTTGCACTTATATTACCGGTACAGTTAAGACGGCATTTGGGTTAAGAATTAAAACTACTCGTTTCAATATGGCGTGCGTTAAAAATCTTGAAGTACATACAAATTTCATATTTTAAAAATAAATACAAAGAATAATTTGTTGTGTGGTTTAAATTTTAGGTAATTATGTATAATGATCAATAATTATAAGAAAATCGGATGAAAAATCAAGGAGCAGCATTATGTAAAATGTAATTATAGGTACCAGTATTTCAAACAGTGCAGATTATATCTGACATTTTATCATTGGTGATGACCATTGGTGATTGGTGGTAACCATTATTTTTATCCAATTTATTTCAATTGGACATCGTTGGATGTGTATAAAACACACACTAAAAAGTATTTCTTTGTATTTTTTTTGTCGACCATTGTAATTTAAGATCTCTGAATGCCATATTGAAATTAGTGAAAATGATTTGCTATCCAAAAAATGTCTTGACAACCATAACATATGTGTAAAGTTCCATCTTTATATTCTCAGTGGTTTTGGACTGCAGGTAGAGTTTCGGTACTTTGGTATTATACGGATGCCACTATTTTTGGAGGTTAAATTTTTACCGGATACAAAGGATAACTATATAATTCGAAAAAACGTACTTTTATTGACTTACTGTAAAAATTTTACATCATTCTGATGAGCGGTCTTTGTGTTGTACCTCCCAAAAGGCAGCGATGTCCGCTAGGATCGTGTTGAATGCGTCGCCGCCGCTAGCAGCCACACCTGATCGCCAATTAAACAGCGCGCTGCGGCAGTTATGTTAGGATGGGTTATCATAAAAATACGTACGGTTTCCTCTTCATTTCGAGGTAAATCCCACACCAAAAGAACGTCACTCATTATGAAAACAAATGTAACGTAGTGCACGGCAATAAATCACTCCTGACACTGACCCAGATACAGGCGGTGACAGGTGATGCGCGCGCTCTGGTCAACGACCTGACCTTGGCCTATTTGGAGGGGGTTTGGCGGTCGGAAGTATGACTCATCAGGTATCATTCGATTTGTAACGAAACAAGGAAAGTCCTACAATCATTTTTATGATAACCCATCCTAACATAACTGCCGCAGCGCGCTGTATAAGGTTGGCATCCCTATAATACCAAAGTACCAGAGTTTCAAATAAATATTGCATACGGAGGGGAAATTAAAATATTCTAAATTTGATATTATGACAGCCTGTTGTAACGTGAACAGATGATTATTGATCACATACAACCTATATCGGCCATGAGTAACCTTTTTTGTATGTGTACAGGGTGTCGCTGGTTATTTATTTTCAGATTAAACTACTAAAATGGAACATGCACTGGTTTAGCACTGGTCTGTACATAGTGGCATTTCCAAGATTATTAAAATCGGTTAAGGTGCCCCTTGGCTTACTGGCGCCCTAGGCTGTAGCCTAATCAGCCAAATGGTTAATCAGACCCTGTAGGCCTACTTGTTTTTAACTAAATAAATTATGTTCGCTATTTATGTCTTGTCCGAGCTCCAGGAAGGTACCGTGCTGTTGGTCATTGTAACTTAGTTTTTCAATAAACAAAAAAATCCAATGTGGCGGTCTTGCAGATTGGTCTTTCACTTGAATATGAATAGTATGAGTACTTGTTAAAAATTAAGTAATTGACATCAAACAATCAATTGACATTTGACTGGTTTCTGTTACCCAAGCTCCTCGGCCACTTGATGGTGACGGCGGCTAAGGTCGCCAAGACGCTGGACCTGGACGAGGACGGCTACCGGCTGGTGATCAACAACGGCAAGTACGGCTGTCAGTCCGTCTACCACCTGCACCTGCACGTGCTCGGAGGCCGCCAGTTGAAGTGGCCGCCTGGCTAAACTGCCGTAGTATCGACAGTCGACTGGCTTTGTGATGGGCACTTACCAAATAAACTACGGTTATATTTATGCTGGAGTATTATTTAACCTGCAACCTGCTCCTCAGAAAAATGTTGTACAGGTCTGTTCACGGTGCCTGGCGTGTAGGGGAGATAGTGTAGAGAGATGGTGAATACCCCCCACTATTATTCCCTCCAACAGTTGTGTACAGTCAACTCAAAATTTCACTTGGACAGTTATGCGACTGATCTTCTGCTATGTTTACATACTGCCTACTAAATTACGTAATTTGCAGAAACAGCACAAACGTAAACCATGACCAAAATAAAACCAATTTTTTGACCGACATGTGTATTGGTAAGCTGAGTATACAGAGTCAGGTGGAGGGGGAAAGGCTTTACTGTGCATGCGCAAACAAGAGGCCAGCCACCGCGAACAGGGCTGGAGCAAAACAGCTTGTAATTTGGAAATTGAGATTGGAATTTTGAGTTCTTTTAGATTCCTGCAGAAGTTCTTGTACGTTCGGTGACATTATAATTTGGTTTGTTAATCTAATCTGTAAAAAAAATTGCCATTTTCTGTGGCCTATTCAATAAAGTTAAGTATTTTAAAGGATTTTCTTTGAATGAGTTTGGCTTGGTACAAATTTCGTCATGGTTCTAAAATTATTTTAAGGTTTGCACAATCCTGAGCAAAATCCCAAAAACGTTGGGAAGGATTGAATTTGGATCCAACTGCTTTTGGTTGTGGTCATTATACTATGGTGCTTTCTGGGAAAAGTCTGACCTTGGGTAGTTAAGACTGGGGTTTGGACTGTTCCCTACCTACACATTAAAATGACTTGTAAAAAACACAATTGTAATAATCTGCAAGTTGTTGTAATCTGCAAGTTTTTGTAATTTCTTATCATGTTAATTTTACACGATAATACTTGATCAGTTATTGAGGAGTATTATCTCTAAATAAGTTTGATATTGTATTAAACTAATTTGATAATGTTAAATAGCAGCTTTGTATTTTACTTAAATTTCCTTTGTTACAATTGTTAACACAAACTAGTTTGGACAAATTACATTGATTTATCACTTAAAATAAACCACTGTTAGTCTAAGTAAAAACACCCTGCAAACAAAATATATATTTTTTAAAATTTAAGTTTATGATCAATGCTCGATGTTTGTGGACTGAATTTAATATTCTATAAGTGATTTTTTATTATAGCCTCGTATTTCACAAAGTTGAATTACACCAACTACTAGCTTAGAAGTTTTGTTTTTGTGGTAAGTATTCCAAACAAACACATATTTCTATTGGCTCACAAATTAAACCATCAGGTAAACGATTAAAATGAAAAGGATTAAAGTTCATTGTAAGTTTTATACTATTCATCATTTCCTTAAAATGAAAGATAATATAACATTAAATAAACAAAACGAAGGTGTCCTTAATTTTAAACTTATTGGTGGCTCAAACCACAGATAACATAACCACACACCACAGATTATATTTTGCTTGTTCTTTACATGTAAAGAGTGAATTAGCTCATTGTTCTAAATACCAGATCCAATTTGATTCACTTTTATTTACATTTAAGTTGGATTCACTAAAAACTAAAAGGAGTACAAAATTAGGCGGCTAGTGAATTTTGCACTGTTAAAGATTTTCTTTTTGATTAACCCTAGTAGTTATGTTATTGACTCTGTTCATTAATACTATTATCAATAAAACTGTTTTATAATATGGAAAACCCTCAACAGACAATCTACCATGGCTTCATGATCTTTGCTTTAAGCTCATTCGTAAGCAAGTCACAACTGCCTACTTGGCGCATAAAAATAAGGTTTGACCAAAAACAAATTAGCACAACCTAGTCTAGACAACTTTAGTCCAGATGTTGTCTCTACCTTCCTGTTTAACATACTAAAAGTCCCCTAAAATTAAAGCTGTGCTACGGCTGCCACATTGGAAAATGGCGGCCAATTTTCACTGTTTTGCTTATAACTCTTTTATTATTGATGATAGAGAGAAATGTTTCAAATAAGAAATGTTGGAAATCACAATTTGCACAATTTTTCTATTTCATGTTTTGCTCTAAATCTAACGGTTTTCGAATAATTAATGATTTAAAGTTATTAATATATATACAGAGTGAGTCTGACCACACTTCCAGCATGTATAAGGGGAGAACGGTTTAGTATAAAGACATCAAACAAAATTATCTGTACTAAATCGCATATGGGAAATGTATTAAACATATTCTTATTAAAGTCTATATACAGGTGCTCAAAAACGAAGGCCATGAGTTTGAATCTCAAAATGTTATTATATGAACCTAAGGCAAATTATACATAATTTTAAAGGTCTCATCATAATAAACATTTTGGTGAAAACAGAATTCACTTATCTTTAACCATTTAAAAATATCATTTTGTCAAATACAACTGTTGTAAAATACTTTAAACATTACCAGGAATGTTGTAGCGAACCAAAACAAAAGCTTTAAACTATTCTAACCAAACTAAGCCTTTTATACAGGTTATCTGAAATGATTTGACATATCCTAGGTTTGGATTATACTGAGCTGTTTTCATCATAAACTTGGACCTATGACTATAAAATTTAGGCATATACACTTAGGCTTCTTGTCATTTTAGAAGTTTCATGTACGGACTTGGGCCAACCCATGTTAATAGCATTTAATTTCATGATAGCCTATGCTATTGAAACAATATATTGAAATCTCATTTTTTCATCTAAATAACTGGGCCTGATGATTTATTGTTAATCCTTAAGGATATTTGGACTTGGCCTATAGAAATTGTTAACATTAGTTCGTATAGGAAACTCGCTGTTCTCTTAAAAGTTAAATTAACCACACTGCTAAAGTCACTGCTTAGCCCAAAATGCTATGTTTGTTCTAAGATAACGCACCCATGCCAATCCTAACAACAAACCATGCCTGAAATCTTCAATTTATTTTAAAAATAAATAAATTTACGTATTCATACAACATTTACTTTGATAAAAACAAGTGATAAATGTATGTATGTTTTTCTACGGATAAAATGATAGGTCGGCGGCGGGATCTGAACCTGCGACATTACGCTCCAAGAGCCAGTGCGATACCCCTCAGCTACCGCGACAATTGATTCTTAGAGAAGTGACTAAAACTATAGCTATACTGTATAGACATAAAATCCGGATTCTGGCGGCAGTTAAATGATAATGGAATGTATTCTGATGATGTTACTCAAATCAGATATTGAATTTTTTATGAGACTCGATTTAAGTTTGATCATGTGTTTCAATTATCCTTATACGCGAGGAATGAGCGTACACCTAGTATATTTTAACCTCTAGTGACTTTTCTTGACTTACATCTGAAAGCCAGTTGTATTTATTACCAAGGAGTTTGATTATTGAGTTTCAATTATCAAAGGCTCTAATGTATAATTTATAAATTATTTAATATTTTAAGGAAAATTCCAAATAAAGAATCCCTCACTCAGCAGGCAGTGCCTGAGGAGGACACCATCTTTGGCAAAATGTTTCGAAAGGAACTTCCCTGCAAATTTATTCATGAGATGACAAGGTAAATTGTAAGGAAAAATATTAAACTGATACTGATAATTAAAAATATAAATAGAGCTAGTATTCTTTGATGATAAGGCTGATGAACAAAAACAAGAAATGTAATTAATTGATAGCTCAATTACGATATTATTTTTTGTTTGTCTATCCGATTTGATAAACAATTTTTAACATTTGGAAAAAAAAACTATTTTCTATTGAATATGGTTTAGAAAATCAACAACCATTAGTAAGCAGACAGGTTTAGAGCCAACATCAGTAAATCAGTATTCTCCTGTTTAGTTTGCATACTGGGCTAGAGATAATTTAACCTTATTTCAAAACGTACATTTAATGTTTATCCATGTCATTTACCCGTTAAATTTTGTGTGTAAAATATTGCCTGTCCCCATCGGCCAATTGCCCTGAGCGGCAATCTAAAGACAGTGAGGTACTGCCGCAGCATTAGTCATCACGGCAAATTAGTGGTGACCGCTTGTGAAAATGTTTCCCTGCAGTCAGCCAGGATCAAATCTAAGCTTGTCTATATCTGACTTACGAGGCCATAATAGATGTTTTCTCTGCAGCAGAGCCCCTTACAAAATTTAGGAGGATTGTACCTATTGGTTACTCGTTAAATATCAATTACTTCATTAGTGTTATTCTATAATAATTATAACAAACAAATAATCCAACTGATTTGGGTTTGACAATTTTCAGTGTGTAGCTTTCCATGACATCAACCCTCAAGCTCCAGTACACTTCTTGGTAATCCCGAGAAAACCCATAGCCAAGTTGTCAGATGCGAAGACAGAAGATAGCGAGGTGTACATAACATTCTTTAATTTTGATTGCCTCAAAAAATGGTGCCCATATAATTGAGCAACTTTCTTAAAGAACTTGTATAAGATAGATGCAACAAACGGTGTAAGACTTGGTGCATCTGTCTCACACAAGGTCTTCAATGACCTTTCAGCGGCCCATTTGTGGTAGGTAGATTACATAATTTATAAATAGGCCCTATAATAAAGATTGTACTGACTAAATTAAGTTATACAACATAAAAAGTTGCATTAAAATATTGTTTGTTCGTAAGTATACATTTTCCAGATTCTAGGTCACATGATGGTGACGGCAGCTAAGATAGCGAAGAATTTAGGCTTGAATGGCTAAGGCTACCGACTGGTGATCAACAACGGCAAACATGGCTGCCAGTCTGTCTACCACATTCATATACACATCCTGGGTGGCCGCCAGATGCACTGGCCTCCTGGCTGAATAATAACAAATAAAATGTATTTTTTTTATCAATTTAGTTAATTTTGTAAACCTAATTGACAGTAAGGTTTCTTGGAAAATTAACTTTTTTCAATACAGGTCTCTGACAAATTCCGATTGTTTTGTCACTAAATTGTTTGTTAAGTTATATTTGACAAGGTCAAGGCATTTTATGTTTCTTAAATTTTCTAAGAGGAAATTTGCCTTGCTTTCTAAAGTGCTTGAGACAAACATTATAATACAGAACTCCGAGTATGAACACAAATCGTAAGGTTTATCTGTTCTCACAAAATGAGTTCTTCCAGATAAGTTTATCGGCTCTTCATCCTAAGACTATTCTTTTCCTAAAACTTTCTGAAGTCTTTAGATTAGATTAGACAAGAGATTCTGAAGTCTTAGCTCCAATTCCTAGCCTCAAAATTAAAATCAGACAGTATCAACAAAATATATGAATTATTTTAATGAACTCATAGGATGACACACAAAAGAAAGTTTTCGTGTGAATGAACTATATTACTCTAGATTATTGACAGAGATTCATAATTTGCCTTCTGCCAACCAGTCCAAAATTAAGGGTGCGAAGTATGTAATGATGCAGTCAGCTCCTGAAACACAACATTAATTTACACAACACAATATATAAAAAAAAAATAACCCCGTCGCAGCAAACCTGCATACTCAGCAAATTTCCAATGCATAATATTGTCTTAATACCACATAAAGCCGCATACCAAGTTTCATAAAAATATATTCACATATAAGCGATTTTAATTATTCTCTATAAGAATAACATTGGTAATGAGTACGTAGGTTTGCTGAAATAAGGAACACAAACAATTGGTTTTTAAGCAAATATAAATAGAATTTAACTAGGCGAAGCCACATACCAAGTTTTATCAATATTCAATCATAAATAAGCGCTACATAACATTTCAGTGATTCTCCTTAAGAATAACATGGGGGAAGAGTAAGCAGGGTTGCTGCAAAAAGGAATAAAAAAATGGGTTTTTATGCAATTATCAATATAACTCAACCAAGTGAAGCTATATCCCAAGTTTTATTAATTTATATTCATAAGGGAGTGAATACGTTTGACTTATTCTCCATAAGAATAACATGGGGGCTGAGTACGCAGGTTTGCTGCTAAGGGAATAATCAACAAAAACTCAATTTTTTGTGCAAATATCAATTTACCAGCACTAAATGAAGCCACATACCAAGTTTAATCAACATACATTCATAAATAATTGAGATATCAAATTTTATTTATTCTCCATAAGGATAAAACATTGGACAACGTACTGTGTTTAGCATTTTGAATATCTCTGCTACGGTTGGGCGTAGAATCAAAATTTAAGCACCAAAATGATTGTTTTGTGGAACTGAACAGATTGGTAAAAGCAAATGTAAACCCATAAGATTAACATGGGAGATTTTATGAGTAGGTTTTTTTGGATTTTCTCCGCAACCACTTAACCTAGGTTAATAATTCAAAATACTATATTATTTGTTTTTTTAAGCTCTATAACGTGGTCAGAACCAAAATTAAGTTTTTTAAAAATTTTAGGGTACAAAATGTAAAAAACTGATTTTTGGAAAATTTAAAAACCCCATAAACCCCCCTTCCCATGGTCCGATTTTTCTGGTTTTCAAACTTAAAGTCATGAATGTCATTTTACACATTTGAGCCAAATTTCATCAAAATCGGACATTTTTTACTCAAGTTATCGTGTTAACGGACACATATATATATATATATATATACATATATATAAATTTGAACGAATAGTATTTTTGGCATCTGGGGACCTCAAAACAAAAAGTTATCATGGTCTGGGGCTTAAGTCTTACCATGAGACCTATGGTAATAGCTTCTTCCCTATAGGGGAAATTCGCTAAAAACGTAATCTGTACCGGTAGAGTAAGGAATAAGCAATATTCCACAGAAAATACCTTGGGTTTATTAAAGGAACACATTTAAACAATGGCATTATTTAAGGAAAAATTATATTAAACCAAACAAAATTAAGCTGTCTTATTTCATAATCATATAACAAAATCATATACATATAAATTTAGACTTTCTTCGACATCGAAAATTCTTTAAATACAAAGGTTGCCAAACAATTAATTACCTGTACTTTTCTACAGGCCAAATTGAACATTATAAAAATATGTATAAAATATAGATTTTGATTACTAAAAATGTAGAAATATGTTAAAATTATTTTCCTTTTTATATGGATTAATGCTTGGTTGTTGTGTAGGTGAGTTATAACATTTACAATTGGATGTATTAATATTGTGACTGATATGGTGTTCAACACATCTTTTTGAAGTCCAAAACTTTTCCAAAATTCGCAAAAGTAAGTGGTCATGGTTCCTCCTGACCCCAAAAACAAACCAACAACCATAGTTTTCAATTGTATACTTTTCTTTGTAATAAGAAATTATTGGTTTGTAAATTACATTTTCAAATTTTAACTATCACATATTACTCAAAGTTTAGAATATCACATAGTTTGTATACAAATTATAGAGAATGTAATATTTTTACCAGCTCTCTTGAATCCTATGAGCGATTCTCGAACTCCATCTATCAGGCTGAAGGCACCTGCCTTGGCTGCGTGATACAACATGGCATATTCACCAGACACCTGAAAAAATACCGTTTTGAAACATCTGAAAAACATCCGACCACACATCACAAGTCTGGCTTGCAGCAGTGTTTCACGGTCAGCAAACTAGGTCAAACTTTACTCAAACTATAAAGAACTGCGCTAAATAAATAGTTTCAATTTATTTCAGATGACATCCCAACCAAATAACCATGAAGATAACTGCATCTGATTTAAAATACTCATGCCTGTTTTGAAAGCACTTCAGATCAGGTTAGTTGGTGAGGCTGATCCCGTCAAACAAACCAACCGTTATGTTCGAGTTGTGAGTTGAAATCCTGCCTCAGTCGTTTATTTTTATAATACAAAAATGTATAGACAAAATCACATTTTATTATCTGTAAGACAACCATAAATTAACCTTTATTCATCACTATGACGGTGGAGCTTAAATCATCACTAAACCTTAAATTTAGTCGCACGGTAAAAATTTAATTGAAATTTTTGTTCATAGTTTAGTAATCATTTTAATAACCAGGTATTTTTCACCAAACGCAATATTTATTTTTTTGCAGCACCAAGATGTATTTAGAGTAGACATGAAAATTTAGTAGACTAATCTAAATATGAATACATCAGTGAGCCGAGGATTAGTTTAGATATTCACTTACTATCCTCTGGTAAAATAACAAACGAGTTTGCACGCAGCACGCTGACGTGAGGGAAGTGAATTTCCACATAAAAAAACTATAAAAACTCAAAATCAGTTAAAAACATACATTTATTCCAACTTTTATTCAAATCTGAAAACACTGATTTTTTGGCTGTTCTGATGCTCCTGGTTCTATTTACCTGCAATGCTGGGAATACAATTTTGCGCATTATAAGGTTAGGAGAAGGTCCAGTCAGGCTTAAAAGTAAGCGTGAGGTTGTTGGGGATGATAAAATTACACCAACAAATGAATAACAGGCTTTTCTAATATAAAATCCCCATAAGACAACGTACTGTGTTTGGTCGATACACATTTTCTTTAATAACTTGGTAAATATTTATGCTAGAATGACGGGAGAGGGCTTAAAACTTTTGCCTCTCCAATTCCCATCTTTTTACATGCATTTATTTTACATATGGGGCTTTTCTGACCCTTTTTGGGCCCAAAAACTCAAAATTTGAAAGATTAATCCCCAAAAAAAGGGGTTTAGAGTTTTCCAATTGTTTTGCCCAACGAACTTGTCCAACTGATTACAGAAAGGAACATCCCTACCAAATTTGAAGTAAATCGGACAAAAAATGCGACCGCTAGAGTGCAAACACACATATATATATATATATATATATATATATATATATATATATATATATACAATTTTGAACGACCCCCCAAAACGTGTTCAGGGGGTCACGTTAAGAACTTCTATGGTGGTCCCGGGCTTAAGTTTCACCGTGCGGGTCATGCTAATAGATCACTTTCCAAAGGAAATTCACTAATAAAAAAGAATCATTAGAGTACAAAGAGGTTAATATATCTAGAGCTCTCGTCTGGGGTAAAAAAGTGTAGCCTACATAGTTGACTGCCATTTTTGCCCTTTCTTTACAAGTTATATGACAGTCAGCTGACAAACATATATGAGGAAAGGATTTGATTGGTTGTCTGAGAAAACATGTATGCTTCACTTTTTTTACAACAGATGAGATCTCTATAAGTATTAACCTCGTTGTTAGAGTATACTTAAAGAATGAATGGAAAAGTTACATCATCCGGTGCAGTTTCTTACCTGGTACACGAACAACGGCAGTTGTGGGTGTGCTTGCTTGGTCTGGCGCACAATGTCCAGGTAGGCGAGCCCAGGCTTGACCATCAACATGTCACAGCCCTCGGCCACATCACGAGCCTGGGGAACGGAGCGAAACTGTGTCAGCGAGAGTAACAAAGTAAAACGAGTACCATGTTATAATACCAATTTACATTATACACTAACCCTTAAGTTAGCGCGCCTTTTTTTGTAACGTTGAGTTACAAAAACTAGTAAAAAATGTATTTTTAAATTTCAATTGTTAAAACTTGAGTATCCTTTGCCAAGTTATTTTATTTTAAATTATTTTTCTTCCATTTTATATGTTGTATATAATTTTTTGTTGACCAAAATTTTTTAAGAGAAAATATACTGAGGCCCTAAAAAGGGGAAAAATCAATGTTTTAACTCAAAAAATATTCTTATTAATTAGCAAAAAGTATACTTGGATATTTAATAAAAATTACAGCCACAAATGTAAGTATTTACGAGTCATCTGTGCCAGAACGCTACTGAGCGTAGATCCACAGAAGGCCGAGTTAACAGTTTATTTTCTTTTTTGATTATAGTCTCTGAATCACTTTTCTAACGATTAAAAAGGTTTAATTACCTAGTTTTCGAGTGATTCTGGGAAATCCAGTATCCGATGAAGCGGTGGCTTTTCTTTTATTTATATTAATATTTGTATTTTGTTGCTTCTTTATATATTTCAATTAATTGTTTGTACATACTTGGGTCCCAGTTTCCACTTTAAATCCACAAGTACTGCCAACTATCAGCAGAGCTCTTTTACTTTAAAATTATCTCAGGGTCGCAAAAATAAGAAATGAATTTAAAATGTATTTAAATAAAAACAATTGTTAAGTTTCAAACTAAGATTTCTTTATTACAAGTTGCACGTGAAATGAAAGCAGTGAAAATTAGAATTTACCAATATTGAAATTTATATTAAGTTTAAGATTATTTTCTAAACATGATGATAATGCACGAAATAAGTTCGATGAATGGTGATTTATACACTCCACTTAGCTGTATTTCCCAGGTCTGCAAACATCGAGTTGTGGATCTCGGCCATGAGGTGAAAGGATCAGCTTCCCGACTGCATTGGATGTCCAGTGACGCTCAACGCCGCTTGTCATTATGTACGAATTAAAAGTTCAATGTTTATGATTGCTTTCGCACTGGGAATTTAATTTAGTTATTCCACTTTTTAATGTTCGTAAAGTTATTAATTAACTTGTAGTATTAACACTCCGTTGTCTCGAACTTCGAGTTAATGAAAATTTGACTACTCTATACTGAGGTCTCGTTCACGATGGTTAATAATACTAACTGCCCTGGTGTCTCTCTGAGATCACTCCGACTAATAATTATAATACTGATTCAAACGACGACCGACTACCCCGGGGTCCCACTGCAGAAAGATACTAACACACGACCTGTTGCCCCGAGGACTTCTCACTCAATGCCCGGAGCACCGCTCCTCTCTAAATCGGTTGGATGGGTCATGTGATCGCTCAACCAATGAGGTACGTCCCTTGGGGACTATGTTCATAGAACTGCTGACGGTAACTCTCCGTTCCCGTGATTCCCGCGTTTCAGATCACTACGCGTGTTTTGTGAATCCTGTGGCTCCTGTTAAGACTTGAAAATATTCTAACCGTGATGTTGCAACTAAATAAATCTTACCCGACTTTCTGATTCTATATTTTAATATTATTTTACGCTGTTTGTTTAAATGAATTTAATTATTGTAATAAATTAGTTAATTACTTTTAGGGTTTTCGAACCATCACACCGATCATGTTGACAACCAGGTAATTTAACCTTTTAATCGTTAACTGTTTATGTCTTATACATGTGAATGTTTTGTGTTTTCTAATCACTAAATCACTATGTAAGACGCCGACACTACTAGGGCGTATTTTAAGGCGAAAATAAATGAATGATGAGTGTAGAATGGGTGTAGGATGTGTAGCCTTGTTACTGACTAGGACCGACTGATTCTTTAGCTAGGATCATTAATTAATGATGGCTGAGGATGGTGAAATAACGCCGAAAAATGTCCTTGACATGAATAACAAATTTTGAGCTACGTGATGGAATACAATTTTATTTACTTGATGCAATATTAAAAAGTACTAGGGATGTAAATTACAACATTTTCAAAAACAATAAAATATGTGGTGAAAGTTGACTTTAAAATCATTGTTATACCCCTTGAACTGTAGAGACTAAAACTAAAATAGGTGCAGATTTTGTCGTCAACCACAATGTGCAGTTGAAAATACCCACTTGATAATGCCGCCCTCTAATGGTACACTATTTTTATAGTGAAACATGTAGGCTAATGGATTTTATCACTATTTTGAACTATTGCCGAAAGGTATGTGCCTATTTCAGTTATTTCAATACAAATGTGCAAATACGTTAGTATAAGCCAGCATGATGCACCATAACATTTTCCTGTGGTCAGCTACACTCTATTTTATATAAACAAAATTTCCAAATCATGCACATACAGTTTATACAAGGAATCCGAGAAATCTTATCATTGCTGGACAAAAGTTCAGACAGAATAGTGACAATGTTATAAAACTTAAAGGCAGAGTTGAAACTACGTTTTTGTAGTGCAAATGAAATAAGAAATACTAAAACTAAACATAATTAGGCCTACAATTTTCTTAGTTACAAAATGGACCTGTGTGTTCATAACACTCAGCAAAATAATTATAAGGATTTGTTATCAGAAATAACAGACGTGCAAACCTAAGTAATGCTCAAGTAGCCGAGAGTAGTATTAGAGGGTGTGTAACTCACTGCAGCACGAACTGCCATGCCGGAACTACCTGGAGGCAGTTGGTAGGCCTTGCGGTCGCCAAACGAGGGGCAGGACTGGGCCGCATCACGGAACGGGCCGTAGAACGCAGACGCAAACTTGACAGAGTACGAGAGAACGGACACAGTTGAGTCCAACCCGGCGCGAGCTAGGCCCGACTTGATGGCCGCCACTCGCCCATCCATCATGTCCGAAGGGGCGACAATGTGGCATCCTGGGCATAGAAAGTTTTACTAGGTAAGAATTTATATGAATACTCTTCTCAGAACTCAGACCTTTTTATTTGCCAGCAAACAGTTTACATAAAATGAATTGGCTTGTCAAAAAACATTTTTATTTCAGTTATACAAGGTAAAATCAGAACCAGTCTAGGTAGTGTTCATGAACTCATTTACATTATAAAAACAGTTATTCGTAAGGAATCATAAAACAGTCTTTCCATACAACTTATCGTTAATGTCATCACACTTCACAAGGCAACTTGTTATATATTATGCTGGATCTTACAACTAGAGAGAAGTCAGTTGTATGCAATCTATTTCTAGGTACATCTATCAAGCTTCTAGACTGAGTTCCGTATGTTTTATGTATTTTGTCCACATCTAAAGTACATTGCTAACTTCTAATTTATTCAGAAAGCCTAAACACTAACCCTTTAAATTTTGAAATTTGTCATTCATGGTGCACAGTCAGCTTTAGGGGTTAACTGTGACTGTTAATGATGCTTTCTAAGAAAAGGCCAATCTCAGTGAGTAACCAGACAAAGGTTTGGAACACTTTTTACCAAACAAAAAAATTGCCACTGGCATTTTGTGTTGTGTGTGTATGGTACTGACAAAACAAGAACAATTTGTGTAGCACAGTTTTCCTAGTTGAAGAGTTAAAAGAAATTAAAATGTTACTTTCCAATTGGTTCATTTATTTGGTTACAATATTTTACTGCCAGGTGTATTTCTAAATTTTGGTGTCGTAAAAGCTTATACTTAATTATAAGTTATGTTATGTTATGTTATGTTATGTGTGCTGATCTTCCCAGACATAGTTAACTCGGCAACAACTGGTACTAACCGGCTCTGGCGTACGAAACAGCGACTTCTGCAATCCTCCGGATGCTTGGCTCGTTGTTAATGCTGCCATTTTCTTTCAAGATCCCACAGTGACCATGACTTGTGTAAGGGCACAGGCAAACCTGAAATAAAAAATACCTTTTACTGAAAGGAAGCACAATGTCGATATTTTTTTCATCCATAATGTTGCGAGATCAGTTTAGTGCATCTTTGAGAACACTTCAGCAATTTCTTCATGACTCCTCATGTCCTCACCTATGTTCAAATATTTTTAGCAAATTTCCCCTATAGGGAAGAAGCTATTACCGTAGGTGGCATGTTTGTAGATTTTTTATTAGAAATAGCTCTCAAACAAAATTCTTTTTAAAAGACTTCTAATTCTAAATGTTCTGATCATAAATGAGATGATGTGCTTTTTGTTTAACACTTTGAGTGCGGTAAAAATTTCCGCATGTGTACCCTAGGGCCTGAAACTTTTTTAACATAAAATCTAACTTTTTTTATTCAGAAGACAGGATCAAGGTCCCAAACTGCATTTCTAGTACTTTTTCACACAAAAAAATGGCATCCAAAATCCGCTGGTCACTCGTGACCGGGCCGGCCTGCGCAGGAAAATCCGTAGTCGTCGTGACTATAATATCACCCTTTTGATGTCACAGACAAGGGTTTTTACACTAAATATGGTGAATAGCACTAAGCAAAATATTTATAATCATATAGAGCCTCTTCCTCCCTCCCAATCAATGTTTATTTTACTTAGAGACTATCATGAAATTGCTCAAAGCAATCCCCCAAACACAATCCTGGCTTATCTGGACGGCACAAAAACTAAAATAATAAACCATAAAATAATTTACAGAGACATAGATACTCAAATCACTAACATATTTGACGTCAATAAGCTAGCAATGTTATTGCGCATGTACCGGTCTCGGGTGACCGGCACCGGTCCGCGGGAATGGTGGGCGACTCACGCAGAATGTAGGTCAGGACACCACAAACAATATTCGTGGCAATCTCCAATATTCTCCACGGGAGCGCGCCACACTGACTGATTTCCTTTGCCACGGCCTTGCCGGTCTCCTGTGACCAGGGCGGCCTGAGCGTGCATCCAGCAGTCGGTCACCGGTGACTGGCCCGCACTCAACGTGTTAACATTGGATCTTATTGCCACATCTTAAGTCCACATGACTCCTGTCCCCTTAACCAATGACACTTATTTAGCGCGCTTCTTGACCTGACTAACACTATCCGAGCATACAGACATAAAATAAGTAAAGAGTAAGTTTGAATTTTATCGATTTTTTCATAGAACATTTAATTAAATACTACGCAAAGTTTCTCTTCAACCATATATATATAAAGATAATTTATTTATAATAAATTAACACCTTCCTTCTCCATCGAGAAAGCTGCATAAAATACAAAGGATGCAGTACAAACATTAACAAACAGAATACAATTTTGAAGTTGATTTTGAATTTTCAATGTTGAGCATATAGATGGTTTCTTAGAACGACAGAATGTTTTAAGTTCAAATAATGATATTCTTAAAGTTAGTTTATCTCAACTTATTATCACAAGTGTCACTTATCACTTATCACAACTTATCACATGATAAGTATTAAACTGTTATCAAAGACAAACTGCTTACATCGCATGCAATGACGACATCTGGAAATGCAGCTCTTAACAAGGGGATAGCCTTGATAACTGGGTTGTCCTTAGAATCAGCATTGGTACCGGTGTCATCCTAAAAATAGAAACCAACAATAGAAAGAAATTTTAAATAGTTTAAAGTTTAATTGAGGAAGATACAAAATACGTTTAACAGTGGACAGCTTTAAAAATGTTGACATATTAGCGCTGTCCGCTAGAATTTTTCAAGACTAAAATCAAATTCGTACAAAATTAAAACTTAAAATGGTAATTATGTTTTTGAGATTCCCTTATACTCAAAATTACATTCCCTTAAAAAAAACAACAAAAAAACACAGGAATTCACCTTTTGGTTAATTTAAAATCTTGGGATAAAAAACAACAGCCTTCTTTAACTACAGGATCGTTAGTTACTTATGGATCTACTACTCCAGTAAAACACTAATTAATGTGATTTAGCCATCAAACTGTTAAATTCAAGTGAATAAATAAGTTTAAAAATTACTGAGAGACCATTGTTTCTGGCCACATACTTTTCCACCATCTAACGATGTTAATTATGTACTGTTAATGTTTAAAATATGTATTAAAAGCAATTAGAGTGAAAACTAGTATTAGCGATCGATGTTATCAAAAGTATTGCAAAGCCTTAGGAGTAATATAAAAAGGAAGCAAAGTAAAGATGTGACATTAAATTATATTAATGTGTAACAGCAAATAAAGCACAGCAAAATGCCTTTGTAGTAGAAACTAGAATTCTTATTCAGGTTTGAAGAGAATCTATATATTTAATTCCGTAAACGAATCGGTCCCCACAAAATATCTTGAGCTAGGAAGAAGTTAAGTTATGAAGATTAATTTTAAAGCTTGAGGGCCAAGGACTGTAGGAAAAATATTAGAAATGTCAAAAATTACTTGGGAAATCCCCACTGGACTTCAAAGATCCAATTATTTTCTTATGGAAATATCACTAAAATGTTTTTATTAATAAGCAAAATGAAGTAATGATCAGCTGTGATTATCCACTAACACAAAAACCATATTTTAGGGGCCCCTGTATTTATTTGTACAATTAAACAAATTAATTGAAAAATACTAATATAAAACACTTGTTTTATTTAACTAGAACATATCTTTTCGGTTGACAGTTTTAAATTAAAAATGGCAAAGAGGTGTTTTAATAGAAAACTAGAATTTGCTATGCACAGCTTGCAAACCCATTTTGAAAAGCGAGAATAGTAAATAGTTAAATAGCAAACAAACCAATGACAGTCTGTAGTTAGATATAATCCTTCTTATAACAGCTGTTAATATTCCATTCTGTTAATATATCTGATAAGGGCATTTTGAAGGATAACTGTGATATTTTAAAATTTGATGACAAAGTGTTATTGATAGGTGATTCGATGATTAGGTTTGCAAGTGAACAAAGCTCCAAGAGAGGGGCAATCGTTGAGGTTTGCCCAGGGGGGAAAATAAGGGATATTAAAGGGAAACTATTGAAATACACCGATAGTAATATATCCATAATACACTTTCATGTTGGAACAAATAATCTTAAGAAATGGTATAAAGGTAGAGCGGGCTATAATGGGGGCCACGGTAAGCGTGAGGCTCTCAATGATATGGCCGACTTATTGTATACCACCAGAACCCATTTTCCTAATACTGTGGTTTTTGTAAATAGCATTATAATAAGATCTGATATGACATATAAGGCTTTATTTGACTTCAATGAACAATTGGAGGTGATGTGTATCAATTTTGGCGTTGCGTTTGTTGAGGCAAATTGTTGGGTGAGTAGGAGACACCTTGCCAGGGATGGTAGGCATTTAAACAGAGATGGTAATAATCAATTAGGTAAACTATTTTCTGTTGTACTTGCTACGGCTAGCCGAAATCAGGGACGTGATATCGTGGATGTAAAACCTAATAATGAATCTTTAGATTCAGGAAATGTCTCATCCCAAGTAACTTCAGTTAGGCTTGCTTCACCCATTGTGGAACGTGAGTCTGAAAACGTTTTTTTAGGAGAAACGTCTCAGGTTGTATAGCAGACAACTCCAATGTAGCGTCCAATTTTAAGATTGTCCACCACAACGTTCAAGGCCTTCTTAGTAAGCTAGATAGCTTACAAATTTTGATTGATTCTGAAAACCCAGACATCATTTGTTTATCTGAACACCATCTGAAGGATTTTGAATTTGATGTTGTCTCGCTTCATGGGTTTCATGGCATTACAGCATATTGCCGGAAAACTATCCATAAAGGAGGTGTGTGTATCTTTGGCAAAGCCTCATTAACTTTGGAGGAAATTGATGTTTCACGTTTTTGCCTGGAGGGTAAATGTGAGTTGGCTGCTGTTAAGTTTCAGTTTGGTGAGGATTGTTTTATGTTGGTTGCCGTTTATAAGCCTCAACCTTTTTCATCATCAATACAGGAACATGAGATATTTTACAGGTGTTTGTTAGACTGCCTTGATGAAGTCATATGTCATAATGCTAGAACTATTGTTGTGGGAGATTTCAATGTGGATTTGGCTGTCACTGATGTTAAAGTCGATAGCTTAACACATTTGATGGCTTCTTTTGGACTGAAGAATAAGGTTTGGTCATATACCAGAGAGTTCAAAAACTCGAAGTCTTTGATTGATCATTTTTATACCGATCTTCCTGATGATGCTTGTACTTGCTCGGTTCTAATTACTGCTCTCTCTGATCATCATGCTCAGGTAGGCGTTATCAAGTTATTAACGCCAGCGGATGTCATAAGCCCGAAGTATTCGTTCAAACGATCGTTTTCATGTGAAAATGTTCGTGTATTTCAATATTTACTTGGTAAAGAATCATGGTCCGATATGTACGAAACCGACTCCATGAATGACAAAATGCATTTATTTCAATCTTCCATTTCTTTTTATGTTGACCAAGCTTTTCCACTGAAAAAAACAAAACTTCTGAAGCGTGAATGATCTGAAGAGCTGTGTGGGAGGTGCTGAGTTGTGTTTGTTTGCTGATGATACGTCAATAATTGTGGATGGCATATGTCGTGAGATCATGGAGGTCAATAGCTTTGTTGAGTCAAATATGATTGTCCAGTGGTTTCGGGAAAATGGTTTGGCTATCAATGCTAACAAAACTTCTGTAATTGATTTCTCAATTTTGTCCAAGCGTAACGATAATCTGACTATCTTGGTCGATGAAGCAGAAGTCTGCTCCAATGACAATGTTAGGTTTTTGGGGTTAAATGTTGATAGACATCTTAGATTTTCTGCTCATGTTAGCGATGTCGCACGAAAGTTATGTTCTGGGATTTTTGTACTTCGTAGACTAGCTTTCTTTACAAATACTGAGGTTCTTCTTACTTCGTATTACGCGTTGATTTTTCCATATATTTCATATGCTGTCGCAATCTGGGGTTCAGAACGATCTATAACCAAACCCATTTTTGTCCTCCAAAAGAGGGCAGTGCGAATTGTTGCTGGTCTTCGAAGGAGGGAATCATGCAAGACCGTTTTCAGAAAACTAAAACTTCTCACGTTCCATAGTATTTATGTTTATCAAACTTTGATTTTTTTTAAGCAGAACCACAGTATTTTCAATTCCCTTGTCCCTCAATCTAAATATGGCCTCAGAAAAAAAAAAAAACTAAATATTCCTTATCACAGTACTTCCTTCTTTAAAATCCATACATACTATAATGCAACAATATTATTTAATGCTCTACCTGATGTCCTTAAAACTGAATCGGATGGCATTCAGTTTAAAAGAAAGCTTAAGTCCTTTTTGTTGGAGAAGTGTTTTTATTCTGTAGATGACTACATTAGTCGTACATATGATACGTCCTGATTTTACTTGTATGGTCCTTACATTGTTATTGTATACTTACTATAATTATCTTTGTGTGACGCAAGCCAATGCATGTTATTGTGTTTCCATGGCAATAAAGAATATTTTGATTTGATTTGTTAATTAAAATTAGGTGTAAGCTCATTTTTCCCGTAAGAGGATGAACGAAGATTGAATTTTTAAAGATATATTTGAAAAAAACATTTTACGTATTTAGCTTTGTTAACATACACCTTTTTAAGCCAAACACTTTTACAATAGGTCAACAAATATCTAGACCATATGCAACATATCTAAATCCCACACGCGGGTGGTGTCAAATGAAAGGGAATAACCCCTATATTTGCATATTTTATCCTAAACTTTGGCACCTGGTCAGTAACCTGGTGGTTTATAGTACATATGAAGGTACTATCATACTACATACCATATATGGTATGTAGGTTGGTTAACACTGGCCAATGATACAAATGTTGAATATGTTGCCACCCAACCCTGCAATGGAGGGTAATTTCCCCTTTTAAAACCACTGTGAGTAGCAAATAACTCTTTAGTTCCCCTAATGAAGATATTTGGGCTGATATAAAAATATTTACTAGGAGGTTTTCTATACAAGCTACCGTGCATATTCTACATAGAAAATAGAAAGGAATTTATTGATTAAAATAAAGCTAAAAGGGAGAAAGTGCATCTCAGGTGTTTCATACTCGGTGATATTTAATTTGTTTTGTTGGTGAAAAAGATATCCATTCTATATGCAATCTTTATTCAAAATCCTAGCCATTGTGCCATTGTGGTCCTAGAATGGACTAGGACCATTCACAATGGTGAATGGTGAATTTGAATGTTCCTAGAGAATTATGATTTTCAAGAAATCATTTGTTGATACACTTTTATTTTAAGTAAGTGCTTAAAGTACATACTTTTACTAAGTAAGTGCTACTTTGACAGTTCGCTGGTTAATTTATTCATAGCTTTTATGATTCTTTTATTTTGAATTGAAACTCCATAAACCCAGTGTTAAAATTTCCAATTTTCAAATAAAATTTTTAACAAAATGGAAATTTTCCTAGGGTTTAGGAATTATATATCGTATTTTTAGGTCCAAAAGCCCTTAATTCCAAAGTTTTAACACAATCGTTCCACTAGATTCCAAGATAAATTTTGCAAACAAACATATAGACAGACATTAGAGTATAGGATATGCAGGATAGGATAATATATAATATTATAAAGAAGAGGTGGTTTCTGTCTGTCTGTCTGATGTTCCGGGTGAACGCAAAAAATGCTGAACCGACTGGGCTGAAACTTTACACAAAGGTAGATCTTGAACCCATGCAACATTTCAGAAAAAAGTAAATATTCAGAAACTGTAATGGGAACAGCTGAGGACACTTTCATTTGACAGCTTAAAGAGCAGAAGCAAGAACAGCTGTTTCAAGCTAACTTACCTTTCTAACCCGTGCGAAGAATGGTTCATTCTACTAGTAAATTTATATACAACTGGATATCACTCACTCATTCAAGTACTGTAGTAGCCTACAAATTCACCAACCACAAAACCGACAATTTCAAATATTCAACCATTGACTACACCTGTAGTAGACAGAAAACCTTATGGGGGCCCTTCTGTTAATAAAAGAGGCGGAATTCTCCATGTAGTTCTGACAGCACTGGATAGAAATCGCCACCATCGCACGTAATGGCGGACGTAACTATGGCTCATGCCGCTTGCACGCTCAGCTCGGCCGTGGCGGGTTTTTAAAATCTAATTTTGCTAGTAAAACAACTGCCTCGCTTTCCTCGCAACTCGGAAGTTTTAATATACAATTTAACAAAGGCTGTAAATTAAGCCTGCTGTCTGTTCGTCTGCCTATGCAACTCCAAGTAGTTTGTGGGTACTTTGGTATTATACGGATGCCACTATTTTTGGAGGTTAAATTTTTACCGGATACAAAGGATAACTACATAATTCGAAAAAACGTACTTTTATTGACTTACTGTAAAAATTTTACATCATTCTGATGAGCGGTCATTGTGTTGTGCCTCCCAAAAGGCAGCGATGTCCGCTAGGATCGTGTTGAATGCGTCGCCACCGCTAGCACCACACTCGATCGCCACATGTACTCCGCCAAATATACAGCGCGCTGCGGCAGTTATGTTAGGATGGGTTATCATAAAAATACGTACGGCTTCCTCTTCATTTCGAGGTAAATCCCACACCAAAAGAACGTCACTCATTATGAAAACAAATGTAACGTAGTGCACGGCAATAAATCACTCATGACACTGACCCAGATGCAGGCGGTGACAGGTGATGCGCGCGCTCCGGTCAACGACCTGACCTTGGCCTATTTGGAGGGGGTTTGGCGGCCGGAAGTATGACTCATCAGGTATCATTTGATTTGTAACGAAACAAGGAAAGTCCTACAATCATTTTTATGATAATCCATCCTAACATAACTGCCGCAGCGCGCTGTATAAGGGTGGCATCCGTATAATACCAAAGTACCAGTTTGTGTAAAATCTACTAGGAGGAAGCACATGCGATAGCCCCTGTTGCCGACCGCACTCAATAGATTATACTGTTTCTTGGTTAACCGATTTTTTATTGCGTTTACTGTCTACTACAGGTGATAGTCAATGATTCAACAAAAAAAAAAACATAATAGGGGCCTAATTGTGTTTATGCCACTTCATGCAAAAAATAAAAACTATTCTTGCAATTGTTATAGAATTTTACAGGCAGGGTCGCCACATCTCTAGGTCGGGCCCAGGGCCACGTTCTGACTGCGGGGCCCCTTTTCAGTGGTCCCGGTAGCCCCGCCTCATGTGGCGGCCCTGTTTATAGGACAATAATTTATCATACAAACACCATCACCCTTGGCTCAAAAAATTACCTTTGAGAGATGAGTTACTACACCAAACAATAAAATACTTTTTAAACCTTTTTCCACCAACGGTTTCAGTTCATCAACAATATTATTTACGCCGTATCTAAAAATTCCAGGCATACTTTCTACTTCTGTTTTGGCATCTTCAACATCTCTAAGAAACAAACACAAACTGATTGTAACTTTGCTTTACAGTTTATTCTAAAGTGTTATATGGTACCACCTTTATATGTTGTGTTAACATTTAATGTTTTTTTTAAAGACTGTAATTCCATAACAATTTGACAACACATTTTTAAAGAATGATAGTGTCAAACATACTTCTATTTACACCCTTATGCACATTATAGGGCCTATCGGATTTTATTGGTCAACAAGAATGAAAGTGACTATTCAACCATGAGTTAATTTTAATTTTCTGAGATGTATTACAAATTATATCTTTGACTTTATTTTATATAGACTCGCAATGATTCAAACACTAAGAAATTGTAAAGTTAAAAAAAAAAACTGTGGCTAATATGTTATCTTACTCCTGCTTTCCTCTTCAAAGGACTTCTCTAATTTTACAAATTCTTTGTATTTGGCTTAACAATCGTAAGCCTAATATGTCTTAATCCAAAACTCAGGTATATGAAACTGTGCAAATGTAATTATAAATGTAAGCAGAAAGTTTAAATTAAGAAAGCTATTAATAAGGCAATGTGGTACCAAGGATACACATAGCGAGCTGGATACTTGATTTGCAGGATCATTATTTAGTAAAATCCGATGAGAAACAAAAAATATGATGGAACAACTAAACGGCATGATATCAAATAAGAAGAGACAATCAGAAAATAACTGAATATATAAAAAATGGATTATTGTAACTAATTCTGCTCGTACACAACATGCAGCCATATAAAATGTACAATCCTACCCTTAAACTTAACAGCAAATGCCAAATCTCCTGATAAGCCCAGATATGGCATCGAAGATGCCATAAGCTAAAGTTCAGTTTAATTCACATTAGTTTTGAACTGTCCGCTCCGGCTGGGTAAATTTCAGTCTAACAAACTTTCAGCTCATTGTCTTAATTGAAAGCCCATTGTCAGCATGGTTGTAAGGTTACATAGGCTTTTTGTCAATATGTCACAAATTGTACCATCAAAATTATATCCCTCAGAGATGAAACATCATTCTTTCAAATTTACGTGGTTTTCGGAGAAAGAATCCTGTGTTATGCGAATCCCTCGCCAAATTTCTAAAATAGATTATGACATCTCTGTAGACCGACAGAAGAAAAATGTAAGGTAGTTATCCCACTCTCAACAATAACATGAATAGTGACATCCTCTGGTTATTAGTAGAGGCTATAATATTGAGTATCTGTAACTAACTCTGGTCATGGAAATAAAATTGTAAATCAGAGAACGACAATGACCTGAACGTCCAAACAAGAGAAATAATTACATCATGATTGACATACTTACAAAATAAATATGGGAAACATTATGTTGAAAGAGGTTATGCTTTCGGCACTTTGCCATTTTCTCAATACTGGGTGGAATATCCCAGAATGAAGTCTTACATTTGATACAGGTAAAGATTCATCTCCATTTCCACACCCACTACGTTGAAAATCACCGCTCATATTTATAATATTTAAATAACTTAATTAAATACGGTAGCTAACTAAGCATCAACGACTTTCTTTTTCCTTTACACACACTTCACGTCTTCTGCTTCAGGGTAAGTAATTTTTTTTCATAAAGTAAATCAGCTGAAAAGTGACAATCCGTTATACACCAACATAAACACATCAAAGAGGGGGAAATTAAGTAAGTATCTGCATTATATAGGTACTGTAGTTATGGTCTTGGTCTATAGGTTGGGTTTGATTCATATTGGAAGGTAACAAACAGTTTTGCTATTCCAGTGTCTAAAATAGGTCAATTCCGTGCATCTACGTCCCATTTTTTCGCTGACATACCATTTTTTCTACAATCAGCTGACAGTCGGCGCTCGCCAAAACATAGGACTTGCATCCCAAGTGACGTCACAAATCTGCGCAATAGCACACCTATTTGTTTCCTTCCACCATGAATTTGACTCTTATTTAATTAATTTTTTCAGTAAAAAGTGAAACAATAACAACTTTGTTTCACTTTTGAGTAATATAATAAATTGCTGAAACAAAATTGACAAAACCGATTAGGTATTGGCATTGGTTTCTCAACACAGAGAGCATTAGGCTTAATGTTGCAGATTTAAAGCCAGCCAACAAATTTGAATAATACTAGTCCTTCAAGTGTTCCATTAATTAAGTTAGCTGTGTAACCTAAAATTTGAAACGATTTTGAAGTCTTTGAATTTGAAATAATATTAATTATATTTATTTCAACAGCTTATATTCGTAGGATACAATTGTAAAAATGTAGTCTAGGTTAGGTATTAGCCTGGACATTCATTATTCTTTAGCATTTTATAATTCCCTAGAAAATGTCATCTTTTGAAGAAGTTAACAGTGCTCGTGATAAACTTATGGAAGCTTTGGGAGATAAGAGCAAGCAGTAAGTAATATGACAAAATTCAACTGATTCTTTATGGTAAAGGAGAAGATTTACTTTATGCCGAGGCCTATCTAGCAATTTCCTGATTCTTATTTTTCTAGGGACCAAGGGCTACTATAAAATGAAAATGATGATGACTAGGCCTAACCTAACTATCGCTGCTTGTTCATGTATTTAACTGCCGCAAATAACCAATACCGTATAACCAGTGTATCAATTGTCAGTTTGTTACAGTGTTCCGATAGTGCTGTCGAACCTACGTTCAATAAACAATATTCAGTCAGAACAAACGTTCATCTGACATTGAACACTTAAAATACCTTACCCTAACTAAATTGCGTCCAATTATATCAAAATCAAAATATCTGTTGAAAATAATCTACTGCAACCACTAATCGTAACTTACCCTAAAAAGTTGCTGTATAACATCAGCAAACAGTTTAATGATTAGCCTTTAGGAAGAAATTTAACTATTGACTAACAGATATTCAAGGAGATTTCCAGGACCTTCAATTGGCCTGCATATATTTTGATCCATGACTCTGGGGCCGACTAGCAGCAGTTAATCTCATTTAAAAGCATTGCGAAAACCTGACATACCGCCAGTATTTTCCGCCTCCTCGATACAGAAATTGCAAAATAAGTTATATAAGTTTTGTATATCATTCTAAACTGCATTAAAATATGAATACCGATTGCACAGTAGGGCCTAATACCAATTTCGTACAAATTTTCAAAATATAAAATATACTTTTCGGATTTAGAAACTTGTCCTTTATCATTTACAATATACTAAGGTGGTGTTTGAAAAGATTATTTCTTTGACATTTCTTGTGATTTTGATGATCAAGGTACCAAAAGAATTCCCTAAATCTGTAGTGGTGCAGAGTTGTTTTCAATAGGCCTAGTTGATTCTGAGGAGCAAGAGACCGGCGTCAAATATTTTGTTCAACCATCAACCATTGACATCAAAAACAAAAAAATCAAAAATCATATAATATTTAATTTTAACCCGTAATCTATATTTAAAGCCTCATTTACCTAGGAACTTTTGAGAAAACCATAAGTCTGACACCCATCAACCCCATGCTTGTTAAAAGGTCTCGGTAAGCAAATTGGAGGAAAAATATTAAGAGTTTTGGGTGCAGTTCCGTATCTGGGCTACCATACTATCGAATGAAAATATCAAAAGTTTTAACAGTCGATATATCGATTACTCTTATTCTTCAAATTTTCTGTCGATGTAGCAAAAGCAGACCTCTCTACAAAACGACATCCAATCAGCAATAGTTTTCCTGCTGGTTTTAGATATTGATGTGCTTGTTTCCTTTATTAAAAAATCATAATTTACAACATTTATACAAAAAATTAAACTAAAGTTAGAATGTTAATCAATCCAAACTTGGCATTTTCGAAAAAAGTGTTTTCTAAAGCGTTCTTTCTTACATCATGTTCGTCATTCACCTTTTTTTGGCATCAAAATTTAACTGAATTTTCACCACGTAACTTATTAGTGTTTTTTGTTTTGCCTCCACACACATCACAATTTGGATTATTAGGTATTAGTTCTTTGTCTTGAAGAAAACTAACACATTTTTCTATTGGATTAAACACATGTTTACAGAAACATGTAAAATTCACAAAATCACAATCACTTTCTACCTATTTTTATTTACTTTATTATAAAATGTAAATAAACAATTTTATTTAATTAAAAATGTTGAAAAACATCTGATTATTAAAAATCGAATACAGTTTAATTATTCGATATGTATATCGATTGTTAAAACTTCGATATTTTCATTCGATAGTATGGTAGCCCAGATACTGCAGAGACTGCACCCAGAGTTTTTTAATAAAATTTTCTCTAAGGGCACATAAATAAAGAAAAGGGATGAGTTTAATCACACTTAAAGGTATGTAATTTCCAACAGCCGTTACATTTGTTAGTGAATTTCCTTTGGAAAGTGAACTATTAGCATGACCCGCACGGTGAAACTTAAGCCCGGGACCACCATAGAAGTTCCTAACGTGACCCCCTGAAAACGTTTTGGGAGGTCGTTCAAAATTGTATATATACGGTATATGTATATATATATATATATATGTGTGTTTGCACTCTAGCGGTCACATTTTTTTGTCCGATTTACTTCAAATTTGGTAGGGACGTTCCTTTCTGTAATCAGTTGGACAAGTTCGTTGGGCAAAACAATCGGAAAACTCTAAACCCTTTTTTTAGGGATTAATTTTTCAAATTTTGAGTTTTTGGGCCCAAAAAGGGTCGTAAAAGCCCCAGATGTAAAATCAATGCTTGTAAAAAGATGGAAATTAGAGAGGCGAAAGTTTTAAGCCCTCTTTCGTCATTCTGGCATAAATATTTACCGAGTTATTAAAGAAAATGTGTATCGACCAAACACAGTACGTTGTCTTATGGGGGTTTTACACTATAAAAGCCTATTATTTCTTTGTTAGAGTACTTTTATCATCCCCAGCAACCTCACGCCTACTTTCAAGCCTGTCTGGACCTTCTCCTAACCTTATAATGCGCAATATTGTATTCCCATCCCAGCTTTGCAAGTAAATGAAACCAGGAGTATCAGAACAGCCAAAAAATCAATGTTTTCAGATTTCAATAAAAATTGGACAAATGTATGTTTTTACACTTATTTTGAGTTTTACATGTTTTTATATGGAAATTCACTTCCCTCACGTCAGCGTGCTGCGTGCGAACTCGTTTTTATTACGGCTGTTAAGTTACCCTTGCAAAGAACGGGTACTCATTCTATTAGGCCTAGTTAGTATTAAAAACATAATTTGAAATTGGATGGTAGCGGGATAATTTTCTCTACCGTTTCATCCAGATTACCATTTTTTGTGTCTTGTTAATTAGTTTATAAGTTTAGCCTAATTTTATTCCGAGGAGATCTAAAATAAGTGAGGAGGGTTGTGTTTGTACAGTGTTATTTAATGGAATATTCGGCTGCTGACTGGCTGCACAGAGTCATGTGACTTTAATGGAAAGGGGAAGTATACAGGCTAGTTAGTTATCTTAGGCCCCAAGACATCCTATCTATATTGTCCAGCTGCCCCTCATATAGTGTTTGCCGACAGATTGTGTTGCTGACAAATATTTATTTTAGTTATTTACGTCAACTTGTAAATAATCTTCACCCCAGAAAGCAAGTGATAATCAATTTTGTTTTGCTTCCTGACACTCCAACTGTTGTACTATCCCCTCCTTGAGAGGATAAGTAATAGTTGACAGAAGTATTCTTTGTTGGTGATTACTGTAACTACGTCCTCTTTGAATCCTGGCTCACTCAAAAATAGGGACAGTTTTTACAATGGCAACGAGAAGTCTACTTCAGTATTTATAGTCAGTGATTCAACCCTTTGTCGACAAATTTAATTACATGACATGCACACACGCGGAAAGAAATAACTACCGGTACTGCATGTTAAACCAAGGTTTACTGATGAAATATAAAAGCATTGACTATACACCTGTATAATTAATTATATACTATTAATTGTGTAGGCTTTTGAGGCCAAATAAATTATTCCTTAAAATGTAGACGAAGTATTTTAGAGTAATCGTGACAGTGTCATGAATAGGCCTATTTGATTTTGAAAACTTTAGATATCTACCTTAATTTTGAACCTAAATTAATAAAACTTGGTAGGTATGCAGCTTCTTCTAAGATTCAAGATATTTATTGCAACTTAACATATTTATTTTGTATTTGTTTTTTTGTTTTTTTTTGGCACGTTATGTATTGTATTTTGTAACGAATAACTATTTATTTGTCTTTATGAAATTTTGCTATTTTTTGTAAGTAGGTTTAGTATGTAATCTCTCATATGTGTTGCATTGTTGTGTGCATGAAGAAAGTAAAAAAGGACTGGCATGAACTCTCCCATATTTTCTTTTATAATTAATTGAATGCTACATTGTAATTGGACGCATGCCTCTTTTGTAGTATTTTTTCAATAAATAAATAAATAACATTCTCACAGTTTACAAACAATACATTGTTTGCAAAGTAAACAGGTTGCTCGTTAATATCTCTTATAAAATAAACTAATTCTATACATGAACAAGATATCAAATAAATTTGTTGTTTAGACCAACTCCAATGTATTGTCATTCAAAAAATCATGTACTTTATAATAAACCTTAACTAAAATTTATTTTAAGGCACACTTAAATTTTACTAAATTTAATTCCTTAAAATGATTTGGCAATTTGTTGTAAAACCTTAAACCCATATAGTGGGAAGTATTTTAGTCTATGTATGGGATATTGGAGTTGATCCTTAGGCCTTGTGTTATAGCAATGAACTACTTGCCTATCATAAAAAGTATCAATTTGTTTATGTACAAAAATTAAACATTTAAAAATTACAATGAAGGAAGAGTTCAAATATTTAATTCCCTAAAAAAAGATTTATAAGATTGGTTGCATTTTAAAAACATCATCGTTCTAATGTTAAATCTTTTTTGTATTCTAAAAATAGTCTGGACCTCAGAAGAATTCCTCCATAATTCTACACCATACTGCAATAAAGAACCAAAACAAGCATGATAAACCATAAGCCTGACTTTTAAGTCCACAGTTTCTCTTAAAATATACATCTGGAAACAAATTGAACCTAATTTTTTACTTAGCTTTTTTATCAGTGGCCTCCAAGTTAAATTATTATCAATATTTATACCTAAAAACTTTACTAAATTATTTATATTTATGACGCTCCCATCAAAAAATGTGTCACTGTTGTACTTGTTTTTATTTTGAAGTGTTTGAAATTTTAAAATACAGTATCAATTTTTGAACAGTTTAACTATAATCCATTAATGTCAAACCAACTTTTTAGCTCTGCTAAATTTGTTTTCATTGCCAAGTTTAGATCAATATTATTTGCACATTTTAAAACCAATGAAGTGTCGTCTGCATATAGTATTATTTTGGCATGAATAATATTTGTTGGTAAGTCATTAATATAAATAATGAATAACAGTGGGCCCAAAATTGAACCCTGCGGTACCCCACGATTAACGTCACTCCAATCTGATATGTATTTTTGATCTTTTCTGTTTAAAATAACTCTTCGTTTTCGATTCCTTAAGTATGATCTAAACCAGTTAAGAGTTGTTTTAGTAATTCCATAAAAATGCAGTTTCTCTAATAAGATTTGGTGGTCCTTCTAGTGGCCTTGGACCTTCTGGTTGAGTTATATTGATAACTACATAAAAACACATTCCTTATCTTCCTTGTCGCAGCAAACCTGTGTACTCAGCCCTAATGTTATTTGTATGTAATTAAATACAGTTTTATATAGATCTATCACTTATTTATTAATGTATTTTTATGAAACTTGGTACCTAAACGACTATGTGGTAGCGAGACAGATATTATGCATTGGAAATTCGTTGATTATGCAGGTTTGCTGCGACGTGGGTATTATTTTCTTGTTCCTAGTTAAAAATATTGTTTATTTTTCAGGTATGTACAACACATGAAGTTATGGTTTCAAATGAAAGTAAGTTGTCATTAAAAGACTATTGTGATAATTAGGAAACTATTTAAAGTCAACATCTTTGTTATGTATCTTATGATTGTTTGGGTGTCATGAAATGCTAACTGAAGCATTATTAAAAACCAATGACCAAATATGTCTGCTCCAGAAGTAATGTTTTGCTATGAACAATTTTGGTAATAAACTCTGAAATTGGCTGGAATTTCTTTAGCAACATGAACTTTGATGAACTACTAACTACAAAAAAATGTAGCAATTGTGCCATCTACCTCGCTGAATGCCAATAATTTAATTAATCTAACAAGTATTTCTCTGCCGTAAATATAGTGCTGGCATTAGGTTACCACAATTTGTGCAATGGTAAATGGAATCTCTGAACATTTCTGATGTATTAATTACAGCCGCGATCAAAATTCCCACCAATTGCAGGGTGTATTCAATGTTTCATAAAAAAATAAATTTCTAACAAAATGTACTTCAGAAACTGGCTTATATGGACCAAAGCTGAAGATGACAGTACTTGTTAAATAAATTGTGTTCTTTTTTTTTTAGCCAGTTAAACTTCCACGATAGGGGAAAAATTGGTAGGCCTAGGCCATTTAGAGATATTGATGAACTTGTTGAGAAAACCAGTAATAAGGCTTTCAACTAATAAAGATTCACTATATCGTAGTTTTCTAATGAATGCCTACAAATTTCCAAGACTTTGTTTTCAAGGTAGCCTACCAAAAGTTCTTTCCCCGGCAAAGCTTAGATATTTTTTCTTAGAATCTGTAACCAATGCTTAGCCTCTGCTATAGACTTTCTCCCTACTTCTTTCTTCATGATAGTGTTTGCTTGCCCACTTCTGAAGAAACAAACCAATTTGTAACAAGTTCTGTAGTCAAATTTTATAGGCCTAGCGCTGACTTAGGGTAGATTTCTGTCTCAAAAATATATTTGGTTGTGAAAATATAACAGTACACAATTTATATTTGACGGGAATTTAGATTGCAGTATTACACTTTGATGAGCCAAGAAAAATATCCCACAATTGTGCATGATCATCCACCTGCGGCCATTGATGCCGTGCAAGGCTTACGATGGAATTCCCCCCCCCCCCTTTGTGAGCTTACAACCGCATTCAATCATCCTCATATTTCCAAAAGATCAATCAAATTGTTTAACTATGAGTAAACAGATTGAATCAATTTCATATCGTTGATTCAAATGCTACCATCATCAGTTCTTACAGAACTCCTCTGATACAAAAGTTTCATTGAGAACACAATTTTTCAGAGCACAAAGGAAGATTTTGATCTGGAAGCCCGAAAGCTCCTGGATCCAAGCCAAATTCACCTCCATAACCAGTTCCTGCTGCAGTTGTTCGTCAAGTGCTCCAAACAGGACCTGCCCGCTGTCTCGCCACCGCTGGCCCACCATCGGACCAAAACCAAACGCAGGGCGAGACAGCATAATGGCGGCTTTCAGGTGGGTTGGTGTTTCTATCAATCAGATATATGAACAGTTATACTGGCGGCATGGCCCCCGCAGTCGATTATGGGCCCTGGTCTCAGGATCACTGACGGGCCCCCTTTTTTCAGTCGCGTGTTAAAATATATTTGCATGAATCATTTTTAGCGAATTTCCCCTATAGGGAAGAAGCTATTACCGTAGTCGGCATGGTAAGACCTAGGCCCGGGACCATGATAACTTTTCGTTTTGAGGTCCCCAGACCCCAAAAACACCATTCGTTCGATACTGTATATATATATATATATATATGTGTCCGTGAGCACGATAACTCTCGTAAAAATGATCCGATTTTGACGAAATTTGGTATAAACATGTAAAACAGCATTTATGACTTTAAGTTCGAAAACCAGACAGATCGACCTATCCGAGGGGGTATTTTGGGGGGGTTTTGTACCCCAAAAATGGGTTTTTTGAATTTTTTACATATAATTTTTGAAAAAGTCAAATTTTAGTTTTAACCATTCGATTCAGCTTAAAAAAACACACAATTTGGTATTTCGATCATTCCTCTACGTCAATTGGTTACCGAGATATTGAAAGTGCTAAACACAGTACGTTGTCTAATGTTATTCTTATGGAGGAAAAGAAAATTTTTGTATCTCGCTTATTTATGAACGTATACTGACGAAACTTGGTATACAGCTTCATCTCGTTGAGGTCTATTGATATTTGCTCCAAAAAATCTTTTTTGCATAATTCTCCCGTAGCAGCAAACCTGCGTACTCAGCCCCCATGTTATTCTTATGGATAATAATTAAATGCTCTGTCTCCCTTAATTATGAACATAAATGAATAAAAACTGGTATACGACTTCACCTAGTTGAGCTATATTGATATTAGCATAAAAACCATTTTTTTGTGTTCCTTGTTGCAGCAAACCTGCGTACTCAGCCCCAATGTTATTCTTATGGAGAATAATTAAAATTGTATATATCGCTTATTTGTGAATATATTTTTATGAAACTTGGTAAGTGGCTTTATGTAGTATTAAGACATTTATATATCCATTGGAAATTCGCTGAGTATGCAGGTTTGCTGCGACGGGGGTATTTATCTATACAATTATTATATTGAACTTCAAAATGAAAATAGAGGGTATAAATTGATATGATAACTGTTTTATAAGTTTAATACCTACGTTTATTTGACTTAAAACGACATATATTTATTTAACCCCCTAGTATTAAAATAAAAATTAAGATAACTGACAATTATTCATTACTGTTTATCTGCCACTAAAAACACCGGTTCCGGTTACAATAACATTACTGAATTATGATTTTACGATCTTTACTAAAAAGATCAATCATATCATAAAAATTCAAACGTCTTAGCCAGCTTATTCTTAATCAACAGAAGTGCAAAGGCGAATTTGGTCTGTTGTATTTATCTGTGAGATTTTTAAGGTTCAGGTAGTTGTGGGGGTGCAGCAGGGCCCTGGGGTGTGCCCAGCGCGCTGGCATGAGCCCCAATAAGCAAGCGCACCTTTGACACACGTGTGTGCCCCATGGCAGAACAATGGGTGACAGTGCGACATTGTCGCAGAAAGAAAGCGAGGGCTGCAGAAAGATCAGCCACATAAAATTATGGCTGCAGACAAACAAAATGTTACAATAAAAATTATTGCTACAGAAAAATTCTCCATGCTGCAAAAAAAAACTATCGAGAACCATATAAATTCATGTAAACGTGACCCCAAAAATGTGCAGTCTAATTCTTGAGGCAGAAATATGATCTGCGAGTTCGCGAGTGTAGACAGACAATTACTGTTGAATGACAATGAATGAGCTCGTACTGGCTGGGAGTGAGCGATCTGAGCGATGTCCGATACCTATCGTATCGTTCCACAATGTCGCGATATAACAAGGTGCGATACAATATGTCGAAGGTGTACTAGCTGATATATATCGTAAATTTTGATATTTCAAATTGCATCGGCACATACAAAAAATAAATCCTATAATATGTTTTAAGTGCTTGTTTTGGAATCAAAACACATGATATAAGGGAACCCTGTGATATGTGAACGAAACAATAAGTCAACAACGATGCAATGATAGTGATACCGCACACTACACAAGCCTGATACGATACGGCAGGACGATAGTTGATCGATACGATATTTTATTGAATCGAGATGTTCGTATTTGTAGGTCGTGCCAGTGCCACTGCGCATCGCTCGGGATAGGTCACGTGATGATTGTGTGCCTTTAATGGCTCCAATCAGTGACGCTAATACATTGTGTTTCTGATTCTACCAACCAACCAATGGCCTCATGTGCAGTGCTATTACCTGCTAGTTTGGTTAATTGTTGTGGAGCACCGATGAGATAATGGTCTCATCCGGTGAGCGGGTTATTTGCTCTGTTTGTTTAGAAAGGTTATTCTAAAAATTTAAAAACCATTATGCGAGGCATCACCCAGTATTTTCCATTAAATATAAGTCTGCTAAGAGCGAAAATATCGGGAAATTATTTCATTGCAGGGCCCTTGGCGAATAGATGAAAGTAATCTAACGTCATCACTGGGCAAAAACTGGCCCTTTGTCAAATGGCTCTGTAGGCTACCACAAACATTTCAAGCCAGTTTGAAAAAGTAAACCAACTTTCTGAAATGGTATCATCAAAAGTTATTAGGAGAAAACAAGAATACCTAAATATTTCTTTGCCTTGTTTTAAGTGTTAGGGAATAATCGAGTAGGTACATTTATTAACAGTGCAACTTAGGGAAGTGACTGGGTCATTTCTATATTTAAAAAAAACCTACTTAAGAACTAAACAAATATTGATTGGTTGGTTGTAAAGAGCCAACCTGTGTTTCCAGATATGTTATTTGTTTTAATACAGAAAATTATGCCTGTAGACCATGAATCTCAGTCTATAAATTAATTTACAAGTACAGTAAGTGCTTATTTTAGACTTTGGTTACTTATACTGTACTAGCTGGTTAATCTTATTACTATTATTAATACTATTTAGATATTGGTTTAATATGGTCAGGATATACAGTATATTGTTGCAATTCAATTAATTTTCTTTTGGATTCCCAAAAAGAGAATTATTTGGAGGGTTTTCCAATAAGATTGGTTTATTTAAGTAATTTTTTTAGTTACTAGTTTTTTTAAAGCTTTATATGATTCTAATGGTTGTGGTAGGTAATGAAAAATCGCGTTAGGCTTGCAGAAAGTTTTGGAATTTTAAATATTTCGTTGCAGAAAGAATGAAAACATTCTGCCTTGGAGCGTGTTTGCATGAAATAACATCAGCTCTAACAACATTTTTACTATTAATTCTTCGTTAATATCTGTATCATATTTTAAGCTGTAAAAATACAAGAGTCCTACACTAATTTATAAAAATATTAATCGTAAATTTATTATTGTGTATTGTTAGTTTGAATTAATCAATAGTATTTTTTAATTTAAATAAATAAAGTGTGCCCAGGGGTCCACCCAGCCCCACCTTTTTGGGGGCCATGACCGGCGGTACATTTCATTTTGTATAGCTTGTGATTTTTTTCCTGACCGAGTAAAAAATACTGCCTTTTAAGATGAGAAACTCATCTATTCACATTCATTCTATACAGCGTTAGTAATTTCTCCCTATATAATTTTATTGTTTTCACTCAGTGGAAAAATGTATACCTCAATTATAAAAACTAATTGACTAACTGTTATTTCACTTTGTGAAACTGGACAATTATTAACTTGTTTATACATTTTGGTGAGTCAAGAGGAGGAACTTCACATGCAGTTTTTAAGGAGGTTTCATGGGTTACTTTAATAGTAAATTATTAGGATCATTTTCTTTGAAGATTATGTGTTTTAGTTAATTTAGTTTTATGGCGGGTGCACACAGCACACCTTGCCTACTATTACATGGGGTGCATGACCACCAGCCACTGCAACAATCGTGCGTAACGGTGCACACTGTGTGATGCAGTCTAACGTCCTGCCACGCTTCAGTCCCGAAACACACTCTGAATTGATGACGCTAATCGTCAGCGCCAGAACAGTGGTATTTCCCTTGTTATTTATTCAGCACACTAAACACACTAAACTAATATGCATTTTATTTTAAAATAAGACATATAAATATATCGTTTTTATTTCAATGTTGTCATGCTACAATGTTTATTTCCTTCGACTTACATTTGTCAACCTTATCAGCAACTTTCATCCCTTCATAGCCAAGTGTCATTATATAGCACTCCCTTCACCCAAGCCTCGTGTTTTTGGTGTTTGATTGAATATGCAGACAATGTAAAGTTCAATATTGCTAGCCTGGCCTCAGAATACTCCACTCCAAGCGGAAAATCGCATGCATCTGGGGTTGTCAGCTAGGTTTCAGTGGTCTGTACGAGGCAGTTCTACCACTAGCGCAGTGCGAAAACCTGATGCAACTGATCACGTCGGCCATGTGCATGACTGTCATTGTTTCAAACGGGACTTGGACTGAGACTGGGCTAGTGGCTCGACTTTTCCGAGAACTGTGATTGGTGCATGCGACTATAATAGTTGGCAGTGTGCACCCGCCCTTAGAATCCCAGACACCGAATAGCACGGAACCATATGCACTGTGGGTACATTAAAAACTGCAAATTTTTTCAGTAAATTTACAAGTATATTCATAGATTGGCATTGATTGTATTATTACAAATTTTGTTTGAACAGATAAAATCAAATGTATTTATATTTAATAATATCATATAAATCATACTACATTTAAGTGAAAGTGACATTTACAAAGTGTCAATGAAATTTAGGACTGGCTTAGTATTTATTTTTCCGTTACAAATACAACAAATTCTTACACCACCGATAATGTATTAGAAAATTGACTTAGGTACTCCAATTATAACTAGATTATTCATTCCACAGCAAGCCAACATCCACGACTATGTGCAGTCACGGGTGCCACCGCGACCGCAGGAGGAACCGCTGCATTACTGCGTCCAGGAGCTGTTCCTGCCTGATACAGAGTTGGTACACATGCGGATGATGTTGGCTGCGTGGGAGCTCGGGCTGAAGGGGGCTGAGCAGACGGCCGCCGAGATACTTGTAAAGGCTACTCAGGTAGGTTTGCAAAGGGGAACTAAGCTAATTATAAAAAGGGTTCATCTGTGATTATTTTTTGTATAGACTTCTTGTTTTAATTCCATAATTGGCTTATTTAAATATTTACAAAATACCGAGTGATTCAAAAGGAATGGTGCAAACCTAAAATGTGATATTTCTGTTTGCAGTAGGGCCTAACTAAAACGGCCGATTATTGCAACTTTAGAAAGAGGATATTTATAAGTTTGTTTTAATAATGCTATGTTTTATTTTGGTTGACTGACACTTTTTTGTTATTTGTTAAGATTTTATTTGACGCTATTTCAGGTCTTAGTTCATGATCTCGAGATGAAGAATTTTCTTTCTCTCTCTGACGGGTTTATTAAATAGCTATGACAAAGCAAGAAAACATGTATATTGGTCGCTCTGGTTAATCAAGACAGGCCTCTATTGAGCTGGCCCTCATGATCACAGGACTTAACTCTTTGCGTTCTGGGATTTCATCATCAAAGAGTCAGTTTACTGCCCTCCTCTAGACCTAGATGACCTAAGACAGTGTATAACCGGAGCAATGCAATCCCATAACACAGGACAAGTTGTACCACCTGTGGTTGGAATTGGATCGCCTGCATGTATACAGGATTACCAACGGCGCTCATATCGAACATTTGTAGTGGGAATAAAAACTTAAAAAATAATTAATTGTTTTACATTGTTTTCATGATTTTGTGTAATTTCTTTTGTAATTAAACTAACCTTATTTTTGTAACATTATTTCAAATATTACCTGCTGCACACCCAAGGGAGGTGGAGACCTGTTTTCCTTGATTTAAGTTAAACTTTCATTTACGAACTAGCTAAATACATCATAAAAACCTGACCTGTAGTACTTTTAAAATTAATTTCCACTCTTATAATTCTTGGTGTAAAAACCTCCTCAGTTTTTTAACACAGCAGTTGAGGTCACAATATGTCATTAGTTATAATGTTTTATCTAAGAAAGTGCATAATGAATTGCACACATGTATTTTTGTATACATTTTGAAAAACTAAACAATTGTCTGATTGCCAATCCATTCGTCTTTGTAAAGGAGTATTTTGACCGTTGAAAAATACTTTTCAAATCTCACTTGCTTGTTCCTGTTGTTAATCGTAGTTAACAAATCGTACCCAGTCGTTTTTTATTTCATATGTCTCATATCACGTTTATCACTGTGCTGTACTAAAGAGCAAACTACTTAATTCTGATTAACCAGTTTTGTTTTCAGCAATTCCTCAAGAACATCATCACCTCGGTGTTGAGCAGGAGGAACGGGTTCTGTGTGAACAGCAGTGGAGTGCAGTACGCTGTCGGGCTGCCGGTACCCAACCCTTGGCTCAGGAACACGGCCAACTTTGTCAACAGCAGGCCCGACGGGTTAGAGGTTCATTTATATCAGTTTTATTTAGTAGTAATTTAAAAGTTTATGTCCACAAACCAAATCACTCTTAAAATGTTTTACTATGACTTTATTTCATATCTAACAAAAATTCATTGATGCTTTGTACTTTCTGAATGCCGTATTTCACAATCAACACAAATTATGATGCTACTTATAATCTGATAATAATCTGTAAAATTCAGGGACACAACATCTAACCATAGTTGAACAAAAACTGCAGCCCACCAAGTTTATTCTGGTTGTTTGGAATAACTCTTCGATCGGTTCCTGCTATTCAAACGTCTTCTGTGTCCTTGGCTTTTGTGTACAACTATGTAAGTCAGCAGTTTAACATTAAGTAAAGCAAAATGATGTTACAGAATATTGTTGTTTGGATAGACCTTTGCTAACCAGTTTGACTAGCTTCCATTTCACGTTGGTTCTGTATACAGATTTTTTTCAACACAACTCAATTTAGTCTACAAGTACCAAAAGTAATTGTGCAAGTTCATAAGGTGGCAACCCTAGTTACTTTACTTCATCCTCCATCAGCTGGTTGAATTATTGTTGGTATGGTCCATATGACGGAGTTAAAGCTTGATCTTGAAGCTCCAATTGTTCTGGACTTTATTGCCTATTGAGACAGACCTAACCGCCTGTGTGAGAGCTGACGAGAATATGTTACATAATGTTAAAAGGATTGCAAGTTTATTTCCTTCTGGCGTTTTTCCCCAAAATCCCATGGTGGAAGACCATGAAATGACTGAAATGACTCTGAAATGGGTTTCCTATTACAAATATTGGTAGTTGTACATTAAATCGACCTTTGACCCATACCATCACGCTGTTGCGGTTAGGTTACTATAGGTTTTCTTATTCATCATTTACATAACGTAACCTAACTACTGAAGCGGGCTGTTTAAAACTGAACTCCACATCCAATTTTTCTGAAGAAAAAAAATTACTTAAAGGTCGTTGTAGTGCTAAAGAACATATAATCTTTTCAGTATCATAATCTTAAAATTCATATAATCTTAATCAGTATAGGCCCCCCTTCTATTATGCTAAATTTTTTGCTCTTAAAAATCCTGAGTAGATCGGCTGTTGCTGCAGGTCGGTTCTGGAAGTCCTGGAGTCAGGGGAGACTGTGCCAACCGGCCGCCCTTCTGTCAGTGACATGCAGCAGGATATAGCAATGGCCTATGCTGCCGGGGTGGACTGTCCTGACAAGAAGCCGGTCACTGCTGCCGAGTGCTTCGAGGCCCTCAAGGTGAGCTATTTAGTTTTACAACTTAATAATAAATTACATTACCAATACCAAGTGTGTATTAACTCGTCTCAATTGAAGGTTAGTCTCTAAATAGCTGTCTAACCTTAGATTCAGTTTAGCCTGCAAAGGCACCAGTTTTGTCCTGACCGACTCTGCTATCAGGTAGAATCTAGTTCAGAAGTACTTTAAGCCATAGGCCAACGTACTTAATGCTACTAGATAAATTATGTCAAATGACAAATTTATAAATTTAAATACAAATTCGGCACGTCTAATATTTGTTGTATTTATAAGTGTGGCATCTGATATGCCCACACAATGTGGTTCCATTGAAAAACCTTTCTACCAGAATAATGTTGTTTTAAGCTACTGACCAAGTCTTTTATCCAGCAGGTTATCTGATGTGCCTGCTCCTTACAGGCGCAATTGTTCATCAACAAGCTCATCGTTTATAGGCCGGGGTATGATTACTTTCAAAAGTCAACAAAATCACAACAGCTGGCTGTTTTAATTTTGATTTTGTTTTCCTGAGATTTTTATAAATGAAGATGCTCACCTGTTTGTAAGTCCCAAGTTAAGACACATTGTCACAAGACAATGAAAATAATAATTAAAATTTAGTGTCTCAATAAATTTTATCTCAGGTCAAGTGAGTTTTGTGATGTGACATTTCAAAACCTTAAAATTTTAACGTAGGTCAATCAGGATCGTAAATTCTTTATCACAGCTGATGTTTATCAGAATGGAATAGGCCTACTGGTATTTATTTTCTGTACGGGAGGCTCTCCTCTCTTTTACAAGGGAGAAGTCCTGTGCAATTGGTTAGATCAAATCAATGGGTTAGATGCTATTCAAGTTAGGTTAACGTTAGAGTCGCCTTTGGTCGCCATGTCAAAATGAGGAGTTCAGTCTTATAGTGTCACACCATAGGCAGCACGTCAGTCTGAGAAATGCCAGGCTATCAAATGCATTGGCTAATCATTTGTTTACACGTTTTTGCTGTAGGAATTATCGTATCAATAACTGTTACATAAGTAGATTTGATCATTGTTTGCAAGCAGATGTAATCGGCTGCTGGAGGTTCTAGACAACACTAGGCGGCCGATCTCTAGGGGTGGGCGAGTACTCGAGATTTCGAGTACCTGTCGAGTATTTTCTAATACTTGAAGGCCGAGCGAGTATTAGAGACTACTTGAAAATTTGAGTCGAGTAGTTGGATTACTCCCGCCGTTTACCCCAGATAGTTAAAAATGCAAAGCTACTCCCGCCGTTTACCCACGTTTATGCCGCTAATCAATATTTAACAAAATAAGTGACTGAAATAAAGAAAAATAAGTCTAACATGTATTTTTATCTCACATGAAAGGAGACAATGACAGGTGGGTTATTTATGGATACCAGTGAGTTAAGATAAGTAAGAGAGGGGCACAGGGAATGTTTGGGTCGGGGTCAAAAAATCACTTCAAATCCATCGCTATTATGAGTTTCAAAAATACAGTAAATAATAACATTAATAATTCAATAAAATGTTATGTTTATAATTAAAGTTTAATATGTAAAAAAATTTGTTTTCAATAAAAAATTTAAAGTTTTTTTTACTTTTTAAAGAACTACTCAACTCGACTCGATACTCAAGTAGTTTGGTTCAATATTTGACTCAACTCGACTTGATTAAAAAAAACACTACTCGCCCACCCCTACCGATCACATTGGCCGCTGGCAGCCAAAGGGTTAAATGATTCCCTGGTAGTGTTCTACAGGTGCCTAAGAGTCTATTTGTTTGCAGAGTGTAATCTTACCATTGAATGTTATTTTTTTATCTACTGGACTGTAACAACACTTGTCCCAAGATTGTAGACTAGGTATTCTTAAACTACAAGGTGGTACGACAAAGTAAGTTTTTAGTGTCTTATCCATTGTGAGTCAATGTATGTGTGTGTTATTTTTCCTGGTATTAATAACATTCTTGTACTATTTGCTGATATTTGTTTTTTGGTTGAAACAATTCCATTCTTACTATCTCGTACTTGTTTTGCAGATTTATCGGTTCCCCTCCAATGGCGTTTACTCCGTCAACATGGAGAGGATATCGGCTCAACTCCATCATCCGAGCTGGGACGACTTGGGCGAATAGTTTGTGTTAAATAATTGTAAATCGGTATGTACATATTTCTTATAGCAGTATTGTGTATTAAAAGATTTTTACAAGAAACCCTTTTTCATTTACCTCAGTACCTGAATAACCCAACCCCTTTGCTTAACTTTGCTAAAATAGTAAAATGTACAAATTGTAGAGGTGATAGAATATAAGGCTTTGATACCGCCACTGTTCAGTGCTAGGTGCAATAACAATGATACACAATTGTATTTTTGAAACTCATAATAGCAATGGATTTGAATTTATTATTGACTTATTTGGATGTTACCTACCTCTTCAAGAGTTTAAAACTGCACTACGTTTCAGGAGATAAGAAAACTCCTCCCATTATCAAGTGAACCCTATTTAAATCTAAATATCAAACACTTTCTTCCAACTAGCCAGCAATTTATTTTGCCCCAAAAGTATACAATTGTAACTGCCGCTGATCATATTTACAAGATTCAAATTTACAAGTTAATGTTGGGGAACTGACTTTGAAAGCCCAATGTTAATTTTGTTATTGTTAATAATAATGTGTCATAGATTAACACAAGGGTGAGAGGGAGTAGTGGGTAGCAGTATGCAAATACAGTAGAACCTCGATAGTTGGACACTTTGTGGACTAAAGGGGTGTCGAACTATCTAAATGTCGAACTATAGGGAGTATATGGAACATTTTAACACAGGGAGTATTATGATCAGAAAAACAATAGCGTATCACAAAAGTATCAAAATCGTGTTTAACTCCCGCAGCGTCTCGAGCGAACTGACTTGACCTACTTACTGGAAAGGGCGGAGAAGGGGGTGGTTAGGACGGGGTAGGGGTTAGGAAGGAAGTTATTTATAGAAAAGGCGGTAGCGCACGTTCGCAAAAACAATAAGCGGGCTCCCATCACTGACCGGCGAACCCGTCAAGGACACTATCGGTCGCCACTACTGTCATGTCATGACATCACGGCTTGTGTCGAAGTATACAGACTGTCGAACTATCGAGTGTCGAACTATCGAGGTTCTACTGTATATGTGGTCAGGGCCAGTAAGGGACAACACAAAAATAAAAATAATGTATAATAAATATTTGTGCTCACAAAATAGTCTACAATAACAGTGGTGCAGATTTTTAATGTGAATTAGTTGAAAGTGCTTATGTCAGATAATAAGGTTTATATGTTAAAATTAGTAATTTTATTTTGTTTCTTCGAGACTTATTATTTTTCCACATTCTGTATCTTATAAAGAATTGAGAGTTGCGTTTCAACTTCCAATACAGTACTGTATGACAGTGGCCGATCTCGGCAGATTAAAATAATAAAAAGCAGTTGGGAGTTATTAGTTCAAAGAATTCTGGTAATTTCACACAAAAACACTTTACAACAACTGAACAAACTAACTAATACATTGTTTATCTACCATCGTTTCACAATAGGTATATCCACAGTTAATTACAAATGAATTTAAATCAAATTTGGAAAAAGAATGAATTTAGAGTTAATTTAAGGAGGAGCGACTAGACGTGTGACTTACATCCCCGGTTTTCAGCGCACGACTTTGGCTGACGCTCAAGCATCGTGCTGAGCAGACGGCCTCAGCCAATCACAGCTCACGGCCGATTGAGGCCGTGCTTACCCCGCGCTTTTACACTAGGGCGGGGCTACGATGTCTATTTTCAGTTAGAAAACTCTGGACTTGTTTTATAATGAAAATATTTGAATTTGGTTTCTGGGCTGTTTGGAGGGATTTTAAATGGTTGACGGCCTTCCTAATTATTGTACTGGTTTATTAATCAGTATGCTTTGAATAAACTAGGATGACACTCAAATATTCGCGTAATAGGATGACCGACCTCAGAAATGGTAGATAAAAGTTACTGCTGTTAACGTAAGTTCCAACCGAAATTGAATCACAAAATATTAAATAAATAGTATTGATCCTGGGAACTCTGGGAAAATATCTACTTTTATTTTGGTTAATTTTAGGTCTTGGTTAATACATCGTTCTTAAATATATTAAATCAAATCATATTAGAGGTACAAATTCTTCAACAAAAAATATCACAGTAAGACGCCTAGATGCAGTGAGATGTGCTTCTATTTTTAAATAGGAAATTACCTGAGTACGCAGGTTTGCTATGACGGGGGTATTTAAATATCATAATCTGACAAGGAACACAGCTGGCAGAAGTAAATACGAAATAAATGGCTGCTGCAATGTAGAGGATAAACTATTAACTTACTCACATTATAGGAGAACATTACCTTTATTTGTTAAATCCGGCATTAGTTTTTTAGTCTACAAATTTCAAAAACCTTTGATAAATTGAATTAACTCATGTTAAACAGAGAGTACTTTAATTATTTAATCATAAAACGTATAGATAGGATAATTTGTAAGTAGTTGTTTGTCATTACGAAACTATATTTTATAAGCATCTCACACTTTACTAAAGGTAATTTTTGTCCAATGCTTTACCTTAAGGAAATTTTACAACTTTAAAAAATTAATTATTAAAAAACGGTTAAACCAATGTGATCCATTTTTGAACTGGAAGCGTAAAGTGTATTGGAAAACACTTGTGTCAGAATTGAAAGCGATACGTGCAGCCGTTTTCACGTTATTGCATTACGAACACACACACACTGACGGACAACGAATCATTGTCTCTGCTAATACATAAATTCCTTTACTTCATTCCGTCATCAATTATCCTTCCTTTCCCAAACATAGTATACTAATATTTAATAAAATGAAAAAATTGTTGCTGAATCCTCAGATTATAGCCGTTGATATTAAATTTGAGGGGGGGGTCGTTACAACTGGTAGGAGTTTTACCTCATAATTAAGAGGCACGTAATTATGATGCACCAGGGAGTTGTCAACAAATATATAAGCCTTAAGTTTGGATTCTACAGAAAAATTATAATTTTTGAATAGTTGAGGAGGCAAAACAATTATAATATTTAAATATTATTGTTTTTCCTCCTCAGCCGTTCAACAATTATAATTTTTCTGTAGAATCCAAACTTAAGGCTTTCAGCCATCTATAAAACTTGACACAGCAATAAAGGCACTACCTAAACACACGATTCGTACACATGGGTTACTCGCCATCGTCAGCCAGCTCTGAGCTGCTGATACAATAGGCAACAGTGACAGGTTAGAGTGGAAGTTGACTAACTCAAGGTCATTGTCCTTTCTGCTGCTCCATTGGGAGTTCTTCAGTCGCTCACCCTATTGGCTAGGACAGCCCTTCTAATAATACCAGCATTTCACAAAGTAAAACGAAATTAGAGAATCTGTTGACTGGTGTTTAGAACTATAGTTATTTGTGCAACTAGTGAGCAAAGTGAGCAATTGCCTCACTCGAGAGAAATCCTTACTCACGAGCCGTAGGCGAGTGAGGAATGGTTTCTCGAGTGAGGCGATTGCACTTTGCACTCGAGTTGCACATTATATTTTTCCTACAGTTACCATAAAACAAATAAATTGGTAAAGAAACGTAACATATTTTTCCGTTGGGCTTTTTACATTCTTACTTTCACACCAGGAAGTAAACAATTCATACCTTTTTTCATATTTATGTTTTGATTTCTCTGGAAGAAGATTTAGAGACACATTCCTCGCCACATTTTTTAATTCTTCTGGAGTACAAGATTTTTCTGGTGAACTATTATTACTAAAATCGTCATTAACGTCCATTTTGCGACAGGAAAACCACCTTCAATGTTTACAAATGGCAAATCAATGAAATGGTGGCTTCTGCCGTGACCGGAAGTGTTGTGACAAATACAACAGTACAACAGCTGACCAGCTGATTTACAGCCAGTGCTGCCAACGTATTTCGCGCGCATACGACCTTGTCTGCATGTTACGCGCTCACTATTTCGTGCCTTCACGTTGCAAATCTGGAGTGAGACAAAGTAATTAGAGTGAGACAATGTTAACATTGTCTCACTGATGAGCGAATTGGCCACTTTGCTTTCTAAAATCAGTGAGAGAACATGTACATTGTTAGGTAACTGTAGGAAAAGAAATATTGTGCATATAGTTAGACAATTTTTGTTCTGAAAAGCTGGTGTACCAGAGAAACACTAGAAAATAAAGGCATTTTTATTTATTAGTGAATTTCCTTTGGAAAGTGAACTATTAGCATGACCCGCACGGTGAAACTTAAGCCCGGGACCACCATAGAAGTTCCTAACGTGACCCCCTGAACACGTTTTGGGGGTCGTTAAAATTTTATATATATATGTGTGTTTGCACTCTAGCGGTCACATTTTTTGTCCGATTTACTTCAAATTTGGTAGGGACATTCCTTTCTGTAATCAGTTGGATAAGTTCGTTGGGCAAAACAATCGGAAAACTCTAAACCCCTTTTTTGGGGATTAATCTTTCAAATTTTTAGTTTTTGGGCCCAAAAAGGGTCAGAATGCCCCGTATGTAAAATTAATGCATGTAAAAAAGATGGGAATTAATGAGGCAAAAGTTTTAAGCCCTCTCTCGTCATTCTAGCTTACATATTTACTGAGTTATTAAAAAAAATGTGTATCGACTAAACACAGTACGTTGTCTTAAGGAGATTTTACACTAGAAAAGCCTGTTATTCCTTTGTTACTTTTATCATTCCCAGCAACCTCACGCCTACTTTCAAGCCTGTCTGGACCTTCTCCCAACATTATAATGCACAAAATTGTATTCCCAGCTTTGCAGGTAAATGAAACCAGGAGCATCAGAACAGCCAAAAAATCACTGTTTTCAGATTTCAATAAAAATTGGAATGAATGTATGTTTTTACTCAGTTTTTTAGTTTTAAAAGTTTGTATGTGGAAATTCACTTCCCTCACGTCAGCGTGCTGCGTGCAAACCCGTTTAAATAATAGAACTATAGGCGTATAGGGCGTACACAATGTGGGATGATAGGGGGTGGTGACTATACATGGAACAGTGTGAACAACAATTTGACTGGTGGCTATGGTTGGTGAACTAAGGGAAATAAAATTGGGGGAGTATTAAATAGTTAACTGCTACCAAAACAATTTGTAGGAAGGTGCTGTAAAGCCTAAAGATCGGATTATACTTAACTTAGAGCAGAGTTAAACCTCGAACCAGCTTTATTGAGCTGAACACTACCCTACTTGAAAATCACGATTCGACAAACTATTTTCCTGCATTAAACAGGAAAATGAAAATACCTAAACTAAGTAACGGGCTACAATTAATGGAGAATACACCTGAAATCTGGCATTTACATAGCGATTTACTAAATGGGAGAGCTGAGCTACTTTAATCAGGAACTAACAATTATCTACTCAACATAGTGATCACCTCATGTGAATTAGCCTGACTCGCGGAGCGAGTCAGTAAATTATTGACTTTAGCTACATTAAAAAACATGGACTACTTAAGAAATGATATCTCGAAGCATAGAAAACCCCCTCGAGGCCCCTAAATAATTATTCAATTCCATGGTGGTATTTTAAATATTGTTACTTAAAATCTAAACTCAGCTGAGATAAAAGATTAGGTCTAGTTCCGTCGCTGACGGTCAGTGCAGTAGAAAGATTTTGGACTCAAACTTCGCTGAGTGGAGAGGGAATTGGCGACTGGATTTTAGTGGCCAGTGGAATCAGATGATTGACGCACACACATATATATGAAGTGCGCATGATGGCACAGCCTATAGTCTGATTGTTAAGGGAGTGCTGCTGGAGCTCGGCTCTACCTGCAAGGGACCCGACTCACGCACGCACACTCACCACCGTCCTAATTGCCTGAAAGCCCCGATCCCCTTCACTACCTAGAAATATAACACCTGCTGTATGATACCTCAAAATCGCAATTAATTTAAAGTTAGATATACAGTAAAAAGCTTTGTGTCACTAAATTTGTTGTTTAATTCCATGAAAAATGAGTCCAAACACGAAATGATTATGACAAAAAATAGTTTACTGATTGAGATAGTAAAAAGTCAGATTGGTCAGAAACGTTTATTGGTCAGTATTGTAAATGTACTGTTTATACAAATTAACTTTTTTAAATACTTAAACAACACAACTTTATACATATTTGTACAAACTTAACTTTATAAATATTTTAAACCATCAAATATTTGTACAACCTCAGGGAATACGCAACATTCCTGTAGGTATTGGTTTATGCGACGTACAAGTTGATAAGACCTCAGCTTTTCTCAAGTCCTTTGTGAAAGGAATCCCGCGGTTATGATAGTTAATATGAAAATATTCGTAACTTCTAGTATTGAAATGTTCGTAACTTCTAAATTCTTTAAGCAAAATATATATTGTTTGGTATCATTTTACTTATCATTTTGAGCTAAAGTCAAAAGCATTAATAGATTTTACAACGAAGGTAAAATTAAAAAAATTGATAGTCAAATTTCTGTGAGCCAGTGATGACTCAGGCGGCAGGTCAGTGGTCCGTCCTAATCCCCTGCGTCTGTGTGTGTGAGTAGAGCCCACCCTTCTGCCAGCCGCACTCCCGTAACAATCAGAGTATAGCTTTAGTTCATCGAGACTGGCAGCCCTTACCCTTTCTAACCCAGTGCAGCTAAGCAGTAGAGGTTCTGCATCAGCACCATGGGGCCTCTATTGTTAGTCGTCACACACTGCAAACACATCCTCAAATAGGGCATGGTTCATTTAACAAGCCTTACGGTTCTTTCACCTCAAGCGCAGGAATTTTGAAGATATTTGCTGAAATGGTAAAGAGGGGTGAGGACACTTTTTTGATGAAAGCAAGTTTTGAGCATTTCTTCTCAGGTGCTTCTTAAGGGTCCATGACGAAACTGATTAAACTCAGTCAACTCCCGATTATCCGGGAGCGGGTTAATCGGGTTGCGGTTTAACCGGGGTCACGAAAGGTTTATTTTTATTTATCCCTTTCTAAATATAAATAGAGCAATAATAACAATTTATTTTGCTAAATTATCTCCAGAATCGTAATTAATTTACTTTGTTTATCAGAGTAAATACTATAAAAACAATTTAGTAAACACAACATAATCTGAGAGTCTGTCATTTAGCTAATGAGCCGTGGGCACGTGATGGGGAGCGATGACCTTGACACTGCACGGACGGTCGGACGCAGAAGTCTAAAAATAGAAACATCTCAAAATAATCACCCTTCCCGCCGTTGTTCACCCTCGTGGGATTTTCCCCCAGTGCGGAATTAATTAGCGTACTTTTCGGTGTAGTTTAGAGAGTTCGGTGTTTAGAGATGTTTAACCTATTAAATATCATTTGGCGTATTGGATAGTATTTACTGCTATCAACCATTGCTAGTATTAACTACCATTATCTTGACTGTTTGTATATGTTATCACAATTTAAAGATAACAAAAGTATTTAATTAACATAAATATATCTTAAATGACATTAAAACACAATATTGTTGTATAAAAATGTTGATAAACCTTAATTATATTCGAAATATTCAATTTATTGAATCCCTTTGTTTTAACCGTGGTTTTGGGTTATCTGTGACGCTCCAACCGGTCATTATCCCGGATAATCGGGAGTTGACTGTAACTCTGTAACCCATCTGGAGCCTCGCAAACTCCAATTCAACTTTTGATGTCCTCACTAATGAGGACATACCCAAATCCTTCTAATTTGGTTGATTTCCTGAGAGTGAACTTGGATGGTGGCCTTGCATGTACAAATAAAATCAAAAATGAGAAAATAATATATCCTCTGGAATCTTTGTTCCAGAGAGCAATTTATGGGCAATGTTCTGGGAACATTGTGGCGACTTGTTTACAAAAACCTGCATCAGTCTTTTGTACTTTTAGCGAATATCCTCTAAAAAGATGAATCTGTTTCCAAAGGTGGCAGGGTAATACCTAAGCCCATGACCATAACTTTTCATTTTGAGGTCCCCAAGTGTCAAAAACAATATTCGTTCAAATTCGTCATCATTCATTCATTTTTGTGTTTGTTAACACGATAAATTCTGAAAAAAAAACTTCCGTTTTTCTATTAAATTTAGCACAAATGTGTAAAGTGACATTTATGACTTAAAGTTTGAAAAACAGAAAGATTCGACCATGTTAAGAGTGTTTTATGGAGGGTAAGATAAAAGCGTGAAAATCAGTTTGACTTTTTTTGCTTTATCATAATTTGACTAATGAAACCATGCCAATTGTTTGAACTAGTTATTGCTATTTTTATTTTATTATTTCTACAGAACAGTAGTAAAGAGCATATCTAGTCGTTGGTAATTGTTCAGTTTAAGTTATTAAATAAAGTATTTTTACTGCTAAGAAATTCTGATTTATTATTTCATACAATCTTTATGCAATATCTTGGAATTTACGTAAGCAAAAAAGCTGCATATAATGAGCTGCAAAACCTCTATTTCTTGTGTGTGGTTTGTAAATACCACAAGAACTACTTCTAACCTTTGAAGATGTAAGTACATAGGTACATTTTCAGTTGGTGAAACATTTTTTGTTTAGTTACTTATGATTTTTAGCGGGAGATGTTTTTTCATGTATTGGGGGATGGTTACCCTTCAAAATAAAAATTCTAAAATATGAAAAAAAAACGCCTGGCGATACCGTAGATTAGTACGTTCATACCAAATTTGATCAAAATCGGCCCATTGGTGCTCAAGGTGTGTACATAGACAGACATCACTTCAAAAACCACCTTTTGGATTCAGGGAACACCAAATCAATTATTTCCTCCAATAACTCAAATTTGAAAATGTTGACAAAAACAATACGTTCTCCATATACTATGTAAAAGAATGATGGCATTTTCTAATTTCTTACATTGTATTTTTCATTACACATGTTTAGTTTATATGTATGAAGTTTACTTTGTTCGTTTACAATTTTGATCGATTGATTGATTGAGTTAGGGAATAAGTAAAATGTTATATCTCACTAATTTTGAATATATATTGATCAAACTTGATATGCCGCTTAATCTGGTTGTGGTCTGATAATATGTGCATGAAAATCTATTGTTCTGGTTCTCATTGCAGCAAACCTGTGTATCCTACCCCAATGTTGTAATGAGCCAAAATTTGAGGGGGGTATAAATTCGCTACACAGTGAATATAAGCTATCTAACTAGGCCTAGAATTAACTGTTAAGATTACCTGGCATAGCCTTGTAGGTCCTGGCCAGTAGGCTTAGGCCTAGCATAGCCGCAATCCTGTTACTAACATAGCCTAGGCTTCAAAACTCACTTTGGCTATCACTTCACATTTAGTATTGGAGCACCAAAGGGGGTGAAATAATTAACTAGTGGTTCGGCAATAGGGCACTAGTGGACTAAATAACACCGGCGACCCAAGGAACACTAGTGTTGAATAGGTTGACGGATACAACTTTACTAAACACTAGTGTAAACTCCAATAAGCGAATTTATCACCCCTAACACGGGTACATAATACGTAGCACGGTTTCAAGAGTTTTGTGAACATTGAAAACGTATGTTTGTAAACAGCGAACATAACCCCCAATCGCAGTTGCAGACAGCCACCTGTGGCGTTGTGGTTTAAACGCCACCCAGACAGCTGATCAGCGGTGTCGTTGTTTCCTCCAAACGAACCCAAACCGCTGGAAATTATGATCAGCTGTTTACCCCTTCCCCTTGGAGGGGGAGGAATAGAGGGGGTGAGTGATAAGGTAACGGCGAGGAGAGATTCGTTCTCTACGTTTTGTGTGGACAAGTCGGGTATTTTTCATGCTCTAAGTTTTGTCCGGACTGGTGATTTGAGTGGTGTTTCCACGGGTAGTGAGTGGGTACTACTGCAAACTGGGATTACAGGTACGACCTGCGTTTCTTATATTTAATTAAGTTCAATAGCAGGACATTCTTTTTATTCGTAAATATTTGTTTTAGCCAAATTATCAGTGCCGTATCGCACTTGGCATTTATCAGTAGTTTAACCTTGTGCCGTATTGCACATTTTGAATTACGTTAACTCCCGATACAGATCACGAGTCTGTACGGGGTGTTTAAAGCATAGAATTGGATCAGGTTACTCTCGATACTTTTAGCCTTTTGAACGATTTGGATTGGTGTTGTTAAAACCGCCAGTTGTGAGCCGACGAGGTGACCTTTCTGCTTGGGTGTCATAGGCACGTCACAACAGGTCTGAACAAACCCATTCCTGCAGATTTAGTTGGTTGAACTAGGGTTGATAATTAAAAACCTTAGTGGGGATTGGGAGTTGTAACGCGTGAATACGTTAATTAAGTTAAACTTCCACCTTATAAATTATTCTCTTTATAAATTTCAACTTGTTTTATTTTAATTGGCATTACTTGCAGGTGTGAGCGATGATGATGGTACAGTATCGTTGTGTTGGCCGGTACTGAGTTCACTTCTGGCTTTAAGTTATATTTTAAATTAATTTTTTTTTTATTAATCTAAATCTGTACCGTTACAAAATTTAATTTTAAAGAACTCTGGACAGACCCAGCCCGCCAGACTTGAGCGAATCCGCTGGCCAGGTCTGATACGGCTTTCTACCGGCCTAAAGAAAAATTATTTTTGTTTCTTTTTCGAGAAAGTCGTCACAATGTTATTATTATGGAGAATGAATAAATATTATTTCTTGCTTATTAGTGAATTTCCTATGGAAAAGTGAACTATTAGCATGACCCGCACGGTGAGACTTAAGCCCGAGACCACCAAGTTCCAAGTTCCTAACGTGACCCCCTGAACACGTTTTGAGGGGTCTCTAAAAACTATATATATATATTTATATATATATATATATATATATATATATATATATATATATATATATATATATATGTATATATATATGTGGTTTGGGAATTTTGTGCATAGTTCCCAAGGGCAGTGACTCGTCAGAACGGATGTTTTGAAGGAAATAATTCCTTGGGTTCAGGTCTAAACATGAAAACCCCGCTCCAACTCTTCCTTTGGAGAGTTGATCCAAAATACATATATCTTTATATATGTATGTTCGCAATCTAGCAGTCGCAATTTTTGTCCAATTTACTTCAAATTTGGTAGAGACATTCCTTTTTATAATCAATTGAACAAGTTCATTGCGTAAAACAATCGGGAAACTCTAACCCCCTTTTTTGGGGATTTTAAGTTTTCAAATTTTGAGTTTTTGGGCCCAAAAAGGGTCAGAAAAGCCCCTAATGTACACTTATTGCACATTAAAGTATTTTATGTAAAAATCCAAAGATTTTAAGCCCTCCCTCATCATTCTAGCATAAGTACAGAGTTATTAAAGAAAATGTTAATTGTCAATATACAGTACGTTGTCTTATGGGGATTTTACACTGGAAAAGGCTGTTTTTCATATCGTAGTATCGTTTTATCACCCCCATTACCCTATACCAACTTGTTATCCCGACTACACCCCCTTCTAACTTTATAATGTACAACATTGGCATCCTATTAGTGAATTTAAATATAACCAGGAGCATCAGAACAGCCAAAAAATAACATTTTTCAATTAAAAAAAATGTATCCAGTGTTAGTTTAAACCCTTTATTTGATATTTTTAAGGTTTTAATGCAGAAATTCACTTCCCTCACGTCAGCGTGCTGTGTGCGATCTCGTTTTTGAATATATTAGTGGCTTGAAGGGTCGACAGCCCATAACCTTGCTCCAAGTAGGAACACTCGTCACATCGTAAACAAAGTAGACTTAATCATATGTTTTATTGTAAACAAAGTAGACGTTTTTAAATTCTCATGCTTTTCTTATGGGGGATGTTTTACGTTATTTCTCGTTTGCTGGTAACTTTTTGAAGATACAGCTATTTTTCCCGAGTCCCCGGGATCGAGACCTTTAATTTGAGCCGTCTCCCATCATCCTGCAATTTGCCAAACTCTCACAATTTTGACTTAAAAATTTCGCTTACAGAATTATATTTTATGAATATATTTTTATAAAACTATAAACTGTAAATTTGCTAAATTTCCAGGTTGGCTGTGATGGTGGTATTATTCAGGGTTTCTGGACCACTGAGCAATACCTTGGGTGGGAGGGGGGAAGGTTGTGTATCTCCCAAAAAATCATGCTTCTGGTTAGACATTTGTTTTATATACATGTTATTTACAAAAATCAATTTAACTACACCTCGACCTGTGTATTTTTTTCAGTGTTATTCATAAAACCAATAAATTTTCCACTATGTGAAATTTGTGAGTGTTTAGGTGGAAATGGTCAATATCCCTCCAAGCAGCTTTCGTAACTGCAGTTATTGGACTCAGTCAAGCTAAGTTCCAACAATTGCCAAATGGAGGAGAGATCAAGGCAGTTTTGATTGCAGGATCGAAAGGGTGGGATAATTACCCACATCAAGTAAGTTCTTGAATATTTAATCATCCCTTAAGACAGTTTAAGACATTAGACAAACTCTTTATTTTGAAACAATTACATTTTTCAAGAAGAAACATCAAGAGGTCCATGACCCCTATATATAATACATCAGTATTAACATTTCAATTAATAACAAAAAATTACTCACCCATTCTTTTTTATGAAATACTTAATTGTTTTTAGGAATCAAATGTTGCCAAGTCAAGTTATCAAGTAAAATCTTCTTTGTGCATAGTTCCCAAGGGCAGTGACTCGTCAGAACGGATGTTTTGAAGGAAATAATTCCTTGGGTTCAGGTCTAAACATGAAAACCCCGCTCCAACCCTTCCTTTGGAGAGTTGATCCAAAATACATTTGCTATAAAGGGGTTTTAGAGAAACCTTGATAGCCTTAACTCAAGAAGAAACATCAAGAGGTCCATGACCCCTATATATAATACATCAGTATTAACATTTCAATTAATAACAAAAAATTACTCACCCATTCTTTTTTATGAAATACTTAATTGTTTTTAGGAATCAAATGTTGCCAAGTCAAGTTATCAAGTAAAATCTTCTTTGTGCATAGTTCCCAAGGGCAGTGACTCGTCAGAACGGATGTTTTGAAGGAAATAATTCCTTGGGTTCAGGTCTAAACATGAAAACCCCGCTCCAACCCTTCCTTTGGAGAGTTGATCCAAAATACATTTGCTATAAAGGGGTTTTAGAGAAACCTTGATAGCCTTTAGACAACAAAAGACCCTTCAAAATAATGTAGTTCATTAGAAATTTTAAGTCATCTCTTATTTAAAGTTAACTAAGGTTGAGGTTGATTTCGTGGGTGGTGACTGGGAGGAGGTCATACCGAGGGATGTCTTGCGCGATGGAGTCCAGTGGGTTGAAGGTGGCAGGTTGTTGGGCAACAAGGGCGTTGATGTTGTTGAAGTGGGCCTCATCAAAGTCAGGATGGGATGGGACAGAGTGGATGGAGGACAGCGCATCTCGGAAAGCCTCGGACATGCCTTGACTATCAGAGATAACGGTGTCGTTCACAAGGAGGGGAGTAGAGGGGTTAGAAGGATTGTTGTAGTGCACCTCCGATGGATCAGCCCGTGACAGATAATTAGTGCACCAGGAGGCCAACATTTGCAGGATTACGTTTTTTAATTATTTCCTGAGCGTCATAAAAGTGAATGTTTTTTTAAAATTCTTGATAAATTTAAAAAAGTCAAAATAAAGAATTTTTTTAGGTTAAGTCATGATATTTTTTAATCTAATGCATTGTATTTTCACTACACATGTTTAGTTTATGTGTAATGTATGTATATTGACTTACTGTATGTGTGTATTTGACGCTTTTCAAGTGTACTTTGTACTTTTAATTAATAAAGTTTTGATTGAATGAAACAATTTTGATCCTTGAGTTATTTTTCAGGCTGATGTTTGTCAAGCTTACCAAGTCCTGCATGCAAATGGAATTAAAGATGAGAACATCATTGTAATGATGTATGATGACATTGCATTTAATGAAAAGTAAGTAGCCTAATGTTCCTGTTCATAGGCGTAATTCAGGGGTGGCAATGGGGGGCAGTTGCCCCCCCCCAATAATTTGAAGGAGATTTCATTGTAAGATATGAAAAGTCACAATAATCACGATTAAGACCAATTTTTGCCTCTCTAATCAAAATGCTGAAATTAAACTTATGTTCCTGTTATTATGTCTACTCAATTCCCCAGTTTGTTAAAAGGTATTGTGGAACTCAAGTTACTAAACAATCTGAAGAATAGACCGATTTGCATGTGTTGTTATTGTAATTGAATATTATCCATGATTTAGTCATATATATTTATACACTAGTAAGTAAGTAGTGTGTGTATAATGTATGTATTGTATGTCCAGGTAATTTTTAAAACAGCTGCATTTTATAGGTGAACAAAAAATCTTGATACTTTGTCCTCCACACCTGCCCGGTAATGACACTGGTCACCCATTATGTTTTAGTATTGAGATATATGTGACTCACAATAAATTTGAGAAGACAAAGAAGGACGATTAAAAGGTTAGGAAGTAAATATATTTGTAGATAACCGACGATAACCATAATTATCATGAGGTCAAAGACCACTGCTGAGCCAGCCGGCGACAATCAGTTTTTTTAGTAAACTTATCAAGAAAATTTGGGGTGTTAGAAAAGTGGTTGAAATAGATGAAACAGAAATTGGTCAAAGAAAATACAATAACTGCGGACGGCTTATTGAAGGGTAGGTAGTGGATTTCCGGTGACATAGAACTTATAGAACGTGATTGCCGTAAATGTTTTTTAGTACCTGTTCCAACAATAGGAAGCGACATTTGCTTGCCGTTATATCTTGCCCGGTACTGTAGTGGTAAGTGATTGTTATCTGTTACAACTGTTTGGTCGTACAACTGTTTACAACACCGAGGCTAATCCTATTTAACGTTAATCATTCGGTCAATTTTATTGATCCAGCCACAACACATACTCAAACGATAGAACGAATGTGGTATGAAGTGCAGGGAACAATTCCATGCTACGGCATTAGTTAACAAGTTGTTGTGTTAATATGGAAAATATAACATGAGATGCAGAACCCACTTACAAATGTTGTAAAGGCGGTCCCACACTTCTCGCTAACACGCCTGAACATTCGGCCAAACATTCTCCCGAATGTTCACTGAACATTCGGTCCCGTATGTTCATGAATGTATTCAAATTTACGTGCAGCTCCCACACTTCTCGTGAATACTCTGATCATTCGGAGTTCGGCCGAATGTTCGGGCGTGTTCGCGAGAAGTGTGGGACCGCCTTAACGAGATGACTTGATATGATGGCCAGCTAGTAATTAATCAACGGGCTGAGGGGAAAGTTACCCCCTCTGCCCTCTACTTTTCATACACTTTTAGCAAATTTCCCCTATAGGGAAGAAGCTATTACCGTAGGTCTCATGGTAAGACTTAAGCCCAAGACCATGACAACTTTTTTTGAGGTCTCCAAATGACTAAAACACTATTCGTTCAAATTTATATATATATAGTGTGTTCGTGAATGCGATAACTTGAGTAAAAAAAGTCTGATTTCGATGAAATTTGGCTCAAATGTGTAAAGTGACATTTATGACTTTAAGTTCGAAAACCAGAAAAATCGGACTATGGGAAGGGGGGTTTATGGGGGTTTTAAATTGTCCAAAAATCAGTTTTTGCATTTGTTACCCTAAAGTTTTTAAAACACTTAATTTTGGTTTGGACCATGTTATAGAGCTTAAAAAAATAATATAGTATTTTGAATTATTAACCTAGGTTAAGTGGTTGCGGAGAAAATAAAAAAACCTGCTCATAAAATCTCCCATATGTTAATCTTATGGGGAAAAAGTTGGCTTTTCCTCAGTTAATTTTAATGTAAACTTCATATTTGCTTTTACCAATAAACTCAGCTCCCCAAACCAATCATTTTGGTGTTTAAATTGTGATTCTACGTCCAACTGTTGCAGAGATATTCATAGTGCTAAACACAGTACGTTGTCCAATGTTATCCTTATGGAGAGTAAATAAAATTTGATATCTACATTATTAATCAATGTATATTGATGAAACTTGGCATGTGGCGTCATGCAGTACTGGTGTATTCATATTTGCACAAAAAATTTATTTTTTTAATTATCCCCGTAGCAGCGAAACTGCGTACTCAGCCCCCATATTATTCTTATGGAGAATAAGTAAAATGTAATGACTCCCTTAATTATGAACATAAATTAATAAAACTTGGTATGTGGCTTCACCTTGTTGAGTTATATTGATATTTGCATAAAAACACATTTTTTTGCTCCTTGTTGCAGCAAATCTGCTTACTCAGCTCCCATGTTATTCTTATGGAGAATAATTAAAATGTTATATAGTGCTTATTTATTATTGAATATTGATGAAACTTGGTATTGATGAAACCTAGTTAAATTCTATTTATATTTGCATAAAAACAATTGTTTGTGTGCCTTGTTTCAGCAAACCTACGTACTCATCACCAATGTTATTCTTATAAAGAATAATTAAAATTGTATATCTCTCTTTGAAACTTGGTATGTGGCTTTATATGGTATTAAGACATATGTTATGCATTGGAAATTCGCTGAGTAAGCAGGTTTGCTCCGACGGGGTTATTATCTCCATACCATTGTTATAACTTAAAAAATGCAGCAAATAAAATAAACAACATTGGTAAATTGCAAACCAGCTGATGGAGAATTAAGTAAAGAAAGTTAAGTTTCAAACTTATGAACTTGTATGGATCTTAAACAGTGTCTTTTAGTACAGTAGAAACTAGAAACTCTCAAACTCGACAGTTGAGAAGAGTTTGTACGGTTTCTCATCTCATTTAGGCAAATGCCAGAGTGGTTCCCAACTTAGGCCTACCTTACCTGGTTAAAAGATTTCCCCATAAATTGAATTTTTTGTTGTTAAATTCCAATACATTGTTCATTATTGTCACAGAATAAATATTATAATTATTATTACTATTATTATTTAAAAATACCGCCAGTGACGTATACCGTCCTCGGTGCCGATCCGCCCTAGTTCGCTTGAGACTTTGGACTGGCTTTTCTAAGGTCATTCACTGTATTGTTTTGTTGCTCTGGAGTCTGCTATTGAATTGCTTCTGGAATTTGTGCCACCTCTTTCCTTATCGCAAGGCTTTAGACTGGGATTCCCAAGTAGGTCATTCTTACATTCACTACATAAATGTAAAATGTGATATGAGCGTTTTAATATCACTCCCGATTTTGTTACTCAAGTTCCCTGAAACTCGACATCCTCATCTAAGTCCACATTGTATCGAGTTTGAGAGTTTCTACTGTAGCCTACATGTAAATTGGTTTGTGTTAAAAAACCTATATACTTCTAGAATTGTGATTTATTTCAGTAATCCAACTAAAGGAGTGATTATCACCAGACCTGGTGGACCAAATGTCTACAAAAATGTCAAGAAAGACTATGTTGGGAAGGTAGGTTGATGAATGAGTACAATTTTACCTAAGGAACTGTTTAACACATATATTAGCTGAAAGCACTTTTGCAAAAATCCATCCCTCTTCTTCTTTTATGTATTGTTGGAGCTTTAATTTTAGGTGGAGGTAAATAATCCATTAAAAATGTCATTTTATGGACATATTTGAACAATTGATTTAAGATTTGTTTGTAGTATTTGCAAAGAAATTCATTTGTGCATTTTTGTTCTTGTAAAATTTTTCTCAAAGGATCATTGGTAATGTAATGTCGGATAACTGTTTTCCATGAATACAATTAATGGGAGTGTATACATCTATGTTTAAAACGTTAATTTTTGAATTCATGTAATCAAACAGGAGATCCACTGTGGAAAATTTTAAGGTGTTATCTTTACAAAACCCTAACATTTATTGCATATCAAAATCTTCGTTACAATCCCTAAATTTGTCAAAATTCAGAAAATGTAAAAAATCCTTTCCAAGCTTCATCCTTCTGGCCTTAAAATGTTCAATGGGTGTCTATAGCAGACAATGATTTTCTTTGGTCAGGTGACTATATAAACCACTAGGATCAGGGTTAGATCCTAAAGAACACTGCAAAAACACTTCAAAATACTGAACATTATGCTACTTTGTCCTTCAATGTTTATTTTCCAGCGTTTTTATACATAAGATCAAATCCGAATTGATTCTTTACTTGAAATCATCATCACAATCATTTGACCAGAAAATCTTCTTAACTACAGTGCATCCACAGAACATCCTTTTTTGAAGCTTCTCCTCTATAAATCTACTCTAAAATCTATGGTAAGTTTCCTGTCTTCATAACAAATTAACCCAGTTTTAGAAACTCAAAACAAATGGCCCTCAATTTCCTCATTGAAAACTCCTACTACTACGTCAAGGAACTCTTATCTACTCTCATGAGTCGTGTCATGGTGTATGATTGTCAACTTGTTTATATAGCCTATGTAAATAATGATAATTACAGTATATATATTTAAGTTGTATGCTTAAATGGTTTTAGTTGTTTTTCTCTTATAATTAATTAATTTTATAACATCTATCACCTGTTCATATAGCTGAGCTACAACACAAATTGTGGCGTTATGTGATAGCATTGATTTTGAATACAGAATAGATGAACCGAGCTTATGGCCGATCCGTAATCTGAAAAATACACCATGATTAGTGCTACACCATCTCAAGGGAAGGGGCTGACAACCAGTTTCAATTTGCAGGGTTTTTATCCTGTTTCCGGGATTTTTCAACCCTCCGTAGGATTAAAACGGGTTGCAGGATAAAAACACCAATATTGCCTTCCTTGTACGTCCCGCAGATCGGCTGGCATGGGTCACGTTAAATTCTAATCTATCCTCTACAAGGCTGTCTTCTGACCCTGTCAATCAAGGGAAACGATGCGATGGGTGGGGTTGATGGTAGCGGCAACAAAAAGGTGGATGTGATATGTCAAGGATTGGCATTATTTTCTGGTAAAATAGCATGCAAATCTGGATAAATAATGGTTGTTAAAATACCCCAAAGCACTATGGAATACCTAATATTCCATAAAAATGCTAAGTTCCTAAAAATGCCAAGATTTCTTAGACTTAAAACTTTTGAGGTTAACATTTATGCTAGGCATGAGCGTGTCCTAGCTAGGTGTGCGATGCGATACCGCGACAATGTAGACTGGGGAACACGACACGTCGTCGCTGTTATAATTTGTTGTTTTGAATAGTTTGGACACCATTTTCGTCGTTGGCAGGAGCGATATTGGTCTTATTGCTGACAGAATTCTCTATATAATATAATAATAAACAGATAAACCTCGTGGGGATCTTCGTGAAGCCTGAGTAGGGGGGGCCAGCAGAAGAGTGGGGAGGATCAGCGTTGCAGGGGAACTATCCCGAACATACACGAGCACACTGAGTACACTATCACGCTCGTCTTAGTTCGTCTTTGTTGGGCCATAGTGTACTGGTAGCAAGAATACGGGACGGAATGTTCAGTGAACATTCGGGAGGATGTTCGGCCGAATGTTTAGGCCTGTTCGCAAGATGTGTGGTACAATCTTAACCTAAGATCTGAGCATAACACACAGTGTTGGTTGCAATGTTTTTGGTTTGGCACGTAACAGATGATTCTCACAAGCGATTTTTAGTCAACAGACTATAAGAACAGATGTCAATCGCTCACCACCACCCTAAAAACCCGGTTTAAACAACTTTTACCAATAACACCCAGGCTTAAACGAAGTTTAAAAAAGCATCACATTTATGGTTAGAATAATTTCCTATACTTCAAAATATAAACATATCAATGATCTCAGGTTAAAAGCGGGATAAAAAGGGATTTGTTAAGTCAATTTAAAGGGATAAAACAGGATTATTTTGTATGAAATAAAGGGTATCAGGAAACTGACACATACTTTCTCCCTTTTAGCCCAACTTTAACGAATAAATTACTTTTTGTTTACTAAATATAGAATACAAAGCACGGTCAAATGTACAGAAAATCTTGTAAACAAGTTGTTTTAAAAAACAACCACCCAAATCCCTGCTTTGGAGGCCCTACAGAATCCATTGCTACACTCGTGGTTTTAAGAGGGGAAATGCCCCCTATTCCCCTCCCCAGGGTTATTAAGGGGCAACATATTTCGAATTTCCTCTGTTGGCCAATGCTAAATTGACAACCATATCAAGTTTGAATGAAATTTATCAGTAAATAAGAGAGAAATAATAACTTTTGTATTCCCCATAAGAATAACATTGGACAACGTACTGCGTTTATCGCAAAATAAAAATTTCAATTTTCTCCGAAACCAGCAATCGTCGAATAGTAATTCAAAATACTAAATTATTTAGTTTTTTGAGCTCTTTTTAGTGGTGAATAGTAATATTTTTTTATATTTATGTCTTTTTATGAAAAATCCAAAAAACTGAATTTTTGATGTTTTAAGTCCTGTAATTTCTGAACCCAAATTTTTACAGAAATGCGGGTGGTGTCATTTTGTTGGAGGACTAAAGTTCTTCAAACGACTAAAGTTTAATCAAAATCGTTAGAGCCGTTTTTGAGAAATTTGGATTTTTCATGTTTTTTGGCGGTTTTTAGGGGATAATTACCCTTAAAAATCAAAAATTCAAAAAAATGAAAAAAACGCCTGGAGATATCGTGGATTAGTACCTACATACCAAATTTCATAAAAATCGGCCCATTGGTTAGGGCTCTAGCTCTGTACACATCCACACAGACACACACACGGACACACACACACACACACAGACAGACATCACGTAAAAACCACTTTTCTGGGTTCAGGGAGCACTAAAACGAATATTTCCACTAACAACTCAAATTCGAAATTTTTTACGAAAACAATACTTTCTCCATATACTATGTATAGGGGGAGAAAGTAATAAAAGGAGTTTGTTGTTTTGTTATTTTTATTTCGAACTCAGCTGATATAATTGTCTGATTAGATGATCAGCTGGTACATTTTTCGGGCTTGGGAAATTAACCAGTCTTGGGATATCTATTCTGTATTCAAAATCAATGGTGATAGTAAAGAGTTTGATTTGATTTGTTTGTTATCCGTAGAAGTTCACCAATTTCTCCATAGAATGTCGCACAAGCAAATGTTTTTTTCTCTCCATGAATCTTTCCACTGTTAATGGCCTAGTTATTTATAATATTTAGTTACAAACAGAATTGGCAGAAATTATGATTGGGTACAGTAACTTGCTTTTCATCATGTTCTAGTTCCAGTGGATATAGAATAGTCCGTATCTATGGGGGAAAAAGGTTTAAATGTGGTTCCTCATAGTAACATTTGAAAAATTTAAATTTTAAGAATTTTAAGTGGTCTATGTTGTACAATAATAGTTGAAGAACCAAATCCGGAAAAATCAGATTTTAAACTATCAAACAATCTGAATGGTTGATTCAAAATTAAAATTGGATTTATGTTTTCTAAATTTAACAGAGCTACAAAATAGATAAATTATTTTGCTTGTTTCGTATACAAATGTTTCTAGAGTCCGTTTCCCAACTTTGCATATTGTTTCAGGATGTCAATAAGAAAGTTTTCTTCGATGTTTTACTAGGAAATAAAGAAGCTGTCAAAGGTATTGGCTCGGGCCAAGTTCTGGAAAGGTAAGACTTTAAAGTAACATGTAGAGGTACATGCGGTGATATGATGCACCAGTTATTGATATTTTCTATGAGATAACCAACAATTATGAAACATTTTCTAAACAATTTTTTGAGTAGCATATATAAATATATATATTTATCTTATGATACGTATTGTTACAATTAAATGGGATATAATAAACTATGTCCCAACACAACCTATAAAGGTAGGTTTTATAGTGTTGTAAGACATGGTTTATTATGACAACCTGTTTACACATTTTCTGTCGAATGACTGACATTAGGAACTTAGGAAAAAAGGCCATTAGAATAATACAAAAATTAAAATATAATGAGTCAGTAAAACCTTATTTTAAAGAAATGGGAATTTTCACAGTACATGGTTTATATGTTTTTGAAACTATTTAACTTGTTTATAAAATAAATTAAAAAGAAGTATCTCAAAATTATGATACCGGGGGAAAATACCATTGTCCGTAAACACCACTGCCTAGATCTATTAAAAAGAGATGTATGAGACATTGGAAATTATTTCTTTAGAAATATAGCTGACATGTTAAAAAGAATGATAGCAAAGCCAAGTTCATACAGAAGCTAAAATTATATTTACATAATCTGGCTCCAAGCCAACCCCCTCCCCATCAACTACTGCTCACACTTAATTCATATTTCCTGATAAAGTTTTAGCCTTGGCAATTAGTTTGAAGTTAGATTTTTCATCCTACAACAGACACCCTCTTAACCGACGTCTCTCCAACATCTGATCAGATGATTAACTGTCCCTGACTGCCACTAAGTTGTGGACGGTAGCCTAGCTCTCTATGCAAGATCACATTGGTCATCATGGGGCAGCTCCACGGGGGGGGGGGGGATCTACCCTCTGACACTCGTCAAAACCTTTTTTTTTGGAATATTGTACCCTGTAGTTAAGGCTACCTATTATTAAATTGTATTGTATTATTGCATTTTATTTGTTCTCCAAAAAAATAACATTGAGGCTGAGTACGTGGTTTGCTACAAAAAGGAGGATAAGAAATCAGTTTTTATAAAATTTTCAAAATATATATATATATGTAATTGTATATATAGATTTAATTGTAGTGTATAGTGTAATGTAACTTTGAATTTATGCATGTATAGTAGATTGCATGTGTCATGTGCATGATGTTATATTAGTATCTTGGAAGACATTGAGTAGTGCTTCATGAAACTGGACTAGAAGGAAAATCCCTAAAAATAAATGTTAGTAATAATGCTACTTTATAATTGGGTTAAGAACCTGTTTTATAGCATTTTTGTATCAACAAATGAAATGAAATATAACACAACCAGGTGAAGCTACATACTAAGGTGTATTACTTTATACTTTTTTTAGTGAATTTCCCCTATAGGGAAGTTAGCGAATTTCCCCTATAGGGAAGAAGCTATTACCGTAGGTCTCATGGTAAGACTTAAGCCCGAGACCATGATAACTTTTCATTTTGAGGTCCCCAGATGCCAAAAACACCATTCGTTCAAATTTTTATATATGTATATATATATATATATATATATATATATATATATATATATATATATATATATATGTGTGTGTCCGTAAGCACGATAACTCTCGTAAAAAAGGTCCGATCTTAATGAAATTTGGTACAAATATGTAAAGTACCATTTATTTGAACAAGTTCGAAAACCAGATGAATCGCACCATCCGAAGGGGGTTTTTTGGGGGGTTTTGTACCCCAAAAATGTGTTTTTTGGGGTTTTCACATTTAATTTTAATTTAAATCAAATTTTAATTCACACCATTAAATTCAGCTTAAAAAAACAAACAATTTGGTATTTTATCATTGCTCTACCTCAATTGGTCACCGAGATATTGAAAGTGCTAAACACAGTACGTTGTCTAATGTTATTCTTATGGAGAAAAAGAAAAATTGTATATCTCGCTTATTTATGAACATAAACTGGCGAAATTTGGTGTATGGCTTGATCTGGTTATGGTTCATTGTTGTTTGCACAACAAAAAATTTTTCGCCTATGGTTCCTGTAGCAGCAAACCTAGGTACTTGGTCCCCATGTTATTCTTATGGAAAATACTTAAAATGTTATATATCACTTATTTATGAATTTATATGAATGAAACTTGGTATGTGACTTCACTAAGATGAGTTCTATTGATATTTGCATAAAACCCATTATTTTGTGTGCCTTGTTGCAGCAAACCTGCATACTCATCCCCAATGTTATTCTTATGGAGAATAATTAATATTTTAAATATCGCCTGTTTCTGAATACATTTCTTATGAATGCTGTTAAGTTTTTTAATGTGTTATGTTATATATTCATTGGAAATTCGCTGAGTATGCAGGTTTGCTGCGACGGGGGTATTTTTATTCATTATTAAGGGATATATACAACTTTACTTAACCTTCATAAGAATAACATTATAGCACTGAATAACATAATAAGCAAAATATTATTTTTTTTGCAAATATCAATATTTCATAACTAGGTGAAGGCACATAGCAATATTCATCAATACACATTCATAAATAATCGATATATAAAGTTTGATTTATTCTCCATAAGGATAATACTGGCCAACATAATGTGTTTAGCACTTTGAATATCTCTGCAACGATTGGGCGTTGAATCACAATTTAAACACCAAAAATAATGTTTTTTAGAGTTTAAGTTATTGGTAACAACAAATATGTAGTTTTCAGTAAAATTAACTGAAGAAAAGCTAAACCCTTTTTTCCCATAAGATTAAGATGGGACATTTTATGAATACTGTTTTGGATTTTCTTTACAACCACTTAACCTAGGTTAATGATTCAAAATACTATATTATCTGTTTGTTTAAGCTCTGTAAAATGGTCAAAACCTAAATTATGTGTTCTTAAAATGTTAGAATTAAAAATGCAAAAAACCGTTTTTTGGAAAATTGTAAACCCCCTTCCCATGGTCCAATCTTTTCTGGTTTTCGAACTTAATTAACTTCATGAATGTTAATTTGTACATTTCTGCCAAATTTCACTGGAATCAAACGTTTTTCAAAAGTTATCATGTTCACGGGCACATATATATATACGGTTTGGCATCTATACCGCAAGAAATATATATATGGGGTACAACACCCCCCTAAAATCACCCTTCGGATTATGTGATCTGGCTGGTTTTCGGACTCATTCAAATAAATACTACTTTAAATATCTTTGTCAATTTTCATTAAAATCGGACCTTTTTTATGGCCGTTATCGTGTTAACGGTCACCAAAAAGTTAAAAATTTGGTTTCCCATATAAACACATGTAAAAAATTGGAACAAATAGTGTTTAGTGCAGTTACATATGAGTTTCCAACAAACAATTGTTTTATATATGGAATCAACAGATAAAAATACATCAGTAACAATAAATACCCCCGTAGCAGCAAACCTGCGTACTCAGCGAATTTCCAATGCATATATACCACATAAAGCCACATACCAAGTTTCATCAATATACATTCATAAATAAACGATTTATGACATTTTAATTATTCTCCATAAGAATAACATGGCAGCTGAGTATGCAGGTTTGCTGAAGCAAGGAACACAAAAAATGGGGTTTTATACAAATATCAATATAGCTCATGTAGGTAAAGCCACATACCAAATTTCATTAATTTATTTTCATAATGAAGGCAGATAACACGTTACTTTTTCTCTATAAGAATAACATGGGGCTGAGTACGCAGGTTTGCTGCTACGGGAGCCTTGGGTAAAAAATTTTGTGTTTTGTGCAAACAACGATAAACCCCAACCAGATGAAGCCGTATACCAAGTTTCGTCAGTATACGTTCATAAATAAGCGAGATATAAAATTGTTATTTTTCTCCATAAGAATAACATTAGACAACGTACTGTGTTTAGCACTTTCAATATCTCGGTAACCAATTGACGTAGAGGAATGATCAAAATACCAAATTGTGTGTTTTTTTAAGCTGAATCCAACGGTAAAAAATAAAATTTGACTATTTCCAAAATTATATGTAAAAAATTCGAAAAACCCATTTTTGGGGTACAAAACCCCCACAAAATACCCCTTCGGATAGAGCGATCTGGCTGGTTTTCGAACTTAAAGTCATAAATGTTGCTTTACACGTTTATACCAAATTTCATCAAAATCGGATAATTTTTACGAGAGACACACGGACTCACGGACTCACGGACACACACACACACACATCTATATATATATATATATATATATATACAGTTTCGAACGAATGGTGTTTTTGGGGTCTGGGGACCTCAAAACGAAAAGTTATCATGGTCCCGGGCCTAGGTCTTACCATGCCGACTACGGTAATAGCTTCTTCCCTATAGGGGAAATTCGCTAAAAAAATATATGTTTAAGCCAACGGTACCCTATACTCAATTTTTACCCTTCCAGGATGCAGTCCATGGTAATAGTTTCTTTAGTATAGAGGAAATTTGTTAAACAATGTGTTAATTTTCAAATGGTTTTTCTAGCGGTCCAAATGACCATGTATTCGTCTTCTATATAGACCATGGAGGTCCAGGTATCATAGGCATGCCAGATGATTATGGCATAACATCTTCTGAGCTCCTCAAGATTCTAACTGAGATGGCAGAAAACTCACGATTCCACAAGGTATATTTTAAGAATTTTAATGTTATTATATTACTAGCCGTTAGAATCTATCTTCTATAATATCTATAATATTATAAAATACCCCCGTCGTAGCAAACCTGCGTACTCAGCGAATTTCCTATTAATGAATATATTTCTTACTACCACATAAAGCCACTTACCAAGTTTCATAAAAATACTTAAATAAATAAGTGATATATAGCATTTTATTTATTCTCTATAAGAATAACATTAGGGCTGAGAACGCAGGTTTGCTGCAACGAGGAAGATAAAAATGCGGGTTTTTTGCAATTATCAATATAACTCAACCAGGTGAAGCTATATACCAAGTTTTATTGATTTATGTTCATAATTAAGGGAGATATAAAGCTTTCCGTATTCTCCATAAGAATAACATTAGGGATGAGAATGCAAGTTTGCTGCTAAGAGGATAATCAACAAAAAATCAATTTTTTGTGGAAATATCAATATACCAGCACTAGGTGAAGCCACCTACCAAGTTTCATCAATATACGTTCATAAATAATCGAGATATCAAATTTTAAATATTCTCCATAAGGATAACATTGGACAACATACTGTGTTTAGCACTTTCAATATCACGGCAACGGTTGGACGTAGAATCACAATTTAAACACCAAAATGATTGTTTTGTAGAGCTAAACTGATTGGTAAAAGCAAATGTGAAGTTTACATAGAAATGAACTGAGGAAAAGCCAAACCTTTTTCCCATAAGATTAACATGGGAGATTTTATGAGCAGGTTTTTTTGGATTTTCTCCGCAACCACTTAACCTAGGTTAATAATTCAAAATACCATATTATTTGTTTTTTTAAGCTCTATAACATGATCAAAACCAAAATTAAGTTTTTTAAAAATTTTAGGGTGAAAAATGCAAAAAACTGATTTTTGGAACATTTAAAACCCCCATAAACCCCCCTTCCCGTGGTCCGATATTTCTGGTTTTCAAACTTAAAGTCATGAATGTCACTTTACACATTTGAGCCAAATTTCATCGAAATCGGACGTTTTTTACTCAAGTTATCGCGGTAACGGACACACACACATTATATATATATATATATATATATATATATATATATACATATATATAAATTTGAACGAATAGTGTTTTTGGCATCTGGGGACCTCAAAACAAAAAGTTATCATGGTCTCGGGCTTAAGTCTTACCTTGAGACTGCAATGTCACATAAACATGACTATACATTCATTTTCATTTAGTTTTATAACTTCTTAATAATCCTTCTATAATTTGTTCCTTAAATGTTAATTGTGTAAAATAGGCTATACCTGAATACTTACTTTTCCTCAAAGGACCATTTAATTTTTAATAGGCCCATATCACCACCCCTCAAATCTGCCACTATCTCAAATAATACAATTTATCAATTTTAATCACCTACTCAAACATAATTTATTAGATTTAGTCATTTAATCAAATACCTAGATATAACACTAATGTAAAAGGTTGTCTCAGATAAATAATTTTATATATAATAATTTTCAAAATTGATCTCTATTAAAATTTTATTCCAAAAACCAAAGTGCAGTGTACAACAGTGAAAAGCTTCAAGAACATGTGGTCAGCATTGTTGAAGATCCATCACCAAGCCCAGAGACCTCTTCCTCCTTCTTCTGAATCCAACCATGGCAGTGAAAGCACCCCAGTAAGAGCATTGCTCATTATTTTTCTCCCCTTCCCAATAAAAATCAGTATATTAGCATTGATTATACATCCTACGGAAATATTTCTGTATTCAAAATCAATGATATTAGGTACCAAAAACCTAATTTTTAATAGGCCACTAGTGCTCAGTAGATTATTCATCCCTTTTTGCCACCTCAAGCTAAAATTTATTACTGAGTGAAGAATAATATAATAGTATCCAGTTGGTAAGAACTTTCCATAAACTTTCGGCCTTATAATTAAGAATTTCAAAGAAGAACTAAATTTATTGGACAACTTTTTTTAAAACAATTTCATCAAGATCAAATTTTAATATCATTATAAAAATCAATTTCAATAGAAGCAAGCTATTTTATCATAGTAAGTCAAGAGTAATTTCCAAAGAACAATTTCTGTGTCTGGCCTAGATTACTAGACAATGAATCAAGTGGACTTTTAACCTAAATTAACTTCTTTCAGAGATCCATTTTGGTAAAGTTTTATTCAGCACAAATCTTAAATAATTGGTATTCATTTTCATGTATTTTATTTTATCAAATGTTCGATAATCTTTGAGCCAGCTCGATCAACCACCCCTGAGATTTAAGAGAAGCTCATAGCCGCCATTTTAATTATATTCATTTTTAACATTTTAAATTTCCCACCTGCCTGTACTTCATTGTTAGCCCCCAAAACTCGTATCATGTGTTTTTATGTAATTTTGAAATAAATATTGTTTGTGAGACAAACACCTTAACGTCTAGTAATTAATTATTCTTTAATAATAGAAATAGAAAAGGAAAGGGTGTATTACAAGACCTAAGGTAATAGCTTCTTCCCTATAGGGGAAATTCGCTAAAAGAGATGGTTTCTGTCTGTCCGTCTGTCTAAGTGTTGTGTTGTTTTAGAGTGTAAAATCATGACTTGATACAGTATTGCGCAATGCCACCCACATCTTTAGTTTTTTAAGTTAATTCAATTTGTATCGTTTTAGCTGAGATAGTTTATTTTGTTGTTTATATTATAGTAACAGTCTTGTTTGTTTGTATACATTTTGCTTTGAAATAAGTTATTAAAAAATGCTGTTAAAAGAAAGCCATTTAAAGTTTAATGTTTCATTGAAATCCATATTCCAAATTGCTAATAAAACGATGTTTAAAAGGTTTAAGCTATTTTAAAGCCTACTACGATTGAGTTATGTAACACATTGGGGTGGTGGTGGGGGGGGGGGGTATGTTCAAGCGTTACATGGGGGAGGGGGGGTCTGAAATGACAAAAAATGCATAACATAATATGTGTATGGCCCCTTACTTCAAATTGAAATCTGCAATTAATTGATAGTAAAAAAAAACTTAAATTTTAATTAGTAAAAGATATACACAATGAACATATGCCTGTGTCATTTTCTGTGAGAAGTTAACCCATTGAGGTAGTAATTTTATTCTATTTGTAGTAGCCTATAACGGGAATTGATTGGTGCTGCACTCTAGTAGCAAAATATGTAACTAATGACCGCGGGCGTCTACGGTTCTATCCGCTAGGGGCGCGGACTGACTGAAAACCCTTAATATCGCCGCCAGGCCTTTGGTCGTGTTAGCTGAGTCGGCTACGTCGTGGAAACACCTTGGCCAGGTGGCGATACGATGTTCGTGGGTTCGATTCCCGCACACGACCAAAACTGACCAGTTGTGCAACTCTCAATGAGTTAACCGGTCTGTGGCAACGTTGGTGGGAGGGCCCAAGTAAAATTAACGGTGGCAGGCTTGCTTGGAAGTTGACGGGATCGGTTAATTCTTTGAGACTTGCACATGGTCAACACTGATTTTGCTAATTTTTACTTATGTCTACTGTGTGTGTGCCAATGCGACTCTCTAAACTGAAAGAAAACAATATTTTAATTAAAATATGCCATTAATCCATTTAAAAACACCAATTTTATACTCCAATTCACACGTTAATAAAATTACAAGTAAGGAACGAGACCTGCTCGTATGTCTACGCCAATGGGTTAAGCAATGACAAGACAAAATTGTAATTTCTCTTGGCTGAGGCGATGATAATGGATTTCAAAATGATAGAGTTCCTTCCACTACTGCCTGAATTATTTATATTGAATTTATACAGTTTAGCTTGAAGTGGCCACACCTTAATTGATGTGTTCAAAGTTCAATAAGATAAATGTGAAAACAGTTTTAACTTACCTAATTATGTCTTCTTATTATATTCTGAATATCAGCTCGCCATCAATACGGCTGTTCATGAGTCAACTAGGTACATGCCAGCAATGTTATGTTTTGGCCGTGAATTGCGAGCGCCAAAGGCTGTGCGTAGCCCCACGTTGGAGCTGTGCCCAAATGACCATGAGCCTACTTTGGAAGAAGTACGAGTAAAACGTGCTCGCGAGTTTGCACGAGTGTGCGCAGAAAAAGTTAAAGGCGGCGTACGAACAGCAGGCTAAATATTATAACCTTAAGTGTCGATAGGTGACTTACGCATTAGGCGATAAGGTTCTTCATAAGGTGGGAACCCTCTCTTCGGCAGTCAATGCAATTGTCGGTAAACTCGCGCCAAAATTTGGTGGCCCGGCCGAAGTTGTGGGAAGGCGCGGAATCAACCTCTACAAGGTGAGAGATTGTAATACTTCTGAGACACACATGGTGCACGTAAAATACCTTAAACCATTTCAGTCCAAGTCTAGGAGCGGGTCAGGCGCTGGCATCCACGGGGTGCAGGATGGTGTCAGTCTCGGGATGCCAATGGGTTCTTTTCCCACTGTGTTCCAGACGTAGATTACCGCCATCTTGGAGTGTGCGGGGGAAATTCTGAGGAGGGGACAAGAGGGCCTCTCTATCAGCATCTTTTCTGACAGCCAGGCTGCTCTGAGGGCGCTGGACTCTTGTGAGTTCAGGTCTAGGGTTGTGTGGGATTGCTACAAAACAGTATCTTGCGCTGGTAGACGCAACATGGTCACTCTATGTTGGGTGCCTGGTCACTCGGGGGTCGTGGGTAATGAGGTGGCGGACAGGTTGGCTAACGCGGCTGCCTCCCTGGCTCCCATGAGCCCCCCTTTTTGTGGGATATCTCGTTCTTGTGCTTCGCAGGTGATCGGCGCTTGGGCTCGGGACTGTCACAGAAGGAGATGGGCAGAGCTCCCTCTCCACAGGATTAGCAGGCTCAACCTCCAGGGACCATCCCAGCAAGTCACCAGGAAGCTCCTAGGTCTCAGCAGGCTGGACATTAAGTGAATCACAGGGGGACCCCTGGTATGATTACGGGCCATGGTCACCTAAGAAAACATGTCTCTCGGATGGGCATCTTCAATGGTGACCCTGCATGCAGGAAATGTGGGCAGTACGAGGAGACTGCAGACCATCTGCTCTTTGATTGCGATGAGCTTAGGGAGGTAAGGGCTTCAACTCTGGGACCTATGGTCAGGGGTGGATACCTGCCTCCTGAGGAGCTCGTCGATAGGATGATGCAGTTCAGCAGGCTCTTGAACCGGAGGAGTACTGAAACCTTTCTAATTTCTTTTCAGGGGTGCGCAATAAGCCCATTGTGGCTGATGTGCCTTGGGACCTATGTCCGCCCCTTCTAATGATAATGACCTTAAACCATATCACGAGAGAATCGAGAAGACCCCGTATACCCTTTAGAAGAGAACCCTGTGGTGATTTAGAAGAGAACCCCTCGACCACAGTTAGGCTCCAGAGGGCCGGGAAGATTTATTTTTGTGTTTTCCGTTAGTTTGTGTTCTTAGGTCGGATCGCATATTTTTTGTTTCAGTTTTGAGTTTTAAAATGCTGGTAGATGAAGCTTGTAATTTTTTTAATTTTGACTTAATAGATTGGAGTGATATTTAGTTTTGTTGACTCCTGATAGTACGAACATTTTTTTGTACTGTTTTTTTTATCGAAGTATGAAGGGAGTGTGATGAGCTTATTTTGTGAGTGGGGTAAATATTTAGGTTAAGCCTAGGCCAAAGTTAAAATCCAGGCTAACCTTCAAATATAGGCTATTGGCGAAGGGAAAAGGATTTCAAGTGGGTAACTGGGTGTTCTTCAAAACACTAAAGGGGCCCATACACGATCCAACCCGGTTGGGAAAACGCTTCCCAACCAAGTTGGGAGGATGTTGGGAAGTGGGCTTCGCCATACACAATCTAACCCGGTGGGAGAACGATTCCCAACCACAGTGGCTATATAGATTAACTACGATCAAGTGGTGTAATGCATGTGTAAATATGCATATACTGTTTTTGTTAAAAACGTAAAAGTATAATCAATTACGAAGAAAATAAAGTTGAAATATGTACATACAAATTTAAATATTATTACTGTACATAAGTATTGTAAAACAGTTAATACAAAAACAAACTACGTAATTTAATGTTATGCTTTAGACAATTGTTACAAACTCTGTATTACAAATGCTTCTGGATTAAATAGTTTTTATTCAACATTAGTTTTATCATAATTTTTTTGTTTGGCATTTTTGTTTATAGCCTGTGTTTGAGTTATGTCTTTAAATTATGTTTATGTAAGTAAATAAATAAGATATTCCTTCAACAGATTCCGTGTTAATATAATCACTTACTTTTCACTTAAACTGAACAGAGTGCGTCCTGCACAGGATGGTCCAGACGTCCCGCAAACCGTAAATGCTATTTCGTTCCCATTGTGTTACCGAGAAACTATTTTGGGAAGTCTAAAAGCCACGTATTTTTAGAAGAGTACTTAGACTCCACATTCAATTATACTACTAAAATTTTATTTATATTTTATTTTCATTAAAAGGTTATATAAATACTTTAAAAAAGTACCAGACAAAACGAGTATTAATGATAACTCGTTATAATACCTTAAATAATACGTTATAACAACTAAACATAATACGTAATAATTGCTTGATTAGTTATTTAAGTATTGTAGAGTCGTACATCGATGATGGGACCAACCCGGTTGGGAACGGCCAAACACGATCGAACTTGGTCCGTCCCGACCGCGTTGGGACCAGATTGGGAGAAGTTTACGGACGAGACTCCTAACAAATGTTGGGAGAATCTGGTCTGTCCCAACAATTGTTGGGAACTGACGTCACTATACACGATCCAACTGCAGCCCAACCCGGTCGGGCTCCCGACCGGGTTGGGAAGAACTCCCAACCGGGTTGGATTGTGTTTGGGCCCCTTAAACCAGAGTAAACCGGAGTTAATATACTCCGATTAAACTGTTTTAATTCCTATAACAATTAATCTACTTTGTCAACAATTTTAATTGATTCACAGTAAATCTTGCAACATATTTTGTAACTTTTTATAAAATATCAATTCAAATTTGTTTAAACTTATGTTTTTTTAAGTACGTTTGAAACGGATAATACATATAACTATTTCAATGCATACTCCGTAACAATAGAAATGCACATAGATGGATGAATTACTTTGGGAAAATTATTTATCCACAAATAAAAAGTTGGAACGGATGGTTTTACAAGTAGATGTACATACATATGAACAGGTGGTTCACCTGTTATGAACACTATTCATAACTAACACTATCCAGATGAAAACTAAAGTCCACATCGAATGAATCGGTTGGCACTCAACAACCGGATGAATCGTTTGTTTTCATCCGATGGTTTCCAACACTAGCGAGTAGCGAGTAGCGGACATCAGACTTTCGCCTGATCCAGTCCAGTGAAGACACGCGTTAACCTTCGTGTGTGGTATAAGGACGTGTAACTTTGGAAAGTTCCTCACAATGCCCCACAGCCTTTCAAAGTTTTAATGTTAATCTTATGGAAGAACAATAATTGAAGGAATTGTATATTTGACAGCTGTTGGTATAAAAAATGCCAGCAAAACAGCATGAACAAATGTTTCAGACATGATCTGTATATTAATAGGACATTTTGTGATACTGATTTCTCGGATATGCGATATCGTAAAATTATGAAACTTAGCACACTTATTTAGTACTATTAGGGGATTTGTCAAATGCAAATAACGTTGTGTTTGGTTGTGTAGGGTTATGCCCTTTTGGCTTTCAAAGTTTACATTTTTTCCTAATGGGAACTTGTGTTATGCTTTTCATCATTTAATAAACAGCTGTGTTAATCAAATAAATATGTAGCACAAGGTGAGCACTTTTTTGCCTTCACTAAGATGAGGTTATTGTTTCGATATCGAAAAATTTAACCAAGCAGTTGCTTGTGTGTGTTAATTAGTAATGTGACGAGTCGAGTATTTAGTTTACTCGAGTAAGACATACTCGATACTGCGACGACTCGAGTACTGGACTCCGACTCGGGACGGGCATACGGCCGGACTCAGATATACCCGGAATAGTCGACTCGGATCCCTGAATTAAATTAATATCCTAACATAACCTCACTCGATTTTTTTAGCGATTTTGGTTTCTTACCATATTCTTAGTCTAGGGTGTTTTTGGTTCTGTTGATAAATAATTATAAATATAGTAATAACAATTAAATGGTTAAAATATTAAATAGTCGTATGTCTGCAACGCCGATGTTATCTGAAGAGAACCGACTCATTCTGATTATTCCGCAGTCTGACTCTATTCAAATTCAACTCTGTCAACCCGGTTTTTAAAACTATATCTCGAGTAATTATATTCGAGTCTAATGAACATTGAACACTGTCGACTCGTAGTGGCAGGTTTTAAAACTAGTTCTCGAGTATTTTACTCGATTTTAATGCACGTCTAGCACTGCCGACTCGTAGTGGCGATTCTAAAATACTCGATTCTAATGCACGTCTAGCGCTGCTGACTCGTAGTGGCGATTCTAAAAACTATTTCCCAAGTACTTAGCATAAACACGATATGAGCGCCAAGAATCGCCTAGCGAAAAAATAGTGAACTAACAACCGAGTCCAGTACTCGAGTAATGTAATGGATGAGAATCAAGTCAGCTCGATACTCTGCTTGACTCGATACTTAACGAGTAAAGTACTAGACTCGTCACATCACTAGTGTTAATGAACTTTCGATTACGGTTGTTGTTTTGTGGTGGAAAAGCATAAATGGTGATTCTATTCAAAGTCAAGCAGATATAAGTTAAATAAAAAGTTGTGGATACAATGTTAAATTGGATCGACAAATGGATTTGCGTGAACAAAATAACTAGGTTGCAGTTCACGACAAAATTATAGTAACCTAACCTAACCTAACTCCGCAGAGCGCTGTGTGGTGGCTGTTTCTTGTGCAACATAATTACAAGTAAAGGGATTAGTATAAATAAACAAAATTAAAATGAAACAGAAATGCCAGACCTAAAAAAGTAAACAACAAAAGTAAGATTTTAACCCTGAACAAATTAAAGTCAACTTTAAAAAAAATTCAGATTTAAAAAAAAGTAGACTTCAAATGTGAGATTTGAACACGGGACCACATGATCATGGATCTGACGTAATATCCACTGGGCTACCGAAGCCTGCCGATTCACCAGAAAGTTACAATTCATCAGGCAGTGAGCAACGTTTTTAAATTAATTCGATAGAACAAACATACAATCGGTTGGTGAAATTGTTCGATATCGTAACAATCGTAACAAACGAGAACCTCATCTCAGCATAGGCGAAAAATTGCTCACTATAGCACTGTAGCACAACAGCACGAACAGATGATTCATAAATAAAATATTACTGACTACTGGAATAGTAACACCATTCTCTTAACTCGTTCTCCATTTTAACTCCACATTAACAAAATTAAACCTGTTTGTGAGGGGGGGAGGAAGAGGGACAAGGAGATGATGAGGTAGAGAGGTTTCAGGCATTAATAAAAAAACTACTGATTACTGGAATAGTAATGCCCTTCTGGTATCCATTTTAGCTCCACGATCAAAATTACCTGGAGGTGAGGATGGGGGAGGGAGAGCGAGAGAGAGAGAGGGAAGAGAGAGGGAGAGAGAGATGAGCGCAACAGAACCCACTAGATATTAAACTTTTTTTCATATATTCTTCGACTTTATATTCAAAAAATATTTGGTTGAATTTCGACCATTGGGCGGTCTCTAGTTATATCTAACTACAGACTGTCATTTTATGTTGACTATTTAACTATTTACTATTTTTGCTTCTCAAAACGGGATGCGCATGCTGCGCATAGGAAATTCTAGTATTTTATATATCGCTTATTTGTGAATATACTTTTGATGAATCTTGGTAAGTGGCTTTATGTGATTAAGATGCATTGTAAATTCGCTGTGTATGCAGGTTTGCTGCGAAGGGAGATTTAATGCATGTTTTTATGTTTCAGATGTTCCTTTATATTGAAGCTTGTCTTTCTGGGTCTATGGTCCAGCAATTACCACACAATTTAAACAGTAAGCAAAATATTGAAATACATAGCTATATTTATCTGAATATATAAGTGTAATATTTTCATGAAATCGGATTGCTAACAAATATGTCAAAAACTAAATGTTTAAATGTTTCCCAAAGAAGGAATATTTAAAATTGCAATGTAAAGTTATAAAAAAAATCAAATCTTAGATAAGAGTTGTAATATATTAATAAATTATGTTTTAGTAAACCTGGAAGATACATTGAAATTTTTAGGAAATTATATTGAGAGAACTTAAAATTTGAAGCATATTGATATGGTATGTAATAAGCTTTCCAGTGGAATATTTATACTAAGAAGACTTGCGAAATTCTGCAACAGGAGTGTATTAATAACTGTTTATCATGGAATATTGTGTTATATCCAAATTTATCATATGCTGTGCCAATTTGGATAAATTAACCAAAAGTCAAAATATACTTAGGCCTAAATTACAAAAGGTGGCAATGAGAATAATTTTCAACAAAAAGTATTCAAATAAATTTTTAAATAAAACGAGCTGCTCCCCCGCAGTATTTTGCGGATATAATCCTTATAACAGCTGTTTATTGAATCAAGAAAAAACACATGTATCTTAAACCAAATAAAACTCTCCTCCATATGGATAACATGGAAAGTTGGAAGTCCTGTGGGGCAGAGCCCTGGGACATAAATCAAAATCCTGGCTCGACAGTGACTTAGAACTTGAAATTATCTTTTAAATAAAAAAAAGAATTATCAAAATCGGTTAAGTATTAACTTCAGGAAGTGAGTGAACAAAAAGCAGGATTTTTTAAAATATTATGTAGACAATACTGTAACATTTCCATGCATTTATATATATGAAACTCTGAATTTTGTTAAACGGTACCTTAATTAGTTTATAACACAAAAATATATTTTTCAAGAAACATTTACTATATAACGGTGTAATTTTATATAATAAACTTCTCAACATTATAAAGAAGAGAGAAATTTCAAAAACTTTAACCCTCCCCAAGCGTTGGACGTATATATACGGAACTCAATTTGAAGCTTACAAGCGTAAGACGAATATACAGGCCAAACCTGAAAAAGGAATTTAGGTATCGTAAAGTTGTTTCTGTTAGCGAATTTCCCCTACAGGAAGAAGCTATTACTGTAGTCGGCATGGTAAGACCTAGGTCCGGGACCATGATAACTTTTCATTTTAAGGTTCCCAGACCCCAAAAGCACCATTCGTTCGAAACTGTATATATATATATATATATATATATATATATATATATATATATATATATATATATATATATATATACACACACACACACACACACACACACACACACACACATATATATATATATATATATATAGATAGATAGATAGATGGATGGATATATGTGTCCGTGAGCACGATAACTCTTGAAAAAATGACCTGATATTGATGAAATTTGGTAAAAACTTGTAAAGCAACATTTATGACTTTAAGTTCGAAAACCAGCCTGATCGCCCAATCCGAAGGGGTATTTTGGGGGTTTTGTACCACAAAAATGTTTTTTTTTAATTTTTTACATATCATTTTTGAAATAGTCAAATTTTAATTTTTACTATTGGAGTCAGCTTAAAAAAACACACAATTTGGTATTTTGATCATTTCTCTACGTCAATTGGTTACCGACATATTGAAAGTGCTAAACACAGTACGTTGTCTCATGTTATTCTTATGGAGGAAAAGAAAGATTTTATATCTTGCTTATTTATGAACGTATACTGACGAATCTTGGTATATGGCTTCATATGGTTGTGATCTATTGATATTTGCTCAAAAAACAATTTTGTCCAAAGGCTCATGTAGCAGCAAACATGCGTACTCAGCCCCATGTTATTCTTATGGATAATAATTAAAAGCTAAGTCTCCCTGCTTTATTATGAACATAAATGAATAATACCCCCATAGCAGCAAACCTGCATACTCAGCGAATTTACAATGCATATATATGTATCTTAATATCCCATAAAGCCATATACCAAGTTTCATCAATATACATTCATAAATAAACGATTTATGACATTTTAATTATTCTCCATAAGAATAACATGACGGCTGAGTATGCAGGGTTGCTGAAGCAAGGAATACAAAAAATGGGGTTTTATACAAATATTATTACAACTCAAGAAGGTAAATCCACATAACAAATTGTATTAATTAATGTTCATAATTAAGGGAGATAACACGTTACTTATTCTCCATAAGATAACATGGGAGCTGAGTACGCAGGTTTGCTGCTACGGGAACTATTGGTCAAAAAATGTTGTTTAGTGCAAATATCAATAGACCACGACGATATGAAGCAATGTACTAAGTTTCATCAGGATAAGTTGATAAATAAACGAGTTATACAATTTTTCTTATTCTCCATAAGAATAACTTTGGACAACGTACTGTGGTTAGCACTTTCAACATCGCTGTAACCACTTGACGTAGAGCAATTATCAAATCACCAAATTGTACATCTTTTTAGCGAATTTCCCCTATAGGGAAGAAGCTATTACCGTAGGTGGCATGGTAAGACTTAAGCCCGAGACCATGATAACTTTTCGTTTTGAGGTCCCCAGATGTCAAAAACACTATTTGTTCAAATTTATATATATATATGTATATATATATATATATATATATGTGTCCGTTACCGCGATAACTTTTGAAAGAAAAACCCGATTTTGATGAAATTTGGCACAAATGTGGAGAGTAGCATTTATGACTTTAAGTTCGAAAACCAGGTCGATCGCACTATGGGAAGGGGGTTTTATGGGGGTTTACAATTTTCCAAAAATCGGTTTTTTTGCAAACTTGACCCCAAAATGTTAAAAACACTAAATTTTGGTTCTAGCCATTTTATAGAGCTTAAAAAAAACAAATAATTTAGTATTTTGAATCATTAACCTAGGTTAAGTGGTTGCGGAGAAAATCCAAAAAAATTTGTCCCATGTTAATCTTATGGGAAAAAGGTTTTTAGATTTTTCTCAGATAGTTTTACTAAAAACTTCACATTTCTGTTTATTAATGTGTTTAGCTCAACAAAACAAACATTTTGGTGTTTAAATTGTTGTTCTACGTCCAACCGTTGCAGAGATATTCAAAGTGCTAAACACAGTACGTTGTCCAATGTTATCCTTATGGAGAATAAATCAAATTCTATATCTCGATTATTTTTGAATGTATATTGATGAAACTTGGTATGTGGCTTCAACTAGTTGTGGTATATTGATATTAGCCCAAAAAACAAGTTTTTTGTTGATAGTCCCCGTAGCAGCAAACCTGCATACTCGGCCCCCATGTTATTCATACGGAGAATAAGTAAAATTGTATATCTCCCTAAATTATGAACCTAAATTAATAAAACTTGGTATATAGCTTCACCTGGTTCAGTTATATTGATAATTGCAAAAAAACATATTACTTATCTTCCTCGTTGCAGCAAACCTGCGTCCTCAACCCTAATGTTATTCTTATGGAGGATAAATAAAAAGCTATATATCACTTATTTATGGATGTATTTTTGTGAAACTTGGTAAGTAGCTCTATGTAGTAGTGAGTCACATATATATGCATTGGAAATTCGCTGTGTACGCAGGTTTGCTGCGATGGGGGTATTAAGTTGATTCCAATGGAAAAAACTAAAATTTGACTATTTCAAAAATTATATGTGAAAACTCAAAAAACCTATTTTTGGGGTACAAAACCCCCCCAAAATATCCCTTCGGATAGGGCGATCTGTCTGGTTTTTGAATTTAAAGTAATAAATGCTGCTTTACACGTTTATACCAAATTGTTGTCAAAATCGGAATATTTTTACAAGAGTTATCGTGTTCACGGACACATATATATATATAAATATAAAAATATTAATACCCCCTTCACAGCAAACCTGCATACTCAGCGAATTTCAAATGGAGATGTAAATGTTTTAATACTACATAAAGCCACTTACCAAGTTTTACAAAAATATATTCACAAATAATTAAATAAGCTATATATACAATTTTAATTATTCTCCATAAGAATAACATTGGGGCTGAGTACGCAGGTTTGCTGCAACAAGGTACACAAAAAATGGGTTTTTATGCTAATATCAATATAACTCAACTACCCAAGTAGCATAAAAATTGTTGAAAACGGTCCTAAAATTGTTTTAAAACAATTTCAATATATTTTGATATAAGTTTTATATTAAAACAACTTTAATACAAACTCAAAACAACTTTAAAATTGTTTTGATATCAGTTGTAATGTCTGATATTAAAATAAATTTTAATATTAGTTTATAACAGTTTTAATGTGGTTTTGAAACAATTTTAATATCAGTTAAAAGACTTATATTAAACTTGTTTTAATACAACTTTATAATAATTTTAAAGTTGTTTTGAAACAATTTTAAAAACCGTTAAAAGACTTATATTAAACTTATTTTAATACAACTTTATAATAATTTTAAAGTTTTTTTGATACAATTTCAAAAACAGTTAAAAGACTTATATTAAACTTATTTTAATACAACTTTATAATAATTTTAAAGTTGTTTTGAAACAATTTCAAAAACCGTTAAAAGACTTTTATTCAACTTGTTTCAATACGAGTTTATAACAATTGTAAAGTTGATTTGAAACAATTTCTGTAATAGTTAGAAGACTCATATTAAACTTTCTTGTAATAAGAGTTTTTAACAATTGTAAAGTTGAATTGAAAAAAATTTCTTTAATAGTTAAAATAGTTGCATTATTAAACTTGTTTTAAAACGTGTTTATATCAATTATAAAAAGTTGTTTTGAAACAATTTCAACAAACAGTTAAACGACTTATATTACCCTTATTTTAATACGAGTTAATTGCGATTTTAAACTTGATTATATATACATTACGATAAAAGTTAAAAAACTTATATTAAACAAGTTTGAATAGGAGTGTGTTACAATTGAAAGCACTTTCAGTTAAACAGCGCTCGTCGCGCTCCCCACAGATCACGTGACAGCGGACGTTTATGAAACGTATTGTTCAACTGTCAACTAACTCGTCGCCATTTGCCTTTATTTTCTAGATTTGTTGTTTAAAATGTTCTTTCGGCCGATATGAAAGTACTCAAGAAATCTGTTTTGGAAGTGTTCATAACGATGGATAAAGGTAAATACAGTAAATAGTTTTATAATAGTTATAATTAGTTTTAATACTTATTTTTATTGTTAATATTCAACTGGACCCTGCATTAGTTCACTTTTCTTTGGCTTAAACCATGGCTAGGTTATGGTTAGTTAACTTTACAACTATTTTAAAGCTTTCCAACTTGTTCTTATTTCCTAATTTCACACGGCAGTCACAAACTTAATTGAATAAAGTTATTTGAAGCTAAATATGCCCATATTCATAATTAAGAATCAAATAACTAAACTGTTTGCTATTTACTACAAGTCAGAGATATTTGTAAAATTGTATATAGGCCTAAGTTACTTTAAAACTCAAAGAACATGCAGGTAGCAATTAATTTTGGTTAATCCATAATCAGTCCATGCTTTGAAGTGCAATTATTCAGGTTTCTTTCACTACCTTAACAGTTAAGTTACTAACTTACAACTAGGACTGCCCACCGGTACGTAGTTAAAATAGGTTACTAGTTACATATCATTTTTGTGTAGTTACAACAGTTATGAATGAATACATCGAAGGGTTAATTATGGTAGGGTTTTTAATTGGTATTAATTAAGCGGTTAAATTATTTTCAACACTTTTTTTATTCTGTATTAAAACTACATTAGAATGAGTTTCAAGCCACTATTTTTTTCTATAGCCCTACCTATTTCTTATGTATCGATGTTTTTTCCTAAGAGTAAAAGGTAAGAGTACAGCAAATGATAAAATATTATTGATTTGTGTGGGCTACCACTTGTTGTACAGGGCGCTTAGGTGGTTAGGTTAAAAGTGTTAAGTATGTTACACGACTAACATAGCCTTATTTTAACAGCACAGCGTGCTGTTGCATGTATTTCTGTTAAAACTATAGGCCTAACAGCTTTTAACTGCTGAAAATTCATTATTGATAAAGGCTAACTAATGTAGCAATTGCCATTTTTAAACATTGTTTCGATAGTAACGTCGCATTCGGATAAAATATTTATAGTACCGGTACCAAAAAATATGGGTTGAAAATAATCAAACCCCTTATGAATCCATACCCGTTATTCAAATACTAATAATATCTAAGTTTAATACATAAATAGAGTGTTATAATACAGTAACTTACTTTATATTTATACACCTAAAACACAACTATTTCGTGAAATAACTTTTAAAACTTCAAACTATTTTTTTAAGATAAGCTTTTTTGTTGAGGAATTCTTAAGTTACACATAGTACGGTACTAACAATATGTATATATATATGTATGTGTACCTAATAACTATGTATAATGTAGGCTTAGGCACATTTGAATCTACCAACAGAAACCTCAACATTTTAAACATCCGGATAAATGTACAGTTAATTACCACTTGTTTATCTATTTCAGATGAAACTTATATCGGAACACTTTCACTCGTCACAACAAGTAAGCCTGACAGTCCCAGGAGCTTACCGTTGGATAATGACTGCCCAGCATCGATCAATTTGAAAGGTACCGTATTTTGAGAAGGGGTTTAAATTTTAAGTCATGGCAGTGGGGTAGTCAGGATTATAAAAGTATCCTATATGTTTATTTTGAGTAGGCCTAATAGTCTTACCACTGTGCAATGATGATAATTTTATTTTTTTTAATATTAAAATTTTACTGAATGTTCTTCACACAAATAGGAATATCTCATAAAAAAATTATGACTGAGACCTAACCATATTTTGAGAAATAAAGCAATGAATTTCAGTAAAAACGCTGCATTTGTACACGACAGTTCACTGACAAGTTAGCACACAACGGCTTGATTATATCATGAGTTTATTAGGCCTAGATGTTTAATCTCATACGAATGTTTAGCTACGGCTGACATCTCGATATCTCCATTCTTGGTGTTCCCTATGTGTTCTTTTAGTCTAGTAGAAATTACTCTGCGGCTTTTTGTAATGTAACTCATTCCACAGCTGCACTCTATATGATAAACCCCTGGTGTCTGCAAATGAATTTTATCCTTGACAGGCCGAAGAAACTGTTTTTTCTTGTAAGGTTTGAATATTGTTGTGATTTATTTTTTTTAAGTACTGTGCCAATTCTATCAGTTTTACCTCTTAAATATGCTAAAACAGCGTTTTTAATATTTTTGTTGTTGTCTATTCCTATCATTTCTAGTATCAATTTGAGTTTTAAATTAATTCTTGTTTCTTAAAGGCATGTAAAATAGTCGGTAGTCGACGACCGAGATCAGGTCTGTTTACAACCTACGGCCGCGGCACCTATATAAGCGGAAGAGTCGGACGAGTGTGCTAGTCAATTAGTGAGTGTTTAGTACACTTTCGCTACTAATTCACGTCGCCAGTGATATTGTAATTATATCCGAAACATCGGCCACCAACTTCTTCGACATCTACCGGACTAACCCGGAAATTAACTTCATGACTGTATCTTCGGACCGTGGAAGCCTACACGATAAAAAATACTCCTTAGTAGCTTATCCAATGGTTGCTAAAGACTATACTATAAAGAGCTACTATATTTTGTACTTAAGCACCATATTTCAGCCGCCATCATTTTTAATGGAATTTTAAGTGTTCCTATTGTCTTGTCTTGTCTGAGTTTGGGTATGTTATAGAGAAATTTCTCATTCACAAACTCTTCCATATGCTTCTGTTGTGGTTGTGCCCAGGTTGAAGGTATATTTACCGAGAATAAGGAGAAACATCCAAAAAGCCTTGTCGCTGATAATTTCTACAGCTTGTAAAGCCTATAAGTTTTTAACCGTTAATCCTATGACAAAATAGGAAATTTAATTATCTCCAATTATTTATCTAGGACAATTGGCTAAAACTAATAAATAAGGAAATGTGAACAAAAATCATGGAATTTCCAAATTTCACCATAAAATTTCCCCATAAGAGGCTTCCCCACCACCCGCTCACCATCCTCGCTCGTGGACTTTAAGTATGATGTGCAGAAGGGGGTAATAAACAATCCTACTAATTTTCAAAACTCTGGGATAATACATAATACGTACAGCTCAGGGGCTAAAACAGTGGATGATTATGATATTATTCCATTACTGGATATACAATGCTCCCTAAAGGGATTTACTCCCCCCTTCCCCCCCAATAATGGATATTATTCATAAAAAGTTTAGGATCTAGCAGCCATCACCATTTTTATTATCCGGGTGAATGTGTTTCAACTTAACATTTTTTTATAATCTGATATAGTAGCTTTTCGATGAAAGAAAGCCAAAAATGGACGTCGCAAACGATAATTGATGTTGCGGCAAGCAGTAAGAGATTCAAAGTCCATATGCCGCTGTATTTTCTGTGACTAGTTTTTCCAAATATATTAATACGTAGAATGTACAGGCTTAAAGTTAGAAATTAAAGTACAAACATTGTTATTCTTTGGTTATGGGATTTCATTAGTTCATGGGTCATTGATGTAAGCATTGAATTACAGATAGTTACGATGCTTGGTTGAGATGTGCGGACAAAACCATTGTTAAAAACTGTGATTGTCGTTATATTTTAGATTTATTTACTATACCACACATTTTTGTTGCAGAACAATCCATGCTGAACACATCAGTGGCGAGGAAGAAACCTAATTAGTGGAAGATAATTTTGAAAGAGGATTAAGACTGATATTATAGATTTAATAATTGTTACAATTTATATTTTTCAATAAAACGTTTAAAATTTTAATTGGATATATTTTTTATCCAGAATTCTTAATGTATAAATATTTTACAAATAAGTTTTAATGAATTAAAATATATAAGAAAAACAGTTTAAATTTAAATTTTGTAAACTAATTTTAAACTATTTTTAAAAGTCACCTTGTTAATTTTGCACAGATAATTTAAGAATAAATCATCATTTTGAAATAATTTAAAATTGTTTTAATATTGAAAACAATACCAGGTTTGACTTATATTAAAACAGTTTCACAACAATTTTGAAATATTTTAAAACAATTTCTTTAACATTTTAAAGTTGTTTAAAACTTGTTTTAATATTGGGAAAAATACCAAGTTTGACTTCTATTAAAACAATTTCACAACAATTTTGAAACATTTTAAAACAATTTCTTTAACATTTTAAAATTGTTTTAAAACTTGTTTTAATATTGGGAAAAATACCAAGTTTGACTTCTATTAAAACAATTTCACAACAATTTTGAAACATTTTAAAATTGTTTTAAAACTTGTTTTAATATTGGGAAAAATACCAAGTTTGACTTATATTAAAACAATTTCACAACAATTTTGAAATATTTTAAAATGATTTCTTTAACATTTTAAAGTTGTTTGAAACTTGTTTTAATAACGGAAAAAATACCAAGTTTGACTAATATTAAAACAATTTTTAAACAATTTTAAAATATTTTGAAATTGTTTTTAAACAAGTTTTATGCTACTTGGGTAGGTGAAGTCGTATACCAGTTTTTAGCGAATTTCCCCTACAGGGAAGAAGCCATTACTGTGGTCGGCATGGTACGACCTAGGCCCAGGACCATGATGACTTTTCGTTTTGAGATCCCCAGATGTCAAAAACACCATTCGTTCGAAACTGTATGTATATATATATATATATATATATATATATATATATATTCATTTAAGAAATTAAAACTATTCGTTGCAATATTTCGATATAATATCTTTATCAAGCACAAAAATAAATGAAAAATAGAATATAAAAACAATGGATCAGATGTTATTTACACATTTGGTTAAGATCATAAGATATGGAATAAAACTATTTTGATACTGTAGAAAGAATAAAGAGCAAAAAATTATAAAATTAACGAATGTTGAGTCCATGAGGTTATTTCGTTCTTAAAACTAACTGGTGAGCCAATTCGACTGTTCTCAAATTCATGTAATTTAGTTGTTTGTTTTCAACACTTTGAATTTTTGTGTATAGCTTTAAGATCGAAACAATCTTCAAACTCAGCATTACGTTGAACAGCGTGTCAGGCCACCGGCTTGTGTTTGTCTTTATGTTCAACATAATGATAGTGGACAACGTACTGTGTTTAGCACTTTCAATATCTCTGTAACCAATTGACATAGATCAATGATCAACACCAAATTGTTTGTAATTTTAAGCTGAATTCAATGGTGAAAAATAAAATTAGATTTACTAAAATGCTATATGTAAAAAACTCAAAAAACCCATTTTTGGGATTCAAAACCCCCACCAAAATACACCAAAATACCCTTTGGATTGAGCGATCTGGCTGGTTTTCAAACTTAAAGGCATAAATGTTGCTTTATGTTTGTACCGAATATCAACAAAATCGGATCATTTGACGAGAGTTATCGCACCCACGGACACACATATATGTATAAGTATATACAGTTTTGAACGGATGGTGTTTTTGGCATCTGGGGACCTCAAAACGAACAGTTATCATGGTCCCGGGTCTAGGTCTTACCATGTTGACTACTGGTATCCTCAAGACTATGCCGACGAGATTTTATGGATATGGGTGCACAGTTGGGTGACGAGTTACTGAATAATCTAAGAGGTTGAATACAGGCTGAGGCTAAACTACAACCACTGACTATAAATACTGAAGGAGACATCCCATCCATATGGCCCAGCTGTATCACTTTTAGTGTATGCTAGAATTTAAAATTGAAGTAGTTTGATTGGGTCACTGACAGATTGTGCTGCTGTCAACTTTTTATTTGAGTTATTTACGTTAACTTTTAAAATATCTCCACCCCAGAAAGCAAGTGACAATCAACTTAAGTTTGCTTCCTGACTCACCAACTGTTGTATTATCACCTCCTTGAGAGGATAAGTAATAGTTGACAGCAGTATACTCTGTTGGTGATTATTGTAAACTTCGACCTCTTTCAATCCTAGCACACACAAAACTAGGGACACATTTTACAATGGCAATGAAAAGTCTACTTCAGTATTTATAGTCAATGCTACAACTTTTAAGTGATTTCTTGTTACCACCAAACAATACTTCTAGGCTTTCGTAGTTTTTCAAAACATCATGACCTATTATGATGTCTGTGCATAATTGATCAAGAACAAGGAGTTTAACATTACTATGAACTTTTCCCAAAATTTTTAAACTCTACAAAAGGATTATTGTGGCTACAAGAAACTCTTTCTATTAAAATCTTAGGAAAAACACTTGTCTCTTGTATGAATCTCTATTATACTTCTATTCACATTTAATTTGTCAATTACAGTAATGCAGAGCGAGTGTTGCTGGGCCCAAAAACACTCGTGGATCTCTGATTTAGTTGTGGGTTGCTTGAAAGAAAAACCTGATTGCAAGAAACTATTTTATTTAAATCTGAGCAAAGACATTACAACATATACATATTTAAATTAGAGCCGGAAAAGAGTATTTTAGATTAATGTAAAATGGATCACCTTAATGTTATGGCTTTGGTCGATTTCTGGCCTTTTTAGTTTTAATATTTTTTTTGTATTATGTGTTTAAAATAATCAAAAGCAGTTCTCGAGATAAAGTATCATAATGTGATAATCAGGAATTCCTAGTTAATCAAATGGCGGTTTATTAAAACAAGCGAGTGGTCGGGAATAAATAATAAAATATTAGTCCTCCTAACTAAGCCTCCTGACCTCCGACACACTCTAACCTCCTATATCTTTTACCACCAAATTAAATTACACATTCGTATGTACCATGATTAGCTTATTTAAAATCTGTTGTGGATCCTGATCTGAGCTCTGAACTGCAGATTAATTAATTTTACTCTTTTTTTTTTAAATCAACCAAACAGTAACACTCTGTTATATAAGTACTAAATTTCCTAGAATTTTGGATTCTACTTAATTTCCAGCCCTTACAATTATTTTAGATTTGAGACAATGTAATTGAATTTAAATATTTTCCAAAAGTTTTCTTGCTTAATACAAATTAATTCTTGTACAGAAAAAATGTCTTTAAGTTAAATTATAACAAATAGAGAGTTACTTTAAATGATTTGTGAATATGAAATTACATCAAATAATTAACAAAGATAAATGAATTTAAACTTAACAATTATTAAACTTTGATCAGTACCAGTTATGACATGTGCTCTATGAAATATGACCAAGTATGTAAAACTAATAAATATTACTTACATGAACATTGTAGAAAATTACATACACAAAACGCTCACAATATAAATACACTGTAACACTACTAATGCACTTAATACTAATAATACCAGTTGTTTAATTTATTCCCAGTAAAACGACAAGAATGGCAGTGTTAAAACCTGCTCTTAGCACGTGTAATTTTGAAAAAGTTTTATTAATTAATTAATAGGAATGCGTGATTGTACCGCGAATTTCGGCCTTTTCTTTAAAACAATTCGCGAAATAGAGAACGTATGGGATGCACCCCGTTAACAAATCGACGAACTTTTGGAATTGGCAAATAAACGCGGTATTGAATTTAGAAAAAGGTTTTAGATGATGTTACACCGAATAGTTCCGAGCTAAGAGAACGAGAAGCCGCAGTCGTCCAGTTTTATGAGCGAGGCGGGTCACGTGACTGCATTGTTGTCAGTTACTCCTGTACGCGGTAGTGTCTTCTAGATGTTTCTGATATGGCGGCAAGTTTGAGTTTGAACTTGTAACAGGATTTAATGTGGGATTGAAAAGAAGCAGATGCAAATCAAATCAAATCAATTTATTTACAGAAATTAAGATATAAATTACAGGTATTTATTACAAACAGTCCGGCATGGGCTACAAGTGGCCTGTGCGCGGGACGAGTTCTATTACAACACTAAAAATAAACCTAATGAAACAAATCGATATGTACAAAAAAAATCACTTAGTTTCGAGAAAGAGCAACCTGCACAGCTACAGTCATAAATGAGTAAAATAAAATAATATTGTTTAGTATAGTTTTGAAAGTATTATCTGGCTCATAATGTACAATAACATAAAACACACAATTAGCATGAAAACATAAAATAAACTAAGTTTCGCCTTCAGACTTTTGCACAATGTTTTGTAATAATAATAGAAATGTAGAAAAATACTTTTAAGCGGCTTTATAGAAGGCAAATTAGTTGAGTTGAATTGATCCAGTAATAAGTATTCGTTCAGAGGTATTCGAAAGCCAGATGCCATTGAAACATTTACATCAATAGGAAATTCTCTCAAGTTATATACCTGAATAATATTTTTAGCCTACTTATGAAACTCTCAGAACTTCCAGTATCCACTAAGACATTCATTTCCTCTCCTTTCAGTTGTACTTTGATAGTAGACTTTACTAGAGAGGACGGAACAGCAGCGTTTAAACTATTGACAAAAAGGTTTTTAGACAGAGAAGACCGGTAGTCTTGTTATTAGCTCTTGGATTTGATCGGATGTTGCTTCTGCAAACCTTAGAAAAATTTCCAGTTTTCCACACTTGTGACATACAACGTTCTTTGCTGGACCCAATTCTCGGCGATGTCTGTTTGCCCCGCAAAAATACATTTTTGAGTTTGGACTGCAGAAAGAGTCCCTTCAATTTTGTTTACTTCATTTTCAGAATTCTCTGTTTTGTCTTTGCTTGTATCGATAGCAAGATTTACAGGATGAGTTGCAGGATTTATAAACAATTCAGCATGTTTCTGAGCCATTTCAAGACTACGTGCTTGATTTAACGCATCTTCAAGTGAAAGTGTTTTATTCTCCAATAGCCTTTGACGAATCTCGCTTGACAGTATTCCACCAATAAACGCACCCCGAATATAGTCATTCCGATTCTGTTCAGCATTGACTTGTTTGAAATTTCAATCTTTGCTAAGTTTGAATAAAGCTTGAATGTACTCATCAACAGTTTTGTTAGACTTCTGTTGTCTGGTAGCAAGTTTATGTCTCGCAAATACCTCGTTTGTTGGTTTAATGAATAGAGATGTTTAAGTACTTAAAGCATCTTCATAAGTTTTGCATAATTATATACATTCATAGATTCTTGGAGACACATAATTTATCAGGAGTTTAAGTTTACCTTCATCTGTGTTTGTCCATTTTAAAGTTTCTATTTCAGCAACAAAATTCTCAAATGTAGCAATCCAGTGTAGCCACAGTTGGGAACTTGCAGTATCATTAGGATCAGCATCAAATTTTGTTGGTTTCAGTAAGTTTTCCATTACACAGTACACTATTAAAACATTAACTCAGCAGGATGTTAAGTTGATTAAATTGTACTATTTGTAATTAAACAGATTAGAGAATCAGGGGATAAAACATAGTTTTAATCAACTTAAAACTTGTACATATTTCAAGAATAATGTATTGCTAAACAAAAGTAAATATTATTACAGATGATCAAATATAACAACAGGTGAATTCCAATTTTAAATATAGTACAACATGGAATGATGGTTTTCAGCCAAGAAATGCATAAAATACCCCCGTCGCAGCAAAACTGCGTACTCAGCTAATTTCTGATGCATTTATATATTTCTCAGTACCACATAAAGCCATGCCAAGTTTCATAAAAATACATTTATAAATAAGTTACATAGCATTTTAATTACTCTCCATAAGAATAACATTATGGCTGAGTATGCAGGTTTGCTGCTACGAGGTATAGAGCTGGTTCACAGGCTATATTTTTTCTTGTGGATTTTAAGAAGTTGTGGTCATAAATAAAATAAAAGAAATGAATAAACTCTTCTTGTATATTTAAATAAAATTAAATAAAACTTTTCTTGTCAAATAAAACAGTTCAAAATTCAAAATAAAATTTAACTTGGTTTTGCTTATCACTTCTGTCTTTCAAAATATTACATTAACTGTTCGATCTTTATTTTTATATTACTGTACTTTAATTAATAATCAAAGATCAAAAGATGGAACCAAGAAACGCTTCGAAACCTGAAAAAGAAATAATTGTTTTACTAACTGTTCCCCTTTTTGAAAAACAACAAATGAGATATTGGAGCAATTATTTAAATCGAAACTCTAAATTTTAAAACAACTTTGTACCTTCAAATCTGAAGAGATTCACGTTTCCTTGGGCGACGTACAACACACACACAAGACCAATGGTCAACGTAAAAATGCCGTCGCCTCCCAGCGATCGTGAATATATACCCCTTGGCTAAGAAACTTCCAGAACGCGACCACGCCGGCCGTCACGTGACCTAGCTCCGGTTCAATCCAGCCAAGGAAGAATTTAAATCATTGTCTCCAACTCTCAGCCTTACAAACCCGAACAAGAAAATCGCGATCTTGCCTTGACTTGCAAAACCAAGTAGCACCAGCAATTCTTATTTGCAACTGCCAGCAATTATTCACAAAACATCTTTTATATTTTTATACATTAATTATTTTAATACATAACAAATAGTATATTTAATTATATACTATTGGGACGTTTCAATTACAATTGGGACGCTATATTCTCCCCTGACTTCCTAAAATTGCTGGTGCTCTGCTACAATACATCATTAAATTTTCATTTTTAAAACTTTCACAAATTTTCTTTTTTGTAAACAATTATACAATTCAAAAAATATTTACATTCAAATTCGCTCAACAAATATAAATTTTTAAAACCACAGTCACTACTCAATGTTTACATCAGTGGAATGTCCAGCTGTACTCGAGCGATAACAATACACAAAGCCTCGCTCCTTATCTCCGCTCGAAGGTCAACGACACAGGAACTCCCCTACTCGGTTCAAGGAGCCCTGCGTTGTCGATTGAAGACTCTCTGAAGTGTCGTCCACTACTCGTGTATGCAGTTCAGTTCTTGTACGGCATCCGAAGTTCGCAGCAACACCTCGATGTTGGCGCAAGTAAACGGTCATCTCAGCATGAGCAGAAGAAGTTCTGCGCAGATCGGGTAGTCGTCCGGAATCGTCTTCGCAGTTGATACAGCAACAATACCCAGAACAAACATCCTCAACGGCAGATTAATGTTATACTCATTCTTTTACTATTTATTCCGTTCACACTGCTTAACACAGAAGGTGTTTTATTCTTCAGCCATTCCTCCGGAAAAATATTTCTCCAAGCGTCAACACTGTATCCATTGAACTTCAACCATGAATCAATCCGACAACGGGGTGTGAGTGAAGTGAAGTTTGGTCTATTGTGATTCAAGTGCTGTAGTTAAGTGATCAGTGAACAAAATTGTGAGAGCCCCAATGTGGATAAATCCCAGGTATTCGAACAACTTTCACAGCTAGCTAGTAAAAATATTTAATTCCATGTTTCTTTTTCCTTTTGTTTGTCCATACACTCGCTCATTTATTCACATTTTATTTTATTTATTTAACTAAAATTTATCCTAAGACACAAGAAAATATTATTTCAATTGAGTCTTGTCGTCTTGGAGAAAGGTGATTGTTTTCTTGAATTAGCAATACCCATTAATTTACTTCAATAAATTATCTTCATTTATATCTTGCTTATAATCCATGTAGTCCAAGATATAATTTATTTATTACATTTCAATATCTTCAAGTCTTCAGTATTGCCAACTACAACCACCCTTTTTATTCTCACTGAAACATACTTTATTACACAACCTGAAAACATTATTTAATGAACTTGCGACACACCATTGTCACACTTGGTTATTTACAAACAAATAACAGATGTTTATTTACAAACATTTACACAAGGTTTCAATTGACTGATATGTGCCCTTTTAACATCTAACAAATCATCTTTGTGCTGCAATATACAACTCATATCAGTTAAATAATACAAGATTCTGTATGGACCAATGAACTTAGCAATAAACTTTTCATTACCTTCACTGGACCTATTTAGCACATAGGCCCAGCTTCCGATTTTGAATTGGCGGTTTTTACTGCCCTCGTAGAGTTTCAACCTTTTATTTCTATCATTCCTCTTCTTATTATTGGATATTGCTTCCTTCAATTTATTACAAACATCTTCGGCATTTACATCCTCTTCCGTCAAATCAATTAATTCCCAGGTGTAACTTAATGAATTGTTGTGGGCATAAGTAAACATTAACTCATGTGCGCTGAACTTCGTACTTTCACTTGTCCCAGAATTTAAAGTTTGTTGGACTTCACTCAAGTTTTTATCCCATTGGTTCTTAGCTTCATTAAAATAAATTTGTAAAATCGATTTTATATTTCGCAAATAACGTTCACTCAAATTTGCTTGTGGGTGATAAGGAACAATTGTTTTATGTTTTATGGCCAAATTAAATAAAAAGGACCTGAACTCCCCACTCCTGTAATAACTTGCATTGTCTGTCACGATTTCTTTGCATAATGAAAAATTTTTAAAAATACAGTTCTGGAACACTTGAATTATGTTCTGCGATGTGGCCCTTCTAATCGCATTCACCCATACATACTTTGTACAGTGGTCAACAGCAATCATTAAATAACAGTTTCCACTTACCGAGCGGTTTATCGGCCCCATCAGGTCGGTGTATATTCGGTCCATCGGCTTGTCACTTGTGTCACTGATGAGCGGGCCGTGCAGGTAACGAGCGGGTGCTTTGGTGCTCAGACATTGTTCACACCTCTTTATTCTCTCCCGGATGTATGGCGCCAGTTTGGGATGGTAAAAGTGTTGTGTTGCCCTCCTCAATGTCTTGTAGACTCCCTGGTGACAGCCTGTGAACTCCTCGTGGAAATATTTATACACCATTTCCAAAAGTGACTCGGGCAGGTACACTTTTCTGGAACTATCGCTGGAACTCACATAACACAAAACACTACCTCGCATCACAAAGTTACCTTTGTTTGTGCAATTTTTAATACTGTCAATCACCTTTAAAAGTTCTGGATCCTGTTTTTGCATTTCACTAATGTCACTATAGGCTACAGGAAAATTATTTAAATTGCACACTATTTCCGGTTCTGAAATACTATTTACAGTCTTATTTACAAACAGTCTCTTACCACCTGTACTCCTCAGTAAAATATTTACATTTTCATTCAAGTCCATCTCTTTATCAAAGTGTCGAGAAAGAAAATCTGCCACATGATTATCTTTACCTGGGATGTGTTTTATTGTGAATGGAAGTGACAACACGACTTCAATCCATCTACCCAGTTTATTCAGTTTTCGGTGGTTTTTCAAAAGCCAAGCTAAACTTGCGCAATCGGTGCGTAATTCAAAGCGTTGGTACTCTAAATACTTCCTAAATTTATTAATTGAATAAACAACCGCCAAACTCTCCTTCTCATAGGCGCTCAAACATCTCTCAGCGTCATTAAACTTCTTAGAATAATACGCGACCGGTTTCTCCACCCCATTCACCATCTGGGACAATAGACTTCCGGCCGCATTATCGCTCGCATCACAGGTTAAAATAAACTGTTTTGAAAAATCCGGAATTTGTAGAACGGGAGCCTCAGTTATAGCTTGTTTTAATTTAATAAAACTTTCCTCGCATTGTTCAGTCCAAATAAATTTCACATTTTTGCGCCTTAATTCATTTAATGGTGTGCAAAGTTCCCCAAAATTATCAATGAACGTGCTCAAGTAAGACACCATTCCTACAAATCGTGACACTTCTTTGGCATTTTTGGGCCTAGTACAATTCCTAATAGCAACGGTACGGTCTGGATCAATTTTAACTTCATCTTGACTGATAAGGAACCCCAAAAACTTGATTTCTTTGTAAACAAACAACGCCTTATCTGGTTTAACAGTTAAATTGTGACGCCTTAGTCTTTCTAACACTTCCCTCACATGTTTTATGTGACTTTCATAATCGGGGGAGTACACTATGATATCATCAATATAATTTAAACAAAACTTATACTTGATATCATACAACACATCATTGAGGTATCTTGACAAAATCCCTGACCCACTAGCAAGTCCAAATGGAATTCGCTTAAACTCAAAAGCTCCAAAAGGAGTACTAAACCCCGTTAAATGTTGAGATTCTTTCGCAATTTTTATTTGGAAAAAAGATTGCGTTAGATCAAGCACTGTAAAATACTTGCCACCCTTCAAGTGCGCTATCAGTTCTGACATAACCCCAATTGGATAACACACAGGTTCTAGCTTTTTATTTAACTCTGCATAATTAACCACAAGTCTATACTGGTCCGTATTTCCCTTTTTTACTAAAAATGCAGGCGAGATCCAACTTGACATGCTCGGTTTAATTACGTCTTGCTGTAATAATATATCCAATTCTCTACGCATTATTTCACTTTTAGGGGGAACAAGCGGATAATACTGATATTTAACTGGAGCATTATCTTTAAGTTTCAAATCAATTTCAAAGTTTATTGCACTTCCAATCTGATCACTAAAAACATTTCCAAATTCCTTAACTAATTTATTTACATCCGGAATAGCTTCATCACATCCTATGTTTAGGTTACAAACAGTCTCAATACTTTCTTGCTTACTCATTATATTTACAATGTCATGACAGGGTATTTTAACACTTGGCGCAAACCCAAAATAAATTTCTTCCTTATACAAATTAATTACACAATGGCTCTTCTTAATGTATGGTGCACCCAGAATAATGTCCCAGACTAAATTTTTACCAATCTGAAAATTAACTTCCCAGGTGAAGCGCTCTATTTTTATTTTTAAATCACACCCCACTAACCCCAACTAGGCCCCACTAACTCTAGCTTATCGCTACCTGCACTCTTACAATCGATATCAGTTTCTTTTACTTTACCAACTATCTTATCTTCTCTTAACCTTGTAAATAATTTTTCACTTATTATGTTAACACTGCTACCAGTGTCTATCAAGGCCTTACATTTTTGTTTATCATTAATTAACACTTCCACTGTAGGCAGCAGGTTCTTACTATTGCCTTTTACATTTAAACTTAACTGTCTATTTAAACATTTGTCCCTGTAGTGAGCATACTCCCTATTTCTTAATCTCCTCTTCATAAATTGCCCATTAAATTATTTTTTTGTCAGAGAACCAACAAAATTCGGGCTTAATTTAGCTGGCTGTCTGCTTACAAGTTTTTTGGAACCGCAGGCTTCGAAATTTTTTTGTTGACATTTTGCCGGAAACAATTTCTTGCAACGTGCCCGACTTTCCCGCAATTAAAACATTTTATTCCAGCTCGCTCGAACCGATTTGGCCCGGGGAATCTCGATTGTTGTTGACCGCTAGTGGGATTTTCTCTGCGCCTGCAAAAACTCGCATAGGCAACGTTCGCACAGTGTACAGCTAACTGCTCGAGTTCTAAATACGTTTTAGGCATTTGCATAAAAACCAAGTAACTTCTTGTTACTTCATTGAGGCCGATTACAATTAATTGCACAATTTCTTCCTCCTTGTACTGGCATTTGAGCAAGCGCGCATGCAACTTAATTTCCAAAATATATTCGTTCAAGTTTTCATTTTGTCTCTGCGGACGCAAAACCAAATCTCGTTTTAACGATTCTCGCATCGTGATAGGTACAAAATGCGCAATTAAAATTGTGTGTACTCGTTCAATGTCATGACCCTCACTTAAGCTCTCTAAGATTTTTGCTCGCAATGCCCCTCTACAGTAACCTAAGCTTAGTTCTAAAATCTCACTGGCTTTGAGCTGTGTTTCATCTGAAAGCGTTAACAGTACCTTCACAAAATTTAATAACAATTCCACTACCAGACCATCAGTTGGCTTAAACATCCTTAAATATTGTTCAATGGGGTTGCTTAGTTTCATGTACATCTTACTAACACTAGAGCTAGCATAATCTACCTCAGTCTTATCTCTAGCTATTTCCTTATCTTTAAGGCTAGAACTGCTTAGGTTTAACTGTGTTTCAAATTCAATTTCATCTTGAAAACTATCCTCGATTACCTTCAATGCTTTAGTTTTTTCCTCTTCTGTACATTCTACCTCCGTTAACTTAACTTGCATTGCATCTAGCATCTTAAACAATTCACTTATTTTATCTACAAACTTTTTTCTTACATCTAAGATCTTAGCATAGTTCAATCTGCGGGCATAATGTTCTAATTTACATTCTAGACGCACTAACTTATTTATATTTTTGGCTCCCTCCAACTCACTAATAAGTTCACCAATTTCATTTAAACGGATCTCAATCTCCTCTAATTCCTCCTTAATATTCAAACCCTCCAAATTACTCACATTCTCCTTGACTCCCAATTTCAAAATTTCTCGCAAATCCTTTCTTAATTGTAGCACAATATCGTCCTTGGGACATCCTCGAACTTTCAACTCATACATTAATTCTTGCTTTGACAGAAGGTCCACTTTTAAAACTCCCATTTTGACTGTTTTTTAATGACCAACTTCTTTTTAAAAGCAGAGTGGCGCAATATATAGAGCTGGTTCACAGGCTATATTTTTTCTTGTGGATTTTAAGAAGTTGTGGTCATAAATAAAATAAAAGAAATGAATAAACTCTTCTTGTATATTTAAATAAAATTAAATAAAACTTTTCTTGTCAAATAAAACAGTTCAAAATTCAAAATAAAATTCAACTTGGTTTTGCTTATCACTTCTGTCTTTCAAAATATTACATTAACTGTTCGATCTTTATTTTTATATTACTGTACTTTAATTAATAATCAAAGATCAAAAGATGGAACCAAGAAACGCTTCGAAACCTGAAAAAGAAATAATTGTTTTACTAACTGTTCCCCTTTTTGAAAAACAACAAATGAGATATTGGAGCAATTATTTAAATCGAAACTCTAAATTTTAAAACAACTTTGTACCTTCAAATCTGAAGAGATTCACGTTTCGTTGGGCGACGTACGAGACACACACAAGACCAATGGTCAACGTAAAAATGCCGTCGCCTCCCAGCGATTGTGAATATATACCCCTTGGCTAAGAAACTTCCAGAACGCGACAACGCCGGCCGTCACGTGACCACGCCGGCCGTCACGTGACCTAGCTCCGGTTCAATCCAGCCAAGGAAGAATTTAAATCATTGTCTCCAACTCTCAGCCTTAAAAAACCCGAACAAGAAAATCGCGATCTTGCCTTGACTTGCAAAACCAAGTAGCACCAGCAATTCTTATTTGCAACTGCCAGCAATTATTCACAAAACATCTTTTATATTTTTATACATTAATTATTTTAATACATAACAAATAGTATATTTAATTATATACTATTGGGACGTTTCAATTACAATTGGGACGCTATAGAGGATAGTATAAATAAAAAGTCAATTTTTGTGCAAATATCAATATTCATTCATCAAACCGAGATATCAAATTTTATTTATTCTCCATAAGAATAACATTGGACAACGTACTGCGTGTTTAGCACTTTGAAATCGATTGGTAAAAGCAAATGTAAAGTTTACAGTAAAATTAATTAAGGAAAAGCTAAAAACATGTTTTCTATAAGATTAACATGGAAGATTTTAGAAAACGTTTTTAGATTTTCTCCGGAACCACTTAACCTATGTTTATGATTCAAAATAAGATGGTATTTGTTTTTTAAGCTCTATAAAATGGTAAAAACAAAAATTGAGTGTTTTAAAAATTCTAGGGTGAAAAATGCAAAAAACTGATTTTTGGACAGTTATGAAACCCCATAACCTGATGGCCCGATTTTTCTGGTTTTCGAACTTAAAGTCATGAATGTCACTTACACATTTGAGCCAAATTTCATCGAAATCAGACTTTTTTCTCAAGTTATCACATTCACGGACACACACACACACACACACACACACACACACACACACATACACACACACACACACACACACACACACACACACACACACACACACACACACACACACACACACACACACACACACACATATATATATACATATTAAATAAATTTGAACAAATAGTGTTTTTGGCATCTGGGGACCTTAAAAAAATGTTATCATGGTTTTGGGCATAAGTCTTACCATGAGACCTATGGTAATAGCTCCTTCCCTATAGGGGAAATTCGCACAAAAATTTCCCCTATAGGGAAGAAGCTATTACCGTAGGTCTCATGGTAAGACTTAAGCCCGAGACTATGATAACTTTTTGTTTTGAAGTCCCCAGATGCCAAAAACATTATTCGTTAAAATTTATATATATGTATATATATATATATATATATATATATATATATATATACAGGGTGTCACAAAAATGGGTAGCGCGCTATGCAGAACCGGATTCTACATACAAAAACAAGTCGAAAATGTACAGTAACATTTTTGCGATTTCGGATTAGTTTAGTCGTAATCCGCCATTTTGTATTTGTTTGAAAATAATTAATAATTCAAAAACCCTTTGAGATATTTTTTTGAAACTTGGTATAAACTTTAAGTTTCTGGTTTTTAACATTTTCCAAAGACAATTTTTATTTAACTTATCAAATTTCAAAATGGCGGCCATTTAAATATTTCAAAGTCAAATTCCATGAAAAATAGCAACTGAAACAAAATTTTACAAGACATAAAATTTAAAGCACTTTGTAATCCGAATCTAATGACATTTTTACTGTAAAAATCGGTTAATAAATAAAAAAGTTATGGTGATTTTTTTATAATAAATTTCAAAATGGCGGCCATATACAAATTTCAAAGTCAAATTCCTGGAAAACTAGCAACTAAAACAAAATTTTACAAGACATCAAATTTAAAGGACTTGGTCAAATGCACTAGGAAATTTGGCTTTGAAAATGTTATATGGCCGCCATTTTGAAATTTATTATAAAATATTACCATAACTTTTTTGTTTATGAACCGATTTTTACAGTAAAAATGTCATTGGATTTGGATTACAAAGTGCTTTAAATTGTATGTCTTGTAAAATTTTGTTTAAGTTGCTAGTTTTCATGAAATTTTACTTTGAAATATTTAAATGGCCGCCATTTTGAAATTTGATAAGTTTAATAAAAATTATTTTTGGAAAATGTTAAAAACCAGAAACTCAATGTTTATACCAAGTTTCAAAAAAATATCTCGAAGGGTTTTTGAATTATTAATTATTTTCAAAAAAATACAAAATGGCGGATTACGCCTAAACTAAGCCGAAATCGAACAAATTTTACTCTATATTTTCAACTTGTTTTAGTATGTAGAATATGGTTCTGCATAGCGTGCTACGCATTTTTGTGACACCCTGTATATATATACAGGGTGAGTCAGACCACCCGTCCAGCATGTATAACGAGAGAACGGTTTGATCTAAAGTCGTCAAACAAAAATATTCCCGACTAAAACGCATATGGGCTATCTATTAAAAATATTTTCAACAAAATCTATGTACAGAATGTTCCAAAACTAAAGGTCACGGGTTCGACTCTCAAGATTTTCTAATGTAAACATAGGGAATATTATACATCATTTTAAAGGTATTGTTAAAAGAAACACTTTGGCGAAAACAGAATTCACTTATCTTTATTCGTTTCAAAATGGCGGCCATTTTAATGTAAAATATTGACATTTACGGAATACCCTGTATTTTCTAAACCACTACGCGTACCTTTTTTCCGACTTAAATTTCTTACTCGCGATAAACTCAGCTTTACTCTGGTATGCTACATAACAGGCTTTTTTGAGAAAATCTATATTTCAAAATAATATTTATTTTGAAAATACCCATATGCCCAAAATTCAAAAAAGTCAAATGGTAGCGTATATCAAAATGCATACCACTGAAAAGGTCTTGTAAATCCTAGCAACTTTCTAATTTACACTAACCTTGTTTCTTTTTTAGTTTTTCTGCAATCAGCAAAAAACATTATTTTTCCATATGAAATGCATGTTAATTGTACATAACACATAAAACGAATGTGGTCAGAGAATACATGCAAGTGTTATGCAAATTAACATGCATTTCATATGGGAAAATAATGTTTTTTGCTGATTGCAGAAAAACAAAAAGAGATACAAGGTTGGTGTAAATTAGTAAGTTGCTAGGATTTACAAGACCTTTTCAATGGTATGCTTTTTGATATATGCTACCATTTGACTTTTTTGAATTTTGGGCATATGGGTATTTTCAAAATAAATATTATTTTGAAATATAGATTTTCTCAAAAAAGCCTGCTATGTTGCATATCAGAGTAAAGCTGAGTTTATCAAGAGTAAGAAATTTAAGTTGGGAAAAAGGTACGCGTAGTGGTTTAGAAAATACAGGGTATTCCGTAAATGTCAATATTTTACATTAAAATGGCCGCCATTTTGAAACGAATAAAGCTAAGTGAATTCTGTTTTCGCTAAAGTGTTTCTTTTAACAAGACCTTTAAAATGATGTATAATATTCTCTATGTTTACATTAGAACATTTTGAGATTCGAACCCGTGACCTTCAGTTTTGGAACATTCTGTACATAGATTTTGATGAAAATATTTTTAATTGATAGCCCATATGCGTTTAGAGGGGATGATTTTTGTTTGACGACTTTAGACCAAACCGTTCTCTCGTTATACATGCTGGACGGGTGGTCTGACTCACCCTGTATATACAGTATATCTATACAGTATATATATATATCTATGTATGTGTCCGTTAACACGATAACTTGAGTAAAAAACGTCCGATTTTGATGAAATTTGGCTCAAATGTGTAAAATGACATTCATGACTTTAAGTTCGAAAACCAGAAAAATCGGACCATGGGAAGGGGGGTTTATGGGGGTTTTAATTTTTCCAAAAATCAGTTTTTTGCATTTTTCACCCTACAATTTTAAAAAAACTTAATTTTGGTTTTGACCATGTTATAGAGCTTAAAAAAACAAATAATTCAGTATTTTTAATCATTAACCTAGGTTAAGTGGTTGCGGAGAAAATCCAAAAAAACCTGCTCATAAAATCTCCCATGTTAATCTTATGGGAAAAAGGTTTTTGGCTTTTACTCAGTTTATTTTAATTTAAAATTCACATTTGCTTTTACGAATCTGTTCAGTTCCACAAAGCAATCATTTTGGTGTTTAAATTCTGATTCTACGCCGAACCGTTGCAGAGATATTCGAAGTGCTAAACACAGTACGTTGTCCAATGTTATCCTTAGGGAGGATAAATAAAATTTGATATCTCAATTATTTATGAATGTATGTTGATGAAACTTGGTATGTTGCTTCACGTAGTACTGGTATATTGATATTTGCACAAAAAATTGATTTTTTGTTGATTATTCCCGTAGCAGCAAACCTGCATACTCAACCCCCATGTTATTCTTATGGAGAATAAGTAAAATGTAATGACTCCCTTAATTATGAACATAAATTAATAAAACTTGGTATGTAGCTTCACTTGGTTGAGTTATATTGATAATTATATAAAAACCCATTTTTCTGTTCCTTGTTGCAGCAAACCTGCTTTCTCCAGCCCCCATGTTATTCTTATGGAGAATAACTAGAATGTTATATAGCGCTTATTTATGTTTGAATATTGATGAAACTTAGTATGTGGCTTCGCCTAGTTAAATTCTATTTATATTTGTATAAAAACCAATTGTTTCTGTTCCTTGTTTCAGCAAACCTACGTACTCATTACCAATGTTATTCTTATGGTGAATAATTAAAATCGCTTATATGTTGATATATTTTTATGAAACTTGGTTTGCGGCTTTATCTGGTTTTAAGACATATATTATGCATTGGAAATTCGCTGAGTACGCAGGTTTGCTGCGACGGGGGTATTACTGTCTATGCTGTATCAAATACTATTCAATGAAGTCTATGCAGCAGTAATTTGATAAAACACCATTCAAATAAAGAGTTCCTAATCAATGTGTATCAAAATCAAACATATTTCTTGCATATATGCTATATTTCGTTTGTTTTTAATTATCCGAGTACAATGAGTTTTGTGGTAAATCAATTACACAAGATTATTATTTTTACTTTATAAATTTATATTGTTAAACTATATACTGTAGGTATAATTTGTTTGTTGTACACAAACTTAATATATTGTTATATATTATATATAGGCCTAAAATAGCTAAAACCATACTAACTCTTATAAGGAAACAACTTTTTTTTATTTTAGCGAATTTCCCCTATAGGGAAGAAGCTATTATCGTAATCGGCATGGTAAGACCTAGGCCCGGGACCATGATAAATTTTTGTTTCGAAGTCCCCAGATGCCAAAAACACCATTCGTTCAAAACTGTATTTATATATATATATATATATATATATACATACCTATGTGTCCGTAGGCACGATAACTTTTGTAAAAATGGTCCGATCTTGATGAAATTTGGTATAAACGTGTAAGGCAGCATCTATTTTCATGGGTTAGAAAACCAGTTGATCGCACCATTATACGGGGGTTTTTTTTTGGGGGGGGGGTTTCTACCCAAATATGTTCTTTTTGAACTTTTTACATATTATTCTTTTTAAAACCAAACTTTAGTTCGCACTATTGAATTCAGCTTAAAAAACAAACAATTTAATATTTTGATCATCGCTTTACGTCATTTGGATGGGGAGATATTAAAAGTGCTAAACACAGTACGTTGTCCAATGTTAATCTTATGGAGAATAAGTAAAATTTTATATTTCGCTTATTAATGAACATATTATATATATTATAAAGAAGAGATGGTTTCTGTTTATCTGTCTGTCTGTCTGTCTGATGTTCCGGGTGAACGCAAAAACTACTGAACCGACTGGGCTGAAACTTTACATAAAAAAACACATTGGAAATTCCAAATCACAATGAAGACCTGCGAAAAATAACAATATTTATCTGTTGATGCTGCTCTGAAAATTCCTGTCATGTTAAATGTAATTTATATTATTTACAAATGTTTATAACTTCTATCATTTCTTAATTTCATCATTTGTTTATACAATAAAACAAAAAGCTTCATTATTTCCCAACGGATTTCTCTTTAGTTAAATATTCATTTGAAAACAAATGTGTATGTCAAAGTTGTTTTTACCATTGATATTGATAAACGATGTAATGTTGTATTCATTTTTGGATTATTACCCCTGAACTGTAATGACTATTAAATGGTTTTAAATTACCTTTCGTCAGCAGTTCAATTCGCAGTCAAAACACTACAACCTCAAACACAAAGACATAAAACACGGTCAAACACGAAAACATCCCGCCCATGTGTTCGATAAATGTAGTAATGTTTTCATATGTGACCATGTTTTATGTCTTTGTGTTTGAGAAATTTTAACGATGTCGTCTCGACTGAAAAATGCAATTTAAAAAATTGACACCTACGTGATCATGGCGCAATTGAGCGCCGAAACCAGGTTGTAGTGTTTTCACTGCAGATTGAACTGCTGACGAAAGGTAATTTAAAACCATTTAATATGTAATATTGATTGATTTTACTGAGTAAACCAATTTTAAATGCAGCTCTCTACTTCCCATTTCAGTTTTCGCAATGACTTCAGCTGGGCCATTCTTCTCCAGTTTTCAGTGTTTTTGTTCTCATGACAAGTGTTTGTCAACTGAATTTGGTTACAACTGGATGCGAGATGCTGAAACTGTAAGTTTGTAATTTTTGCTAGAATGATAGTTCATTAACTTGTAAGACATTATTCTTACTGATATTTATATAAATTTAAGTTTTTAAACTCCAATCAGTAATACAAACTTGTACTTGGGGACAACAAGGCCTTTCGTTCATAATGTGGACATTGTCAGGTACCAAATGATAAGATTATAAACGTTTTACATTAACCCTTTCAGTGCTAAGCTTCTGAAAGAAGTAGTTGAATATGTGATGTTTTGTTAATTTTTAATTCGTTGCCTGTACAGTTAAAAAAAACGTGCTTCCGGTGAACACACACACACACACACACACACACACACACACACACACACACACACACACACACACACACACACACACACACACACACACACACACACACACACACACACACACACACACACACACACACACACGCACACACACACGCACACACGCACACGCACACACACACACACACACACCAGCAAGGATGCGTAAAAATCAGTAAAACACTGGACCAGATGGGCAGCTCACCCATCCTGTCAGCTTGGACCCATGCCATCCACCTTTTAGCGAATTTCCCCTATAGGGAAGAAGCTATTATCGTAGGTCTCATGGGAAGACTTAGGCCCGAGACCATGACAAATTTTTGTTTTGAGGTCCCCAGATGCAAAAAACACTATTCCTTCAAATTTATATATATATGTAGCCGTTAACACGATAACTTGAGTAAAAAAGTCTGATTTCGATGAAATTTGGCTCAAACATTCATGACTTTAAGTTAAGTTCGAAAACCAGAAAAATCGGACCATGTGAAGGGGGTTTTATGGGGGTTTACAATTTTCCAAAAATCAGCCTTTTGCATTTTTCACCCTACAATTTTTAAAACACTTAATTTTGGTTTTGACCATTTTATAGAGCTAAAAAAAACAAATAATATGGTATTTTGAATCATAAACCTAGGTTAAGTGGTTGTGGAGAAAATCCAAAAACGTGTTCATAAAATCTTCCATGTTAATCTTATGAAAGGTTTTTAGCTTTTCCTCAGTTCATTTTAATGTAAACCTCACATTTGCTTTTACCAATCAGTTCAGCTCTACAATACAATCATTTTGGTGTTTAAATTATGATTCTACGTCCAACCATTGCAGAGATATTCAAAGTGCTAAACACAGTATGTTGTCCAATGTTATCCTTATGGAGAATAACTCAAATTTGATATCTCGATTATTTATGAATGAATGTTGATGAAATTTGGCATGTGGCTTCAATTAGTACTGGTATATTGATATTTCCACAAAAAAATTATTTTTGCCGATTCTTCCCGCAGCAGCAAACCTGCATACTCAGCCTCCCCCATGACATTCTTATGGAGAATAAGTAAAATGTAATGTCTCCCTTAACCCTTTGAGTGCTAAGCTTCTGAAAGGAGTAATTAAATCTATGGTGTTTTGTTGAATTTTTAAATGTATTGAACACCTGAACAATTAAAATTAATAAGAACGTGCTTCCGCTGGACACACACAGTAAAGGATAGGAAAAAAGTAGCAAAGCACCTGATCAGATGTGCAACTCACAAAGAATCCAACCATCCTGTTAGCTTGACCCAGAGCCGTCCACCATTTGCATAAGGTCCGCCGTCCCCTTCAACTCTGCCACAGACAGGTGAACTGTCCATGATAAAATGTAATGTCTCCCTTAATTATGAACATAAATTAATAAAACTTGCTATACAGCTTCGACTGGTTAAGTTATATTGATAATTGCATAAAAACACATATTTTGTGTTCCTTGTTGCAGCATACCTGCATACTCAGCTTTCAATGTTATTCTTATGGAAAATAAATAAAATGCTATATATCACTTATTTATTCGTGTATTTTTATGAAACTTGGTGAGTGGCTTTATGTGGTAGTGAGAAACATATACATGCATTGAAAATTCGCTGAGTATGTAGGTTCGCTGCTATGGGGGTATTACTTATTGTCCACCCTCCCTTTCAACTCTGGCACAGACAGATGAACTCTCCATGAGTTGTATATAAAAACAACCAACTGTGACACGATTCGAACACTCGGTCGAAGTGTTACCACCTGGCAGGGAAGCTAGCGCCTTAGACCGCACAGCCACTGATCAGACTAGCAGCTGTGCTGTTTGCCGCAGTTGGATAAGAAATAACTGAGTTATTAGCTATTTACCTAATTATGTATCAAATTTATACGGCAAAATGTATAACAATAACACTGTATACATTGTAAATAAATACTACTCAAAACCATAATAATTTCCTAGTTAATAGCTTATAACAAAGTTATTTCTTATCCAATTGTGACAAACATTTCTTTTTGTTTGTCTTAAAATTCTACAATTTTATATTAACCTACTGAAAATAATTTTGGAAAAGAATTAAGAATTTCGTGAAATTTGACATCAAATCAATAGCTTACATACAATCACATTCTCCGCTGAGGCCTCCTTAGCATTGGTATGATTTAGTTATAAAGTCAAGTGAACGAAACAGAGTGTAAACAAAGATTTGATAGTGCTGGTCAGCTTGATGTTGGAGGTTTCACGATGAGCGAAGCTGCGGGAAACAGCTAGTATATTTTATAATTTTTAACATGACCCGCTATGATTTTAAATTAAAATCCTTCAACATCCTGCAACATCCTTCCTCACTTATAAATTAATGCTTTTCATTGAGAAAATTACTCATTCTACACAGTTTCTCTCTGCAATCTTCGACTCTTATACACCGTCGGTTATTAAAAAAAAATTAATTCAATATAAAGATTTTACTAAAATAATTGAGAAACAATTATGACAAATTCAGAAGGCAAAAATGTGGCTTGCAGGTAGATCTTAGAAAGGAGAGCGTACAAGAACAATTTCTGAAAGTACGAAGGGAAACCAAACTAAGTACAGTACACGAGTATGGAGACACAAATATCAGCACCACCAAAGTCAGTGAAGTGTTGGGTCACAGGGATCAGCTTTTGCCGTATTATGAGAACTGTAAGGTGAGTGATTAAAATTTAGAATTTTTATCACACTTCTTCTCGTGGACCTTGTTTCAGGAAAAAAAACAATTAAATAACATTTTATAAAATTTTACTTTTAAGAGGTAATTTTTAGAAAAAAATTTAATCGTAACTGGTTATTCATGTGTTTCCATGGTGATGTAAACAGAGATTAATAAATTGGTGCCAAAATGTAGTACTGTTTATCAGAAAAGGTAAAAATAAAATAAAGTAATATATTAATTTAGCTACAAATAATAATTTAAATGAGGGATTTTGATTTTATGTATTTTTCACATAGTCAAAGAACAGAACCAAAAAAGTGAAGGGATGTTAGGTGGAAAAATCCAGGAAATATATTCCAAAAGTAAGGATATTGTTCAAGAATAAATGTGAACTCATAATATACAAAATAAACTCTTTTTATAAAAAAATAGAGATGACTCTAGTAATTATGAAGACATGCTAAAAGTGTAAAATAAAAATTGCAGGGCCTTTCCATTAAAAAAAAAACTGAAGAAGAACTTGATAAGATGTATCATAGATCAAGCATACTTCTTAGGAGTATGCTTAATCTATGATAATATCATTTTAAATACAATTTTCTTCAATAGTTTTTCTTCCAAATACGCACTCCGCCCACGGTTAAACATTCCAATTCAAAAGCACAGAACAATCTTTTTTCAACGTAACATGTCTTTTAACTGTATTAAGCTTTTTAATTCTTTGCCTGCAGGCCTTAAAGTTAACCCCCCCTGGTCCAATTAAAGTCCCCCTGAAACAATTTGGAAAACGTCTAAAGGAGTTTCTTACTGATAAAACATATTATAGTATTTATAATTTCCTCAACCAGTAAAATATATTTTGTTTTATTTGTACTATGTCTTGTTATAAGGATATTGCATTTTTAATTGTAGTACATGTTTGTAACACTGACTCATGCCAATGCTGTTTACACTGTTTTATGGCAATAAAGACAATTTGATTTGATTTGAAATCAAACTGTCATCTGGAGTGGACAAAATCCAAGGCTAGGACAAAATCCCCATAGTATTGACAAAAAAAGTTAAAGACCTAACCTTCAGTCTTGTCGAGTCATCCATGCTGATAAGACCTATGTTTTGCCGCTCCGCTAAGAACCGGTTCAAGGTCGCACTGTTTGTTTACATGCATCACGTGCTCGACTAAACTGTCTTGTGTATCTAAATTAAAGTGATTATTTTTTTAACAAATTAAAATGCCAGCTACCTGTGGCGTGTGTAACGGAGACATTAAGAACAGTAGGTCTTCAGAAGTAATAAGTTGTAGTGTAAATTGTAAGAAATCTTTTCATTTAAATTGTGTAACGGATGATATTGATGAGAAGAAGACCTGTGCTGCGAAGCAATGAAGGTGCAAAGATTGTCATGAAAGTAGTGTGAGTTCCGGAATTAGTACAACGATTACGAAGGGTTTTATTGTGGAAGTGTTAGTCGGTTTTAAAACGGATAATTTCAATGAATTGAAAAACGTGAAAAAAGAGGTTGCGGAGATAACTAAATCTCTTAGCTTTCTTTCTGTAAAAATGGATACGGCAAACACTCTCATGGAAAAACTGAAAAAAGAAATAAAAGCAGTCAAGAAGGAAAAAGAAGATCTACGAGCAAGAAGTGGTTCTCTCTGTGTCTTGGTAACCGATCTACAGGACTGTGTTTGATCACTTGAGCAGTATATGCGGCGGAGTAACACAGAGATCAGCGGCACCCCGGCAACCCCTAACAAAGACGTCTTCAAGCTGGTGCAAGATGTAGGTGCAGTGATTGGCGTGACGGTGGAGGAATCTCAGATCAACCCACACCCCAGTACCGCGTCCCCAGCTTCCGCAACGACTGGGCTCCTTCCCTCGTGGTCCAGTTCAACACCAGATCCATAAGAGACTCTTGGCTGAAACAGTTTAAGGAGGTTAGGGAATCTGCAACTGCAGACAAGGTAAACGCGGTTTTTCCAAAATACAAGCTGTATATTAATGAACCCCTTTCCCCAGTGAATAAAATGTTTCTTGTAAAACTAAAAAAGAAATATCGCGAGATAGGCTTTACATATGTGTGGTGTCGCAAAGGAAAGATTTTCGTTAGGAAGGCTAGTGGTGAAAAGTGCCGAAGGATCGACAGCGATGCAGTCATCGATAACCTCAAGTAAATTTAAATGTTTGGTAATCCTTAAAGTGTCATTTTGTTACAACATTTTGTAATGTTAGTTTTTCCATGTACTAACTTATTCTAAGTAGGTTTTTTCCAATTGTCACAATTTTAATTTATAATGGAAGAAAATAGAAATTATTTACATTCGTTACATGGAAATTTTTTTTAAGTGGACAATATCAATAAAATTAATGTTTTCACTTTAATTTACTATAATAAAAGAAGTACGAGACAAAATATTATTAACTTCCTTATAGAATTTGCTCAGGTAGAATATTCTGTCACTTTTATTGCATTAAGTGAAATATGGATGAATACAAATGAATTGCAAAAATACCAAATTATAATATTTGTGTACATTGTAATGATTCATATAGATCATGAGGTGTAGTATGTTATGCTTTAGATACGGTTTGTGTTACAGGAACAAACCTGCATTGTATGGAAACCGCAGACACTCTTCTGACACTATTTTAAGTTATGCTGATTGTACACGTACAGACTACAAGATAGTACAGAGAAAGATTTTATTATTGAACTGGAAAACTATTTGGAGTATTTTACTTCAAATACAATTTTTTTGGGAGACATAAATATTGATTTATTAGATGGGAAATTAAATTTAAAAAATTATCATAGCCTTATGGGGAATAACTCATTTAATAATAATTCATTTGTGTTAATCTATTTTGACTAAGTCCCTTGGATCTAGGATTATTCCTTTCTCTTTGAGGTTTTATAAAATGTTATCTTTCTCTATGTACCTAGTAAATCAAAAGTAAATCGACATTTTCACCACATCAAATCAGTATTGGTAGTTATACCATTGATTATGCATTGTAATACCAAGCTCGATAAGCTCGTTGTGTGATACTATTAGAATTGACTGGTTGTTTTTCAGCAGTTGTTTTTATTTTAATTACACTTCATCTTAGCCCCTGCAATGCTTTAATTTATATATTTACTGTCTTACTTTAGCAATCCTAGTTCCAAATCTTTACCATAACAAAACTAGGATTGCTAAAGCAAGACAGTAATATCTAATTTTATTTTAAACTTCATGAGCCTCATTCAAATTTTGTTCAAATGATTTTACAGAATTATTTTGTTCTAGGATCTAGATCACATTTTCACCCCAGTTAAGACTATTGTAGTAGGAAATGGTTTGTGCCGTTTTTGACCTAAGAGTTTCAATCAAGCAAACCTTACTCACATTATAAACGTAACATATTTTTATTAAAATCTGTCGACGAATCTAAGGGAACAATAAAACACTCCCAGTAAACGTACCTAATGATGTCAATTACTGGGGTAGGCGGCATATAGAACAGCGTTGACCTTATTGCTTAGGTTCCAAGGAACATACTGCGCTGAAACATGTCCGTGATGGAGGGGCGGTCAACGCAGTAGCTATAGGAATCAAGAACCTACGGGAATTGTCACTCCGAAGGTCTTGAAATTGTACAATTTAAATACAGACATGCTGTAATAATGGCAACAATCAATCAATAAAAATCACCATTAAAAACTTATTTTAGTTTAATTAAAGACTTTGATTAAGATTTTAGGCTGAGAAATATGCACCGAAAAATTAAGAAAGTTCCATCTTCCTATTTTACTAGATATCTTATTTTTTTAGAAAGTGAACTAATCTCGTTATTTATATAAAAAAATAAATATATGTATTTTTTTGGGAATATTCACCTCTTAAACGTTTTACTCATTGTTATAAAAGAATACAACAAAATTGTGCTTGATACTAAAACCCTACTTTCAAGAAAACATCTTGCTGTTTGTCCAGGATCCTATTGTAACCCATCAGGTTCCTGTTATATTCCTGCAACGTCGCATCCGGGCTTCAAAGGATCCAGAAGAAAAAAAGAGATTGGAAAAGGAACTGCAAGATTTGCAACAGGTATACCCTTTTACTTTCTCCCCCTATACAGAGTATATGGAGAAAGAAATGTTTTCGTCAACATTTTTGAATTTGAGTTGTTAGTGGAAATATTCGTTTTTAAGAAAGTCACACATATCATATGTCGTATATCATTTATATATTGTAAGTTTTTAGCGACCCCCCTAATTGTGTTCACAGGTAGCGTTAGGAACTTCTATGGTGATGCCCAGGCTTATGTTTCACCTCTGGTCGTGCAAATAGCTGACTTGTCCACAAGAAATTAGCTAATAAACAAATTACACTACATTTCTCTGCATATTTTTTCAAGTTTAGAACAACGATTTTTGAAAGTAAAAAAAAAACATCTTGCATAACCTACTTTAAGTTCAGACTGTTAATCAATTTTGATTTTGACACTATTTGGTTTGCTTTTTCATATTTAAACTGATGCATTGATATTAAGCCTTTACCGAGCTCTTGGATTGTAGTGGATATGTATTTCAGCTATACTTTATTAAAAGTGCCGTAGGATTGAATACCGCAAACCCTAGGTACTACAGCTTATGAAAACTCTAGAGTAGGTAGTCTCACCTCTGGCCAATTAAAGGGCAGGATTATCCCCTAGACACTAGAGCTTATGAAAACTCTAGAGTAGGTAGTCTCACCTCTGGCCAATGAAAGGGCAGGATTATCCCCTATATACTACAGCTTATGAAAACTCTAGAGTAGGTAGTCTCACCTCTGGCCAATGACAGGGCAGGATTATCCCCTATATACTACAGCTTATGAAAACTCTAGAGTAGGTAGTCTCACCTCTGGCCAATGAAAGGGCAGGATTATCCCCTAGATACTACAGCTTATGAAAACTCTAGAGTAGGTAGTCTCACCTCTGGCCAATGAAATGGCAGGATTATCCCCTATATACTACAGCTTATGAAAACTCTAGAGTAGGTAGTCTCACCTCTGGCCAATGAAAGGGCAGGATTATCCCCTAGATACTAAAGCTTATGAAAACTCTAGAGTGGGTAGTCTCACCTCTGGCCAATGAAAGGGCAGGATTATCCCCTATATACTACAGCTTATGAAAACTCTAGAGTAGGTAGTCTCACCTCTGGCCAATGAAAGGGCAGGATTATCCCCTATATACTACAGCTTATGAAAACTCTAGAGTAGGTAGTCTCACCTCTGGCCAATGAAAGGGCAGGATTATCCCCTATATACTACAGCTTATGAAAACTCTAGAGTGGGTAGTCTCACCTCTGGCCAATGAAAGGGCAGGATTATCCCCTAGATACTACAGCTTATGAAAACTCTAGAGTGGGTAGTCTCACCTCTGGCCAATGAAAGGGCAGGATTATCCCCTATATACTACAGCTTATGAAAACTCTAGAGTAGGTAGTCTCACCTCTGGCCAATGAAAGGGCAGGATTATCCCCTATATACTACAGCTTATGAAAACTCTAGAGTGGGTAGTCTCACCTCTGGCCAATGAAAGGGCAGGATTATCCCCTAGATACTACAGCTTATGAAAACTCTAGAGTGGGTAGTCTCACCTCTGGCCAATGAAAGGGCAGGATTATCCCCTATATACTACAGCTTATGAAAACTCTAGAGTAGGTAGTCTCACCTCTGGCCAATGAAAGGGCAGGATTATCCCCTATATACTACAGCTTATGAAAACTCTAGAGTGGGTAGTCTCACCTCTGGCCAATGAAAGGGCAGGATTATCCCCTAGATACTACAGCTTATGAAAACTCTAGAGTAGGTAGTCTCACCTCTGGCCAATGAAAGGGCAGGATTATCCCCTATATACTACAGCTTATGAAAACTCTAGAGTAGGTAGTCTCACCTCTGGCCAATGAAAGGGCAGGATTATCCCCTAGATACTACAGCTTATGAAAACTCTAGAGTAGGTAGTCTCACCTCTGGCCAATGAAATGGCAGGATTATCCCCTATATACTACAGCTTATGAAAACTCTAGAGTAGGTAGTCTCACCTCTGGCCAATGAAAGGGCAGGATTATCCCCTAGATACTAAAGCTTATGAAAACTCTAGAGTGGGTAGTCTCACCTCTGGCCAATGAAAGGGCAGGATTATCCCCTATATACTACAGCTTATGAAAACTCTAGAGTAGGTAGTCTCACCTCTGGCCAATGAAAGGGCAGGATTATCCCCTAGATACTACAGCTTATGAAAACTCTAGAGTAGGTATTCTCACCTCTGGCCAATAAAAGGGCAGGATTATCCCCTAGATACTACAGCTTATGAAAACTCTAGAGTAGGTAGTCTCACCTCTGGCCAATGAAAGGGCAGGATTATCCCCTATATACTACAGCTTATGAAAACTCTAGAGTAGGTAGTCTCACCTCTGGCCAATGAAAGGGCAGGATTATCCCCTAATACTAAAGCTTATGAAAACTCTAGAGTGGGTAGTCTCACCTCTGGCCAATGAAATGGCAGGATTATCCCCTATATACTACAGCTTATGAAAACTCTAGAGTAGGTAGTCTCACCTCTGGCCAATGAAAGGGCAGGATTATCCCCTAGATACTACAGCTTATGAAAACTCTAGAGTAGGTAGTCTCACCTCTGGCCAATGAAAGGGCAGGATTATCCCCTAGATACTAAAGCTTATGAAAACTCTAGAGTGGGTAGTCTCACCTCTGGCCAATGAAATGGCAGGATTATCCCCTATATACTACAGCTTATGAAAACTCTAGAGTAGGTAGTCTCACCTCTGGCCAATGAAATGGCAGGATTATCCCCTATATACTACAGCTTATGAAAACTCTAGAGTAGGTAGTCTCACCTCTGGCCAATGAAAGGGCAGGATTATCCCCTATATACTACAGCTTATGAAAACTCTAGAGTAGGTAGTCTCACCTCTGGCCAATGAAAGGGCAGGATTATCCCCTAGATACTACAGCTTATGAAAACTCTAGAGTAGGTAGTCTCACCTCTGGCCAATGAAAGGGCAGGATTATCCCCTAGATACTACAGCTTATGAAAACTCTAGAGTGGGTAGTCTCACCTCTGGCCAATGAAAGGGCAGGATTATCCCCTAGATACTACAGCTTATGAAAACTCTAGAGTGGGTAGTCTCACCTCTGGCCAATGAAATGGCAGGATTATCCCCTATATACTACAGCTTATGAAAACTCTAGAGTAGGTAGTCTCACCTCTGGCCAATGAAAGGGCAGGATTATCCCCTAGATACTAAAGCTTATGAAAACTCTAGAGTGGGTAGTCTCACCTCTGGCCAATGAAAGGGCAGGATTATCCCCTAGATACTACAGCTTATGAAAACTCTAGAGTAGGTAGTCTCACCTCTGGCCAATGAAAGGGCAGGATTATCCCCTAGATACTACAGCTTATGAAAACTCTAGAGTAGGTAGTCTCACCTCTGGCCAATGAAAGGGCAGGATTATCCCCTATATACTACAGCTTATGAAAACTCTAGAGTAGGTAGTCTCACCTCTGGCCAATGAAAGGGCAGGATTATCCCCTAGATACTACAGCTTATGAAAACTCTAGAGTAGGTAGTCTCACCTCTGGCCAATGAAAGGGCAGGATTATCCCCTAGATACTACAGCTTATGAAAACTCTAGAGTGGGTAGTCTCACCTCTGGCCAATGAAAGGGCAGGATTATCCCCTAGATACTACAGCTTATGAAAACTCTAGAGTGGGTAGTCTCACCTCTGGCCAATGAAAGGGCAGGATTATCCCCTAGATACTACAGCTTATGAAAACCCTAGAGTAGGTAGTCTCACCTCTGGCCAATGAAAGGGCAGGATTATCCCCTAGATACTACAGCTTATGAAAACTCTAGAGTAGGTAGTCTCACCTCTGGCCAATGAAATGGCAGGATTATCCCCTATATACTACAGCTTATGAAAACTCTAGAGTAGGTAGTCTCACCTCTGGCCAATGAAAGGGCAGGATTATCCCCTAGATACTAAAGCTTATGAAAACTCTAGAGTGGGTAGTCTCACCTCTGGCCAATGAAAGGGCAGGATTATCCCCTAGATACTACAGCTTATGAAAACTCTAGAGTAGGTAGTCTCACCTCTGGCCAATGAAAGGGCAGGATTATCCCCTAGATACTACAGCTTATGAAAACTCTAGAGTAGGTAGTCTCACCTCTGGCCAATGAAAGGGCAGGATTATCCCCTAGATACTACAGCTTATGAAAACTCTAGAGTAGGTATTCTCACCTCTGGCCAATGACAGGACAGGATTATCCCCTAGATACTACAGCTTATGAAAACTCTAGAGTAAGTAGTCTCACCTCTGGCCAATGAAAGGGCAGGATTATCCCCTAGATACTACAGCTTATGAAAACTCTAGAGTAGGTAGTCTCACCTCTGGCCAATGAAAGGGCAGGATTATCCCCTAGATACTACAGCTTATGAAAACTTTAGAGTGGGTAGTCTCACCTCTGGCCAATGAAAGGGCAGGATTATCCCCTAGATACTACAGCTTATGAAAACCCTAGAGTAGGTAGTCTCACCTCTGGCCAATGAAAGGGCAGGATTATCCCCTAGATACTACAGCTTATGAAAACTCTAGAGTAGGTAGTCTCACCTCTGGCCAATGAAATGGCAGGATTATCCCCTATATACTACAGCTTATGAAAACTCTAGAGTAGGTAGTCTCACCTCTGGCCAATGAAAGGGCAGGATTATCCCCTAGATACTAAAGCTTATGAAAACTCTAGAGTGGGTAGTCTCACCTCTGGCCAATGAAAGGGCAGGATTATCCCCTAGATACTACAGCTTATGAAAACTCTAGAGTAGGTAGTCTCACCTCTGGCCAATGAAAGGGCAGGATTATCCCCTAGATACTACAGCTTATGAAAACTCTAGAGTAGGTAGTCTCACCTCTGGCCAATGAAAGGGCAGGATTATCCCCTAGATACTACAGCTTATGAAAACTCTAGAGTAGGTATTCTCACCTCTGGCCAATGACAGGACAGGATTATCCCCTAGATACTACAGCTTATGAAAACTCTAGAGTAAGTAGTCTCACCTCTGGCCAATGAAAGGGCAGGATTATCCCCTAGATACTACAGCTTATGAAAACTCTAGAGTAGGTAGTCTCACCTCTGGCCAATGAAAGGGCAGGATTATCCCCTAGATACTACAGCTTATGAAAACTCTAGAGTAGGTAGTCTCACCTCTGGCCAATGAAAGGGCAGGATTATACCCTAGATACTACAGCTTATGAAAACTCTAGAGTAGGTAGTCTCACCTCTGGCCAATGACAGGGCAGGATTATCCCCTAGATACTACAGCTTATGAAAACTCTAGAGTAGGTAGTCTCACCTCTGGCCAATGACAGGGCAGGATTATCCCCTAGATACTACAGCTTATGAAAACTCTAGAGTAGGTAGTCTCACCTCTGGCCAATGACAGGGCAGGATTATCCCCTAGACACTACAGCTTATGAAAACTCTAGAGTAGGTAGTCTCACCTCTGGCCAATGAAAGGGCAGGATTATCCCCTAGATACTACAGCTTATGAAAACTCTAGAGTAGGTAGTCTCACCTCTGGCCAATGAAAGGGCAGGATTATCCCCTAGATACTACAGCTTATGAAAACTCTAGAGTAGGTAGTCTCACCTCTGGCCAATGACAGGGCAGGATTATCCCCTAGATACTACAGCTTATGAAAACTCTAGAGTAGGTAGTCTCACCTCTGGCCAATGACAGGGCAGGATTATCCCCTAGATACTACAGCTTATGAAAACTCTAGAGTAGGTAGTCTCACCTCTGGCCAATGAAAGGGCAGGATTATCCCAGCTCAGTGTGAAACTAACTCAACAGTAACACTCACTACTAGTGGATCTTTCATAATCTTGGCACCCACAGTGTTGTAAAATAGTTAACAAGTTATGACCGCTTTAAGTATTTTTGGTCATCTACTTTAGTTTATGATCCTCACATAATTCTTGCATAACTACATTTCCGATGGATGCCAAGAATTAATCCTAATGCTACATTAAGTAGACAACAAACATTTACCATTAAATTCATAAACCTGATTTCTAAAATACTTCATGACAAATTTGATTTATTATGTAATCATAATCAATTAATAATAATATTTAACCTGGTGATTTTTGTAATTTTACAGACCCGTGAAGACATGGCTCAGTTCTTTTTAAAACTAGCAGAAGAACTATTAACCCCTTCCAATTTGGACCTTTACCAAGACACCATATCAAAGAAGTCAGAACTCACAAAAACCAACCTTGCCTGTTATGAAAATGCCGTTACTCATTTGAACGACAAGTGTTTCAAGATCTTCAGTGTGAGTATATAGAGCCAGCATTATTTTCACTGGAAAACTAATTATTGTATAGTAGAAGTAAAAAGGGGTAACGGCAACCTAAATGTCGGAGGTCGATGTCGAAGGTCGAGTCATGTGACCTGGATTAGATTCGCAAACCTCAGTAAAGCGAAGTTTCATCTTTAAAACGATTCTCAAACCTAACTTATGCCATGTTTTCACCTCTTCATTAACAATAAAAGCTTTAAATTCAAAGAATTTAAATGCAAAAGCGATATTTATGTAAAAATTTTGTTTAAAATACAATTGGTGTGTTAAAAATCAGTAAACATTGGCTGACTCACAAAGTCCGTCTGTCTGCCGTCTGCTATCTCACGGTTGGAGGTCAATGTCGCGGTGATATCAAAGTCATTGCTGCCAGCGAAAAGAAATTCCATTGTAGCTGCCTTCGATGATTGACTCTTATTCTTAATGTTTTAAAAAATATATTATGATAATATAGTTGTTTGCAATTCAACCTCTTGTAAATTTAATATCATATAGGTACGAAACCCACCCCACTATGCTTCAACTACCCAGTTTCGGCTACCCCATTTAAAATTTATTTTACTATACAATGTATGTTATTATGATTTTCTTATGGGATATTATATGGATTAGATAAAAGGACTGTTACAATATTAGGACAAGTGTAATAATAATTACTATGTTATCTAAAATGAGTGTCACGTCTCATTTAGTATTAAGTTTTTGCTATAGTGCTGATTTGCTTTGTCGATGGTCTGACGTCCCCGATTGCACAGATTTGTGCAATGTTCAGGAATCCTTGCGCGTCATCTTGTGAGCCCGGGGGCAATTTCTGCTGTGCAATGTGCTCGGGCTTCATAGTTTCAGCGACTGTCAAAGAGTGAACTTCATGGTGTTGTTGTTGTGCTATTTATATCGTCTCAAGTATTTATGTTAATTTCTTTGTTTCTGTGTATCTGTGTCAACACCATGATTTACTAAGAGCGCCGCAACTGCCTGATGGGGTCCCGGAGGGAAGCAACTGTGACCCACTCTACAACATGAGCGTCGGCGGAGAGGGACTTCCAGGGGGTCTGCCCCCTCCACTTCTGCCTGCCTCACTGGACCTGGGGCCCCTCTCCTGCCTGACCTGTTGCCCTCCGGTGGTCATCGCAGTCTGACCCTGCCCAGAACCGCCTGCCCGCAAGTTTTTAAAATTACATATATTTTTATTTTATTTTTTTATTTTTCTGCTGTGATCGCCATGAACTGCCATCGCTAAGAACTACCAGAATTTGAATTGTGGATTGTTATCTAGTTTTAAGCATTGCTCCTTATCTTTTGTTATTTTTTTAAGGGGGCCTCTACAAAATGAATTTAAATTGTAATTGTTATTGTAATGTCTGTTTGTACCTCTTGTATCATTGTTATTTATTGATTGAGTTATTTATTTATTTATATATTGAAGAATTTAGAAGATTTAAATTAATTAAAAAAAAGTTAAAAAATAATAAATAATGGATAATGTATTTTGATTAACTTGTTTACACTGTAAATATGAAAATATAAAAAAAACCTGTAAGCTAGAAGGCCAGGTGGGAGTTTATGGAAGCGTGGTTCAGATGTATTTGAAGTCACATGTATTGTTTTTTTTTGTGTTGTTCATTACAGCTTGTGTCTCTCAAACGGTGAGTTTTATTGAATTTTTCCTTCATGGCCTTCCTTTGTTGTTTAGGTAGGGTTGTGAGCCGCCCCTCTCCCCGCGTCCATGGGAGCACGCTTCCAGCTCATGGTTCACTTAGGTGCGGGTGCGGGGGCGTGGTTCACTATGTTTTAGTTTATGCGAACAAGGCCACAAAATTAAAGCAACTATCTATAATCGACTTAACCTACAGTGGCATTATTCTGCTCCATTGTTTATGTACAATGGTGTTTCAGTTTCTATTATATGCTTATACAATTTTTGTTATATTGTGATAGAAAACAGACCAAGCCATGGTCTTATTACTATTTAAAAACCTTTAAAAAATGTTCAGATTTTGTTCAATATCGATCTGACAAACCTTGGATTACGAGGCGAGCACGCTAACCACTATGCTATCCAGCCAGTTACAACAGTAGCATAGTTACTGTAACTTTGCTCGCTGTACAGTATCGGAGACCAATGATACATGTGTCTGTATCAGTCTGTAACTTTTTATTAAAACAGTTTATATATGACACATTAAACCATTACTTCATTCCGTTTGACCACTGTCTATATTTTTCCAGGATCCGTTTGTTGGGACGCAGTTACATATACTCATCAACTTGTGTGATTTGGTGCCTGAAGCCCAGTTGGTGGAAAAAATTCAATCTTTGTGCCATGAAAAACCAATACGCCAAGCGAATTTGTAACATGTATTTTACAAGGATTTATGTGTATCTTGCACACACATATTAATCATTTTATCTGTATCAATTAAGTTGTATGTATTAAAATAATCAATTGATTAATTAATGGGTCTTTAAATTTTTATATTTTCCTTGAAACTTTAGTTCTGTTGTTAGTTGACATATTTACAGTAACGTAACACTTGCATAAAGTTTTATAAAAACGTTCATACTGTGCATTTTAATTTATTAATTAGTTTTAAAGTCTGTTAAACCAATATTTGCAATAAATGTAGGTGCACTGCAAGTGTAGTGTGTACGTGTAGTGTGTATAGTCAATGGTGTTAGTAATTTCCATTGCCTCAATTTTAATAATAAAACGTTTTTTAATGACAGATTGTAATATGTCATTAACACACATAGAAAAGATTTTTGTTTTTTTTTGAGGGGGGGTGTTGAAAATGATTTATATATATGGACATATCTTTTATATGTATTTACACTCTAGCAGTCACATTTTTTGCTCGATTTCAAGATTCAAAATTAAAGATTTTCGATACATTTTTCGATGCATTTAAAAATAAATAAATACAAATATTTCTCACAAGACTATTGGTCTGAGAGTAAAAGGAATTGATCTTTAATTCTGTTACTCGAAAATTAATTTGATAGCCTATATTTATAAAAAAAGATGTTGGTTTGTATATATATTTGAAGTTTATGGACTCGTACACCGTTGGACTGTTTGCCATGAAACTTGGTATACATATGTAAAATTTCACGGAGAAGGTTTTTAAGCCATCCATTTCGTCCTAACTCAATTGGGTTCCTCCCAAGAGGCCCAAAAGGGTTCCCATATAAACCTTAGGGTACGTGCATACCGGAGCCGGGATTGGACCCGGCTTGGTACCCGGGATGGTAGTTTTGATCCTAGATCTGACCCTAGATCTGATCCTAGATCTATGCCGGTATACAAAAGCGGGGATGGCAGCCGATATACTCACCTGTTATAATTTTAGTCAGCTGTTTGGAAATATTTGTTTCAAATCAAATACAAAAAAAGTAAACTCATTGGTTTAAAATCATGTTTTGAACTATTTTGCATTAATTGTAAACATTGTTAAATGTATTGTAATCTTTCTATTTTGTAATTTTTTCAATATAAAAAGGAGTCAAATCTTGGGATGAAGACGAGTTATTTTCAATAGAAAGATTTTAACAACTGATAACAATTATTTTTTTGTTAACATGAAAAGTAGGTGTGGCAGCGCAACCTATATGTACCATACTTTTTACGCAAATTAGAATCTGTAAATTAAACACTTGTTGTAGATCACTGAATTTATTGTCAATTGGCAAATCAAAAGGTGAAGCAATATCTAAAACTGGACTAAATAAATTAACCTAATCTGAATGAAATGAATCAAGTCTGAAAATGAATCTAATCGTGAGCCTCCGATATGTCACTAGGTTGTAGTTAGACAGACGACATGACTGAAGGGTCGAGGGCGAGAGCCTAAACAATAACCCCCTCCAGCACCCCCGCAATCGGCGTCAACAGTAAGTTATGGTTTCTTGTAAGATAGGTTCGGCGGTTTTTACCTGAAGTTTATCCTTGGTTTACGAGTAGGCTACTCACCATAAAATAAATTTATAACATAATAAGAGATTATGTGAAATGTATTGGCCTGAGAAAGGCCTAATAACCTATACGCAATTTTCACATAGAAAAATATGTTTAACTCCAAAGAATATCACATTTTAAACGGTAACTTAGGTTATAACCTTCAAATAGGCATTTATTTGAGAAATAAAGTAAAATAACAAATATTTACAGCTATACAATTAATAACATTTATACTATTTCCACATAAACTTTACTTCCGTCGCAAGTCATTCCCCAGTTTTGATAAAAAATTAAATTATAATTACAAAACATATACACAAACTAGGCTCTATTTAAGTTGTTGTACTATTCTCGATCAAAGTACAATAATCAGTTATAACTCTGTCTTTACAACATTTTATTAATGTAGGCTGTAAGTATGTTTGTAAATCTATTATTCAGTAAATACTGCAATCTAAATAGAAAAGAGTATTTAAGTCTACATGGTTCTAAACACATGATTCAATTTTTGTTTAATCAGATGATAAATACCATAGCAACCTCCTTTGTTTACTTCCAACAAATTCTGGATCTGATTCTAGATCTGACCCTTGCTCACTGCTTCTATCCCGGCTACCATCCTAGTTCCGAGCTTCTGATTGGCTGAAATAAACCATCTTGTATGCCTTAATGCGAGTATGCTTGTATCCCGGCTCCGGTGTACACGTACCCTTATGGAAAGATAAAAGCTGTTCACATAAAAGCTAATGACATGTTTACTTGAACAGGTGATCTTGGTGATATTGGTTTTAGTTGGTAACAGTCAAAGGCATGACAACGTCTGCCGTGTAACAGCTAGTATATTATGTAGAAACAAAATAATTTTACAAAACTAATTCATAAATGAATTAGACATATGAGCTAATGAAAAAAACAATGACATAACTAAGACATAATGATTCACCAGAATACAGGGAACCAACTTATGTGCATATTGAGGCACTCAGCGACTGGATGAATGACTCGGCAGCTGCAATGCCGATACGGAGCAACCACTCCTCCAGTGTCTGCTTGTAAACAGCGATACTCTCGCTTTCTGCGTTTATAAAACCACTCCTCCAGTTTCCGCTTGTAAACAGCGATACTCTTGCTTTCTGCGTTTATAAAACCACTCCTCCAGTTTCCGCTTGTAAACAGCGATACTCTCGCTTTCTGCGTTTATAAAACCACTCCTCCAGTTTCCGCTTGTAAACAGCGATACTCTCGCTTTCTGCGTTTATAAAACCACTCCTCCAGTTTCCGCTTGTAAACAGCGATACTCTCGCTGTCTTCGTTTATAAAACCACTCCTCCAGTTTCCGCTTGTAAACAGTGATACTCTCGCTTTCTGCGTTTATAAAACCACTCCTCCAGTTTCCGCTTGTAAACAGCTATACTCTCGCTTTCTTCGTTTATAAAACCACTCCTCCAGTTTCCGCTTGTAAATAGCGATACTCTCGCTCTCTGCGTTTATAAAACCACTCCTCCAGTTTCCGCTTGTAAACAGCGATACTCTCGCTTTCTTCGTTTATAAAACCACTCCTCCAGTTTCCGCTTGTAAACAGCGATACTCTCGCTTTCTGCGTTTATAAAACCACTCCTCCAATTTCCGCTTGTAAACAGCGATACTCTCGCTTTCTGCGTTTATAAAACCACTCCTCCAATTTCCGCTTGTAAACAGCGATACTCTCGCTTTCTGCGTTTATAAAACCACTCCTCCAGTTTCCGCTTGTAAACAGTGATACTCTCGCTTTCTTCGTTTATAAAACCACTCCTCCAGTTTCCGCTTGTAAACAGCGATACTCTCGCTTTCTGCGTTTATAAAACCACTCCTCCAGTTTCCGCTTGTAAACAGTGATACTCTCGCTTTCTTCGTTTATAAAACCACTCCTCCAGTTTCCGCTTGTAAATAGCGATACTCTCACTTTCTTCGTTTATAAAACCACTCCTCCAGTTTCCGCTTGTAAACAGCGATACTCTCGCTTTCTGCGTTTATAAAACCACTCCTCCAGTTTCCGCTTGTAAACAGCGATACTCTCGCTTTCTGCGTTTATAAAACCACTCCTCCAATTTCCGCTTGTAAACAGCGATACTCTCGCTTTCTGCGTTTATAAAACCACTCCTCCAGTTTTCGCTTGTAAACAGCGATACTCTCGCTTTCTGCGTTTATAAAACCACTCCTCCAGTTTCCGCTTGTAAACAGTGATACTCTCGCTTTCTTCGTTTATAAAACCACTCCTCCAGTTTTCGCTTGTAAATAGCGATACTCTCACTTTCTTCGTTTATAAAACCACTCCTCCAGTTTCCGCTTGTAAACAGCGATACTCTCGCTTTCTGCGTTTATAAAACCACTCCTCCAGTTTCCGCTTGTAAACAGCGATACTCTCGCTTTCTGCGTTTATAAAACCACTCCTCCAATTTCCGCTTGTAAACAGCGATACTCTCGCTTTCTGTGTTTATAAAACCACTCCTCCAATTTCCGCTTGTAAACAGCGATACTCTCGCTTTCTGCGTTTATAAAACCACTCCTCCAGTTTCCGCTTGTAAACAGCGATACTCTCGCTTTCTTCGTTTATAAAACCACTCCTCCAGTTTCCGCTTGTAAACAGCGATACTCTCGCTGTCTTCGTTTATAAAACCACTCCTCCAGTTTCCGCTTGTAAACAGCGATACTCTCGCTTTCTGCGTTTATAAAACCACTCCTCCAATTTCCGCTTGTAAGCAGCGATACTCTCGCTTTCTGCGTTTATAAAACCACTCCTCCAGTTTCCGCTTGTAAACAGTGATACTCTCGCTTTCTTCGTTTATAAAACCACTCCTCCAGTTTTCGCTTGTAAATAGCGATACTCTCACTTTCTTCGTTTATAAAACCACTCCTCCAGTTTCCGCTTGTAAACAGCGATACTCTCGCTTTCTGCGTTTGTAAAACCACTCCTCCAGTTTCCGCTTGTAAACAGCAATACTCTCGCTTTCTGCGTTTATAAAACCACTCCTCCAATTTCCGCTTGTAAACAGCGATACTATCGCTTTCTGCGTTTATAAAACCACTCCTCCAGTTTCCGCTTGTAAACAGCAATACTCTCGCTTTCTGCGTTTATAAAACCACTCCTCCAATTTCCGCTTGTAAACAGCGATACTCTCGCTTTCTGCGTTTATAAAACCACTCCTCCAGTTTCCGCTTGTAAACAGCGATACTCTCGCTTTCTTCGTTAATAAAACCACTCCTCCAGTTTTCACTTGTAAATAGCGATACTCTCGCTTTCTTCGTTTATAAAACCACTCCCCCAGTTTCCGCTTGTAAACAGCGATACTCTCGCTTTCTGCGTTTATAAATTCTTTTGGAAGATTACGATACAGTTGGTGTACTAAATAGAAAGAATTAAAGTAATTTGCTCTTTTTGGTTGAATTTAGGAAATTTAAAGCCAAATCTTATAAATTAATTCACTAAAGAATTTTGTTTTCAGCCCATTACGTCGTTATTTCTCAACCGATTTGGACAATCGATGTGTCATCGTAAAGTTTTTACACTGCAGATTAACAGAAAATGTGAAACTCAAAAATACCGCTTTAGTTTTAGAAATTTAAAAAATGCTCCATGTTATTTAAATGGGATAATATTTTTGAAGGAACTCGGCCTTAGTTTGAGAATACCAGGCAACGTATGGTCATAGAATTTGCACCAATCTTAAACATTCCGATGCTCCCCAAAATTTTCATATTTATCATTTCCCCCCTTTCAGTAAGTTAAACGGTATAAAGTCCTAAAATGTCTCATGTTATTCATATAGGAGAATATTTGACCAGGAACTTGGCCTTAGTTTGAGAAAACCAGGTCATGTGTGGTCATGGAATTTGTACCAATTTGAAGCTTAATTATTCCGATACTTCTTAACCCTTTCAGTGCTATGGACCGATATATCGTCTTTTGAATCTGTTATCAATAAACATTGTTACTGCTTCATAAGCAATTGTACCATTAGACTCTCAGTCTGCAGTCTGAGTCTGACATGTGGTGAAACCTGGTAGACACGAACTGAACTACCTTGTCCAGCGCCTAGTCTACAAGTTGTATAAAGTAAGGCAGTGAATCCTCACTTTAAAAAAAGAGTCACCATGGTTAGAGGCCCTCTGTAAATCATAAAAAAAACTAATACCAAAAAATAAGTACAAATTTAGTTTTTCCAACAGAAACAGAAAGATAAGCTGAATGCTCTAGGTGTTTTAGGAAGGCTGTGTTCTGCAACTGACGCACAGTTGACGATTTTCCCTCATGGTGCTCACGCTGAACAGTTCGTAAACGTACACCACAAGCTGCAGCACAAATAATTTGCACATTTTCTAGGTTTTTTAATGATTGAAGCTTTTCTGGTAAAATATCACCACTGTTCGTTATTGTATTAACATCATTATTAGTGTCCACCCCTTATAAGTCTTTCCTCATCAATGTACATGTTTATGAAAAAAACCTCTCCATCATTATCAACAAGAAGTTTTAAATATTTGTATACACTATGCACATATTCAGATTTTCTCTGCCGGATATACTCAGTGAGTTTCTTTATCCGCGATGGCTCTGCAGTCTACGTTTGTCTTGTGAACATATTATACAAAGGTATAAACATATGTAACACTTGGACAATACTGGCAACATCAGAAGCACAGCGTTGCCATTTTCAGGTGTTAAAGATAGAGACAGATATGCAAGATGGAGGACAAAAGTGGCAACAGCGTGATTTTAGCCATTGCATAGCCAGTAAGTCTGTCCACGATTATAGCTGGCCATCACGTCATCTATCGCCTTACAGTAGTATTATAATATTGGTTGTGTATTGTTTATAATTAGCTTTGTTCATTTACATGTAATTTCAATCTTGCAATAATGTAAAGTATGAAAATTGTGTCATTTCAAAGAGTTTATTTGGTTTAGATCATAATATTTGGTACATATAATAACTCTTCCTACTCACTTTTTAGTTTAAAAATTGACTTTTGATTTTCTTTAGACATGACGAACCATACAGGGAGGCAGTGAAGTAAAACACATTGAAAATAAAAGTAGTAGTTGAAGCAATTTGATAATATCTTCAAATTAAAATTAATACTTTGGAGGTTGTCCTTGGATTGACTACTATTGGGTCTTGTGTGCTTTGGAGCTTGTCTCTAGGCCGAGGAAATCTATCAACATCACCTCGAGGAAATATTTTACGTGTATTGTTTCCGATGGGTAACAAGATAAAATTGTAAACCATGTAACGTTTGATTCCTAAAAACAATTAAGTATTAAAAAAGAATGGGTGAGTAATTTGTTATTATTAATTGAAATTTTAAAAGTAATGTAATTTATAAAGGGGTTACGGACCTCTTGATGTTTCTTCTTGAAAAATGTAATTATTTCTAAATAAAGAGTTTGTCTATTGTCTTACAATGTCTTAAGAGATGATTCAATATCCAAGAACTTACTTTTTGTCCGTAATTATCCCAATCTTTCGATCCTGCAATCAAAACTGCCTTGATCTCTCCTCCATTTGGCAATTGTTGGAACTTAGCTTGACTGAGTCCAATAACTGCAGTTACGAAAGCTGCTTGGAGGGATATTGACCATTTCCACCTAAACACTCACAAATTTCACAAAGTGGAATAGTTATTGGTTTTATGAATAAAACTTAAAAAAATACACAGGGTGTAATTAAATTGATTTTTGTAAATAACATGTATATAAAACAAATGTCTAACCAGAAGCGTTAAATTTTGGGAGATACACAACCTTCCCCCCTCCCACTCATTGCCCAGTGTTCCAGAAACCCTGAATAATACCACCATCGCAGCCAACCTGGAAAATTAGCAAATTTACAGTTTATAGTTTTGTAATTCCATCACCACCAAAAAAAGCCACTGACCAAGTTTTATAAAAATATATTCATAAATAAGCAAGAAATACCATTTATTCATTTTCCATAAGAATAACATTCGGTTATCAATTGATCAAAATTGTAAAAGTACACTTCATACATATAAACTAAACATGAGTGATAAAAAATACAATGAAATTAGAAAATGCCTTAATTCTTAATTCTAATTGCCATAATTCTTTTACATAGTATATGGAGAACATATTGTTTTTGTCAACATTTTAAAATTTTAGTTATTGGAGGAAATATTTGTTTTGGTGTTCCCTGAATCCAAAAGGTGGTTTTTGAAGTGATGTCTGTCTGTCTATGTACACACCTTGAGCACCAAAGGGCCGATTTTGATCAAATTTGGTATGAACGTACTAATCTACGGTATCGCCAGGCGTTTTAGCGAATTTCCCCTATAGGGAAGAAGCTATTACCGTAGTCGGCATAGTAAGACCTAGGCCCGGGACCATGATAACTTTTTGTTTTGAGGTCCACAGACCCCAAAAGCACCATTCATTCGAAACTGTAGATATATATATATATATATATATATATATATATATATATATATATATATATATATATATATGTCCGTGGGTGCGATAACTCTCGTAAAAAAGGTCCAATTTTGATGAAATTTGGTACAAACGTGTAAAGCAGCATTTATGACTTTAAGTTTGAAAACCAGACGACTCGAGCTATCCAAAGGGGTATTTTGGGGGGGTTTTGTACCCCAAAAATGGGTTTTTTGAGTTTTTTACATAAAACTTTTGATAAAGTAAAATGTTATTTTTTCCCATTGGAATCAGCTTAAAAAGACGCACAATTTGATGTTTTAATCATTGCTCGACGTCAATTGGTTACTGAGATATTGAAAGTGCTAAACACAGTACGTTGTCCAATGTTATTCTTATGGAGGATAAGAAAAATTGTATATCTCGCTTATTTATCAACTTATCCTGACGAAACTTGGTATATTGCTTCATTTCATTGTGGTCTATTGATATTTGCACAAAAACACATTTTTTGGCAGGTAGTTCCTGTAGCAGCAAACCTGCTTACTCAGCCCCATCTTATTCTTATAGAGAATAATTAACGTGTTATCTCCTTTAATTATGAACATAAATTAATAGAACTTGGTATGTGGCTTTACCTAGTTGAGTTATATTGATATTTGTATAAAAGCCCATTTTTAGTGTTCCTCATTTCAGCAAACCTGCATACTCAGCTGCCATGTTATTCTTATAAAGAAAAATTAAAATGTCATAAATCGTTTATTTATGAATGTATATTGATGAAACTTGGTATGTGGTTTTATGTGGTATTAAGATAAATTAATGAGCATTGGAAATTCGCTGAGTGTGCAGGTTTGCTGCTACGGGGTTATTTTTAAACGTTAAACACTATTCGTTCAAATTTATATATATGTATATAATATATATAATATATATATATATATATATATATATACATATATATGTGTGTGTCCGTTAACACGATAACTCGAGTAAAACACGTCGGATTTTGATGAAATTTGGCTCAAACGTGTAAAATGACATTCATGACTTTAAGTTCGAAATCCAGAAAAATCGGACTATGGGAAGGGGGGTTTATGGGGGTTTTAAATTTTCCAAAAATCAGTTTTTTGCATTTTTCACCCAAACATTTTTAAAAAACTTAATTTTGGTTTAGTCCATGTTATAGAGCTTAAAAAACAATTAATATAGTATTTTGAATTATTAACCTAGGTTAAGTGGTTGCGGAGAAAATCCAAAAAACCTACTCATAAAATCTCCCATGTTAATCTTATGGGAAAAAGGTTTTTGGCTTTTCCTCAGTTTATTTTAATGTAAACTTCACATTTGCCTTTACCAATCTGTTCATTTCCACAAAACAATCATTTTGGTGTTTAAATTGTGATTCTACACCCAACCGTTGCAGAGATATTCAAAGTGCTAAACACAGTACGTTGTCCAATGTTATCCTTATGGAGAATAAATAAAATTTGATATCTCGATTATTTATGAATGTATGTTGATGAAATTTGGTATGTGGCTTCACGTAGTACTGGTTTATTGATATTTGCACAAAAAATTGATTTTTTGTTGATTATTCCTGTAGCAGCAAACCTGCGTACTCAGCACCCATGTTATTCTTATGGAGAAAAGTAAAATGTAATGACTCCCTTAATTATGAACATAAATTAATAAAACTTGGTATGTAGCTTCACTTGGTTGAGTTATATTGATAATTATATAAAAACCCAATTTTTTTGTTCCTTGTTGCAGCAAACCTGCTTTCTCAGCCCCCATGTTATTCTTATGGAGAAAACAAACACATGTGAATGTTATAAAGCGCTTATTTATGATTACACATTGATGGAACTTGGTATGTGGCTTCTCCTAGTTAAGTTCTATTTATATTTGCATAAAAACCAATTGTTTGTGTTCCTTGTTTCAGCAAACCTACGTACTCATTACCAATGTTATTCTTATGGTGAATAATTAAAATCGCTTATATGTGAATATATTGTTATGAAACTTGGTATGCGGCTTTATGTGGTATTAAGACGTATATTATGCATTGGAAATTCGCTGAGTACGCAGGTTTGCTGCGACGGGGGTATTTTATTAATAGATTTATTTCCGGTTCAATGTTTACATCATACACAGAATACATAACAATATAGCTTTAACATATTAATAACAGTAGTTGGTTCGCTCTAAACTGGAGTCACCAGGGAACAAAAACAAAATAAACATAACACTAAAATAATGAGCAAGTGCTCATGGAAGAAAGAGAAAATAAAATAAAAGATAAGAACAAGAATTTTAACCATTAGACCAGTATATCAATGATATCTTGGAGAAGTCTGGCCTTTAGTCTTCTGTTATGAGTACGTTGTCCAATGTTGAAAGTCTGTGCACCGGGAACAGTTCCAAGCGCATTTATGAAATTCCGGCTACAATTCGTAATAAAGTCTTTAACTAGGCATACTCCAAGTTCTTCATGTATATGTTTATTTCGCAGAAACCAGGGCGCATTTATTGCGATTCTCAAAATTTTGTTCTGAAACACTTGGATTCGTTGAAGTTTCTTCTGCGAAAGGGATAAACCCCAAACAGGAGAGGCATATAAAATTAACGGTCTCAGAATAGATTTGTAGACCAAAACAGAGCATTCAGCTTTCAACGATGAATTTCTATTTAGTAATGGAAATAGTTGCGCTAATCGAGCATAACCTTGAGTTAATCTCTTATTTACATGTGTATTCCAGTTTAGTTTCTTATCCAACCATACACCGAGATATTTGACAGCTTGGTCATCTGGGTTCCACTGAATGAAAACCCCATGTAGGTGGATTTGATGAGGTGGATTGTACTTCTTTAAAGAGAATATTTTTGTTCCACACTTTCCGGGGTTTAGTTTGAATCGCCATTGTTCAAACCAATGAACTAGGATATCGATTGATGCCTGAAGGGATTGCACAGCTTCATTAATGTTTGAGCTCTGACAAATAATAGCTGTGTCATCAGCGTATAGTGCTAATGTTGCATCTTCAGGTTCTGGCATATCTGATAAGTATATGTTGAAGAGCAGAGGTCCTAGTATGGATCCCTGCGGTACTCCGGCTCTAACCGGCTAAATTGAAGAAGCAGAGGAGTTAATTCAAACACAAAAAGTCCTATTACTCAAAAAAGATTTTATAATGTTCAGTAAGTACCGAGGGAATCCATGTTCAACCATTTTGAAAATCAGTACCTCATGCCAGACTGTATCAAACGCCTGTGCTATGTCTAGAAATACAGCAGCAGAATGGATTTTCCTTTCAAACCCGGGTACGATTGTTTCGGAGACGCGTTGAATTTGATGATTGTTCACATCGTGAATAAATATTGGGGGAAGTTTCTCTTGCTTAGGGACATTAATAGAGCTGCATTCATCCATGTCATCGTTGATAGGTTCCACGTTAGCCGTTGACGCGTAGCTATACAAAAAACCTTAACTTTACTCAGCTGTTGTATTGAATTTGGATGCAAAGTAGGGAACACATTGCTAGGTAAACAAAATGATTGCAAATAAAATGTGGCAAAAAACTGTGTTTTTCCCAATCACAAAATTATAACTGAATAAATGTAGGATATCGTGTTTTTTCATCATCCTGGGCCTAATGGAAATCTTTTACACCAACCTGGCCTCTCTACGTTCAGTAGTTTGCTCTGAATAGGTTACACAACAGGAGCGCCAGTGATGCATTAGTGCAAGTAATTATACGTCGCCACTACACGCTATTATTAAATAGGATATCCGATTTTAGTGAATTTGGTTTTGTTTAAAGGGTCTAATTAAACGAGAACTTTTTGTATTTAGACTTTTTACGATAAACTAATGATTATCCAGATATTTAAAAATTATTGATTAATTGGCCAAATATGCATAATATAGAATATATAATTTCCAAATACCCCCTAACCTGTTAACAAAACACAGCTGACAGCAAACGACGGTAGGTGGGCGAAATCCAGTAAAAAATAATCACCGAATACAATGGTAGCAACCTTTGCTGTGTGTGGCAGCCAGCTCGGTTCATCTACTCTGTATTCAAATATAGAATAGATGATGGCCCTTCTGTAACCAGAAAAATAAACCATGAAACTAGTGCTACACCATCTCAAAGGGGGCGCTGGCAACCAATGTTTCAATTTGCGGGATTATTATCCCGTTTCCGGGATTTTGACCCCTCCACGGGATTAAAACGGGGTGCGGGAAAAAACACCAATATTACCTTCCTCGTTCGTCCCACATCACGGATTAAAACAATTTCATATATTTAAAAATATAAAAATATACGGTACAATTAAAAGAGAGCAGCTAATAAAACTATTTTATTCTACAATGTAGTGTTTTCAGATTAAAAGCAGGATGAAAAGGGATTTTTTAAGGTGATTTTAATGAATAAAACGGGATTCTTTTTGTATGAAAAAGGGTTTATTATCTTTGTTTCGTACGCAGCTGATATAGTTGTCAGATTAGTGGACCAGCTGGTCCATTTTCCTCGCTTCAAAAATTTACCAGACGTAGGATCATCTACTCTGTATTCAAAATCAATGCTAAACCTCTAAGAACATGTTGAAAACACTGAATTTTCGGTCTGCCAACTGGCAAAACTGCAACAACTTCGCGATACTCGGAATATCCACGTTTTTGTAAGACGCTTTTAGGTGAAAGACTTGGATCTAAGTAATGTGTTATATACTAAAATGGATGTTTAAAATTTCACCTGTCTAATGTATATTTTATTCCATTTATCGAACGTTTAGGTGAATTAGTTTGCATTTTAATGTAACGATGTAGACGGCAAAATTCGACTCTCGGAACTGAAAAACGGGGTTTCGGGAGGCATTTGCTACTTACATTTTAATTCGGATTTATTGTAACTTTCATTGTATGCCCGAATAATAAAATAAAAGACAAACATTCTTAGGTTGAGGGGCGACCACCCCTACCGCCCCCTCGCTAAGATCTGCCCCTGTGGAGCAGAATATTGGTGAGCACTTTTTCGCCTACAAAATTTAGAGGTTGTTTGGTCGATATCGAACAATTTTACCAACCGGTTGTTTTATCGATTGGGAAGGCGATAATGACGTCACGACAAGATGAAACGGAACGACCAGAACCACCCAATCATCAACCGATTGTTTGTTTGTTTTATCGAATGAACTTTCAATTACGATTGTTATTGTTTTGTGGTGGAAAAGCATAAATGGTGATTCGATTAAAATTCAAGCAGATATAAGTTAAATCAAAAGTTGTGGATACAGTGTTAAATTGGATCTAAAAATGGATGTACGTGAACAAACAACTAGGTTGCAGTTCACGACAAAATTATAGTAACCTAACTTAACCTAACTCCGCAGAACGCTGTATGGTGGCTGCTCGTTGTGCAACATAATTACAAATAAAGGTATAAGTAAATAAAAGTCAAACCTAAAAAAGTTAACAAAAAAAGTGAGATTTAACCCCGAACAAATTAAAGTAATCTTTAAAAAACATTTCAGATTTCAAAAAGTAAACATCAAAAGTAAGATTTGAACACGGGACCGCACGATCGTGGATCTGACGCCGAATCCACTGACCTACTAAGGCCTGCCGCTTTAACCGAAAGTTACAATACATCAGGCACTGAGCAACGATTCATTCGATAAAAACCAATCGGTTGGTCGGTTAATGATTCGGTGGTTCTGGTCGTTCCGTTTCATCTTGTCGTGACGTCATTATCGCCTTCCCAATCGATAAAACAACCGGTTGGTAAAATTGTTCGATATCAACCAAACAACCTCTAAATTTTGTAGACGAAAAAGTGCTCACCCAGAAGATTTGCCAATAATGTTAACAAACATCAACATATGATTTTGAAACTCTGACAATTTATGACATCATCATTACCTACGAGTGCTGCGTCATCAAAAGAGTACTCCGGCCTTGTTGTCTAGGAGGTTTTGGTATTATGCAAATGTCAATGGATCACCATCAGATGAAGCAAATGGTGGGCAAAATATGGTATTCCCGGGAAGGCGATAATGACGTCATGTCAAGATGAAACGGAACGACCAGAACCACTGAGTCACCGAATCATCAACAAATTGTTTGTTTTATCGAATGAACTTTCAATTACGATTGTTATTGTTTTGTGGTGGAAAAGCATAAATGGTGATTCGATTCAAATTCAAGCAGATATAAGTTAAATAAAAGGTTGTGGATACAGTATTAAATTGGATCTTCAAATGGATTTACGTGAACAAACAACTAGGTTGCAGTTCACGACAAAATGATAGTAACCTAACCTAACCTAACTCCGCAAAGCGCTGTGGTGGTTGTTCGTTGTGCAACATAATTACAAATAAAGGGATTAAAGGGATAAAGGGATTTTAAAAGTCAAACTTAAAAAAGTAAACAACAACAGTCAGATTTAACCCCAAACAAATTAAAGTAATCTTTAAAAAACATTTCAGATTTCAAAAAGTAAACATCAAAAGTGAGAAATGAACACGGGACTTCATGATCCCATGATCGTAGTTTTTTGGTAGTTTTTAAAGTTTTCTGTAAAACTGAATCAAAATATTTTTTATTACACCGATTTTAGCCTTTATACTCTCTAAAGTAGTATAGCGATTTTTGTATGAGTATATATAAAAAACATGACTAAGATGGAACTACAGTTAATAATGTACACTAATTTTCTGTGCGTAGCTTGCGCATCCCGTTTTGGGAAGCGAAGTTAGTAAATAGTTAAATAGTAAACAAAATAATGACAGTCTGTAGTTATATGTAATCCTTATAACAGCTGTTTATAATTTAATTTGATAAAAAAAGAACACATATGACATAAACCAAATAAAACTCACATCCATATGAATTACATGGGGACTTGGGAGTCCCATGGGGCAGAGCCTTGAGGCCTAAGTCGAAAATCTAAGGCCAGTTTGCACATCTGCACACCTAGACGGGCGTTTTAGTGTACATACGTGGGGGTGAATCATAAAACAAAAAGCCCTATTGTTTATAAAGTTTGCATGTAGCGTATTAATAATATAGATCGATACATTATGTATTTTTGTTGATCTGTCTTTAGATAGTTTTTATGTTAGCAGATGAAATACAACTACATTTTGGTAAATATGTAGACCGTATTTTTATCTTTAACTTATAAAAGCAGTGAAAGTAGTTAGGTTAATTTTTAATTCAAATTTGGACCCGATGAACAAACCTTTAAACACTTAATAACATTTAACTGCAGTTTTTATGAAACAAAATTTGGCTTGAAGTGACACCAAAATGGGTTTAATTCTACATCAAAAACAAACTAACAACAAAGCTTAAACTAAACCCCTTTTGGGCTATTGCAAGCAGGCGTAGCATGTCTTTTATAAAAAGACACTTTTTGAATTTAGACACGTTCTAATAAATATTTGAATATGCATTATGGCTTTATTACAATAACACCTTTAAATTTGCTTGTCGGATTCCCATTTTGTTAACACAATGCAATTCAAAATTAGCTTTTTAAATATAAATTGCAAAGCCATTAAATGTATTTTATAACCAGTGAACAAGAGTTCTTTAATTTTTTTAAGCCCGACATTTCTGGTGGGCTAATAACGGCTAGTTTATTAATAAAGTTATGACAGATTTTATAATTTCAGTGGCAGCTATCTTTAATGGCCGCCATTTTAGTGTCCTGTACGGATTTTCAAGTTGCTCATCCCTATCTAAAAAGTTACTTTTTGGCATCAACTATGACCACAGAAAGTGGCATATGTCGATCAAAAAGTGCCGATGCCGCTTTTTGGCTGTATTAAGTATGAACCCAGGTACTATAACCCGACCTTGTTTTATATATTTATATGTATATATTGCTACATGCCGATATATCAGCAGTTGGTGCTCAAATAATTTTTTGTTAATCGTAAAATACGATTGCGCACCAAAAACAACCACTATTGCTCCTTGTGATGAAAACTACTATTTTTCCATTTATAGCTGAGTTATTTAAGGATATCGTATTTTTGTTATTGCCCTTGGGCTATTTGAAATCTATTGCCACCTTTACACCAACCTTGCTGCTCTACGTTCACTGGTTTATTTTAAATAGGAGGTTATATGTCGCCATTACATGAAATTATTATATAGGACTGAAACTAAAAGGCCTCGCTCAAAATTTAAATTTGCATAATTGATTGATTTATATTAAAGTTTGAGCCAGTAAGAAAAGTTACAGAAGGAAAGAGATCTATATATATATTTTTAAGTTATATAGACAGATATATATAGTTAGTTCTATGAAAGTAATAATTCACATAATATTCATTCATCGCCAGCCAAAAAATACGTTGATTCAGTCCAGTTGCTTCTCTCTTCTAACCATTCTGTCGATTTCTTTTTTTAAAAACGTCACATAGTTGATTTTACCAAAATCTGTAGGAGTAAAATGCTTGAAAAACTTTGCCACTCGATAGAAATGGGCAAAAGAAGCGATGAATAATAAAATCACGAAGGAGCTCAAGATACACATGAGGTAGACGACGAGGTGTTCTGTCCTTCCCTCGTGGACTCCTGTTATCTTGAAGTCTTGAGGGTATATAATAGCCACAGAGTAGTACGAAAATAAATAAACATTCATTTTATAACCGATAAATCTCCAGAGAATAATTAGGCAAGTGGTAAAATAAAGAGTCAACCAGACGATCCAAGACCAGGACAGTAAAAAAGTATAGTAAAAGGAAAAATATATCCTTCCGAATCTCCAAGACAAAAGTAGTTTCACTACCACACAAACGAACAGAAGACACAGCACGGCTTTAGACATATAATCATATCTGATGATTTCAAAAAAACTGAAAAATTCATCGAGTCCTTTCCTATGATATTCTTCAACATAAAAGGAGGAGCACTTTACATGTACTATGTATAAGGCTACCGTAAAAACCCCGAGCATTAACAAGAATATTTCGTAACGGTTCAAGACGCTCGAGAGGTAAGCCAACACACCATGCCTGCTCATAAAATAAATCTCTCTAAAGAGAAAAAAAACTTGGAATATGATAAATCCGATATTCCAGAAGTCGAAGCCGATGTTGATAGTGACAGATTCTACCTTCGGCATGGAGATATACTGTCCAGTGGGATGTTGCTCGCACACCAGTACCACTTGAGTGAACAGCTTCGTATTGACATTGTACAGTGTCAATTCAACGAAAACAGCCCTCGTCATGTGGTCTAGCCAGCCCTCCATATCCAGGTTCAACAAAGATCCCCTGGTTTCTCTCTTGGAGTAGCCTAGGTCTGCGATGTACCCTCCCCCGTGATACAGCGTTCCCGACCGTCCGTAAAATCTAGACGAATTGGAACTTTCCGCTTCGGTGTATCTCCAGGTGGTTATTTTCCGCCCCGTGTCTTCGTAATCTGCTACCAGCCAACTTGTTGAGTACACATCCTTGTCCTCTGCGTGCCTGCTCCAAGGGCGTGCGCAATATCGTATGGAATCTTGAAAGTAACCGCCCACGCCACAGTCGTCCAGATACACCCTGAGTTGACGGACCCGCGTGTTTCCCAGTAGCCTCGTAACACAATCGCTAGTCCAGTCTTTTCTCTCACTCTGGCGCTCCATAAGTGGTTCGTAGTCGTACCACATGAACCTGTATAGACGGCTTACGAAGGTCATTTCTAAAAAACTGTACAACTCGGTCCTATTGAATGCTTGGCGCAAGTTGGGATTGCGGGTAGATTCACCGGTGGTCATCATGCGAGCGGCATGAGTGTTACTGCTATATCTGTCGATGTAGTAGATATTGCAAATGGCGGAGATTATACAGAGAATAATTACGACAATCACGAATTCTATCAATATTCGCCATCTGTGCTTCCTAATTTTATTTAGCCTCTTATTTTCTTTAACCGATTCGCGCAAAGTATAGTATATCATCTGTTTCCTTGTTTGTAAAAGGTTTGCTAAAAATGGTTTGTTCCCAAATAAATGCAGACGTTTTCCGGCAGTAATTCTGATATGATACGTGGTACCTGGAATAACATTTTTAAACATGTAACTCAACACTATTGAAAATAACAGAATTTTAAAAAATGATATGATAACAGCGTCGAACACGACAACTCCCAAGAATACAGTTAGAAATTGTATGTTTTTTACGGTCGGCAGCTTCCACGCACAAGATGTAATAATCAGTACAGATAACAATATTGTTGTAATGCAAAGTATCCAGGCGGTAATAAACCAAGTTTTGCGGACGATCAGGTCACTTTTGGTGCCCGGAAGTCGGACGGGTAAGAGGGAGTTGCCTTGAGCGATCTTCTGCAGAGCCATTGCGCAGTGCTCGCATGTGGTCCTCCCGCGGCGAGGTTTCTCACGAATCCTGAACTTATGGAATTGATCACCGGGTGCGGCTTGGTGCCGATCGACATTTTCTTGTCGTAATGCAATAAACTCGTCTTCCTCTGAATAACGGTTCTGAAGTGGTTGTTGTTCGTCGGTTGCATGGATCTGGCTCATTCTGAGAACGTGTGGGGTAGTAAACACATGGTATTTGTGGGTGAGGGACTTTCTGAATAGTCCCATGATGAGGCAGGCCACGATCGAAGCGATGATTAAAGCGAGAACGAGAATCAAAAGGTCGGTAGTTGTCAAGTAATACGACGGTTTGTCCTCGTCGATAAAGAATCCGAAATTAAATAGGTATAATAATAAACACACCACCATTGTCAACAAAATAAAACACACAATGACACTGACACGCGCCACTCTCGATACCGGATTTCTGGGGTGTTTTAGGAAGACACTGGTCCAATAGTGTGTATCTCTCATTCCGTTTACGAAATTAAGCCGGAGTTTGTTCATTGAGCTTAAATACTCGGTTACTTTGACTGGTGATACAACAACTTCGGGATACGCGTCCACCTCCATCGCCAACCAGTTATTTATTTCAAAAATATATTGGACTTTTGTCTTTAAATCGTATACTTCGACTGTTTCCACGAACCAGTCCGGGCTACTTCCCTCGTCGTTGTGCCACAGCAAAAGTCTGCGTAGTTTCCCCAGATTTCGAGGAGTATATATCAAAAACCAGTCTTCGGAAAAAACGTTCAACACACCCCGATCGGGACTTGTTAGGATATGTGGCCGAGAAGTGTCAGCTTGTCCGACCAGCTTGACACCGACTGCGGCTGATGTCCCGCTGAACAGCCTGGACCCCGTGTACACTCCGAGGAGATACGCGTAGGGTTCGCCCGGGAAGTTATCGTCCAGCACAATCACTTCTCCCCCTCTTCGATCTTTCCTGTCCTTTATTACACCCCATATAAAAACCAGCAGATAAAGCAGTAGGATCAATAGCAATATAAACAGAGGTAGAAGATTTTCCCAGGGAGTAAGATACAACAAAAACTCGGTGACCGTGCTAAGGTCGTGGTCCGGCATAGTGATGGCGCCCGCGACCACGGAGAGATGGTCACAGTCACAGTGTATAGTCTCTTCGCTCGTCTCGGCCCCCACCCAGCAGCCGAAGCTCGTCCACTGCCATCTCACCCAAGTGTTACAGAGTGAGTAGTAAGCTCTGAATCGAAACGGCACCCTTTCTCCGATGCTTACTTGGCTACTGGGTAAAATACCCATAAAGTACACTTTCTCGTTTTCGAACTTATTGTCATAAGGCACGTTATAATCAGGCGAGGTCGCATTTATCACGCTAGGGTTTTCAACAATTGAGACGTATTCGGGCCTGAGCCCTTCTGTTAACATTATTCGGTATTCCTGCGCATCGGTTAATATAAACTTTATGAACAATTTAGCTCTCTCGGGTAGAAAAAATCTGTAAACGGTTAGTTCCAATTCTTTGTGTTCTTCCGTCGCTTTTGGATCCACCTGGCATGTGACGCCTTCGGTAGGAACTACAAAGTTAAGAGACTCGATTACGTTTAGACGTAGAGTGACGAAGTCCTTGAATCGTGTCAGTTTCCGACAGTCGATGAGTTCTGTCCTTTGGCATAAATTTACCAATAATACTTCACTGACCACGTTTCCCCCGGCCCACCAGAACGGGTTTACTCTCATTCTAATGTACTGCAGACCTAGCAGTTGAGACGAGTTTTCTACTGAAGAAACTCTAGAAATTACGACAGAACAATTTTCTGAGATCGCCGTCCAGTTACTAATATCCTGGGAAAAATCAACTTTTGTGCTCGCGAGTAACTTTTCCATATCAGAAACTATTTCTTTAACGTTTTCCCCCGGAATCTGCTGTCTGCTTAGAGAGTAACTGGCAATGTCCAAAACAGAGACTAATGCGAAGGACGTTTGTTGTACTAGATCACTAGTGAAAGGAGTCACGTATTCTTCTGGTTTGAATTTGAACTCTCGGTTTTTCTGAACAAGCAATATTTCGGCACAATCGAAAACCACCTTGATCATATCAAAGAACACTTTGCGTGAAAGGCTTCGCTCTTGTGCCATACTTCCTTCATGCACCATTAATTTAAGAGTTAAAGTTAATAAGATTTCGGCAGCGGTTTTAGTCATATGAGCGTCTAATTTCATGATTTCGAATTTACTATCGGTATTGGTGAGAACTATTTTAAGCGAAGATAAAACTATCTTTATAAGTCCTAAACTATAGCTGAAATGAACTCTGTGTAAGATAAGCACTGGTTGTTTAACTGTTTCGGCAGGAGGATTCATTTCACGCTCCGTAACGTCAGCAACTGAAGATACCGTCGCAGATGGCCAGTCAAACTGATTTGATTCGGTGAATCCCTTGGCCTTCCCCAATAAATCTTCTAAATATCTCAAAGTATCATTAAACGGAACTAGTGGTACAACCTGTGTATGATTCATTATTACCGAATTCTTATCAAATATCAAAACCAACAACTTCCCTTTTGTCATCTTGAAATTATTTAGAGTGCCAAAGTCGTTGTATCCCAGCATTCTTCCACTGAAAACGTGCTCATCCTTTTCGTCCTTGTCGTAGAATTCAAAAAGTAAAGATTCGACTTCAACTATGCATTCGATATTAAAGTCAGTCCACCCTCTTATACCTTCCTTCGGATCTAAAGTACAATTCAAGTCGTTTGCCGTAAATGGTTTTAAAGCCATTGTCCTAACTCTTGTTTGTGCTAGCGTTTTTGAATCCGGTACCATAGCCTGAAATACATATACTTTATCATTATCTAAAACGTTACTTTTAATTCTCAGTACAGTATTACTCGTGCTACCTTCCTCTCTTATGTCCGCGACCGGGCGAAACTCGCCGACGACGCCCCCGTTCACTTCTGCGAACTGCCACTCGTAGTCAGCGGGGTACGGGGGACTTTTGCCGTCTTTTGCTCTTATTGCAATGACATTCGTCTCTTGGGCGTTAATTAGTTGAGAGTCAACACACGTCAGACAACGAAGTGAGATAAGGACTTGTACGACTGTAACAATCAATTGTTGACTAACTGTAGTGCTCGTGTCTTCGGGAATTCTTTTGATATGCGCAGTCGAACTGATATGTACAGTAAAGTTATAAGACGAGTTCACTTTCAGTTTGTGCGGTGGGAATTCAATCGAAGGAGCATTTTTTAACAGCGCGACCAGTTCTGTACACGGCTCTTCGGTTCCGTTAAATTTACAAGACCAAGCATACACCAAATCCAATTTTTGATCTTTTTGAGGTCTATTAATGTCTTTAGCTTCTACTTCGACCTTGTTTGAATCTGCGGTATTCACAATTCTTACCACTTCATTAAAATGCGCCTTTATTTTGTCATTATAAATCGATTGATAACAATATTTAGAATTATAAAATTTATTTCCATTCTGAATGTGCATCATCGTTAATTTAATCAAATAATTCCCAGGTGACAAAGTATAAGGAGGAAAGGTCAACGTACAGCAACCCTCTCGTGTCATAATCGCATCGCCTTCTTTGTAAAGCATATTAAGTCTTTCTTTGAATATTAGCCATTGTTCAATCGAGGACCTTTGGCATTCAGGTTTAGGAGGATTATATTCCATTTTAATAGAAATCGAAGCGTACGGAAATCCTCTGGTCTTGCGGCTGAGTGAACACAGCTGCCTAATATACGGTATGCAAGTGCTGTCGACAGCACTCTGGTTATTAAAAATTCTAGTTTCCTTATTACCAATGTTATAATTATTCTCAATTGTACTGTTATAAAATTCAAAGTATGGTGGTTCTGTTATGAAAGGATACACTTTAACAGAAGTTTTAAACAGAAAACCGATCGTTGTATCATTAAGAAAACATCTTTCTGAAGAACCTCCTATGGGATTTTCACTATGATAGAAATGAAGTTCGGTTTCATATAAAATTATATGTTTTTCTTCCGTTCCTTTATCAAAAATTAAATCAACCAGGTCGCAAAATATTCCGATATTAGTGGAAGTTACGCACCAATTCTTGGACTCCTCCTTTTTAATGCTTGTCGTAAACTTTGTAAGGAGTACAACTTTTTCCAAATCCTTGATAATCACAAGAAATGGACGGTCGTTAATAATTTCCTTCATAGCCATCACAACTATACTGGCCTTTATAGGCACACCTTTATAAGGAAATTTATAGTCATTCCAAAGCAACCAACATGTAGGTCGGTCACTGACATCTAACATCGGATATCTATAACCATAGAACTTTGGCAAATCGTTGATAATCTTTGGCAAAGTGCAATCCACCCCGTAAAAGTTCTCTTTACATATGCAGCAAATATATCTTAATAATAAATTTTCACATCTCAGTACTTGCTCATTTTTACATCTTGACGTTAATAAGCAATACTCATAATTCATGTGACAGCCATCCATAGATCTAAGGAAAAGAAATGAACTAAACGGATTGTAACATTCTGGTGGTTTTCCGATGCGTTTTGAAAAACAAATTCCACACTGCAATTTATTAAATTGCGGGAAACCAATCTCCTCAGCCCCTAATACCACTGGACACTTCTCTCCATCACATGGTATTGCAAGATATGGCCTACTATCTGTTATTTGTGATAGAAAAATTAGTAACGTTACCTCACAACATAATATTCTTTTCCGCATCCCTGTTTCATTTGCTGGAAATCATTTAAGCCAACGAATATTTCAGTAGTGCTATTGTTTTAGGTTTCTAGGTTAATAAATTAAATAATCTAGTAGTCACGTGGTTTTTATTTATACACAAATCCCTACTTTGATAATAGGGTATATGAAGAATAGTTGTTTGTCTGATTTCTGTATATCGTCTTCGCATCGGCAGTCGGTAAAACGTAACAAGGTTATATATACATTGCATGTAATTGGATGAATAAAGACAAATCAAAAATCAAAATCAAGTTTATTTGATTTTATTTTAAACTAACTTCCCGATGATCTAGAGACTTGAAACTTGAAATATAGTTCAGAAATGGATGACAATGCAATATTAAATAATTTTCTGGTAATAAATTGTTTTTAAACATTTTATTTTAGTTTAGTTAGTGTTTGGGATTGTTAATGTAATTGAAACTATTATTTATTACTTATTATTGGCTGGAGAAACAAGTGGGGTGAAAGCTAATTCAAAGGAGTTGGCGGTGTCACGTGTCACGAAGAGAATCCCTATTCTAAACAAAATTAACTCACTTATGTTTGTGTCTTGGTCAATTAACTCAAGATTGTACTAACATTGGGGCCTAGGCTTAGGACTGAATTGGTTTCCTCTAAAACATTTTTTAGGGAGGAACCACTCATATCACAATTAAGAGCATGTGCTCAAGATAACCTTATTCTTTGTGCTTTGAATGCTCAAGGTGTAAGGAACAAACCCAAAACAAAAATAGAAATCCTGTCTTTCTTAATATATAAAATTCAAATACCGCTGACTGACTGACTGACTGACCTATCACGAAATCTCAATAACTAATAAGGCCTACAGAGTTGAAATTTGACAAATAGGTTCCTCATTGGCCCTGGGAGCTTGCTATTAAACAGTATTACGGAATTCCCACTGTGTTCCACCCCGCTGGGTCCTAAAGTGCTCATGTGCTCATGCTTAACCCTATATCTGGCATTCGACCATTTTTGGACGTTAAGAATTGAGCTGTGAGATGGCAACGTCCAAAAATGGACGTTTGGCGCATGTTGCGTTACAATTCAATATTACGACCAGTAAACTATCTTAAAACGCAATGAACCTTATACCATTAGAATGGTGAGATTCTCAGCTTTCAGTTTCATATATAAAACATTATTCAGCGACTATTATTTAGTCATAAACAGAATTATGAAAACATGTGATTTGAACTTGTAATCTGGCGGGAGACAAAATTGCGAGTTAGATAAAAAAAACACATGTTTTCATTGGCTAGTAGAAAAATGAAAAAAAAATACAGAAACAGGGGTGGTATCATAGCAACAGAAATTTCGTGAACTACAAATCTCCTGCTGTAAGTTTTTTTCTATCTCTTATAGATCAGCTGGGAATTAATTTCAAATAATTCAATGTTTTTGCCAATATAAACAAAAGTCTATGGTGGCAACGTCCAAAAATGGACGAATGGATAACACAAATACTTTCCGTGTGAATAATTTATTCCTGGGTAATATTTATATCGACGGAAAGAGCATGAAATGATCTTCAATATGATATCAGTTGCAGACCTATACGTCGGGTATTTTTGTTTGCGTGGCCGCTGGAAGACAGAAGACAGCCCTCATTTATTGTTTGTTGACAGTTTGACTAAAAACGAGAAAGGTTAGTTTTTGTGTTGTGTGTGTTCTATTTTTCTGTAAGTTATAAAATCGGTAAATATGGTTTTTGTTTTAGTGTTGTGACATCACATGTGAGCTGTACAATTTATTTTCTTTATTTTTTCATACTTATATATTGTTACACAATTAAATTGTTTTGTATTATTTATTCTCTATTTTCAGGTATAATTTGCGCGTTTTTTATATAATTTTTTTTATAAATTCATATTTTAGTATTATTTATTTGATATGTATCCACGGTAACAATAATAATGTTATTATTGCTAACAAAAACCTCCATTCTATACAAAAAGATCTATTTATAAAAATATTTCAAAAACTTTGAAATCCGTCGCTAATATTCTGTAGCTGTATTGGTACGCATTTTCATATATTTGCTTGTAAACATTTTTATGTTGTAAATTTTCCTCAACTATTATATATTTTTGGAAACTGCAATATATTTTCTACAGTTTGTATATCTTATAATATTTATTTGGTTACTTATAAAAATTGTACGTGCTCTTGAAAATGTAAAAAAAGTTACGTATTCATAAGAAAAAAATCAAAGTATAACATTCTTACGTCGATTACTCATTTATGTTTGAAATAAACTTCATAAAAGTATATATATTTTGAAAGGTGTTTTCTTTCCCTTTCATGACATATGTTTTTTATTTACTTATGATGCATTTTTATATTTTCTATATAAGAAAAAAACATTTTTGTAATTTTCGGGGAAAAAAGTACTTTCATACAAAAATTTTTATATTTTTATTTTTAGGAGCATTTTGAATATATTTATATTACTACGTAGGGAATTAGATTGTAAACAATTTATACATTTGAATCATACTTGTAAACAATTTTTTTCTTTGCTTTATTTTGAGTTGCTTTTAAATTTTCAAATTTGCCTAATCGGAATATTCACAAACTTTTTGTTACTAAACGTAAACGCATGGCTATAATCAAACAAATTGTTTGCCATTATATTCTACATTCTTCACTGAAACTAAATATATATACATATATATTCTTATCTGTTCAAATAAATGTTCTGCGGCCTATTATATGTAACCATTACAAACCGCCCAGAAAATGCCCGCCACCACAGAAAATTTAATTCCGCCAGATATAGGGTTAAGGACATTCACTTTGGTTTGAGCTGATGGAAATTAAAACAGCTGATCTTGATTCGTAGTAATTCCACGGGCTAACTGCAAATTGCAGCCCACACACCTATCACTCGTAGTTGATGCGGGCGAAGCTGCAATGGGTCGGCTAGTTGTCAATAAAATTGATGTACTGTGTGTGTGTGTGTGTGTGTGTGCGTCTGTGTGGATGTGCACAGAGCTAGAGCCGAAACCAATGGGCCGATTTTTATGAAATTTGGTTTGTAGGTACTAATCCACAATATCTCCAGGTGCTTTTTTTAATTTTTGTTTTTAAGGGTAATCATCCCCCAAAACTCGCCAAAAAAAAGAAAAATCCAAATTTCTCAAAAACGGCTATAACGATTTTCATTAAACTTTAGTGGTTTGTATAAATTAAGTTTCCAACAAAATAACACCACCCGCATGTCTGGAAAAATGTGGGTTCAGAAATTACAGGACTTAGGTATTCATGTATGTTTTGGACTTTTTATAAAAAAACATAAATGTTACAAAGATTACTACTCACCATAAAAAATAACTCAAAAACTAAATAAACTAGTACTTTTAATTACTATTCTACGATTGCTGGTTGCGGAGGAAATTAAAATTTTTATTTGTCGGTAAACGCTGTACGTTGTACAAAGTTAATGTTATGGGGAATACAAATACCTCCGTTGCAGCAAACCTGTATACTAAGCAAAATTTCCAATGCATGTATATGTTTCTTACTACCACATAAAGCCATTTACCAAGTTTCATAAACATACATCTTCTTAATATATAACACAAAGGGGTGTTAGTTACAAATTTTATAACTCAAGAACGGCTGAACGGATTTAAATGAAATTTTGTACGCGGATAGTTTATTTTACCTGGATTAACACATAGGATACTTTTTACCCCGGAAAATGGGAAGGGCTCTGCCCCTTTCGCTTTTAAAGTTTACATGTTATTCGTTATGAGAACATGTGTTTATAATTTTCTGTTTTTAATTAATAAACAGATAAAACAGCTGTTTTTATAAAAAAAATGTTAAGTTTACATGTTAGAACAGCTGTTTAAATTATCTAGTGGCACGGTCGTGTCACGTCGCCAAGTCCACCACACGACCCGTGCTATACTAACACGAAGCAGAATGAGACGATTTTTCACTTCTCAAATTAGCGTATTACAGCCTTAAGTGAATCTGGCAGTGCATTTATATGATAAACCCTTTCACTAAACACGAAAAATCACAACAGTTGGTTTAAGAAAGGTCTGAGAAGCGAGAAATTAACGTATAAAAGTAGCCTAAATCTTGTAGTTTTGGCACTTTTCACAAATTGTCCACTTCATTTTGTTCATTAAGCCTAAGAACTTTATTTCTCATCAAACTTGAACGAAATTTCGCACAGACTTCTGTTTTTTCTCACATATTTCACTTTTGACACTAAATTGTAAGTTTGCAAACGCAATATTTTAAAACAAATTATATTAAATTCCACTTTCAAAATTGTTACTGAATTTGATGTCTGCTTTGTTTACTTTTACTACGTAAACAAAAATCCAAGTATCGCATGTGTTCCAAAACAAATCTGATCAGCTGGCTTGTAAATTCAAATTAAATCATTAAGTGAATTTAACCAAACAAAAGGGTATAGAGGTAATGAAAATATTTTAATTCGTTTAAGCTAAACTAACATACTATAATACATCGAACATAACATAATATGAAATAAACATAATATGAAATCTAAAAACAAAGTCGGGTTAGTATGTTATTTAGTTATATAAGTTAGTTACATCAAACAGCTGTTATATAGATTATATCTAAACATACTTAAAAGGCATAAACATATGTTCATTATGGAAATACAAAATCTACTTGAATGGCATCTCAAGGTTTTTTGTCGATGCCGAAGTTAGTTCTATATATATAAATAGGCGAGTGAGTGTAGCGAACGAGCTCAACCTGGAGGTGAGTGAGCCAAGCGAACGAGCTCATCTTCAAAATGAACGACCATATTCTCACTAAATAAAATTACTCAATAAGGACATTTGCAATAATTTAAGAGTCCGTTCCAGAGGTTAGCTTTAAAACGGTGTTCTTGCTTCTTTACTGTGTTTTGTCAGTATTAACAGCTGTTATATGTTCAATTTAAATTTATTTTAATTTTGCCATAATTTTAACATTGTAACTTTAAGAGATTAGGAGGCTAAAGACCTTAAGGAGGACGTTTTCAAAAACCACAAAAGTCACATCTAGTCGTTAAGGGTTTTCAAATAACACACAAACGATAATATAATACATAATAGTTTCGCCTAAATAGACTTGTCACCAAAATTGGCTTAATTTTTAATAAATAAGTCAGGGTCTTGTTATAAATGGTTCAATGGGTGTTGTAAAAGACTACTAAATATGATCACGATGCAATCGAGAACATTATTATAACTTTTAAAGACAGATATATAGAAATTCAAAGATCGTCCACAAAATTTGAAGTAATTCCTGGAGTATTTGTTTTCCGAAAGCAGTTTCCTATTGCAGTAGCATAATATGCAACTACAATTCACAAAAGTCAGGGAATTGTAGTTAACAGTTGTGTTGTTGATGCTGGTTATGCAGTATTTTCATGTGGCCAAACATATGTAGCCTTTATCTCGCGTGACTTCACTCTCTGGTCTATTAATTCTAAACTTTGACCCTCAAAATTTTAAGGCAAAAGCATCAGCTATATCCGAAAATAATAGGCTAAGGGGTGAGTACCGACCAGAAATAAAACAATTGAAAATTGGAATAAAATCTCAAGAAAAAATCCCTGGTCAAATCTGGCAAATTCATAATATTAAATTAGGAGCCATTCAAGACATTACTAACAATATAGACGAACTTAGAAATCTCGGTTTCGAAAAGGTTTATGGCGTGTCATGCTATGCAAATTTAGTTTTACAATGTATTTTCAACTGCCCACCAATCGTGACGTTAACATACAATTGCGAGACCAAAATGCTCCACTAAAAAAATGGTAATATCCTACCGAAGAAATTACCAGATTTTAAATTCGATAGATATTATAAATCAACTGGGACCACCATTTAAAACAATTGAACAACAAGACTGTGCGGAATTTTTAAATTGCCTTATTTCGAATCATCAACCCCTGTAATTTCAATCCAGGCACTCAATAAAATTAACCACAAATGTTCAAACTGCAACCACAGCACAACCAGCTACGTCAGTAAATTTATATTCCAAATTTTTATCCTAATCATCTTAAAAGAAAAGCCAATCTCGATTAACTACTCCACAGTCAATTTATCGCCTGGTTCCCTTTTGCTGACTCTATATGCACAACTTGTGAAAATGATCACTATCCTACACTCTAATATGAGTGCGTGCGTGCGTCCGTGTTGCTTGCGACACTTATCCAATAATGGCACCAACGATTTCCTTCAAATGTTGGAAATAACTAATTTCTGGGATAAAAATAAGTTCTAGACAGGTATCATCTCCAGAAAAAATAAAATAATGTAAAAATACCCCCGTTCCAGCAAACCTGCATACCGTACTCAGCGAATTTAAAGTAGTACTTCCTAAGTCATGAAGCCACTTTAAACTTTCATCAAAGCGTATTCATAAATAAGCGAGAAATGTCATTGTATTTATTCTCCATAAGAAAAAAAATAGGACTGAGTATGCAGGTTTGCTGCATCAAGGACCAAGAAAATCTGGGTTTTATGCAAATACCATTGGATCACCACTAGATGAAGCAACATACCAAGTTTTACCAATATATTCATAAACAAGCAAGATATCACGTTTCTTATTCTCCATAAGAATAACATTATAGCTGCTGAGTACGCAAGTTTGCTGCCATGGGGACAAAAAAAATGGGTTTTGTATGCAAATATCAGTAAATCCCAACCATATGAAGCCACATACCGAGTTTCATTAATATATGCTCATTAATAAGCGATACATCAAATTTTGCTTATCCTCCATAAGATTAACATTGGACACAATATTTCGGTAAGCAATTAACGTAGAGAAATGATCAAAGTACCAGATTGAATGTTTTTTAAGCTGGAATCAATAGTAAAAATTAAAATTAGATTAAAATAAAAATTAAATGTGAAAACCCTAAAATAAAAATTAAACGTGAAAACCCCAACCCCGCCCCCCCTTCGGATGGTGCAATTCGTCTGGTTTTCGAACTTATTCAAATAAATGGTAGTTTACACATTTGTGCCAAATTTCATTAAGATCAGACCTTTTTTACGAGTTATCGTGCTTACGAACACACACACACACACACACACACACACACACACATACAAATTTTACCGAATGGTGTTTTTGGCATCTGGGGACCTCTAAATGAAAAGTTATCATGGTCTTGGGCTTAAGTCTTACCATGGTAATAGCTTTCTTCCTTATAGGGTAAACTCACTAAACAAAACTGGAATTTAAAAAAAAATTAACATTGGGCTTATGGAGTTTAAAATCAAAACAAAAGAATTGTAACAGCTGTTTATAATCAATCAACGAACTGTCAAAGTAATAATCACGTTGTTTATGATTATTAACATGTAGTTTCGTGAGAGCAGTGATTAAAACTGTAGTGTGAAGATTACATATATAGAGTATTAAAATAAAACAAAGGGATATTGAGCTATAAATAACAACTGGAGGATCTAAAAAATTTAGAAAAGAGGCAAATGAGTTAAAAAAATTCCGATTATCAGTAGGGGATAGTGGTGAAATATTATTCCAAGTCATCTAAACAATTTTTGCTTCCCCAAAGGTACTAATCAAAAACATCCATCTCAGTTACAAGTAACTTCATAATTTTTTAACTACAACTTTGGCAAACACATAATAACAAAATTTCAAGTCTAATAATACCCAGTCTACAAATTGCAAAAATCAAAATTAATGGAGTTCTATACAAACTTAAAAATGCGGTGTTCAATTTAGGAAACAGTTCAGCATCAGGGCATTACATAGCTTACATTCAAAACAAAAATAAGTGAATAGATGCAGGTGATGAGAAAGTGAACGTCAAGAAATGCCCATATGGTGCAAAAAAATGTATATTATAATGTTTAAAAACTGCCAGAAAATTCTAAAAACTATCTAGGTAAAATTAAGGTAAATTAATCTTAATTAATGTTCAATATATTATAATATTTGATCCTTGATATATATTTTGTTTTATTTCAAATTGAAATCTCATTTATAAAAATTTTTAATAAACAATTATATAAAAAACAAATGATATCATACCCAAAAACACAAAGTGTTGACGGGTTGCCAAGTCCTAAAATGATATGATATCAAAATGTATTCCAAGCCAAAGATAGCACCTTTGATCTGACATTGTTTATCATCACAAATTACTTAAATATGTTAAAATAACAATGCTCGAAAGATTGTTGTTTATTTTCTATCTGTTCTTGGCCAGCAGCTTCACTGATGCAAAATCTTTATTTTGTAATTTAAAAATCTAAATAAAGTATATTTAAAAATTGTAATTGAATATTATAAAAAATTATTATCTGCTGGCCAAGAACAGATAGAAAATAACCAACAATCTTTCGAGCATTTTTATTTTAACATATTTAAGTAATTTGTGATGATAAACAATGTCAGATCAAAGGTGCTATCTTTGACTTGGAATACATTTTGATATCATATCATTTTAGGACTTGGCAACCCGTCAACACTTTGTGTTTTTGGGTATGATTAAGATTACTGTGAATACAGGTCGTAGTGTTGTTTATAATTGTGTTTAATTTTGTGTTTAATGTGTTTTTACTTAATTATTTCATGTTATTTACTTTGTTTGGTGTGACTAGTCAGTTTAAAATGTAGTTTTCGAAATCCAGAACGTTTGGTAAATATTTATTTTGGACTATTCATTTTATTTTTACTTAAGTTTTGACTTTTGTACCGTTGTTAAATCTTGCCTTGCTCCGTTGTCATGGCAACAAAGACAACACAAACTACTACTATAGAAAACTCTATACACATGGAACAATCCCACGAGCCAAGTGCCTTGGATACAACTTGGACTAATGTTGTATCCCATAGGAAAAGAAGCAATAGTAATAACTCTTCATCTAGCTCTAGGCCCAATAAGATAGTTAATAACAATGTATCGAAAACAAACTCAGTCCAACCAGTGCTCGTTTCAAACAGGTTCCAACCTCTTTCTAACACCGATAGCGATCAAACAAAAAAAACAAAAAGTTCCCCCAATAATACTCAAAACCCATGTAAATTACATGGAGCTTTGCAAACTATTGTCCCAATTAGTTGGCAGTGACCAGTTCAAGTGCTCTTCGTCTTTAAAGAGCATTACCATACACCCATTATCTTCTGACGCCTACAGGAAAATTGTTCATTTCCTTCGCGAAAACAAGGCCGAATTCCACACTTTTCAACTTCCAGAAGACAAAGTCTTTCGTGTAGTTATTCGTGGTCTTCATAGCTCCATTGAGCCTGAAACAATCAAAAGTGAATTATCATCCAAAGGATTTAATGTTCAAAATGTAACTAATGTCTGGTCTAAGGACAAAACTCGCCTTCCATTGTTTTTTGTCGATCTTGACCAATCCCAATCAAATGACCACATTTTCGACCTTTCTACTCTCCTTCACTCAAAGATCCAAATCGAAGAACCTAGACCAAAACGACTTGTAGTGCAATGCATGCGCTGCCAACAATTGGGACATTCAAAGAAATATTGCAATCGAACCCCTAAATGTGTCAAGTGCGCTGAGGATCACGAATCCGCAACTTGTACGAAACCCAATAACACACCCGCAACCTGTGCACTTTGTGGCAATAACCACCCTGCTAACTATAGGGGTTGTTCAGTTCACAGGGAACTACAGAACAGACGCTCGTCCAAATCTACGTTATCAAAAGAAGAAACCCCTTCTCGTCACCCCCACCCGACTCCTGATCTATCACCCTCATCATTTCCTCAACTTCCGAAACCAAAATCACACGCCTTTCCATCAAACTTAAATGACCAACGAGCACTTACTCCCAGTGCTTTACACTCAAATGAAGAACATAACTACGCCAAACGACTTAAAACACTATTCACAACACTTCCAATCAAACTGGCATTGTAACACAATTAACGTCAATACTTACAGAATTCAAAGCCCTTTTTTTACCATTACTAACCATGATGACTCAACTTATGCAAGCTCTTATCACCAAAAATGACAAATAACCTATCAAATATTTTTCTTACAGTCCTGCTGTGGAATGCAAATGGTTTATACCAACACGCACAAGAACTAGAGTTACTTTTACATGAGAAACGTATAGACGTCGCTTTAATAAGTGAAACTCATTTTACTACAAACTCAAGATTTTGCATTCCAGGTTACAACATATACAGAGCTGATCGCCCTGACAATCGGGCATATGGCGGTACAGCGGTTCTTGTCCGAAACAGTCTCAAACACTTTGTTCACCCATCCATCAATCCAACAAATTTCCCTCAGTCAGCAGCATCAACCGTAGTTGTTAATAACATTGAAATAACCTTTTCGGTACAGCGGTTCTTGTCCGAAACAGTCTCAAACACTTTGTTCACCCATCCATCAATCCAACAAATTTCCCTCAGTCAGCAGCATCAACCGTAGTTGTTAATAACATTGAAATAACCTTTTCGGCTGTTTACTGCCCCCCTAGATTTGCAATAAATTCGAATGAATTTAGAGAACTATTTTCAAACCTAGGTTCTCATTTCTTTATTTCTTTATTGGTAAGTATCTTAATTGCCATAATAAATTATGGTTAAGACTAAATTACATTAACAGAGTATGTAATGCTAATAATAACTGATAGAATTTTGATTATTTAAATCCTTGAATCTTGCAAAATAATCTTCGTCCAATCTTGAAACACAACATTTTGATTTTAAATTTATATTATATTTTCATTGTTGTTTTCATTTAAAAAATCTTCAATTTTGTATGGACATTTAACGATAAGGTATTGCTTTAATTTATTTTTGAATTGTCTTATGTTACTTAAAGATTTTATTTCTGAAGGAATTTTGTTGTAAATTTTGATTGATATGTAGTCTGAGCATCTTTGTCGGAATGTTGAATTTGGATGTGGCAAGTCTATATGGTTGATATTTCTCGTGTTATAATTATGAATTTGTCTTCTGAAGGAAAATTTATCAAGGTTCAAATGTACAAAACTTGCTGCTTGTAATATAAAAATTGACGATAATGTTAGAATATTTAATTGTTTGAATAGTTGTTTGCACGATGTTCTTCTTGAGACTTGACAAAGTGTTCTTATAGCTTTTTTCTGCATTTTAAATACAATTTTGGCATTTGGGCTTGAACCCCATATAATTAGTCCATATGATAAATGTGAATGGATATAAGCATAATATACCATTTTATTTATGTCTAGAGTGCAGCATTTAGAAAAACATTTTATCAAAAAGATTCCTGAACTGATTTTTTTGCAAATTTTATCAATGTGAGATAACCATGAAAGATTTGGTTGTAATGTTAATCCAAGAAATTTATACTCAGTTGCCAGTGGTATCGTAGAGTTGGCAAGTTGAACAAGTTGAATTGTTTCATTATTAAATTTTTTATTATATTGTAAAGCTGAGGATTTCAAATCATTTACTATCAAACTGTTTTCTGTAAACCATTGTTCCATTTTAGAAATTTGAACAAAAGAAGATATCTCTAATTGTTTGTTAGAACTTTCGGTAATATTGAGAGTTGTATCATCTGCAAAAAGTATTACTTCTCCTTTATCTACGACGGATGGTAGATCATTCATATAGATAATGAAAAATAATGGCCCTAAAGTAGAACCTTGTGGTACTCCATGAATTATATCAGATGATATTCTTGATTTTGTTGGATGTTTTATATTCTTTAGTTCTGTGAAATGTTTTCGTCCTGTTAGAAATGATTTTATCCATCCAAGCGCTGACCTGTTAAATCCCATCAATCGAATTTTATCAAGTAGTCTATTATGATTAACACTATCAAAAGCACGGGATAAATCAAGAAATATACTAAGAGATGGAAGATCTGTATCAATGTTTGCCATTAAATTTGTTACTAGTTTGTATATCGCATCAATTGTAGATTTGTTTCTTTGAAATCCAAATTGATTTGGGTTTATTATTGAGTTTTCTATAATATAGTTTGTCATTTGGTTGTGAACAATTTTTTCAAATATTTTAGAAAAAATTGTGGTCAAAGCAATTGGACGTATATTATTAATTTTAAATCCTTCTTTTTTGTTTTTTATTATTGGGACTATTTTAGAGAGCTTCAATTGTTCTGGAAAAATGCCTGATAAAAATGAATTATTCAATATAAATGTTAGAGGGTGAACAATGGACGGGGCACTATGTTTGATAACAAGAGAAGGAATATCGTCTGGGCCAGTGGTCAAGGAGTTGCTAAGGTTCCTTATAACAGATTCAACTTCAACAACTGTAACCTCAAGGAAACATGACAAGGAGTGGTTAGGAGAGTTGTCACAAATATAAAGAGGAGAAGGAGTCTTTAGACCTTTTTCCTTGAACATATTTGGAATAATATTGTAGAAGTATTCGTTAATGTTTTCTGCAATTAGTTGAGGGTCAGATAATTTACTACCATCCATTAAGGTAAAAATCTCTGTATTATCAGATTCATTGTTGTCACCAACTTCTTGGTTAATAATTGACCATATTTTTCTTGGTTTGTTGATGGCTTTTTTGATAGAAATTGAGTAGTATTTTATTTTAGCTGCTTTCAGTACATTGTTATAGATTTGTTGGTATAATATTTCATCTGTGGGGGAGACTATAACGCCAAACATGTACAATGGGGTTCAAGGTTAAATAACCCGAGAGGTCGCCAACTGCTTCATTCTGTCGTTTCTAACAACCTGAACTATCATTCACCTGGCACACCTACTTATTGGCCAACAGCTGTAAATAAATCACCTGATCTACTTGATTTTTTCATTTCAAAGGGTGTAAGCCAATTTCATAAATCCCTCAACTGCCTTGACAACTCTCCTTCTGACCACTCTCAAATTCTGTTAACAATTTCATGTGCCCCTCTAGAAAAAATTGAAAAACTATCTCTAACAAATGGGATTATGAACTGGGAGCTATTTCGAAACACACTTATGTCCACAGTAAACATAAACCTCCCACTGAAAACTGGCGGGGATGTGGAAGTAGCAGTAGACCACTGAACCAAGTCCATCCAACAAGCCGCCTGGAGTTCGTCAAATCCGAAACCTCCTAAGAAACGATCTGGTCCTTGCTACCCCCAATATATATGTGAGCTGATAAGACTAAAACGAACAGCTAGAAGGAAATGGCACCAAAGTAGACTTCCATCTGATAAAACCGCCCTCAACCGCTGCACAAATCAATTGAAACAAGCAATTAGGGAATTCAAAACTTCTACATTCGAAAATAAACTAGGTAATCTTTCCCCTTCAGATGGCTCCTTATGGAAGACAACGAAGAAAATTCTACATTACACTTCTACATCTTCCCCAATCAGGTGACCGGACAATTCAAGGGCAAAATCAGACAAAGAAAAAGCAGATCTCTTTGCTGAACACCTTTCTGGTGTTTTTAGTCCCCACCAAGAACACAATCGAAGATTCTCCACCGAAGTAGAAACATCTATTGAAATTCCCTTGCCCATGTCCTTACCACCTTCTCGAGTTACAGCAAATGATGTCAAACGGGCCATTTTTAAACTACCCCCAGGAAAATCACCTGGATATGATCTAATCACAAGTGAAATTTTACGTGAAATACCCGGTCCCTGTATCACCTTACTGACACAAATATTTAATGCAATATTACGGACAACTCATTACCCCATTCAATGGAAACTATCTCAAATAATTGTAATCCAAAAACCGGAGAAACCAGCAGACCAAGTCTCATCATACAGACCTATTAGCTTACTCCCTGTTGTTTCAAAATTGTTCGAAAGAATCCTCTTAACACGTTTACAATCTGCAATTGAGGAATGTAATGGATTGCCAAATCACCAATTCGGGTTTAGATCTCTGCATTCTACAGTGCAGCAACTTCATAGAGTGGTCGATACAATTGCGTCTGGACTTGAAAGCAAAAAATATACGAGTGCTGTTTTTCTAGACATAAGTGCCGCCTTCGATAAGGTGTGGTATCCTGGTCTACTATCAAAATTAAGAATTCTTCCACCCACTTACTATTTGATTCTCCGTTCTTATTTAGAAGATAGATTTTTTTATGGTGAAACAAGGGTCAGATTTCTCAGATTACAAGCCAATATTAGCCGGTGTTCCTCAGGGCTCCTTATTATCTCCTCTTCTTTACAGTATCTACACAGCTGATCTCCCTGAAACTGGAAATACAAAGATCGCCACATTTGCTGATGACACTGCCATTCTAAGTTCATCAGAAGACCCCATTGAAGCTAGTAACAATCTCCAAAATCACATTAACGTCCTAAGTAATTGGTTACAAAATTGGAGAATAAAAGTTAATGCAACAAAGTCGTCACATGTCACATTCACACTAAGGAAAGGTGTATGCCCTCGCTGTACACATTGACAACAACAGAATCCCTCAAAGTAACGAAACACGTTATCTTGGTCTCCATCTAGACAAGCGATTAACATGGAAGACACACGTAACAAAAAAGATAACTGCTCTCAAATCAAGAGCTAAGCAACTTTATCGACTACTCAATTTCAATTCAAAATTACCTACTAAATCAAAATTACTATTGTACAAAACTCCTCTAAAACCAATATGGGCTTATGGTATTCAAATTTTTGGTTCAGCAAAATTTTGTCACTTAAAGAAAATTCAAACCTTTCAATCTAAAATGCTTCGCTTAATTTCTGGCGTTCCCTACTATGTAAGTAACAAGACACTTCATACAGACTTTAAATTGAAATTTGTTCACGAAACAGCAAAAGAATGCTATCAACTATTCTTCAACAAACTAGATGGTCACTCAAATCCTTTGATTCAAGAACTCCACACACCGACACTTCCTGGCATCCTTCAGAGAAGATTAAAAAGAAACTGGAGCCGAGATCTTCGAAGATGACTGTAGGCACAGAAGAGCAAAACAATACGTGTCAGAAGAAACCTATGAAAATAAGTTCAAAAAAGGAAGACTCCTGAGCCTACTTTTTAATATTATTTGTTCATGTTTTTGTTAGAATAATTATTAGCACATTTGCTCGTTGTATGTAATTTTACAGTTGCAAATAAAGAATGAAAGACAAAAAAAAAAAAAGTTATTGGAGGAAATATTTGTTTTGGTGCTTCCTGAATCTTAAAAGTGGTTTTTGAAGTGATGTCTGTTTCTGTTTGTCTATGTACAGACCTTGAGCACCAATGGGCACCAATGGGAGCAAAATATCAAATTGGGGGTGGGGAAAAAATAAAATGGGGGAGCAAAGATATAAAAATCGGGGGGGGGCAAAATTTAAAATTGGGAGCAAGGCAAATATAAAAATCGGGTAGCAAAAATATTAATTGGTGGGGGGCAAAAAATATAAAATCGAGGGGGGAGAAAATATATAAAATCGGGGGGGCAAAAAATATAAAATTTGGGGGGGCAAAAATATAAAATGGGGGGGGGTGGAAATATAAAATAGTGGGGACATAAAATAAAAATAAAAAATCGAAGAGGGGGGGAGCAAAATTTAAAATCGGGGGTGGGGCAAAAATAAAAATGGGGGGGAGCAAAAATATAAAATCAGGGGGGGACGGGTGCAGGGAGTATCGGTAAAATTGTTTTTTGTGCAAATAAGAATAGACCACAACCAGATGAAGCAACATTAATATTTGTTCATTTATATTAATTATTAGCTAGCTGACGTACCCATTCTTCGCACAGGGGTTTTCTCTGTCTGTTCTTTAGTCAATGCAATTTGCATTTTAGTTAGCTTGAAACAGCTGTTCTTGCTTCTGCTCTTTAAGCTGTCAAATGGAAGTATCCACAGCTGTTTGCATTACAATTTCTGAATGTTTACTTTATTCTGAAATGTAAACATTGAAACTTAGGACGTTCACGGGACGTAGCCTGAGGGGATTTTAAGGAAGTGAATAGGCCTATATGTTGCATGGGTTCAAGATCTACCTATGTGTAAAGTTTCAGCCCATTCGGTTCAGTAGCTTTTGCGTTCACCCGGAACATCAGACAGACAGACAGACAGACAGATAGACAGACAGAAACCACTTCTTCTTTATAATATTATATATAGATAAAACTCTCCTCCATATGAATAACATGGTAACTTGGAAGTCCCGTGGGGCCTAAATCGAATTCTGGCTTCACAACAACTTAAAGAAATTGAAAATACCTTTAAAATTAAAAAACTCATCAAAATCGCTTAAGTATTAACTACAGGAAGTGAGTGAACAAAAAGCAAGAATTGTTATAAATATGTAGATTAGGATGTTTAAAATATATTTACCGAATGAATAACTTATCTTTATATATAATTCTGGAAACAATTTTTAAGTCAAAATTGTGGGAGTTTGGCAAATTGCAGGATGACGGATAAAATTAAAGATCTTGATCCCAGGGACTCAGGAGAAACAGCAGTATTTCTAAAAAGTTATCACTAAACAAGAAATAACCTAAAACATCCCTCATAAGAAAAGTATGGGAATAACCCCCCCCCCCCCAGAGAACAGCTGTTGTGAGTATTGCAGAAAGGAAAGCTGAATTTTACTCCTACTAATTTACATTTTCTAAGAGTGTTTTTCGTTTTGTTTTAATTCTATTTTGTGTGATTTAGACTCTTTTAACACCCCTTGTTTAATTGTACAGTTTCATTTGACTTTTAACCTGTATCATCATTGTGAAATGTGTTAAAACTTCGATGTTCAAACATAAACATAACCCTCGCACTTTACGTCAAATGACATCTCTAAAACGTAACAGTCAACAAGTACCCAGCGGAACCATGATACCCAGCCATTGCGGGTCTGAAGATGAATTTGTGACACCAAATAAGAAAAAGATAGCTACCAGTCGTGTTGTTCAGCCAAGGAGGTATGTTCTTGATGCTGATCAACTTTTTCAGCAGAATAAATATCAATATCTATCCGAGCATAGTTACGCGTCAACGGCTAACGTGGAACCTATCAACGATGACATGGATGAGTGCAGCTCTATCAATGTCCCTAAGCAAGAGAAACTTCCCCCAATATTTATTCACGATGTGAACAATCATCAGGAAATAGTCAAGGACATCCAGCAAAATGTTAAAAACGAGTTTTCCACAGAATTGAAAGGGCGCTCCTTGAAAGTAAATCTACAAACTATCGTTGACTTCCGAAAACTAACTGCTTTCTACGATCAATCACATGTCAAATACCACACTTTTCAAACCTGGTACGATAAGAAACTCGAAGTGATAATTAGGAACGTTCCCTGTTCTCTGTCTGAAGAAGAAATAACAACCGAACTTACGTCAAGCGGCTTTCCGGTTCACAAAGTTGTTCGCCTACTAAACAAAAACAAGCAGTCTATCCCCCTTTGCGCCGTTTCCTTGGAAAATAATGAAAAGGCCAACGATATATTTAAATTGGACAAGCTTTGCTTCACTATAGTAAGGGTCGAACTTAAAAGAAAATCACGTGAAATCCCCCAATGCACCCGTTGCCAACGTTACGGGCATACGAAAAACTTTTGCAAACTTGACCCAAGGTGCGTTAAATGTGCAGCGGAGCATCATTCCTCCGTCTGTCCTAACAAAACGATTGACGATCCAATCTGTGTAAATTGCGGGGGACGTCATACAGCAAATTACAGAGGCTGTAAGTCTTATCAAGATATTAAAGAAAAGTCATTAAAGAAAACCAATCCTCATTTGAACTCGAGAACTGTAAATCCTGTTGGTGCTCCAGACGACAAAAATAGTTCAAGTAAACAGCCCGCCATTCCTGATGTAAGTTCCCCATCACTTTTCCCTACTTTGAATTATAATAACGACTGTAGTCAATCTACTGCTCCCAAGAAAGTTAAAACTCCTTATGCAAAAGTTGCTGCTAAAATACATTCAGAAACTATGCCTTCTGAATCACAAGACGAGAGTAACTGTAGTTCATTCTTATCGCAAAATTTGGAGAAAATTATCTTGGATATCGTTAAATCCTTTATGCCTGTTGTGAAAAAAATTATAAGTAATGTTATTAGCTCAATTCTTGCCAATGGATCAGTTTAATCAACCTTATATAAATAACTTAACACTCCTAAATTGGAACGCAAATGGCCTTCGAGAAAAAAGGGAGTCTTTTATCTCATTCCTGGCCAGGCACAATATTGACGTTGCATGTGTTACTGAGACTCATTTAATAAATACTGAACGCTTTAAAGTCGGTGGCTATTTATGTTTTAGGGAAGATCGCCAGGACCCTGTGGGGTCAGGTGGGGTTGCAATTTTTATTAAAAGACAAATTGCTCATCACCAGTTATTTTTACCACGATTTCTCACTTTAGAAGCTGTTGGGGTAAATTTATTTCTTAGAAGTGGAATTTCCCTTCGTGTGTTTTCGGTGTATAAATCCCCAAATAGACGTATACACCCGCAAGATTTACAAAATCTCTTTTCTGTAAACTGTTCAACCGTTGTCTTGGGTGACCTCAACTGCAAACATCGCATTTGGGGCTGCCGAGCAACAAATCCTAACGGGAACCGACTGTTTCGGTATATGGAAGAGACTAACATAATTGTTTCTGCTCCTGATGAGCCTACCCATTATCCATTCCAGCAAATTTACGATCCAGATATTTTGGATATTGTTCTCCATAAGAATTTCACGGCTCCTGTACAGCAACAAGTCTTACCAGAACTGGACTCTGACCATTCACCGGTGGTGATAAGTTTCTATACTCACCCTCAAATAGATCTAGGACCTCCAAGATTAGTTATTGGAAAAATAGATTGGGATCTCTTCTATTCAAAATTGGACGAAAGTCTTGTATTGGATGAAAACTTACAAGGACCACCTGAAATTGACGATGCTGTCCAAAGGTTCATTTCTTGCATACAGAATTCTGTGAGAGCATCAATTCCTTGTCCTTTCAGGCAAAAATCTTATGGCTACCTACATCCGCCTTTGAGGATATTGCAACTTATAAGGGAAAAGAATAGAGTGAGACGACACTGGCAGAGGCTCAGACTGCCGATTATCAAAAGGCAATGGAACGAACTTTCTAGACGAGTAAAACACGAATTGGCACAATACAGGATAGAAAAATATAAGGATTACGTCGCTGATATTCATCCCAATGATCCAAATATGTGGAAAGCTACCAAACGCATTTTGTGTAATCGTCCGTTAATTCCTACTTTAACTCAGAACAATACTGTTTATGAAAGCGATCGCAGAAGTGTAATTTACTCGCCGATTTCTTTGAGTCTGCATTTACTCCGAACGAAGTAATGGATGAAGATATTGCTGAGATCGTGCAGGAATCTGTTACTTACACTTTTTTGTCTGCTGAATTACCGGTTAAGTATATCACAAAGTCGGAACTGAAAAACATAATCACAAAATTGCCAAAACGCAAATCACCGGGTCACGATCTTATTCCGAACTTGATTTTAGCAAATTTTACTGATAAGGCTTTTGTAGTTTTAACTCGAATAATAAATGCCTGTTTATCAAAAGGTTATTTTCCATCAACTTGGAAGCATGCAGAAGTAATAGTATTTCACAAACCCAATAAACCACAAGATTCCCCTTCTAGTTATAGGCCAATCAGTCTCTTGCCAACCTTATCAAAAGTTTTCGAAAAAGTTATTTCAAAGAGAATTCTGAATTATGTTGATGAATGTGAAGTAATTCCCCCCAATCAATTTGGATTCCGCCTGAAACATTCCACTGTACATCAAATTCAACGCATCTCCGAAACAATCGTACACGGATTTGAAAGGAAAAGCCATTCTGCTGCTGCATTTCTAGACATAGCACAGGCGTTTGATACAGTCTGGCATGAGGGTCTGATTTTCAAAATGGTTGAACATGGATTCCCTCGGTACTTACTGAACATTATAAAATCTTTTTTGAGTAATAGGACTTTTTGTGTTCGAATTAACTCCTCTGCTTCTTCAATTCGGCCGGTTAGAGCCGGAGTACCGCAGGGATCCATACTAGGACCTCTGCTCTTCAACATATATTTATCAGATATGCCAGAACCTGAAGATGCAACATTAGCACTATACGCTGATGACACAGCTATTATTTGTCAGAGCTCAAACATTGATGATGCTGTGCAATCCCTTCAGACATCAATCGATATCCTAGTTCATTGGTTTGAACAATGGCGATTCAAACTAAACCCCGGAAAGTGTGAAACAAAAATATTCTCTTTAAAGAAGTACAATCCACCTCACCAAATCCACCTACATGGGGTTTTCATTCAGTGGAACCCAGATGACCAAGCTGTCAAATATCTCGGTGTATGGTTGGATAAGAAACTAAACTGGAATACACATGTAAATAAGAGATTAACTCAAGGTTATGCTCGATTAGCGCAACTATTTCCATTACTAAATAGAAATTCATCGTTGAAAGCTGAATGCTCTGTTTTGGTCTACAAATCTATTCTGAGACCGTTAATTTTATATGCCTCTCCTGTTTGGGGTTTATCCCTTTCGCAGAAGAAACTTCAACGAATCCAAGTGTTTCAGAACAAAATGTTGAGAATCGCAATAAATGCGCCCAGGTTTCTGCGAAATAAACATATACATGAAGAACTTGGAGTATCCCTAGTTAAAGACTTTATTACGAATTGTAGCCGGAATTTCATAAATGCGCTTGGAACTGTTCCCGGTGCACAGACTTTCAACATTGGACAACCTACTCGTAACAGAAGACTAAAGACCAGACTTTTCCAAGATATCATTGATATACTGGCCTAATGATTAAAATTCTTGTTCTTATCTTTTATTTTATTTTCTCTATCTTCCATGAACACTTTCTCATTATTTTAGTGTTATGTTTATTTTGTTTTTGTTCCCTGGTGACTCCAGTTTAGAGCGAACCAACTACTGTTATTAATATGTTAAATCTATATTGTTATGTATTCTGTGTATGATGTAAACATTGAACCGGAAATAAATCTATTAATAAAAAATATAAAAAAAACCCCCGTCTACTTTGTTTACATTAAAACATGTGATTAAGTGTCTACTTTGTTTACAAACTGACAGTAAAAAACCAAATAAGAGTTGGAGCAATGTTAGGGCCTTATGGCCCCTTCAAGCAACTAGTCTATCTATATCTATAATATTATAAAGAAGAGGTGGTTTCTGTCTGTCTGTCCGTCTGTCTGTTTGTCTGTCTGATGATCCGGGTGAACGCAAAAACTACTGAACCGACTGGGCTGAACCTTTACACATAGGTAGATCTTGAACCCATGCAACACATAGGCCTATTCACTTCCTTAAAATCCCCTCGGGCTTCGCCCCGTGAACGTCCTAAGTTTCAATGTTTACATTTCAGAAGAAAGTAAACATTCAGAAACTGTAATGCGAACAGCTGTGGACACTTCGATTTGACAGCTTAAAGAGCAGAAGCAAGGACAGTTGTTTCAAGCTAACTAAAATGGAAATTGCATTGAGTAAAGAACTGGTAGAGAAAACCCCTGTGCGAAGAACGGGTACGTCAGCTAGCTATTGATTAAGATTAATGAACAAAAATATTAATGTGGCTTCATCTGGTTGTGGTCTATTCTTATTTGCACAAAAAACAGTTTTTACCGATACCTCCTGTACCCCCCCAAATTTTTATTTTTGCCCCACCCTCGATTCCATATTTTTCTCCCCCCCTCTTCGATTTTATATTTTTATTTTATGTCCCCCACCATTTTATATTTTTGCCCCCCCGATTTGATATATTTTTGCCCCCTCCCAATTTTATATATTTGATTCCCCCCGATTTTTATTTTTTCCCACCCCCGATTTTACATTTTTTGCCCCTCCGATTTTATATTTTTACCCCCCTTTTCGATTTTATATTTTTATTTTATGTCCCCCCGATTACATATTATTGCTCCCCATTCTCTTCGATTTTATATTTTTATTTTATGTTGTACTCCCTCTATTTGATACTCCCCCCCGATTTTATATTTTTGCTCCCCCCCGATTTTTTTGCCCCCCATTTTATACTTGTTTGCCCCCCGATTTTATATTTTTGCTCCCCCATTTTTATTTTTGCCTGACACCCAATTTTATATTTCCTCCTCCCCCTCTTCGATTTTATATTTTTATTTTAAGTCCCCCATCAATTTTATATTTTTGCCCCCATCCCCGATTTTATATTTTTACACTCCCGCCGATTTTCTTTTTTGCCCCCCTCCCCCCCCGATTTTGTATTTTCTCCCCCCACCGATTTTATATTAATGTCCCCCTCCCCGATATTTATTTATTTTTATTGTACTTGAGTTCTTTTATTTCTAAAAGCGAATCCAAAGTGTTACGTGTACCAATTTGGAGTCGCAAACCACGCCGTTTACTACCCGACAGAGTTCCCCCCATTTTGATTCTTGCCTCACCCCCAATTTTATATTTTGCCCCCCTCTTCAATTTTATACTTTTATTTTATGTCCCCCGATTTTATATTTTCGCTCACCCCCAATTTTATATTTTACTCCCTCTCCTCTTCTATTTCATATTTTTATTTTATGTTGTACTCATTCTATTTTATATTTTTGCCCCCCCCGATTTTATATTTTTGCTCCCCCCCGATTTTTATTTTTGCCCCCCCACATTTTTATTTTTGCCTCACCCCGATTTTATATTTTGCTCCCCCCTCTTCGATTTTATAATTTATTTTATGTTCCCCCTCAATTTTACATTTTTGCCCCCCACCGGTTTTTCTATTTTTACTCTCCCCCACCGATTTTATATTAATGCCCCCCCTCCCCGATATTTTTTATTTTTATTGTACTTAAGCGAATCCAAAGCTTATTACAAACTTACTCTGTGGTTTTTATTGTACTTTTTATTTCTAAAAGCGAATCCAAAGTGTTAGTGTACTGATTTGGAGTCGCAAATCACACGCCGTTTACTACCCGACAGAGTTCCTCGACTTAGCAATAATCCCGAACTATCTGCCTGTATATTTCGTTAATTAACTTTGATTTAACTGTACATTAAACGTGTAAAATGTAATTGTAATATTATAAAACAATGTGGATTGGTATTTGCTTTAGTTAATATACCATTTATATACAGCCCGTACGAAGGTCGGGTACACAGCTAGTAATATTATAAAGAAGAGATGGTTTCTGTCTGTCTGTCTGATGTTCTGGGTGAACACAAAAACTACTGAACCGACTGGGCTGAAACTTTACATAAAGGTAGATCTTGAACCCATGCAACATATAGACCTATTCACTTCCTTAAAATCCCCTCGGGCTATGCACCGTGAACAGTATCGTTCGATTTTTATAATTTAAAACTGAATTTTACCACCGTAATGCAATAAATATTGGCTGATTCATAGCGCCCGCCCGGAGGCCTGTTATCTCGTGGCTTGCGCCGTTATCATTCAGCTCTGGCCTAGTGGTTATCCAAACAGACCTCAGACGGACGGACCTGATGAGTAAACAAATATTTATTGAATTATAACGATAAAATACTAAATTGTACCTTTGATATTTGCTTTTTATATGCATTACAACGTTATGGTTGTTTTAATTATTTGATATACCGGATTATTTTAAATTATTCATCAATATTCACTTTGAATATTTTGTATTATAGGGGTATTAAAATGACATCATTAAAATTCGAATGCAGATTTTGCGCCAAACTGATATCTAAGCCCAACATGTCGCATCATGAAAAAATATGTTCGTCTAATCCCAATAAAGACGGTTCACGTTATAAAATGAAAACGTGTAATAAATGTGTTAAATCAATTAAAGTCAACATTTTAGTCGGCATTTAAAAATATGCAATGGTATTCAAAATCAAGCTCAACCAACCCCTTCCTATCAGCAGTTAAACCAACCAAGTGCAAGCGGAATTCAAAATTAAAAACGTGTTCACTCATCAATCGTGAAAAAATCCAGTTATGAGTACAAAGAAAAGTGTCCTCAATGTAATAAACTGATAAGAAAGAGCAACATGAGCTATCATTTAAAAACTCATAGAGAAACCGTTCAACCTAAATTAATTTCAAATCGCGGTGATATTATTGATGATAGCGATTATCAGCCCACTCCAGAAAAACGACCACGACTTGATATCCAACCAGCACAGATAAGATCAGCTTTTAATATTAGCGAATTTCCCCTATAGGGAAGAAGCTATTACCGTAGGTCTCATGGTAAGACTTAAGCCCGAGACCATGATAACTTTTTGTTTTGATGTCCCCAGATGTCCAAAACACTATTCGTTCAAATTTATATATATATATATATATATATATATATATATATATATATATATATATATATATATATATATATATATATATATATATATATATAGATATATATATATATATATATATATATATATATATATATATATATATATATATCTATATATATTGGCTCAAATGTGTAAACTGACATTTATGACTTTAAGTTCGAAAACCAGAAAAATCAGACCATGGGAAGGGGGGTTTATGGGGTTTTAAATTTTCCAAAAATCATTTTTTTGCATTTTTTACCCTAAAATTGTTAAAACACTTAATTTTGGTTTAGACCATGTTATAGAGCTTAAAAAAACAAATAATATGGTATTTTGAATTATTAACCTAGGTTAAGTGGTTGCGGAAAAAATCCAAAAAACATGCTCATAAAATCTCCCATGTTAATCTTATGGGAAAAAGGTTTTTGGCTTTTCCTCAGTTAATTTTACTTTAAACTTCACATTTTCTTTTACCAATCACTTCAGCTCCACAAAACAATCATTTTGGTGTTTAAATTGTGATTCTACGTCAAACCGTTGCAGAGATATTCAAAGTGCTAAACACAGTACGTTGTCCAATGTTATCCTTATGGAGAATAAATAAAATTTGATATCTTGATTATTTATGAATGTATATTGATGAAATTTGGTATGTGGCTTCATGTTGTTCTGGTATATTGATAATTGCACAAAAAATAAATGTTTTGTTGATTGTCCCCGTAGCAGCTAACCTGCATACTCAGCCCTAATGTTATTCTTATGGAGAATAAGTAAAGTTTTATATCTCCCTTAATTATGAACATAAATTAATAAAACATGGTAAGTAGCTTCACCTGGTTCAGTTATATTGATAATTGCATAAAAACTCATTTCTTATCTTCCTCGTTGCAGCAAACCTGCGTACTCAGTCCTAATGTTATTCTTATGGGGAATAAATAAAATGTAATAAATCACTTATTTATGAATGTATTTTTGTGAAAATTGGTGAGTGGCTTTATGTACTAGTGAGAAACATATCAATGCATTGGAAATTCGCTGAGTACGCAGGTTTGCTGCGACGGGGGGTATTTTACATGTTCATCTACTTATCATTTGGTATTTAGATACTTATACAGTACATATTTATATTTTTCCGTACTACTGACCTAAACATTTTTAGTTTTAAAGGAGTTTTTAAAATAATTGTTGTTTATAAGAACTAATTACCAAATAAATGTTTTTTTGTTTATTGTAAATTGAAATATATGCATATTGGAGCGAACTGATACGAAATAGGTAAATCAGACCCGTTAAATCTACGAGCCTTAAACTTGCGTAGGTAGTAAATTCATTTTTCAAAATCAAAAGATCTCAGTGTTATATGATAGTGAAAATAACCCGTGGTTCAGGGGTAAAGATGTTGCTGAAATATTGGGTTATAAAAATACGAAACAGGCGATAAAATTTAATGTTGATGAAGATGATAAAAATTACGCTTTGAATATAATAAATAAAGGGGGGTCTATTTATATCACCCCCTTTAACTTCCAATATCAATCAACCTTTATCAATGAATCTGGACTATATTCTTTGATGTTACGTTCTAACAAACCTCAAGCCAAATTAACTTGGTCTTTCGTAGGGTGTTTAAAGACTTTCACCTACAAATGTATAACAGCCATCCACAACGCACGTCACAAAGCACGTTAGTCTGCACGACATTCTTTTGTAGTGTATAACATTTGTATTATAAGATACCTATAGTATGTCATAACATAGTAATTATTATTACACTTGTCCTAATATTGTATAACAGTCCTTTTATCTATATATTTATCAGTAGTTAACCAATCTACAAGCCAGACAACAATAATTCGGTGAAATATATGATATTTTCAACATTTGTCAGTTAACTTGAGCTTTTTACTTCATACTTCATGGTTTTAAGAACTTTTTATCAACAAATACATAGGGTTATCATACATTTTACCATAGTTTTCATATATTACGCAAAATGAATTAAATTTATAACATGTAATTGATATTTTAACTTTTATTTTGGAAATTGTTAATTATAGAACCCATTTCCTGTAAGAGCACAGTCTTAACAGTTAATAGTAAAAAGTATCACAATATCTGTATTTTATGGTTGTTATTATAAATAATGGGCGAATTTTCCAACATTTATAAGTTAATTTCCTCTTCCTTTGTTCAAACTCATAATCGTAAGAGTAATTTATTTGCGAATTTCTAGTTTTACCCAAACTGTAAGTAATATTTGCAACTTTAATCTAGCTAACCAAGTAGTTAAAAAATCCAATTTATAGAATGACTTAAATACAAATGTGCAGTTTTAACATGCGTTTTGATAAATCTGTGAGCTATATTAAAATTCTTAATGACAAGAGTGGTAATTGTTGTACGTTTTCGAACTTTTACAACCAACAAAGAGTACACTTTTAGCATGCGTTTTGACCAGTTTGTCAACCAACTTTCCAGATTTTACCAATCACCTTGGACTTTTACAAATTTGTAAGAGCCTTTCATCCTCAAATAGCTACTTTAACATGGTTTTGGACATTTGGTTTTACGTTTTATGCTAGATTTAAACTCTTTATGATATTCATTGCATGTTTTTGAAATTTTACAATCAAGAAGAGTACATACAGCTTAAAGAATCATATTGACCAGTCTGTCAGTTGTTCAGCAATAGGTATTTAGCTAAGGTTTGGTGTTTTCGCATGGGACAAATTATTTAATTTCCATAAAACATATATCGAACCCAATATTCAGCTATGATCATTTGCTTATGTATAGGAAAAATAACCTTTATTCCATAAATACAAATCAAACTTTCAATTTTGCTAATATTATATGTTGTCCTGTGTAATAATTAAATGTTGCAATATAAAATCTAAGTCAAACCTTAAATTCCATAAAACCTTTGTCTATAAGAGTACAGTTTTAACATGCTTTCTGGTAAATTTGTTTTTTTGCTAAGTTTAATATTCTCCAGAGTGCTATTCGGTTTGTTTTAAAACTTTAACAACCAAGAAGAGTACAGCTTTAAGATGTATATTAACTAGTCAGTCAACAAACTGTATGATATGAGGGGTATTTACAGATTTTGTCAGGCGTTTTGAACTTTTCAGACTTTATAATTTGTTCGTAAAAATCTTGTTTATTGATGTAAACAGTGTGAGATTAAGTGATAATTCAAAATTTGTAGTAGGGATATTATGATATTCTAACTTTAAAATGACGTTACAGATACATGTTGAAGGTTGTTATAGGAGTTATATGTCAGAATTAGGAGCCCCAAAGTAAGTCCCAACCTATAACATATCATAAAGGTAAAGAGGTATAAATATCCAAACAACCCAATTCATTTTTCAACATCGAGAGATCTCAGTGTTGTTTGACGATGAAAATAACCCGTGGTTTAAAGCAAAAGATATTGCTGAAATTTTAGGTTACTCTAACATACGAAAATCAATTCGTGATCATGTAAGAGATAAATATCGCAAAATATATCTAGAAATACAGAGGAACGATTCGTTCCCCCCTTTAATTCAACAGTCTCACTCAGTTTATATTAATGAACCAGGTATTTATTCACTAATTATGAAGTCAAATATGCCCGTTGCTGAAATATTCCAAGACTGGGTATTTGAAGACGTTTTACCATCAATTCGAAAGCACGGTGAATATAAACTCAAAATACATATAAACAGCGCAAAAACACATCTGTAAGTAGGGTGAACGATTCGTTCACCCCCTTTGAAACATATAAAACAGCGAAAAAAACACTTCTGGAGAGGGGGAACGAATCGTTCACCCCCTTTAAAACATATAAAACAGCGCAAAACACTTCAGGAGAGGGGGAACAAATCGCCACCCCCTTTGAAACATCAAGTTCGCTTAGAAACATATATTATTAACAACACAAAATATAAGGTTGTAATCAATTTTGTCTTTGAATCAGACCCTTCAAATCGAGGGCTCTCAAATACTAATAAATATACCTAGGAATAGGGGGCGGCGAATCATCGTCCCCTTTGAATCAACAATATCACATACATTATCAACACATCTGGAACTATGGAGTAACGAATCGTTACCCCACTCTTATCATCAATTTCACACGGTTTACATCGATAAACCGAGCATTTGAAATTTAGAAAAAAAATAAAATATACTCTTATTTTTCAAACTTGTCTATAAATAGGACCCGTCCAAACGACGAGTCTCAAATTTTAATTTTTCATCGTTTTAATGTTTTTTTCAAACTTTTCTATAAATTTTAACCCCGTCGAAACGACGGGGTTAACATTTTAATTTTTTTCGTCGTTTTAATGCATTTTAATATAATTGTTATTCACGTCGTATGTTAGTGTTTATATATAGACAAAATATTGAGATATGGAATTTTGAAATAATAATTGTGTAATTAACATGGATTCCGATGATAGCAGTGACTACACAGATAATATGGACGACGTAGGTAGTAAATTCATTTTTCAAAATCAAGAGATCTCAGTGTTATATGATGATGAAAATAACCCATCTGCTTTCACAAATTATAACGTTTACAAATCGATTATAAAAAACGATGCATACACGATGTATTCCAAAAATAAAACGATGCGTACACGATGTATTCCAAAAAATAACGTCTACAAATCGATTATAAAAAACGATGCGTACACGATGTATTCCAATAATAAAACGATGCGTACACGATGTATTCCAAAAAATAACGTCTACCAATCGATTATAAAAAACGATTACGTTGGATGTATCTGTAACGTCATTTTAAAGTTAGAATATCATAATATCCCTACTACAAATTTTGAATTATCATTTAATCTCACACTGTTTACATCAATAAACAAGATTTTTACGAACAAATTATAAAGTCTGAAAAGTTCAAAACGCCTGACAAAATCTGTAAATACCCCTCATATCATACAGTTTGTTGACTGACTAGTTAATATACATCTTAAAGCTGTACTCTTCTTGGTTGTTAAAGTTTTAAAACAAACCGAATAGCACTCTGGAGAATATTAAACTTAGCAAAAAAACAAATTAACCAGAAAGCATGTTAAATGTTATACACTACAAACGAATGTCGTGCAGACTAACGTGCTTTGTGACGTGCGTTGTGGATGGCTGTTATACATTTGTAGGTGAAAGTCTTTAAACACCCTACGAAAGACCAAGTTAATTTGGCTTGAGGTTTGTTAGAACGTAACATCAAAGAATATAGTCCAGATTCATTGATAAAGGTTGATTGATATTGGAAGTTAGAGGGGGTGCTATAAATAGACCCCCCTTTATTTATTATATTCAAAGCGTAATTTTTATCATCTTCATCAACATTAAATTTTATCGCCTGTTTCGTATTTTTATAACCCAATATTTCAGCAACATCTTTACCCCTGAACCACGGGTTATTTTCACTATCATATAACACTGAGATCTTTTGATTTTGAAAAATGAATTTACTACCTACGCAAGTTTCAGGCTCGTAGATTTAACGGGTCTGATTTACCTATTTTGTATCAGTTCGCTCCAATATGCATATATTTCAATTTACAATAAACAAAAAAACATTTATTTGGTAATTAGTTCTTATAAACAACAATTATTTTAAAAACTCCTTTAAAACTAAAAATGTTTAGGTCAGTAGTACGGAAAAATATAAATATGTACTAGTAGTGGGCATTTGAGGCTGCTAGACCGGAAGTGACGTCATCCGGTCACGTGACCGGATGCGCTGAGTCATTAAACACGTCATCTGAGCCTCAGCCAGTGACGTAGGCGGTTTTGTGACGTAATGGGGGAAAGGTTTAAGTTCAAGGTCACTGGGAGGTAATTTTAAAAAAGTACTACCTCGCACGCGTAAAATCCGATTGTGATTCGATAGTTTTCATTCGATAAAAATATCGAATGAAAAAATCGAATGAAGCAATCGAATGATACGAGTGCGAGGTAGTACTATTTCATTTATTACTTTAATGTTTACATTTCTTTTTATTTACAATAAGTTATGTTTACAATAATTTATGTTTACAATAGTTCCCCGTTGTTTGTCGTCATCGATGTTGTTGATCCGGAGTCGCGACCATCACTTCGTTTTCTGATGAAAGGCGGTAGATACTTTGACCCCTGCGCAGAGTCAATGTTGTTTGTTGCGATCAGTTCTAAAGATAAACTGTAGCCATTCGCTAGGAGAACTCTTAACTCCTCTTTAAAAACCTCCAGGTCCGTAGAAGTTGATAGATAAATAGAGTCATAATAAATACATCGAATATTGAGTGACATGACAATGTTATTTTGTGAAGAGCGCGGAGAGAGGATGATGTTCACCAGTCGAGAGCTGGAGGTGTACTGACTATTCACAAGCTAGCGTTGCAATCGTACCAAATGGTGGGGGTAAAAGTGTGGTGGGGCGGAGCAGATGGCGGACGGCAGATGGTAGGCGGCAGATGGCAGGCGACAGGTGGCAGGTGACAAGTGCGCGGCAGATGGCAGCTGACGTGGGGAGGAAGACTTTGGATAAAATATCCATTAGTTAAAACCCTGGTCTGCACGTTGAAGTTCCTCCTCTAGTTTAGTAACCAGCCGAAAATCCGCTTCCATTTCATCCTCCTGCTCTGGACATTGCGGCTGCGCACACCACCTCTTGCAAGCATAATCATACGCGTTCTTATATTCCTCCAGGACTTGTTCATATGTCCTAGGCTGCTGAGATGTAGTTTGCATCGCCGCTCCTTGATTAACCTCGGTAGTCTCAAGAGTTGCCACCAACTCCTTCTCACTAATCACACCTCCCCAAATAATGTTATTGCCACGGCTTATGATGTTGCTTGTTGGCTGCTGAGATGTAGTTTGCTCAACCTCGGTAGCGTCAAGAGTTGCTATCAACTCCTCCTCACAAACCGCATCTCCCCAAATATTTTCGTTGACGCTGCTCATGGTGTTGTCTGTTCCAATGATTGTATAGTAATGCAGCGTTTGAGTGTAGGTTAGGTACTCGTCCCTTCCCCCACCACATCACTCCCCCCACCACACCACTTCCCCCACCAAGTTTGTACATCGCGCACTAACTAGCGTACACGCATTAGTTAGGGTCTGACTCTTACACTGTCAAGACCGTAGCTCCTTAACTGAAAACTTCAATTAATTTGTCTCAACACTATATGTGTATAAATATTACAGTCACTATGATCTAAACTAGTGCATGTTTCCATGTGTTGCTTCTTGTGCAGCAGACAACTGGCTAAGAGTGTTTCAACCTTGGCTATTCTACGATGGAACCGCTCATTGTCCGCTAAAAGCGTAGACATTCTATCTTCATCGTCGGAGAAGTAGAAGGTGGTGGCAAGTGGGCTACTGAAGGACACCTTACTCATATTCCTGTAAAACTGTGACATGTTCAAACGTTAACACAAACTATATAGGTAGATGTTCATCCGACAACAGCTGGAAGTATAATGATGTAGCGCTAGCTTGTAGGATAGACACCTATCCCCACCACAACGTTCCCTTGTCCTTCAAACAGTTGTTTTTCACTACAGTTGCTATACCCTTGGTCGGATCTGAAGTCTGTTTGCACTAACTTGTTCGTCTGATCAATCCGCGTAGTTTGAGTACCCACTTGATATATTTTAAACCGTAAATAAAGAAGTTATGTAGGTTTGACCTCTAAAATAGCTGTTTTTAGCTATTACTGCTATGCCCTTGGTCGGATCTGAATTCTGTTTGCACAAACTTGTTCGTCTGATCAATCCGCGTAATTTGAGTACCCACTTGATATACTTTAATCCGTAAATAAAGAAGTTATTTAGGTTTAACCTCCAAAATAGTTGTTTTTAGCTATTTCTGCTATACCCTTGGTCGGATTTGAATTCTGTTTGCACCAACTTGTTCGTCTGATCAATCCGCGTAATTTGAGTACCCACATGACATACTTTGCACAAACTTTGTAATCCCCCCCCCCAAAATGGGTCATGTTCAAGGTCAAGTCAAGGTCAAGGACCTTGGGACTTAGAAATTTTCACAAAGTGGGCTGCACACAAACATGAGACTAACAGTCTCCTGCCTATGTACAGGCCAAGTCCCTAACTTGAAATGCTTAGGGTGGTCCTGAAAAGGACCGTTTGTGTTTGAAGGAGATGGTGGATAAGGAGCGGTGGACAGTGTTTACTTTATTTCTTCGTAACCCACTTTACTTGACCCTTCTGCCGTACCAAAAACAAGTCTCACTCGGTCTCAGGAGGTGGCAGAGTAGACCTTGGAAGGTGGACCTTGACGTAACGGCCGCCAAAGAGGTGTTGGAGTAGGTACTCATCACCGATCTTCCCCACAAATAAATATTCAATGTCCAATTTAAACTGGGCAAACTTGACGGTGACAGACTCCAGCGGCGTTACCAACTCGGTAAGTTTCACCGTAGCCGTCCTCTTCATTATTTCCTCAACAGTTGGAGGCGGCGATGAAGGTCGAGACGATGAAGGGCGAGGCGTTGTCGTTGGCGGAGATGCAGAAGACGTCGAAGGCCGTTGATCAAAGTAAAGTGGGTGGTTCCGAAAATTTCTTTGTATACAAGACCTAAAAGAACTAGGTCTTTTGAAACCGCTCCTTTTCTCCGAAGACTTCTTCAAAGTCTCCTTCAAACGTTGCAGTTTCTCGGGTGTGATGGGAGAAGACATAGCGCAGAGGTGTATACAGTTCGCAAGGCAAAGCTGGAATGAGGTACCAGACGGAGCAAAGCGGCTCGCCAAGTGTAACCGTGACATTTCCATATACGGGTAGAAAGCTAAAGACCGGTCTACATCCTGTTCCCCTTCCACCGTAACGACACAACCCCCCCCCCCTTACGTCACGGGGCGGAGCCCCCCCCCCCTGACGTCACGGGCGGAGCCCCCCCCTTGACGTACCCCCCCCCGATTTGGGTCATGTTCAAGGTCACCCCCCCCTTCGACCTCCCCCCTTCCGCTTCGGTGACGTCACTTTGCCTTTATAAGCGGGAGCAGTCCGCAGTCTCGTCGCAGTAGCTTGCCGCCCGCTGTTTGGATATACGTCCCAGTGGGTTGCACTCTTCTGCAGCGTAGGTCTGTTAAGTGTGCGTTGGGCCCGACGCGCAATTAAGAGATCCGCGGCCTTGCATGTTTAGTTAGTTTGTTTAAGCATGTTGATAACGCTTGTAGTTTGCTGCTAGGTAATGTAGTTAGTCTAATATATATGTTAGTGTTTGGTATTGGTTTGAAGTGTTTTATTTACTAATAACATATGTACTCCCGGCCCTACAGGTCCCTCAACAACCTTGGTCAAAACTTGGGTTCGCAGCAGCCTGACGCCGGGTGTTTGGGTCTACGTCCCACCGGGTTTCAGTGATACTGTTGACCTTTGCAAAACCGACCTCGGCTGTTTTTGTAAAAATAACGTTAACTGATTAATTTGTTTCTTTTACATAGTTGCTGGTAAAGTCTTTATTTTCAAAGTAATGTATCTTGTTTCTCATCCTTTTCCTAACCCCCTGACAATAAGGTTCGGCCCTGAAAACCGGCCTTGTCAATAAGATCAATACGGCCATGCAAACCGGTTGACACCACCTATCTCACCCATGAGAAACGTTTGTGAAATATAAAATCAGTCTCTTGTTTAAAATCAGTCTCTTGTTTAAAATCAGTCTCTTGTTTGTTGTCTTTTGAGCCGTGACAACTTTCCACCGACGAATGTCACGCCTCAATTAGTGTTTCATATAGTACCGATTGTAGTGTCTGTGGTCTGACGCCCCCATTTGCACGGCCGTGAACCTCGTGTGCAGAGTCAGAGTCCTTGGGCGTTGACTTGTGACCCCCGAGGATTATTTCCGTTGCACAACGTACAAAATGCTCATAGATTGTGCGGCTGTCATACTGTGAACATCAGAAGTGATTTGTAACTAAGTTTTTGTGTTCAGTAATTTGTGTTATGTCTTCGTTCGTTTTTGTTGTCACTATGATGTTCGTCTAAACGAGCCGTCATCGTCTGATGGGGTCCCGGAGGAGCGCGACCACGTCAACACCATGAGCGTCGGCGGAGAGGGATTTTCCACCTTGGCTGCCGTCACCGGATTCTGGCCCCCCTCTCCGCCCTGCTTCGTCGCCCCTCCGGTGGGCCGCTTTTGACCCGCCCAGTAACCGCCGCCTTGCCGCAAGTCAAGAAATCAAATACTATATTGTTGTTGAATTTATTTATTTATTTATTTATTTGTGTTAGAAGACTGTTGCCACCATGGACTGAAAAATGTATTAATTGTTATTTAGTTTTAGGCACAGTATTTATTCATCGTTGTTTATTATATAAGGGGGCCCCTATACCAAATTAATTTAAATTGTTATTGAAATGTCTTGTGTACTTTTGTGTCATTGTTATTTATTTATTCGTTGCTCAGTTAATTCAATTATTTATTTATTTATTAATTCATGTATTGTTGATTTTCTTTAATATCATTTATTTATAACTTTGATGAATTTTGAACTGAATAAGAAAATCGTCTGAATAATTGGAATTTAACTTATAAAAAAAAAGGGTTTTTAAAACTATGTTTTTTAAATTGATTTAACTTTATTTAACTTATAAAAACAAATGGAATTGTAAGCTAGAAGAGCAGGTGAGGGAGTATTGAGGCAACCCGACATTTTTACTTTTAAATCACATGTATTGTTGTTTTGTCATTACAGTTTGTGCCCCTCAGTTGGTGTGTTTCAATGAATTTTCCTCCACGGTCATCCTTTCACATTTAGGTAGGGCTGTGAGCCGCCCCTCGCCCCGCGTCCATGGGAGCACGCTTCCAACTCTGGTTCGTCTACGGGTGCGGGTGCGGGGGCGTGGTTCAGATGGTAGCAGAGCATGGTTTAGTGGTTGTGGTCCTGGCCCTTGGCTGTGGACCTTATCGGTTCATGACTGAGGGACTGGGAGACCCGATCACTGGCCACGTTCTAAATTTTTTTGGAAGGACCGTGGATGGATTGTTTCTCGGGTGTTTTGTGCTAGTTGACTCTGGAAAAAATTGTTGTTCTGGTGGGGGGAGACAAAATTATTATTTTTTTTTTCCAATTAGGAGCTCGCCCTTAGCCGAGGCACCGGGTGGAATCTGGTTAATGTCTTGCTTCCGAGCTTAGGGGGCAAGAATTTTCTAAAGCATGGCCGACACTCAAAATTAAATCTTGTTGTGTGCTAACCCCACCAGACAAGTGTTAGGTGTTGTTATTTAGTGTATGTATCTGTGTATGTATGTGTGTGTGAATCTTTGTTCAATTTTTGCGGTATTGGCGGTATGAATGGGCAGGTTCTTCTTCTTTTGGGACCTCATCAGGCGAATAGGCATTTCAGTCCAGGGATCTTAGGAGGTTAAGTATGTGTATTGTTCTTTGTGTATTTTTGATGTAGGGTAGGTAAAACACTGACTGAAAACAACATGAGCAAGTTGGCATCAATGGACTCCGAACTTCTGAGCAGTCAGTTTAGCCGGGTAGTTATTCTTCATCAAATACTCCAGGGCTAGGTCACTCTTGTGTCTGGGTGGGAAGTGCACTGGGCCAGAGAGATTGATCACCTCTTCTGTCCTTTGTGCGCTGCTGATGATTTTCCCTTTTTAATCCCCAGCTCTGGCCAGAGCAAATCCTGGGGGTGAGCATTCCCCCCAGTCTGGAAGTCCCTCGGCGTTCCCCACTCCAGACACTTGAGTCGTCTACGGGTGTCGTTGTTTTTCAGAAATGGGGAGAGGCTTTGTGTTGTCCTTTTGGAGAGGAGTGTCCTCTTTTGGGGGGGGAGGTTGAGCCGTGACAACTTTCCACCGACGAATGTCACGCCTCAATTAGTGTTTCATATAGTACCGATTGTAGTGTCTGTGGTCTGACGCCCCCATTTGCACGGCCGTGAACCTCGTGTGCAGAGTCAGAGTCCTTGGGCGTTGACTTGTGACCCCCGAGGATTATTTCCGTTGCACAACGTACAAAATGCTCATAGATTGTGCGGCTGTCATACTGTGAACATCAGAAGTGATTTGTAACTAAGTTTTTGTGTTCAGTAATTTGTGTTATGTCTTCGTTCGTTTTTGTTGTCACTATGATGTTCGTCTAAACGAGCCGTCATCGTCTGATGGGGTCCCGGAGGAGCGCGACCACGTCAACACCATGAGCGTCGGCGGAGAGGGATTTTCCACCTTGGCTGCCGTCACCGGATTCTGGCCCCCCTCTCCGCCCTGCTTCGTCGCCCCTCCGGTGGGCCGCTTTTGACCCGCCCAGTAACCGCCGCCTTGCCGCAAGTCAAGAAATCAAATACTATATTGTTGTTGAATTTATTTATTTATTTATTTATTTGTGTTAGAAGACTGTTGCCACCATGGACTGAAAAATTTATTAATTGTTATTTAGTTTTAGGCACAGTATTTATTCATCGTTGTTTATTATATAAGGGGGCCCCTATACCAAATTAATTTAAATTGTTATTGAAATGTCTTGTGTACTTTTGTGTCATTGTTATTTATTTATTCGTTGCTCAGTTAATTCAATTATTTATTTATTTATTAATTCATGTATTGTTGATTTTCTTTAATATCATTTATTTATAACTTTGATGAATTTTGAACTGAATAAGAAAATCGTCTGAATAATTGGAATTTAACTTATAAAAAAAAAGGGTTTTTAAAACTATGTTTTTTAAATTGATTTAACTTTATTTAACTTATAAAAACAAATGGAATTGTAAGCTAGAAGAGCAGGTGAGGGAGTATTGAGGCAACCCGACATTTTTACTTTTAAATCACATGTATTGTTGTTTTGTCATTACAGTTTGTGCCCCTCAGTTGGTGTGTTTCAATGAATTTTCCTCCACGGTCATCCTTTCACATTTAGGTAGGGCTGTGAGCCGCCCCTCGCCCCGCGTCCATGGGAGCACGCTTCCAACTCTGGTTCGCTTGGGTGCGGGTGCGGGGGCGTGGTTCACTTTTTTCCCCTTCCCCAATACAGAGCGGGGAATAGAGCAGTATGTTATGCTCTATTCCCCGCTTTGGCATTATGTCAGATGACCTTGACCTACTGACGGGACTTAGAAAAACTTTCGTTTGATCAAATATTGGAAGAAATATACTTTTAAAATAACCTTTCTCAATCACCTCCACTCCCACCACTTACATCTCCCCACCATTTACATCTCCCACCACTTACATTGGGTATAAAAGAGGTTCCCCATCACTGGTAAAACATTCTGCTGTTTGTGTTTAACCATGGCGCATATCAGGAAGCAGACCAAGCCTAAGAAGATGGTCATAGCAAAACCAGCTCTTGTAACACCTACTACCTCTTCTACTGCTTCTTCATCATCTACACCAACTACTTCTGCACCGTCTCTACTCCGCCAGGTTTTATCTTCGCCAGCTTCTTCATTGCCTGCTTCTTCATCGCCTGCTTCTTCATCATCCGGTCCTGCGTCCATACTCCGCCACGCATTACTGATGTCCTTGATAATCCCGGAAGAGTCGCAACCAAGGTCTCCATCTTCTCCACCACCAAGACCCAAGTCACCAACAAAATCATCTTTATCTTCCCCATCACCAAGGTCAAGGACAAGGTCTTCTTCGTCATCTTCTTCTTCGTCATCTTCGAGCTCGAGGTCCTCTTCTTCTTCATCTTCGAGCTCGGGATCATCATCACCGAGTTCAAGATCTTCAACACCCACTATACCGCAGATCATTTCTCCAATCATCACTCCACCTTCCACAAGTTTTCGTCCGTCAGTAATCTGCATAAATGATCAAACTCCTTCAGAGAAATTTAATGAATTAAAATCCTTGAGAAGGAAGTGCTTACTTCCTGCACAACAATGTAAATACAGTTTTAAAAAAGGTGCAAGGAAAGGGGAACGTTGTGCTAAATCTTGTGTCTTAGATGAAGAATTATGCAGTTTTCATTTAAGACAAAAACACAAGGGTACCGTTTCTCTTTCCACACCACATCCAACAGTGAAACCAGCCAAAACTCGGATTAATAGGCTTTGTAAAAACAAACAATACTTCTTTGTCAAAATAATGGGTTTCTTAAAGGTCATGTTAAAATGTGGAGACCAACTCTACATTTTAAGATTACCTAAAGCCATGCGCCATCCCTACAAACCCACGAAAAAGCACTATCTAATCAGAGACCATTCAGGAACCACTGTGTGGAAAAAATTGTAATAACCTTTTTCCAAATTAAATCAAGTCTTTCTTTTTCCAAATTTAAAAAAAAGTGTGGACAACCTATTTACATTTTGTAGCATATGCTGCAGAGTGTAAATAGGTTGTCCACACTTTTTTTTTACAATGTTACAACGACCTTGACCTAGATAACGGACTTAGAAACATTTCGCTCTGTTTAAATTCCTTTTCAAACCAAAACATTGATCTGTTCACCAACCTTTTAGGTGGGGGTAAGCGGGTATATAAGCGTGGCGTCGTAGAACATATTCATTAGTCAGCTATGGAGACTCCAGCAGGTTCATCCAACTCATCAGCTACTGATATGAAAGTAATCTGGGAACGTAGAGCGAAACAAAATAGTGCACGTTCGCGAAGAAACGAAAATAAAGTAAGAGAAGGATTCAAAAGATTACAAGTCGCCGTACCATTTGCTAATCCTAGTGATTCTAGGATTTCAAAAATTCGACAGGCAGTACAATATATTAAGTTCCTTCAAACACAGCTTCAAGAACCTTGTATAAAAGCTGAACTGCCTGAGGAACCGCTGCCCCCCTCAATCTTACAAAAAGAATTAGGGAACGTTTTTGTCGAACCTCCGATCCTTAAAAAAGAAGATAACCAAACTCGTTAAAACAATGAAAGGGGTTAAAAAAAAAAAAAAAAAAAAACAAAGCGGGGAATAGATCAGTTTGTGGTCAAAGTGAGAATCACTTACTGCTCTATTCCCCGTTTTGGCAATATGTTCAGACGACCTTGACCCACTAAAAAGACTTAGAATATTTGTGTATAGTATTGACTTACACTCCGTGTGGTAAAATAATGGAAGATATATTTATTTCTTAACACAATATACCCCTTCCCTAACCCTTGTACTCCCACCACTAACCCCCACCATTTAAACGTAGTATAAAAGGGGTTCCCTATCACTGGTAAAATCATTCTGCTGAAAATGAGTACACCCGCTCTCCCTATCGCTGCAGCAACACTAGTAGTAAGCAGAAAGGTTGAAAATCACGATCAGTTAATTGTCTTAAGAAGATTACTGCACAAGTTTCTCGATTGGGAGGTTGGTTGTGATTTGTATATGTGGAAGCCTACGGCTCCAGTGTATAATAGTGAACAGGAAGCATGGAAAACAAGCTATAAAAACAATGTAAAGTTACTTAAAATGATTGGTATAATGGAAAGGTTACTCCGGCAGAAATGGATCATCAATCCAACATTTTATATTAAACCAAACCATTGTTGAATCAATAAAAAGGAGAGAGATTAAAAACAGAGCGGGGAATAGATCAGTTTGAGGTCTAAGTGAGAACCACTTACTGCTCTATTCCCCGTTCTGGTGGTATGTTCAGACGACCTTGACCCACTTACAAGACTTGTCATTCTGCGACATCGTTGTTTGATATAAAATGTACTTCCTACAATAATATCCTTGACATTTACTCCCACCACGTAAACATGGTATTTAAGCGACCGCATCGGAATATCCCCAGTAGTTAGCTATGGATTCCCAAGCAAGCACATCCAAAGAGTATAAAGATGAACTATCAGAGTTTCTGAAGTTCAACAATTGCACTTCACAATTGCGGAACCGAAGAGCCGAAAACGCATTAAGAACAAAAAGATATAAGCTGACAATGCAGAAAGCCTACAGTAGATTATCAAGTAAAGTCCCGGGCGTTAAATCTACTACTAAAACAAAGGACATGATATATCGGGCAATAGAATACATAAAACATCTGCAGGCAATAGTTGCAGAAGTTCCTTCTGAAGAACCGGTCTCTCTTGAACCGATAGAATGCGTGTTCCTGGTGGAAGATAGGTTGGCGAAACATCAGTTTCTTGAGGAAGAACCGTCAGCCTACAAACAAATCTTCCTCATGGATGAAGACCAGGATGAATAACTGGGTTAACAAAATTAAAGACGTCTGGAATACAAAGCGGGGAATAGATCAGTTTGTGGTCCAAGTGAGAATCACTTACTGCTCTATTCCCCGTTTTGGTAACATGTTCAAACGACCTTGACCCACTTCAGGACTTTGAAACAACTTTGTTTAATACTAAATATATATTTAACAACAATATCCCCTCCCCAACACCCCCCCCCCATTAAATTGTGGTATAAAAGGCGAGTTTGTATCAATGGTTGAATCAGTCTAGTCATGGCACCAAGAGACATCATATTTCCTCATCCACGAGAGGTAATTCTAATGTTAAATACCCCCGTAGCAGCAAACCTGCGTACTCAGCGAATTTCCAATGCATATATATGTGTCTTAATACCACATAAAGCCACATACCAAGTTTCATCAATATACATTCATAAATAAACTATTTATGACATTTTAATTATTCTCCATAAGAATAACATGGCGGCTGAGTATGCAGGTTTGCTGAAGCAAGGAACACAATAAATGGGGTTTTATACAAAAATCAATATAACTCATGTAGGTAAAGCCACATACCAAATTTCATTAATTTATTTTCATAATGAAGGGAGATAACACGTTACTTATTCTCCATAAGAATAACATGGGGCTGAGTACGCAGGTTTGCTGCTACAGGAGCCTTTGGTAAAAAATTGTTTTTTTCAGCAAATATCAATGGTCCACAACCAGATGAAGCCGTATACCAAGTTTCGTCAGTATACGTTCATAAATAAGCGATATATAAAATTTTTATTTTCCTCCATAAGAATAACATTAGACAACGTACTGTGTTTAGCATTTTCAATATCTCGGGAACCAATTGACGTAGAGAAATGATCAAAATACCAAATTGTGTGTTTTTTTAAGCTGAATCCAATGGGAAAAACTAAAATTTGACTATTTCCAAAATTATATGTAAAAAATTCGAAAAACCCATTTTTGGGGTACAAAACCCCCCCAAAATACCCCTTCGGATAGAGCGATCTGGCTGGTTTTCGAACTTAAAGTCATAAATGCTGCTTTACACGTTTATACCAAATTTTATCAAAATCGGATAATTTTTACGAGAGTTATCGTGCTCACGGACACACATATATATATATATAGATATATAGATATATATATTTATATATATATATATATATATATATATATATATATATATACAGTTTCGAACGAATGGTGTTTTTGGGGTCTGGGGACCTCAAAACGAAAAGTTATCATGGTCCCGGGCCTAGGTCTTACCATGCCGACTACGGTAATAGCTTCTTCCCTATAGGGGAAATTCGCTAAAAACATTATGTTAGAAGATGAAGATGAAAATGAAGATGCGGTGTTGGAAGATGAAGAAGTTGATTCCGTAGAGATGGAAGCCGTGAGTTGGATGGAACAATTGGAGAGTGATGAGGATATCTCTAGTGTAGCGGATGACGTGGAGGAAAACTCGAATTCGGACGATGCGGAGTGTTACCAACAGTCACTCTGTTTGGAACACATGGAGGCAACTCCGAGCGGTAGTAGGACCCTTTTTGAGGGTACCTACGTCACTAGCTTTCTCCCCCGTCGCTTATTTCCGTTTGATGAGTCGGATTTGTCAGATGAGTCTGATTAGTTTTCTTCGTTAACCTTCCAACTACAAATACAGAGCGGAGAATAGATCAGTTTGTAGTCAAAGTGAGAACTACTTACTGCTCTATTCCCCGTTCTGGAAATATCTTCAGATGACCTTGACCTATATCAGGACTTGGAAACAACTTCTTTTGATACAATAATTATTACTAAATCAAACATATGCTCCAAGAGGGGGGTACTCTAATGGTGGGGGTAAGCAGGTTTTAAACCATGCACTTTGGAATACACGTATTAGTCAGCTATGGATTCGCAAGCAAGCACATCCAACTCCAGATCTGTCTACACTCAGAGAAACGCTGAACACTCAAAGAAATGGAGAGTGAATATTAACACTGGATATGAGAGATTACAAAGTGTAATCCCATTCGCCAATCCTCGAGATGCAAAAATAACCGTTTTGTATAAGGCCATGGAATATATCAAAAGTTTACAGTTAAAACTCCAAGAACCGCTGTCAGCTCCCTCAATCGATCAAAAACTGTTGGAATCATGTCCTCTGACTGAAGATGAAAAACTCCAAGAACCGCTGTCAGCTCCCTCAATCGATCAAAAACTGTTGGAATCATGTCCTCTGACTGAAGATGACTTGGCGGTTCAACATTTCTTTGCTGAAGAACCCTCATACAAACAACTTTTTGAAGATCAGGATAATTAAAAGAAAACTTAAAAATCTGTTTAATAATACAAAGCGGGGAATAGATCAGTTTGTGGTCCAAGTGAGAATCACTTACTGCTCTATTCCCCGTTTTGGCAACATGTTCGAACGACCTTGACCCACTTTGGGGACTTGAAAACATCTTGGTTTGATGCAAAATGTACTTCCTGCATAAAATTTGGTATTTCTTCACTAACACATATACTCCGGCATGTATACCCCCCACCACTGTTCTTATTCGGGTATAAATAGAGGTGCATTTTGGAGTGTTATTAGTTGCTGGTTAGCCTTTGAGGAAGACACTGTTATAATATGTATCGCTGCGATATTTGTAAAGCCTCATTTAGAGATGATTGGCTTTTAGCCATTCATAAAGAACTAAAACATAATCCCAACACAAATACAAAAGAAGAAGAAAATGAACAAGAATTAGATTCAATCGATCATCAATTAGCACAACATCAATTTGCAAACCTAAATCAAAAAGAACAAAATGAAGTTTTAAGACCGAGTGTCATTCATTATGCACAATCAACGTCATCAACATCGACTTCTACGCCTGCTATGTCTACACTTCACCATCCTTCATCATCAACACCATCAACATCGACTTCAACGCCTGCTATGTCTACACTTCACCGTCCTTCAACATCAACATCGACTTCAACGCCTGCTATGTCTAGACTTCACCATCCTTCAACATCAACAGCTGCTATGTCTACTCTTCACCGACCCTCAACATCAACAGCAGTAGATGTGGAACTACACGCTAAAGCACTACCTGGTAAGGTAGTAACACATTTTAAAATTGACAACGTAAAATTACAACTTGAAAACTTTTTACATAACGCCAAAGAATTAGTAACCAAAACACTAAAGAATGAACAAAAAAGATTAAATTTTATCCAATTTGGACTGTTGCTAGATGCCATATTCACTAACATTCAAAACGAAACATCACCAAGAGGTTTCATGACAAAAAACCGAACCATCATGGCTGCGTCAGATATTGAAAAGATCGTAACAGAATGTCTTGAGGAACTTTTGACGAAACTACAAGAGCATGAAGGAAGAGGATCTGGATGGACTTTATTAAGTATAACAAGTCTGGATGTTAGAGTTCATAAACACGGTTATGGAATGAGAGGAAGTAGTTACATTCCTCTTCCGAAAAAAGTAAGTGGTACCAAATCCTGTATTAATGTGCAAAATGAAGATAACGAATGTTTTAAATATGCTATGTTGGCCAAATATGTAAAAAATCATGTGTTTAGACCTAATAGAGAATATGAAGGAGTTCAACATAAGTATAATTTCCAAGGAATGACTTATCCTGTTGCAATTACTGATATATCAAAATTTGAAAAGCAAAATCCGTCGGCTTCAGTCAACATATTTGGTTTGGATTCGTCAAATAATGTGTATCCCTTGCGCATAACATCGAATGAGCGCAACAATCATACTGACTTGTTATTAATCAATAAAGGAGAGATATCTCATTACGTGTATATAAAAGATTTTGAAGGGCTCGTATGTAAACAGTTAACAAAACATAAAAGGAAAATCACAACATGTAAGAGATGCTTTTGCCATGTGAACAAACCATTAAGAAGAGGAGGTTCAGAATGGTTATTAGAACACCAAAGGTTATGTAGTGGAAATTATGAGGTTAGAATTAAATTGCCACATCCTAGCAGATCATACGTACAATTTGACAAAGTAAATCAACAATACCCTATTCCATTTGTTGTGTACGCGGATTTCGAAGCATCTTTACTTCCAATTGAACAACAAGAAGAGGATATCGCAAAAAGAAGCAAATATCAAAAACACGCACCAAACAGTTATTCTATACTAACAAAATCCACGCTGTCTGAAGAACATCTTCAAGAATTTGGACTATCATCTGCTCCGAAGATTTATCGCGGTGAACAAGCAGCGAAACACTTTGTAGACGATTTGTATTACATTGCCTCTAAGGTGGAAGAACTCTACAAAATTAAAATACCGATGCTGCCTATGGAAGAACTTCAACATCACAATCTGGCAACAACATGTTATCTGTGTAATAACATATTTACACCAGATAACGTTAAAGTTCGTGATCACGACCATCTTACAGGAGTCTACAGAGGTGCAGCCTGTAACGCTTGCAACTTGAATTACAAACTTCCATCTTTTATACCCGTTGTTCTACATAACCTTAGTGGATATGACTCTCACTTTATAATTCCCGAATTGGGAAGAGATGATGGGGCGATAGATGTTTTGGCAACAACAATGGACAAATTTATAAGCTTCTCTAAAAAGGTTGGCAAAATAAAACTTAGGTTTATTGATTCGTTTAGATTTATGCCTTCTAGCCTAATGAAATTAACTGAGAATTTAAAAAGAGAAGATCTGATAGAAACAAGCAAAATTGTAGCCAGTAGTAAAATGGATCTGGTTCTTCGAAAAGGGGTCTTCCCCTACGATTACATCGATGGACTGCATAGATTTAATGAAACATCACTTTCTCCACCAGAACAATTTAACAACAAACTTAATGATTCGGAAATTTCACTTGAAGATTATCAACATGCATGTCGAGTATGGAACGAGTTGGATATGAAGACCTTAGGAGAATACTCAGACTTTTATATAAAACTTGACGTGACTCTTCTCTGCGATGTTATGGAAGAATTCCGAAGAACCTGTTTTGCAGCATACGGTTTGGACCCTCTACATTCGTAAACATCTCCAGGACTAGCTTGGCAAGCAATGCTGAAAGAAACAAAATGCAAACTCCTGCTGTTAACAGATATAGATATGGTTTTAATGGTTGAGTCGGGTGTTAGAGGTGGATTAACTCAAAGCGTGACGAGACATGTTAAAGCCAACAACAAATATCTACCTGACCATGATCAAGAGAAACCTTCAACGTACTTGGGATATTTCGACGCGAATAATCTGTATGGATGGGCCATGTCGAACCCACTTCCATTTGACAACTTTAAATGGGTTGATCCTGACTGTATTGGCGATATTTCACAAATTCCAAAACATGGAGATACCGGATATATTTTGGATTGCGACTTTGAATATCCAGAACATTTACACGATCTTCATTATGACCTTCCACTCCTTGCAAGAACAGAAATTTCACCAACTGGAAAACACCCCAAATTAATGATGACCCTTAACAATAAACAACGATACGTAGCTCACTATTGGGTTGTTCAACAAGCTATCGAATTAGGTTTACGTCTTACTAAAATTAATAGAGCTGTAGAATTTTCCCAATCGTGCTGGTTGAAACCGTACATAGACTCGAATACTACCAGAAGAGCAGCCGCTACATCAGCCTTTCAAAAAGACTTTTTTAAATTGATGAACAATGCGATATTCGGTAAAACATTGGAAAACAAAAGAAGACATAAAAATGTTAAACTTGTTACAGATCCGAACAAACTACAAAAACTCGTACAACAGCCAAACTTTGGAACATCTATAATTATTAACGAAAATCTTGTAGCTGTATCTATGAAGAAAACCAGTGTGAAGATGGATCGTCCTTTGTACATAGGTATGTCAATCCTGGATATCTCCATGACTCATATGTACGATTTTCATTACAAAAAGATGGTCACCTTTTATGGACGAGAAAACATCGGCATCTCCTACATGGATACAGACGCTTTTATATATTGGATAATTACTAACGATATGTATGAAGACCTTCGAACATTTGATTACAAAAACGATTTTGACTTTTCCGACTATCCAAAAGATCATCCAAACTACGACAATGACAGAAACAAAAAAGTGCTTGGCAAATTTAAAGATGAAGCCAATGGTGTTATACTTCAAGAAATTGTTGCACTAATGTCAAAATTATATTCTTTACAACTAAATGAAAACCAAGTCATTAAGAAAGCTAAAGGAGTAAAAAGTTTGTATTTAAAGAAGAATGTGCATTTTAATCACTATAAGAAATGTTTATTTGAAGATCAAGATATAACAGCAAAATTCAACACAATCAGAAGTTTCAACCATCAGCTGTACAGCGTGACGGAGGTAAAAAAAGCTCTCTCTTCAAATGATGACAAACGCCACATCCTTGCAGACAACATCCACACTCTACCATTCGGCCACTACTCCCTCAATTCTATTGACGAGTAACCCTTTCATCGTCCTACATCCCTTTTCCTTTTCCTTTCCGTATAAAAGGGGGAACACAGCAGTATTTTGCTGTGTTCCCCCTTTTATACATTAGTTTGGACTGACCTTGACCTATATAAGCAGATTTATACAAAAGAATATTTAATATCATATCAGCTGTCTTCGTGAAACCATCATGTCAGACCTGAAGGAGAAGATTATTAATGAACTACACAAACCTGCAAGAATAAAGTTTCCAAGAAGAAATACTGTTATAAAAGGGATAAATGATCTATATCAAGCGGATTTAATTGAAATGCGACCGCATAGCAGAATAAACAAAGGATTTAAATATATACTCACAATTATTAATTGTTTTACAAAAGTTGCAGACGCTTTGCCTCTAAAGGACAAGACTGGTAAAAGCGTAACAGAAGCCATGGAAATAGCCATAAAAAGAGATAAAAACAAAATTAAACATTTACAAACTGATGATGGAACAGAATACTTTAATACAAACTTTGCACAGTTAATGAATAAATATAAAATAAATCATTATTCTACAAATTCAGAGAAAAAAGCAGCTATTGTAGAAAGATTCAATAGAACCTTAAAAGGAGCACTGTATAAACAATTTTCAAAAAGAGGTTCTTACGTATGGTATGATGTTTTACCACAATTAATAAATGATTATAACAACAGGTTTCATAGAACTATCGGTATGAAACCTAACAAAGTAAATAGAAGAAATGCAAAAGATGTATTAAAACGCATAAAGAAAAATACAAAGCCTAAAGTAGAAAAAATGCAGCCAAGAAAATTTAATGTAAGTGATAAAGTAAGGATTAGTAAATATAAGGGAGTGTTTACCAAGAAATACCTTCCCAATTGGACGAATGAAGTTTTTACAGTGTATAAAGTACAACCGACTGTACCTGAAACGTATATCTTAAAAGATAACAAAGGAGATTTGTTGCAAGGTGCATTTTATGGACATGAAATGTTAAAGTCAACAGTAGGTGATGTATATCTTGTTGAAAAAGTGTTACAAAGAAAAAAGGACGCAGTTAAAGTGCGGTGGTTAGGGTTTAACAAAACTGAGGATTCATGGATACCTATAAAGGACTTGGTGTAATGCAAGCAACTCATTTCATCGTTAACCTTTGAGCGGGATGGAGATTATTCACCATAAAGATCGATTCAATATTAATAACATAGATGATTTAACTGTGGATAACGTTAAAATCAACAATGGTAAACACGGTAGTTTACTTCCAAACACTGTTCGATGTATAGTAAGTGGCCCCTCAAACTGTGGAAAGACCAATGTCGTCTTTAATTTGATCACTAATCCGCAGGGATTAAGGTTTAATAACCTATATATTTTTTCAAAGTCTCTACATCAACCAAAGTATCAATTGCTGGATAAAATCCTATCTGATGTGTCTGATGTTAATTTTTACAAATTTAACGCTAGTGATAGCATTATGCAACCAAACGAAGCGAAACCGTATTCTGTATTTATATTTGACGATGTATCTTGTGAAAATCAGGATACTATTAGAAACTACTTTGCCATGGGAAGACATAATAACATCGACAGCATATATATAGGACAAACCTATAGCAAAATCCCAAAACAACTTATCAGAGATAATGCAAATATTCTAATTGTATTCAAACAAGATGATACTAACCTAAAACATATATATAACGATCATGTGAATGCGGATATGCCATTTGAAAAGTTTAAAGAGCTTTGCGGAAAAGCATGGGCGGAAAAGTATGGATTTTTGGTTATTATGAAAGATCATGCTATAAAAGATGGTCGTTATAGAATAGGTTTTGATAAATTCGTTTTAATACACTGATTAGCGGTATTACTGTACAAGTCGTCAAGGTGTGAAGATGGTTAACCAGGAAAAGCTATTAAAGGAAATAAAATCACTTAGTGATTCTATTAGACAAAAAAACCGAGCTTTAAAATCAGGTATAAATGAAAGAGAGCAATTTTTAGAAACAACATTCAAACCTGTTACTGAACCTTTAAAGTGATTAGCACAAAATATGGAAAAACCTTCAATTCGCTTCGAAGGAGACAAAATGCTACCAATTTCCAAATATGAAGAAGAATTTCAGAATGATGAAAGTTTTGGCCAGTTACATACATCTGAAGAAAGTGACGAGTATGAAGAAAGCGGAGATATAGAGGATTTAAAGGAAAAGGATATTGCAGAAGATACAAGTACAGAAGATACAAGTGTAGAAGATACGAGAGCAGAAGAAGAGGATATTAACCCATCCAACTTAAGCAAATTAGGCACGGCTATTATGTTTAAAGGAACACTTGGAAGAACATATACGTTAAAAATGTTACACGCCGCACATGCTAATCGAAATTATCATACCTATGGAGCTAGAATAGAGGATAAAGGATTAATGATTGGAGATAGCAAGTTAGATATAAACGAAAATGATGATATAGTTATTGGAGATAAGAAATATAAAGGTACAAAAGGTTTGTTTGAACTTATCTTTAAAAATAATCCTGGTAAATATACTAAAAGGGATTTACAATTGTTTAAAAATATATTAGAGTATACAAATGCACATAGAAAAAAGTATTCCAAAGACCTACCTATTCATAGAAATTGGTCAATAAAATATACAAGTATTATATCTAGTCTTTTCCCCTCAAAATCAAAAAAAGCTCAAATTAAAAGAAGAGCTTTATCTTCTGCTGAATTAAATGTTTTGCATAAAAAGAGAAAAACAACTGATCCTACCACATCTGGAAGGGGATTATTGAAAAATTTGTATAAAACTAATATAATATATTACAACGATATAAATAAGTTAGTTGATCGAATGAGATTATTACATGAAGCCATGGAAGCCGGGCACACTGGTTTAGAAAACGAATGGTTAGCTTTGGTTGATGAACTGCGAAAACAAGGAATAATTGTTCAGTAGACGCATATATATATATATATATATATATATATATATATATATAATAAGAACCTAAACGATAGCGATTCAGTTACATCATGAGTGTGGACAAGTTTGGACGGTATTCCGAGTTTGGAGTAAAATCTGGATATAGTGAAAAAAGAGCTGGGTTTCCGTCAACATCTGACGGCAACTATAATTTTGAAGGAAAAGTAATTCAAAATGTTGGTCATCCGCTTGTGTCGTCTGATGCGGTTACGGTACAGTACATGAAAAAAAGAACCCCAACTGTACACGAAGATCATTGGGGGTTTTCCGGTAAAAGGTTAAGCGATATACAATATCCCATTTATGATGGTGAAGCAGTAAATTTAGCTACTCTAAAATTGTTAACGATTTACAAAAGGAATAAAACTGACACAAGCTATGATGTAAAAAAATTAAAATTATCAAATGTAGGTGATTGTGAGCAGGATGGAGACGCTGTAAATAAGAAAATGTTTGATATTGTACACAAGAAATGGACTACGGAATATGAAAAACATTTGGAAAGGTTTGGTGCAGCTCTATTCCATTATATCCATCGGGCTTCAGGAAGAGATGCAGCTTCAGATGTTGACAGTCACAATTATTTAGACTGGAAAAATATACACAATCCAGAGAAACCTAATCAACGAGATAAACCGTCTAAGCCTTCTAAAGTCAAGACATTAGGAAAGGAGGATAAAGTGAATGTGATTAATGAACCAACAGAAAACAATGAAGATTACATAAGAGAAAAAAAAAAATTAAAATACCCCCCATGATAAGGGATAAAGCATCAGTCATATTCGAGAGACGATACAGAGAGGATGATGGAATCCAATATTACTGCGTGGAGTTTAATATCTCAAGAGCCGAGATTTCCCCAAGGAGTGTTGACAGATGGTTTTGTTCAACGGTTTGATAGATATATGGATTGGGAACAACTTTCCATACATTACCTCTTTACAATGACTATGTTAAGAATTTATTTTCACAGAGTTAACTGGATCCATATTTTACAAAGACAACAGTTTTCAGAAGACTTCCTCGTAGAGATGACATCGAATTTTAATAACTGTTGGGAAGTAATAAGTAAATATCAAAATCTCTCTGAGAATTACATTGACAATTTTAAAGATAAACTAGACTGGGATGTGTTATTCAATTATCAACGATTAAGTGGCAAGTTTCTAAGGGAACATGACAACTATTTAAAGTTTATTCATTTTACCGAAGACAACGATACCATCACCAGCGGAGAAACATCTGGAACATCTTCAATTACACCTTATTTCTATTTTTACTACTTTTATTTAATATGTCTACATTTAATTAATAAATCCATTTCGATATAATAAATGGATTTCAAACAGTATATAATACAAGAAACCAAAACTGATATTACATTCATTGTAAAACATTTATAGAGTGCACCTACTGATTGTAAGTTTTGCTATAAATAGCCATGTCGAGGGTTAAACGCATCAGTCATAATCGAGAGAGATTACAGAGAGGAAGGGGAATAGCATCAACAGCATTTTCTCTATTGATTAAACCGGTTGGAGCTATAGTTAACAAGGCGATTGATTTATTACCTGTGGAATTACATTTACCTGGAGGATATCAATATTGTGGTCCTGGAACCAAATTAGAGAAACGTCTTGCTAGAGGAGATCCTGGAATAAATAAGCTCGATCAGGCTTGTAAACAACACGATATAGCGTATTCCAAATTTGGTGATACTAAAAATAGATCAATAGCGGATAAAGCACTTGCTGAGAAAGCTTGGCAAAGAGTAAAATCTAGTGACGCGAGTATTGGTGAAAAAGCAGCGTCTTTAGCAGTAACAGCAGCAATGAAAGCAAAAACTACGTTTGGAGGAGGAAAGAGAAGAAGGCGTGGGAAAAAAACCCGCTAAAAAACAAGGAGGTAATATCAGAAGAAAACGTCGATCTACCAGTGGTAAAGCTAAAAAGAAACCAACAATATGGTCAATGATAAAAAAGGGAGGATGATTATACCTAAGACCGTATCGTGTGTATTAAATAAGAAAGAGCAATTAATAATTAAAAACAAAGAATTGACCAATGAAGAACTGATTACATATGCTTCTTGTTTGAAAATCCCATTTTTTAGAGGAGTATTTATGAAAGATGAGTTACCGGTTAAAATGTGGAAAAATGAGACTGGTATTGTAAATTTGGATAATAGTGAAGGATTAGGCACTCATTGGGTGTGTTACAAGAAACTTGGTAAAACCATTTATTATTTCGACAGTTTTGGAGACCTTCCACCACCGAAAGAACTTCAACAATACTTTCGTGCGGCAGAAAATGTTTTTTACAATCATACAAGAAAACAACCTGATGATACATCCATTTGCGGTCATTTATGTTTAGACTTTTTAGCTAAAAGTGTTAGTCAACTTTAAGATGTCCTCGTATACAGTGTCATTAACCGGTAACTCATGTACTTTGCGCAGTATTCTGTTTCCAGCGCTACGTTTGCAAAAAGGAAGACTATGGGAAGCCGCATTATTGGATTTAACAACATATAACTCTATTCCAAACGTTAGTGAAGGAATTAATAACAAAATACATTATTACAAGACAAAAGATGATAAAGGAAAGTATTCAGCTTTGGAAGAATTCAGTTTACCAACAGGAGCTTATGAAATTGATAATATAAATGAAGTTATACAAAAACATATGGGAAAAGAAAATATAACGATAAAAGGCAATAACAATACAATGAAAGCCGAAATTACGTCTAAGTATTATATTGATTTTAGTCAAGAACATTCAATTGGTAGTTTATTGGGGTTTTCTAAGGAAACAAAAGTATTAGAACCTAATAAAACTCATTCTGGGAATAAAACTGTGACGATCATCAAAGTTAATAGCATAGACATTACATGTAACATTATACAAGGATCCTACAGAGATGGAGAGAATCGTCATATATTACACACATTCTACCCATCAGTTGCACCGGGTTTCAAGATAGCAGAAAAGCCTCAAAACCTTGTGTACCTACCGTTAAACACCAGTTTCATTTCAGACATTGTGCTGAACATAGTGGATCAAGACGGAAACCTTATTGACTTTAGAGGAGAAGCTATTACTGTAAGAATACATATAAAATCATCCGCTTAGACAATGGGGTTATCATTTAAAAAGAGAGAGCCAACAAGCAAAGAGGTCAGTAGCTCATCAGCTGTAGAAGGGTTAACAAGTGACAACATTCGTTTTCTAGAAGAAATTGGATTAAAAGTCATTAACAATGGATATACTGGATATAGCGCAGGGTCCAACATTCGACGAGACCTTATGGGAAAAGGAATATCACACGCACAACCCTTACGCTTCGTCCAAATTAAACAATAACGATGAAATTAGGATTCCTATACAACAACAAGACATTTATACTCTTCCATGCGAAAGTTATTTATATATTGAAGGAAAAGTAACAAAAAATGATGGTACTGCTGGAACCACTGTTCCGTTCATAAATAATCCTATGGCATTTTTGTTTGACGAGATTAGATATGAAATTTCAGGAGTTACAGTCGATTCAACAAAAAAGGTTGGAATTTCCAGTACATTGAAAGGATTAGCGTCTTTAACACCAAATGAGAAGAATCTGTTAGCTGTTGCAGGATGGGCTGCACCAGACAAAAGTACAATCGCTCCTGACTCTTCGGGAAACTTTGATTTCTACGTACCTTTAAGATTACTCCTAGGATTTGCTGAAGACTACAGAAGAATAATAATAAATGTAAAACAAGAACTAGTTTTATTAAGATCATCAAACGATAAAGATATTATTAAAGCAGCTACTGGAACAACTGATGCCAATTTAGACTGGAAATTAACATTAGACAAGATTGTTTGGAGAGTACCACATGTGCGACTAAATGATGAACACAGGATTACATTATTAAGAAAGTTAAAATCAGATCGAGACATTGTAATGCCATTCAGAAGCTGGGAGTTTCATGAATACCCCGTTTTACCTACAACACAACGGCATACATGGACTGTAAAAACTTCTACTCATTTGGAAAAAGCGAGATATGTAATATTTGGATTACAAACGAAGAAGAAAAGTATAATAACTGAAAATGCTGCTGAATTTGACCATTGTAAATTAACAAACTGTAAAGTGTTCCTGAATTCACAATTCTTTCCCTACGACAACTTTAATATTTCTTTTGATAAGAAAAGATACAGTGTTTTATACGACATGTACGCTAGGTTCCAAAATTCATATTACGGCAAAACAAATACACCTCTACTATCTCCCGTTCAGTTTGAATCGAAAGCTCCGATTGTTGTAATTGATTGTTCCAAACAAAATGAATCTGTAAAATCGTCTAGTGTTGATATAAAAATAGAAATGGAATTTCAAGAAAACGTACCTGCAAATACATCTGCGTATTGTTTAATTTTGCACGATAAAATTGTTACATACACACCGTTGACCGGTATTGTAAAGACAGTATTGTAAAACGCTGTACCACCACCGGCACCGCCACTGTCGCTAACCTATAAATAGCGGAGCAGCAATGCAGGTCTTCAGTTGATCGTCTATCGGCGCATGGGTAACATCTTCTACAAAATGAGTTCTCCATCTGTTGTACAAGGTGATGCAGAGGTAGCACCGTTATTGGAACGTGATAATACTAGTGAAGCAGAAATCATCAAGGAAATAACTGCATTTTTAAAGTTTTTGTAAAAGAGATAGAGAGGAGGAAATTAATGCAGACCCATCAAAGGTAGTACCAAAGAGGAAGAAGAAAGTTGGAGAAAATATTCCTCCTCACATTTTAACTGAAGTTTTTCTGCGAATCTTTTACCCCATCTCAGCATGCATCAGTAAAAGTGTATCAGTTGGATTGATGAAATCATTGGATTATTCCCCTACAGTAATACTACACCATGGAACAAAAAAGGTTTTATTTTCGCAAAATGCTTGGGAGTCATTTTTGAAACATGTACATTTAATAGAATGTTATTTAACTAACAGTTTGTGTGGAAGGAAAACACATATTCGACTTTTGGATTGTGACAATGAAATCGATATTGTTAAACATCGCGGACAACTACAAGTGCGAATTAGAGACTTGACTCAACATGAAAATAAGATTCTACTGTCACGTGAAGAATTCTACGTTTTAAACTACGCAACAGAACCTATTACAAGGTACATGAGACAGTTGGTATTTGCAAGCGCTATTATTAAAGAATATTTGGTCGATACTTTGGAAAAACAACCTGATAGCACCATCGTGTACGGACCTGTGGATACATCTATTTTTAATAGAATACCTCATGAAGTTTGCATGTGGAGAAAGTTAAAGGATTTTGAACCACTTGTAGAAATCGCTACAGAAGCTACAGAAGAAACAACACAGGAAGAAGAAGAAACGGAGAAACAAGAAGAAGAAAACGAAACACAAGAAGAAGAAGTTAAAAAAGACTAAAGTTTGACTTAGTAAAGAAGAACACACGTGGGGTAGGCCTATTGGGGACGGTGCCCACGTTAAATATACACCAACGCGCCTGCAACTGTACGGCCTGGTATTTAACCTACCGTGGTGTGGAAAACAGTTTAGTTGATCGCTAGGTGCCATGATGAGCGGAGGGGATGAAGAAGTGAGTGTAAAGCCTTGTGTAATAGAATTTCAAGCATTTCGAAATAATGACGATAGGTTTATTATCAAGGAATTAGTAATTTTAGACTTGCTTACATTTGTAGCCTACCCATTCACGTTTGAAGCTCCTTTTTCTTTTAACAAACTTAACACCAAAGCAAAAAGTACAAACAAATGGATAACAAACTACTTTCATCACATACATTAGTATGAAGGATTTATAAGCTACAGTAATCTGCACAGTATTATGTTTAACTTTTGCAAACAATATTCACATATATACACAAGAGGATTAGAAAAAAAGAACTGGATACAAAAGTATACGCACGGTAATGTTTTCGATATAACTATCAGTAAGGACTTTAACATTAATCTCGGTAATATTTGTGTCGCTGCAAAAGATCTTAAACACGGTCAAACAAACTGTGCATTGTACAACGCATATCGTTTGGCTGCTTACTTGAAACAAACGCAGGAATGTGGTGGGGGTAGCGGAGAACAGAAATGTGGTGGGGGTAGCGGGGCCTATAAATACGAGGAGACAACACCGCTTCAGCACGAGTATTATTCGAGACTCCGAAGAGGCAACATCACAGAAGACACCACCACTGACGAAGATGGCATCACAACAATATCTACAAACATTGGTTGATCAATTCAACACTCACTCAAAATCGAACCTTCTGCTAACTAAAAAATGTTCAGAACTAAAAGAACAAAGACATTACATTATTCATGGCATCAAGAAAGTGGAAACCACACATGGAGAAGCAATTCCAGTATCATTGTGCGAAGGACCTATGACTCCAGGAGATGAGCCGAAGTTTCAAGTATTTCTTCCAAAACGATTTGTTCAACTGCTACAAAATGAAGACTTGCGAGATATTCAACCGGGGACGTTGTATTTGGTATCACACGGTGTAAGCGGCAACAACTCGACGGAACTCACTCTGCACATCATGCATCATTGTACATAATGTCTCTATTTGTTTTTCTCTGTTTGTATTTCTAGTCATCAATGTTAGACTTAAGCTTATTGTATTGTAAAATGTTTTTTTAATAAAGAAAGAAAATTAAAAAAAGAATAACATTAAAAAAAAAAAACAAAAATAAAACAGCAACATAGCAGTATATTATTTTATATACTGCTGTGTTGCTTTTTTAAAATTCAAATGGATGACCTTGAACTTTCATTCAGGGTTAACTTATGAAGGGGTATAAAAGAGAGGGAGCAGTGAAGTTAGTCTCAGTCTTGTCTAACACACGCTGCAGCTAACATGTCGGTGCCACCGATGAACAATTTATTTTTCGATAACAATTTGAAGACATATTGTTGCGAGTTGCAATGTTTTAAAATACCAGGCGATCAAGTTGACGGGAAAGCTTGTCGTAAGTGCAGGTGTTTCAGCTATTGCATATGTAGATGTAAAACATATCAAATGAACCGTCAAGATAAAATACAAGAATTACGGCGACGGCTTGCATTACTTTGGCGGCGAATGGAGTAGCAACCATCTGCCGCGCACTTGCCACCTGCCGCCTACCATCTGCCGCCTGCCATCTGCCGCCTGCCATCTGCCGTCCGCCATCTGCTCCGCCCCACCACACTTTTACCCCCACCATTTAGTACGATTACAACGCTAGCTTGTGAATAGCCAGTACACCTCCGGCTCTCGACCGGTGAACATCGAGCTGCTCGTCCCGACTGTGTGTTCCCTGCGGTCACATAAATAGGCGAGGAACACACAGTCGGGATGGACCGATTGGACAAACAAGCGCAGCACTTGAAAACTGCGTCTGACGGCCGCGACTCCGGATCAACAACATCGATGACGACAAACAACGGGGAACTATTGTAAACATAAATTATTGTAAACATAACTTATTGTAAATAAAAAGAAATGTAAACATTAAAGTAATAAATGAAATAGTACTACCTCGCACTCGTATCATTCGATTGCTTCATTCGATTTTTTCATTCGATATTTTTATCGAATGAAAACTATCGAATCACAATCGGATTTTACGCGTGCGAGGTAGTACTTTTTTAAAATTACCTCCCAGTGACCTTGAACTTTAACCTTTCCCCCATTACGTCACAAAACCGCCTACGTCACTGGCTGAGGCTCAGATGACGTGTTTAATGACTCAGCGCATCCGGTCACGTGACCGGATGACGTCACTTCCGGTCTAGCAGCCTCAAATGCCCACTACTTGTACTGTATAAATATCTAAATACCAAATGATAAGTAGATGAACATGTAAAATATTAAAAGCTGATCTTATCTGTGCTGGTTGGATATCAAGTCATGGTCGTTTTTCTGGAGTGGGCTCATAATCGCTATCATCAATAATATCACCACGATTTGAAATTAATTTAGGTTGAACGGTTTCTCTATGAGTTTTTAAATGATAGCTCATGTTGCTCTTTCTTATCAGTTTATTACATTGAGGACACTTTTCTTTGTACTCAGAACTGGATTTTTTCACGATTGATGAGTGAACACGTTTTTAATTTTGAATTCCGCTTGCACTTGGTTGGTTTAACTGCTGATAGGAAGGGGTTGGTTGAGCTTGATTTTGAATACCATTGCATATTTTTAAATGCCGACTAAAATGTTGACTTTTAATTGATTTAACACATTTATTACACGTTTTCATTTTATAACGTGAACCGTCTTTATTGGGATTAGACGAACATATTTTTTCATGATGCGACATGTTGGGCTTAGATATCAGTTTGGCGCAAAATCTGCATTCGAATTTTAATGATGTCATTTTAATACCCCTATAATACAAAATATTCAAAGTGAATATTGATGAATAATTAAAAATAATCCGGTATATCAAATAATTAAAACAACCATAACGTTGTAATGCATATAAAAAGCAAATATCAAAGGTACAATTTAGTATTTTATCGTTATAATTCAATAAATATTTGTTTACTCATCAGGTCCGTCCGTCTGAGGTCTGTTTGGATAACCACTAGGTCAGAGCTGAATGATAACGGCGCATGCCACGAGATAACAGGCCTCCGGGCGGGCGCTATGAATCAGCCAATATTTATTGCATTACGGTGGTAAAATTCAGTTTTAAATTATAAAAATCGAACGATACTATAAGAATAAAGGATATCACTGCGAAAGTGAACTCTGAACGCGACCGAATGATAACAGCGCGCTGTGTGAGCCACATTTGATCTCAAAATATAATTTTAAAATATAAAATTTAATTAAAAAAATAGTTTAAATAAGAATAAAACGCAGTTTCAGGGTCGTTTTCACAGTTTGACCTTTTAATGTAAGGTAATATTCAATTAAACTTAGTTTTGATTGATATTCGCAGAAATAAGCATCGTTAAAACCGATTTGATAGGTCAAAGGTCAATTTCGAGCGAAAAATCAAGCATTTTTGATGAATAGAGAAAAGAAATCAAAGTCGCATGAAAATTGTATATCAAAAATCCCTATACGTGGGTTGATAGCATTTAGTGCCCTTAACATACATACCAAGTTTCATACAGATCCGCCGACAAATAACCAAATGCGAGGTCACTTTGTAAAGTCTAGTTTAACGCATGTAGCGCGCAGGTTTATCCACTAATCCGGGATTTTCTAATATTAACGTGTACTAGAAGTCACTGTAAACCCGCATACCAAATTTCAGATCGATAGCTCAAATAATAAGGGAGATATTAAGCATCGGGCAAAGGTTAATAGTTAAGTCCGGCTGAAAACGCACTCCACAGGAATGAAAGTTACGTAATCATACAGTCCATATATGTAAACAGTTCTCTTACCTTTTCTCTTAAAAATTTCGTTATTTTTGCGATATCTCTTACCGTTTTCGAGATATAAGCGATTAAAGTTATAAAATTCACAAAATCAAAGTCGCATATAAATTGTATTTTAAAAATCCCTACACGTGGGTCGATAGCGTTTAGTGCCCTTAACATACATTCCAAATTTCATACAAATCCACCGACAAATAACCAAACGCGAGGTCACTTTGTAAACTTCACACTATCGCATACAGCGCGCAGGTTTATCCACTAATCCGGGATTTTTTTATATTAACGTGTACTAGAAGTCACTGTAAACCCGCATACCAAATTTCAGATCGATAGCTCAAATAATAAGGGAGATATTAAGCATCGGGCAAAGGTCAATAGTTAAGTCCGGCTGAAAACGCACTCCACAGGAATGAAAGTTACGTAATCATACAGTCCATATATGTAAACAGTTCTCTTTCCTTTTCTCTTAAAAATTTCGTTATTTTTGCGATATCTCTTACCGTTTTCGAGATATAAGCGATTAAAGTTATAAAATTCACAAAATCAAAGTCGCATATAAATTGTATTTTAAAAATCCCTACACGTGGGTCGATAGCGTTTAGTGCCCTTAACATACATTCCAAATTTCATACAAATCCACCGACAAATAACCAAACGCGAGGTCACTTTGTAAACTTCACACTATCGCATACAGCGCGCAGGTTTTTCCACTAATCCGGGATTTTTTAATATTAACGTGTACTAGAAGTCACTGTAAACCCGCATACCAAATTTCAGATCGATAGCTCAAATAATAAGGGAGATATTAAGCATCGGGCAAAGGTCAATAGTTAAGTCCGGCTGAAAACGCACTCCACAGGAATGAAAGTTACGTAATCATACAGTCCATATATGTAAACAGTTCTCTTTCCTTTTCTCTTAAAAATTTCGTTATTTTTGCGATATCTCTTACCGTTTTCGAGATATAAGCGATTAAAGTTATAAAATTCACAAAATCAAAGTCGCATATAAATTGTATTTTAAAAATCCCTACACGTGGGTCGATAGCGTTTAGTGCCCTTAACATACATTCCAAATTTCATACAAATCCACCGACAAATAACCAAACGCGAGGTCACTTTGTAAATTTCACACTATCGCATACAGCGCGCAGGTTTATTTACTAATCCGGGATTTTCTAATATTAACGTGTACTAGAAGTCACTGTAAACCCGCATACCAAATTTCAGATCGATAGCTCAAATAATAAGGGAGATAATAAGCATCGGGCAAAGGTCAATAGTTAAGTCCGGCTGAAAACGCACTCCATAGGAATGAAAGTTACGTAATCATACAGTCCATATATGTAAACAGTTCTCTTTACTTTTCTCTTAAAAATTTCATTATTTTTGCGATATCTCTTACCGTTTTCGAGATATAAGCGATTAAAGTTATAAAATTCAGTTTTAAATCATAAAAATAATGGATAAATAAGACTAAAACGCAGTTTCAAGGAAGTGCCGTCCTGGAATGGGACTAGGTTATGTGAGGTTAAATATGCCCGTTAAAGGCGCTAAGTTAGGTTAAATAGGGCGCTTTAAGTTAGGTTTGGTGACCTTTGACCTTGAATATGCTTGCTAAATTCACTAAGTTAGGTTAAATAGGGCGCTTTAAGTTAGGTTTGGTGACCTTTGACCTTATGACGTCATTGGTCACGTGACTGACCTTGAACTTAATCCTCGTACCTCTCGTACCTTTCATGTTTTTGAATGCCCACTATCCTACTACTGACATACCCAAATTCTTCTAATTTGGTTGATTTCCGGAGAGTGAAGTTGGATGGTGGGCTTGCATTGACAAATTAAATAAAACATGAGAAAATAGTATATCCTCTGGGTTCTTTGTTCCAAAGAGCAATTTATAGGCAATCGTTCTGGGAACATTGTCGCGACTTGTTTAGAAAAACCCGCATCAGTCTTTTGTACTTTTAGCGAGTATCCTCTAAAAAGAAAAATCTATTACCATAGGTGGCAGGGTAATACCTAAGCCCATGACCATACTTTTCATTTTGAGGTCCCCAGGTGCCAAAAACAATATTCATTCAAATTCGTCATCATTCATTCATTTTTGTGTCTGTTAACACGATAACTTCTGAAAAAACTTCTGTTTTTTTATTAAGTTGGAAGTTGGATGGTGGGCTTGCATTGACAAATTAAATAAAACATGAGAAAATAGTATATCCTCTGGGTTCTTTGTTCCAAAGAGCAATTTATAGGCAATCGTTCTGGGAACATTGTCGCGACTTGTTTAGAAAAACCCGCATCAGTCTTTTGTACTTTTAGCGAGTATCCTCTAAAAAGAAAAATCTATTACCATAGGTGGCAGGGTAATACCTAAGCCCATGACCATACTTTTCATTTTGAGGTCCCCAGGTGCCAAAAACAATATTCATTCAAATTCGTCATCATTCATTCATTTTTGTGTCTGTTAACACTATAACTTCTGAAAAAACTTCTGTTTTTTTATTAAATTTAGCACAAATGTGTAAAATGACATTTAAAGTTTGAAAAACAGAAAGATCCGACCATGTTAACCCATTGGCGTAGACATACGAGCAGGTCTCGTTCCTTACTTGTAATTTTATTAACGTGTGAATTGGAGTATAAAATTGGTGTTTTTAAATGGATTAATGGCATATTTTAATTAAAATATTGTTTTCTTTCAGTTTAGAGAGTCGCATTGGCACACACACAGTAGACATAAGTAAAAATTAGCAAAATCAGTGTTGACCATGTGCAAGTCTCAAAGAATTAACCGATCCCGTCAACTTCCAAGCAAGCCTGCCACCGTTAATTTTACTTGGGCCCTCCCACCAACGTTGCCACAGACCGGTTAACTCATTGAGAGTTGCACAACTGGTCAGTTTTGGTCGTGTGCGGGAATCGAACCCACGAACATCGTATCGCCACCTGGCCAAGGTGTTTCCACGACGTAGCCAACTCAGCTAACACGACCAAAGGCCTGGCGGCGATATTAAGGGTTTTCAGTCAGTCCGCGCCCCTAGCGGATAGAACCGTAGACGCCCGCGGTCATTAGTTACATATTTTGCTACTAGAGTGCAGCACCAATCAATTCCCGTTATAGGCTACTACAAATAGAATAAAATTACTACCTCAATGGGTTAAGAGTGTTTTATGGAGGGTAAGATAAAAGCGTGAAAATCAGTTTGACTATTTTTGCTTTATCATAATTTGACTAATGAAACCATGCCAATTGTTTAAACTAGTTATTGCTATTTTTATTTTATTATTTCTACAGAACAGTAGTAAAGAGCGTATCTAGTCGTTGGTAATTGTTCAGTTTAAGTTATTAAATAAAGTATCTTTACTGCTAAGAAATTCTGATTTATTATTTTATACAATCTTTATGCAATATCTTGGAATTTACGTAAGCAAAAAAGCTGCATATAATGAGCTGCAAAACCTCTATTTCTTGTGTGTGGTTTGTAAATACCACAAGAACTACTTCTAACCTTTGAAGATGTAAGTACATAGGTACATTTTCAGTTGGTGAAACATTTTTTGTTAATTTACTTATGATTTTTAGCGGGAGATGTTTTTTCATGTATTGGGGGATGGTTACCCTTCAAAATAAAAATTCTAAAATATGGGAAAAATACCTCCGTAGCAGCAAACCTGCACACTCAGCTAATTTTCAATGCTCATTAATTTATCTTAATACCACATAAAACCACATACCAAGTTTCATTAATATACATTCATAAATAAACGATTTATGACATTTTAATTTTTCTTTATAAGAATAACATGGCGGCTGAGTATGCAGGTTTGCTGAAATGAGGAACACTAAAAATGGGCTTTTATACAAATATCAATATAACTCAACTAGGTAAAGCCACATACCAAGTTCTATTAATTTATGTTCATAATTAAAGGAGATAACACGTTAATTATTCTCCATAAGAATAACATGGGGCTGAGTAAGCAGGTTTGCTGCTACAGGAACTACCTGCCAAAAAATGTGTTTTTGTGCAAATATCAATAGACCACAATGAAATGAAGCAATATACCAAGTTTCGTCAGGATAAGTTGATAAATAAGCGAGATATACAATTTTTCTTATCCTCCATAAGAATAACATTGGACAACGTACTGTGTTTAGCACTTTCAATATCTCAGTAACCAATTGACGTAGAGCAATGATTAAAACATCAAATTGTGCGTCTTTTTAAGCTGATTCCAATGGGAAAAAATAACATTTTACTTTATCAAAAGTTTTATGTAAAAAACTCAAAAAACCCATTTTTAGGGTACAAAACCCCCCCAAAATACCCCTTTGGATAGCTCGAGTCGTCTGGTTTTCAAACTTAAAGTCATAAATGCTGCTTTACACGTTTGTACCAAATTTCATCAAAATTGGACCTTTTTTACGAGAGTTATCGCACCTACGGACATATATATATATACAGTTTCGAACGAATGGTGCTTTTGGGATCTGGGGACCTCAAAACGAAAAGTTATCATGGTCCCGGGCCTAGGTCTTACTATGCCGACTACGGTAATAGCTTCTTCCCTATAGGGGAAATTCGCTAAAACGCCTGGCGATACTGTAGATTAGTACGTTCATACCAAATTTGATCAAAATCGGCCCTTTGGTGCTCAAGGTGTGTACATAGACAGACAGACATCACTTCAAAAACCACCTTTTGGATTCAGGGAACACCAAAACAAATATTTCCTCCAATAACTCAAATTTGAAAATGTTGACAAAAACAATATGTTCTCCATATACTATGTAAAAGAATGATGGCATTTTCTAATTTCTTACATTGTATTTTTCATTACACATGTTTAGTTTATATGTATGAAGTGTACTTTGTACGTTTGCAATTTTGATCGATTGATTGATTGATTTAGAGGATAAGTAAAATGTTATATCTCACTAATTTTTAATATATATAGATCAAACTTGATATGCCGCTTAATCTGGTTGTGGTCTGATAATATGTGCATGAAAATCCATTGTTGTGGTTCTCATTGCAGCAAACCTGTGTACCCTACCCCAATGTTATTCTTATGGAAAATGAATAAATGGTATTTCTTGCTTATTTATGAATATATTTTTATAAAACTTGGTCAGTGGATTTTTTTGGTGGTGATGGAATTACAAACCTATAAACTGTAAATTTGCTAAATTTCCAGGTTGGCTGCGATGGTGGTATTATTAAGGGTTTCTGGACCAATGAGCAATGGGTGGGAGGGGGGAAGGTTGTGTATCTCCCAAAATTTCACGCTTCTGGTTAGACATTTGTTTTATATACATGTTATTTACAAAAATCAATTTAATTACACCCTGTGTATTTTTTAAGTTTTATTCATAAAACCAATAACTATTCCACTTTGTGAAATTTGTGAGTGTTTAGGTGGAAATGGTCAATATCCCTCCAAGCAGCGTTCGTAACTGCAGTTATTGGACTCAGTCAAGCTAAGTTCCAACAATTGCCAAATGGAGGAGAGATCAAGGCAGTTTTGATTGCAGGATCGAAAGATTGGGATAATTACGGACAACAAGTAAGTTCTTGGATATTGAATCATCTCTTAAGACATTCTAAGACAATAGACAAACTCTTTATTTAGAAATAATTACATTTTTCAAGAAGAAACATCAAGAGGTCCGTAACCCCTTTATAAATTACATTACTTTTAACATTTCAATTAATAATAACAAATTACTCACCAATTCTTTTTTATGTAATACTTAATTGTTTTTAGGAATCAAACGTTACATGGTTTACAATTTTATCTTGTTACCCATCGGAAACAATACACGTCAAATATTTCCTCGAGGTGATGTTGATAGATTTCCTCGGACTAGAGACAAGCTCCAAAGCGCACAAGACCCAATAGTAGTCAATCCAAGGACAACCTCCAAAGCACACAAGACCCAATAGTAGTCAATCCAAGGACAACCTCCAAAGTATTAATTTTAATTTGAAGATATTATCAAATTGCTTCAACTACTACTTTTATTTTCAATGTGTTTTACTTCACTGCCTACCTGTATGTTTAGTCATGTCTAAAGAAAATCAAAAGTCAATTTTTAAACTAAAATGTGAGTAGGAAGAGTTATTATATGTACCAAATATTATGATCTAAATCAAATAAACTCTTTGAAATGACACAATTTTCGTACTTTACATTATTGCAAGATTGAAGTTACATGTAAATGAACAAAGCTAATTATAAACAATACACAACCACCATTATAATACTACTGTAAGGCGATAGATGACGTGATGGCCAGCTATAATCGTGGACAGACTTACTGGCTATACAATGGCTAAAAAATCACGCCGTTGCCACTTTTGTCCTCCATCTTGCATATCTGTCTCTATCTTTAACACCTGAAAATGGCAACGCTGTGCTTCTGATGTTGCCAGTATTTTCCAAGTGTTACATATGTTTATATAATATGTTCCTCTATCTTTAACACCTGAAAAAGGCAACGCTGTGCTTCTGATGTTGCCAGTATTATCCAAGTGTTACATATGTTTATATAATATGTTCACAAGACGAACGTGGACTGCAGAGCCATCGCGGATAAAGAAACTCACTGAGTTTATCCGGCAGAGAAAATCTGAATATGTGCATAGTGTATACAAATATTTAAAACTTCCTGTTGATTATGATGGAGAGGTTTTTTTCATAAACGTGTACATTGATGAGGAAAGACTTATAAGGGGTGGACACTAATAATGATGTTAATACAATAACGAACAGTGGTGATATTTTTCAAAAAAAAGCTACAATCATTAAAAAACCTAGAAAAGCAAATTATTTGTGCTGCAGCTTGTGGTGTACGTTTACGAACTGTTCAGCGTGAGCACCGTGAGGGAAAATCGTCAACTGTGCGTCAGTTGCAGAACACAGCCTTCCTAAAACACCTAGAGCATTCAGCTTATCTTTCTGTTTCTGTTGGAAAAACTAAATTTGTATTTATTTTTTGGTATTAGATTTTCTTATGATTTACAGAGGGCCTCTAACCATGGTGACTCTTTTTGTAAAGTGATGATTCACTGCCTTACTTTATACAACTTGTCACTGAAGATCCAATGCAGGACACTTATTATTAATGCCTTTTCAACACACCTTTTTATGTCAAGGTCCCATCTTTTTTAAACAATATTTATTCTCATGACATTCATATAGCAGTTGGATTAACAAACAGTTTATATTTTAATTTTATTGTAAAACAATATGTATGACACATGAGTGAATGTATGACACATGAGTGCATGCATGACACATGAGTGCATGCATGACACATGAGTGCATGTATGACTCATGAGTTAATTAAAAATTGCAAGAATTTGATTCTTAATCATAAAATTTGGACTGCCAACTGTAAATTTAATCTACACTTTGTAGGTTTTGTCAATCTCGGGAGTTCTGGCTGTTCTGATTAACCAGTCATTAAAAGAGGGTATTTTTCCAAATCTGCTGAAATATTCCGGTATTACCTGTATTGAAAAAAGGAGATAGTAAAGATATAAAAAATTACTGTCAAATTTCTCTTTTAAGCAATATTTCTAAGGTGTACAAAAATATAATTCTCCTTAGAATATTAAATTATCTAGAGTCAAACAATGTAATTTGTCCCGAACAATTTAGTTTTCGCAGGGTTGTAATACCCAGTTAGCACTTTTCTCTTTTGTAAACACTGCTTTGGAGGCCTTGGACGTGGCAGCATACTGATTATGTGGATCATAGTCTGCTGGTAAAGAAGATGTTTGATTTGGGGTTACTGGGATTAGTCATTGAGTTTCTGGAATCTTATCTTGCGGATCGTAAACAAGAACAATAGTCACAAAATACAATTAAAAAATTGTTCAAAATGGAACAGCATTAAATACGGAGTCCCGCAAGGCTCAATAATTGGAACTCTCTTTTTTGCATTTTATATCAATGATTTGCCACAGCAGCTTCCTGAACATATTACTCTCTCTGCAGACGATACATCAGTTTTAATCAAAAGACCTTTTTCAGATGTACCAAAAAATGATGTAAGTGGTAAATTACAACATTTAAATGAGTGGTTTTTGCTCAATGGCCTTCTGCTGAATGAAAACAACAAACATAATTCAGTTTTTCACTAAAAATACTTCTGATATGCTCACAACCAGAATAAGTTCAACTAAAGTGGGCAAGGTGCTGGGTATTCATATAGACTGCAACCTCAAATGGAATCATCACACTATTTTTTTAAGTAAAAAGCTAAGCTCTTTTAGATATGCATTAAGTATATTGGTCAATGCTGTGTCACTAGATGATTGTTTAACTGCATATTATGCTTATGCTCAGTCAATTCTGAAATATTTGAAGTTTCAGAAAAATAGATTCATAAACAAGTGATATACAACATTTTACTATTCTCCATAAGAATAACATTAGGGTTGAGGACACAGATTTGCTGCAATGAGGAAGATATGTAATGTGATTTTTGTTGCAATTATCAATATAACTGAACCAGATGAAGCTACATACCAAGTTCTATTAATTTAGGTTCATAATTAAGGCAGATATACAACTTTACTTATTCTCCATATGAATAACATGGGGGCCGAGTATGCAGGTTTGCTGCCACGGGGACTATCAACAAAAAACTTGTTTTTGTGCTAATATCAATATACCACAGCTAGTTGAAGCCACATACCAAGTTTCATCAATATACATTCATAAATAATTGAGATGTCAAATTTTATTTATTCTCCATAAGGATAACATTGGACAACGTACTGTGTTTAGCCCTTTGAATGTCTCTGCAACGTTTGGACGTAGAACAATGATTAAAACACCAAAATGTTTGTTTTGTTGAGCTAAACATATTGATAAAAAGAAATGTAAAGTTTTTAGTAAAATTATCTGAGAAAAATCTAAAAACATTTTTCCCATAAGATTAACATGGGACACGTTTTTTGGATTTTCTCCGCAACCACTTAACCTAGGTTAATGATTCAAAATAGTAAATTTTTTTTAAGCTCTATAAAATTGCTATAACCAAAATTGAGTGTTTTTAACATTTTGGGTACAATTTGCAAAATACTGATTTTTGGAAAATTGTAAACCCCCATAAAACCCTTTTCCCATAGTCCGATCAATCTGGTTTTAGAACTTAAATTCATAAATGCTATATACTCTCCACATTTGTGCCAAATTTCATCAAAATCGGGCGTTTCTTTCAAAAGTTATCGCGGTAACGGACACATATATATATATATATATATATATATATATATATTTCTTGTGGTATAGATGCCAAACGACTATATATAGTTTTATATAATATATACATATATATCTACATATATATAAATTTGAACGAATAGTGTTTTTGGCATCTGGGGACCTCAAAACGAAAAGTTATCATGGTCTCAGGTTTAAGTCTTACCATGCCACCTACGGTAATAGCTTCTTCCCTATAGGGGAATTTCGCTAAAAACAACCAGCTGTAAACGTTTTTTTAAATTTTTAAATGTTCTTCCATTGCCATGCTTGTACATTTTAGAAATTGCAACTTTTGTCCTTCAGTATTCCCATATTTTTACTAATTACACCTTTAAACATAATTACAACACAAGAAATAATCATCTGTATCAATATCCAGCACACCGGTTGGCCAGATTTGAGAAAAACCCTTTGTACATGGGCCTCAAAATTTATTATAAAATCCCACAGTCTCTTAAAGGACTATCTGTTGAAAAATTCTCCAAACAAATTAAGTATATTTTACTCAAAAAGTTTTACTGTAGCACAGGTGAATTTTTAAATGATAATATTCAGTAATCTTTTTTTGTTATTGTTTTACATATGTAAATATAATTTCTAGTTGTTAGTATAGTTTGTATTTCTCTCGACAATGCACCTGTTTGCTCTACTAATTGTAATATGAAACGTTATAAATTTTTTAATTATTTGCCAAAATATCTTAAGGAAAAACAGATCTTAAAAAGTTTAAAATCAAGTAAAGCTGTATCTTATCAGTAAGTCATTGTATAAAATTGATGACTTTTTCATAATCATTGTAGTGAACCTGGCAAGTTAGAATTAGAACTAAGATTGTATTTAATTTTACCTATTATTCATTAAGCATTATTGTGTTTTATTATTTGTTTTCAGCATACACTTAAACAATGTATGTAATTACACCATTATGTACGTTTTATGTGCTAAATGAATGAAGTATTACGGATTGATTGATTGATACACTAAATCACGCGTCTAGGTGTGTAGATGTGCAAACTAGATTTAGATTTTTGATTTAGGCCTCAGGGCTCTGCCCCACAGGACTTCCAAGGCCCCATGTTATTCATATGGAGGAGAGTTTTACTGTAGAAACTCGCTAGCACGATCCTCAATTTATTAGGAATAGCATGAAGTTCCTCAAAAACAAGTGCATTTTTACAATCCCCTTGTGATTGCCATAATACATAATGTTAAATTTACCTCTATAGTACGACTATTGTTGTTTTACAAACCTCAATAGCACGGCTTTTCCTAATTCAGTTCGCAGTTCTAACCCTCTGTAGAACATATTTTTTTGACTCCGAACCTTAATAGAACGACTTCAATTTCAGTAGTGCATTGTTTTACACCATAGAACCTTTATAGCACGAGTTTGATCTTCTTTGTGCATATTTCCCAAGGGCAGTGACTCGTCAGAACGGATGTTTGAAGGAAATAATTCCTTGGGTTCAGGTCTAAACATGAAAACCCCGCTCCAACCCTTCCTTTGGAGAGTTGATCCAAAATACACTTGTTATAAAGGGGTTTTAGAGAAACCTTGATAGCACGACTTTTAGTCCACACGACCTTGATAACAGGAACCTCAACTAGAGTAAGTAGCACTAAAGTAGTCCGATGGAAGTTAATACAATGTTGCCAAATCGCTCTGGTCTAATAAAACATATGGTTACCGAAGCAGTACCAAACTGTTGGGTTAACGTTGCCTATTGGTGGACCTCTACAAATGGCCAATTGTTGGAAATTCTGCTTTTTCAACTGTTTCCCAACTAACAACTCCCCAACATCGCCATACAGTCCGTACAGCCCATACAGTCATGCCTACAAAGGCCTAACAGTCACAAAACTCCGGACTAACGTTGGCTATTCGTGGACCTCCACGGTGGGATACATTTTATTATTAAAATTGTGGATTTTTTCACTTAAAATGCCAATTAAATAACCAATAGCATTAGCTTTTCATTAGGATTTGAATTACAAGAAGGTTACTTCTTGACTCTCACCTTATTACTGTGCACACACCTTTTTGCTTCCGGCTACACTGATTCACAAGAATTGAAGGATGGGCTGGGAACATTTCCAATTAGTCTTAAAAGAAGAACAAAATTCTACAGTTGCTTTAGTATTGTTTCCTTGTTGCAATTAATTGCTGTAAATGAAGTGTAAGTTGTTTTAGTATTGATCTTGTTAATGTTATTATATGGCAATCCCAAGTTGCACAGGTTGTTGAATGAGCCATCCTTGTGAAAACCCGTTGGGCAACGGTTGACTTGTTGCGGAAATTGACCGACCAATACCAATGAGGTTTGTTAAACATGGGTTGTTAGCTAACAAAGACCAACGAATAACACCTCCGATGGACCAACCAGTGTCAAATAATTGAGGTGTTCGCCAGGAGGCCAACGTTTGCAGGATTAAGTTTTTACTTTCTCCCCTTATACATAGTATATGGAGAAAGTATTGTTTTCGTCAACATTTTTGAATTTGAGTTGTTAGTGGAAATATTCGTTTTGGTGCTCCCTGAACCCAAAAAAGTGGTTTTTACGTGATGTCTGTCTGTGTGTGTCTGTGTGTGTGTGTGTGTGTGTGTGTGTGTGTGTGTGTGTGTGTGTGTGTGTGTGTGTGTGTGTGTGTGTGTGTGTGTGTGTGTGTGTGTGTGTGTGTGTGTGTGTGTGTGTGTGTGTGTGTGTGTGTGTGTGTGTGTGTGTGTGTGTGTGTGTGTCTGTGTGGATGTGTACAGAGCTAGAGCCCTAACCATTGGGCCGATTTTGATGAAATTTGGTATGTAGGTACTAATCCACGATATCTCCAGGCGTTTTTTTCATTTTTTTGAATTTTTGATTTTTAAGGGTAATTATCCCCCCAAAACCGCCAAAAAACATGAAAAATCAAAATTTCTCAAAAACGGCTCTAACGATTTTGATTAAACTTAAGTCGTTTGTAGAACTTTAGTTTTACAACAAAATGACACCACCCGCATTCCTGTAAAAATTCGGGTTCAGAAATTACAGGACTTAAAACATCCAAAATTCAGTTTGTTTGATTTTTCATAAAAATACATAAATATAAAAAATATTACTATTCACCATTAAAAAGAGCTCAAAAAACTAAATAATTTAGTATGTTGAATTACTATTCTACGACTGCTGGTTTAGGAGAAAATTGAAATTTTCATTTAGCGGTAAACGCAGTACGTTGTCCAATGTTATTCTTATGGGAAATACAAAAATTACTATTTCTCTCTTATTTACTGATCAATTTCAGTCAAACTTGATATGCTTGTCAATTTAGCATTGACCAACAGAGTTAATTCGACATATGTTGCCCCTTAATAACCCTGGGGGGGAATAGGGGGCATTTCCCCTCTTAAAACCACAAGTGTAGCAATTGATTCTGTAGTGCCTCCAAAGCAGGGATTTGGGTGGATGCGTTTTTTAAAACAACTTGTTCACAAGATTTTCTGTACATTCGACCGTGCTTTGTATTCTATATTTATTAAATAAAAAGTAATTTATTCATTAAAGTTGGGCTAAAACGGAGAAAGTATGTGTCGGTTTCCTGATACCGTTTATTTAATTATCTCCTGAGTGCCATAATTCTCATGAACAGAGTACCTGGCAATGAGACCAATGAATTAAATGAGAGATCTTTGATGAGTTAAAAAAAGTCTAAATAAAGGATCTTTTTTTAGGTAAATTTCTAGTAAATGCACTGTACATTTAATTCACATGTTTAGTTTATGTATCATGTATGAATATTAACTTACTGAATTTAACGCTTTTCAAGTGTACTTTGTACTCTTAATTAAAAAAGCTTTGATTGGAAATGAAATGATCTTAATCCTTGAATTATTTTCCAGGCTGATGTTTGTCATGCTTACCAAATCCTGCATGCAAATGGAATTAAAGATGAGAACATCATTGTAATGATGTATGATGACATTGCATTTAATGAAAAGTAAGTAGCCTAATGTTCCTTTCCTGTTATTATGTCTTCTCGATTCCCAAGTTTGGTAAAAGGTATTTTGGAACTCAAGTTATTGAACAATCTGAGGAACAGACCGATTTGTGTGTGTGGTTATTATAATTGAATATTACCCAAGATTTAGTCATATACAGGGTGTCTCACGTAAGGTGTCTCAAACAGATTGCAGACGAACCAATTAACCTAGAAGGCCCCCTAAATCGACCCCAAGGAATAACGTAAAAATAGTTTTAGTTTGTTAAAACCACAGGGTGTTCCAAAAACGGAGGGTTACTATTTTAAATCTAGGAATTTTCAAATATAAACAAATGTCAATTTATGCATAATTTTAAAGCTCTACACTCTACTAAAATTTTGGAAAAAACAGAACTCACTTATCTTAATCCGTTTCAAAATGGCAGCCATTTTTTTGAAAAATATTCACATTTACTGAATACCCTGTATCTGCTAAACCAGAAGACATAGCTTAGTTCTGGTTCAAAATTCTTACTCGTTTTAAAATCAGCGTTACCCTGATATGCGACATGACAGTATTTAAAACAACGTACAAAAGTACAAAAAATACTTTTTTTGATAATGTTTATGTGCCCAAAACTCCAGAAAGTCAAATAGTAACATATGTCAAAAAGTATATCATATTAAAGCTCTTGGAAATCCTAGCAACTTTCTAATTTATACCAACCTCGTATCTCTTTTTGTTTTTTGAAATCAACAAAAATCATCATTTCCCCTTATAAAGTGCATGTTATTTGTGCGTAACATTTACAAATTACTCTGAGGTCTCTTTTATAAATGGGTTAAGAATTGTGACTTTTCCAGTAATCCAACTAAAGGAGTGATCATCAACAGACCTGGTGGACCAAATGTCTACAAAAATGTCAAGAAAGATTATGTTCGGAAGGTAGGTTGATGAATGAGAACGATTTTACCCAAGTAACTGTTTAACACATATATTAGCTGAAAGCACTTTTGCAAAAGTCCATCCCTCTTCTTCTTCTATGTATGTTGGAGGTTTAATTTTAGGTGGAGGTAAATAATCTATTAAAATTCCATATTACGGACATATTTGAACAATTTATTTAAAATGTGTTTGTGGTATTTGCAAAGCAATTAACTTTTGCATTTGGTTCTTCTCAAATTCCTCAAGGGATCATTATTAATTTAATTGTGGATTACTGTTTACCATGAATACAATTAATGGGAGTGTATAGATCTATGTTTAAAACGCTAATTTTTGAATTCATGGAATCAAACAGGAAATCCACCGTGGCAAATTTTATGGTGTTATCTTTACAAAACCCTGACATATATTGTATATTAAAATCTTCGTTACAATCCCTACATTTGTCAAAATTCAGAAAATGTAAAAATCCCTTCGAAGCTTTACCCCTTTGGACTTCAAAGGTCCAATCAGTGTCTATAGCAGACAATGATTTTCTTTGGTCAGGTGACTATATAAACCTCTACGATCAGGTTATATCAAAATATCACCTGATATCGGAAATAATTCCCCCAAAGCTGGATTTTTCACAGATGATAGAACACATTGAGACATGCATTTTTACAAAAGTCCCCGGTTGCAAGCGTTTTAAAATATGCTAATATTTCCATAACCACTGCACCAAATAGAACATTCCTTTTTTTGCTGTGTTCCTTGTTAGTAGGCCTATAAAAAAAAGTCCTTCCCTAAAATTGATGCTGTAATAGGGCCGCTATATTGGAAAATGGCGGCCATTTTTCACTGTTTTGCTTATTACTCTTTTATTATTAATTATAGAGAGAAATGTATCGTACAAAAACTGTTGGAAATTAAGAGGTGTACAGTTTTTGTTATTATCAATGTTGCTCTAAACATGACGGTTTTCGAGTTATTAATGATTTAAAGTTATAAATATATACAGAGAGGTTGCGTCAGACCACACGTCCAGCATGTATAACATAAGAACGGCTTAGTCTAAAGACATCAAACAAAATTATGTACTAAATTGCATATGGAAATGTATTAAACATATTCTTATTAACATCTATATACAGGTGCTCAAAAACGAAGGTCACGAGTTCGAACCTCAAAATATTCTTGTCTGAATCTAAAGTGAATTATACATAATTTTAAAGGTCTCGTCAAAAGAAACATTTTCGAGGAAACAGAATCCAATTAACTTTATCCGTTTCAAAATGGCGGTTATTTTAGTGAAAAATGTCATTTACGGAATACCTTTATTTTCCAAACCAATAAATATATCTTGTTTCCGACTGAAATTTCTTACTCAAAATAAACTAAGCTTTACTCTGATATGATACATGACAGTTATTTTAGAACAAAATTACTATTTCAATAGAATGTATTTTTGATATTAAGTCTAAAATGTAAAAAGTCAAATATAGTATTGTATCGCAAATGTTATACAATCTTAAAGGTTTTGCAAATTCTAGCAACTTTATAATTTATGATTTTTGTGTATCTTGACCATCTTGACACATATCGACGGTTGTTACACCTGATGTGGTACTTAATGTGATACAAGTTGTATATGTTAGTGAGTGGAGAAAATACACCCTATTACAAGATTATGTATACTTACATGAAATAATATTTACTTACTTTACACAGTATTTATTTATGTTAAATTATCATTATAATATAATATGTGTTTTGAAACTCTATGAAAAATATATATGTTTATGGTTTTCTTATAAGGCCAAAATTTAAAAAGTCATATAGTTGTGTGTGACAAAAAACATACAATTGTAAAGGTTTTGGAATTTCTACAAACTTTATAACTTACAAGATTTGTCTAAAGTAGTGGGCTTTTGCGGCTTTTGGCTCACTTGATTTATGGCTTCCGGTCACGTGACCGGAAGCGCTAAGTCATGAAAGACGTCATCTGAGGCTGAGCCAGTGACGTAGGCGGTTTTGTGACGTAATGAGGTAAAGTTCAAGGTCACGGGGAGGGTGTTTTAAAAAAGTACTACCTCGCACGCGTAAAATTCGATTGTGATTCGATAGTTAATCGATAATAAATATCGAATGAAAATAATCGAATGAAACAATCGAATGATACGAGTGCGAGGTAGTACTATTACAAAATAACTTTATTTTATTAACAATGTTTGTTCTTAATTACAATACGAAGCTTCCGCCGATGTTGGTTAAAATCGAAGTTGATGATGCCGACGAGTCGCGATCATCGTGTTTTTTCCTGATGAAAGAAGGTAGATACTTCGATCCCTGCGCAGAGTCCATGTTGTTTTTTGTTGTGTAAAGTTCCAAAGATAAATCGTAACCGGACGCAATGAGAAGTCTTAACTCTTCATTAAAAACCTCGAGGTCTTGGAAAGTCGCCAGATGAATAGAGTCATAATGAATACACCTAATTTTGATGGACATTTCAACAGAGAGCTCGATGTACACTGGTCAAGAGCTGGAGGTGTACTGACTATTCGCTAGCTAGCGTTTTGGTATCAAACCAAATTGTGGGGGTAAAAGTGTTGTGGGGCGGAGCAGATGGCAGGCGGCAGGTGGTGCGAGGCAGATGGTTGCTACTACATCCACCATCATTAGTCAAACCCTATTAGAGATGACATTATTGCTTCTGCATCAGAAGATATTGTGCTATAAACTTCATGTACTTGTATTTCATCATTTGTATTGTCAGCTTGCTCAATATTAAAAGAAGAACATGTGGAAGAAACCGTAGTGCCTTGTATTGGCGAATCCATGTGAACTATGCAAGAGCCGCAGGTATACTGAAGTGATACAAGCATGTAGGATAGACACTCGTCTTTACCCCCCACCACACCAGTTTCCCCCACCAAGTTGTCACATCGCACAATAACTACGGGACATGCATTAGTTAGAGTCTAGCTCTGACTCTGTGAGGATCGGAGCTCCGTAACTAAAAACATTAACAATTCTTGCTCGACACTGTTTTTACGCAATCATAACAGTCACTGTGATCTAATTTATTGCATGTACTCATATGATGCATCTTGCGTAGCAGACAACTTGCTAAGAATGTTTCAGCCTGGAGTATTCTACGGCGAAATCGCTCACAATCCACTAATAGCGTAGACCTTCTATCTTCACAGTCGGAGAAGTAGAAGGTGGTGGCAGGCGGACTGTTGAAGGACACCTTCGTCATATTTCTGTAAAACTGACATCTTTAGAATAACACAAACTCTATAGGTAGATGTTAATCCTGCAAGGGTTGAAAGTATAATGATATAGCGCTAGCGTGTATGATACCCACCCAACGTTACCTCGATATACTTTAAACTACCATATAACACTCAATATTAACTAAAACGTAGAACTGATCTTAAAGCATATTATATGACATTATAAAAAAGCATAAAGCATAAAGCATTATATGACTATTGTAACACAGTTTGTACAAATGCAAATTAAATTAAAATCGACGTCCAAAACATGAACTGTTATCTGACTTATTCTCGTGACGATCGGTAGATTTCTTGGAAACCGAGTGTCGGATATAAGTACAATACCCCGTCGCCCTACTTTTATTCATTGTTCAGAGATTTATAGGGAAAGTAATTGCCTCAATGGTTTAAATTTGGATTATAACGAGAAATAGTACTTTTATATCGCTGTTTATTTGAACTTTACTAGATTTGTAGATATTTTAGAGTTCAGACGTTTAGTACATCAAACAAAATCAAAATAACATCCAAGAACTCCATTTGCTAGCCTTACAATCAAAGAATCTAATCAAATTAGTTTTTAATATAAAAGGAAAAAAGCTATCGCCCTACACCTTTTTTAAAAATGTTCGTAATTTATTTTTCTTTAACACAGTGTTACAAGATTTATTGCAGTTTTACATGTTTTACCCGAGCGCCTTGATTTAATGTAACTAGTACAATGATTCGGCGTCAAGCGCTGTTAGAGCGGGCAAACAGCTTGTCAACTACGCGTGATGCTTATTGGTTTATTTAAGGTCACGCCGACTGCAGGCTCCGCCTCTAACGGAGTTCTCTGCCGCAGGGCACTGTACATTACTCACATCCTTAGACCTCAGCTTCGTAACTGAAAACTTCAATAATGTTTGCTCAACGCTGTATAATTATAACAGCTACTATGATCTAAACCAGTGCATGTATTCATGTGCTGCTTCTTGCGTACAAACAACTACTTGTTCGTCTGATCAATCCGCAAGTTGAGTATCCATTTGGTATATGTTAAACCATAACTTCGGGCCACCAGAGGAGAAGTCATCCCGGTGGTTCTGGGTGCTTACTACTTGAATTAAACCCATTGTTGATGCTGTTAACTTTGGAGAGGTTATTTCCATACAACTCGTTAAAAAAATAATTGAAACGTGGAGAGCTATCGACCGTAAATCACTTTACCGTTTTTCAAATAAGTTGACGATTAAATTTGTTTATAGCTTTTAGTTAGAAGCAAACCTGCGTAATCAGCAGCTATATTGTTATTCTTATGGGGAATAAGAAACTTGTGATGTCTTGCTTGTTTATGAACATAAATTGGTATGTTACTTTATCTAGCGGTAATACATTGGTATTTAAATAAATATCTGATTTTTGTGGTCCTTGATGTTTTTGTTATGGAGAATAAATAAAAATTAATATCTCGCTAGTTTATGAAGGTGCTTTGATGAAAGTTGGTAAGTGACTTTATGAGGTAGTGAAGTACCATTTGAAACTAGCTGAGTGTGCTGGTTTGCTGCAACGGGGGTATTTACAGTTTATACTTTAACGTCCCACAAAACTCTTCATTTTTTACATATAAATTTGGAAATAGTCAAATTGTAGTTTTTTCCATTGGATTCAGTTTAAAAGAACACACAATTTGGTATTTTGATAATTTCTCTACGTCAATTGGTTTCCGAGATATTGAAAGTGCTAAACACAGTACGTTGTCTAATGTTATTCTTATGGAGGAAAAGTAAAATATAATATCTCGCTTATTTATGAACGTATACTGACGAAACTTGGTATAGGCCTCTTCACCCATTACGTATTAATACTTCGCCGACCACAGTGGGTCAAAACAGTAATCTAGCGGGACAAAAATCAGGGAGTGATAAAAAAAATAAACAAATAGTCTTAAAACCACTTTTACTTATTTAAATACATAAAAACACACATTTTCAGCTATATACATTAATATACAGTTTCACGATATTTACAGGGACAAGTTGCTCAATGCCGTCAACACCTCAGAGTCACTGTAACTTGTTTCAGAAAATCCCTTCTGTGGGCGGCCGCGATTGCTCGAACATGTAGAGGTACTTGATGACGGAGAATAAAGAAAAAGTGCTGTTCTTTTTGTTAAAATGTCCCACAATCCTATGGCAGGAAATCCACTTTTTCTTAAGCACTTTTAAAAAACACTTGACTTTGAATCGAATTTCTTGTTTAAATTCATTTGACGGATCTCGAATTTGAAACTTGTTATGTAAGTATTCACATAATAAATCTTTTCCTTCAGAAAAGTTTTGGAAGGGTGGATCGATAGTTCGTAATTTCTCAAATAGTTCTCTCTTGGTTATGAACAGGGCTGCACCTAAAAAAAAGCACTACTTGTTAAACGGCCAACGTACTTAGGATTTTCTAACTTGTTAAACAAAAATAATCCATCGCTAAAAAGCCTTTTTATTACTGGTTTCCTAATCCATTGACATGTGCTTTAGCTTTGTATGGTTATTTAATTATTAAAGAGCTAGTACATATTTTTTACTGTGAATATTTAAATTATTTGCCTACTTTTACGGTAGCTTATTAAATATTAGTCTACTAAATAAATATTGAAGTAGAATATGTAAGCAACAATGTTTTTTCTGTGCAGGATATGTGCATTTTCTCAATAACAATGGGGGCTTTTTCATGAGAGCTATTTTTATTACTGGTGAGTGAATTAAGTGTGGTTAACAATTGTAAAAATATATTCAATTAAGAAGAGTAAAACTAAAATCATTGTATAATGAATTTTTTTTTTTTTTTTACAAAAGGTGATGTAGGCCTATGCAAGTTTAATTTGACATAACCTCATAGAGGTTTTTAGGAAAAGCTATAAATTTATTAAGTTTACCTACCTTGAAATCCTATATAGTTAACTGTTTAAGATAACAATCAACTTGTTTAATAAAAAAACATCCTGATACTTGTATTGCACTGTAGCGAAAATCAACCAATAATAGTTTACTATTGGGATTATAAATAAATTAAACATTTTAAAAACTTTAATACACCATATTTATATAAGGTTCTGATCATATAACCTGTCATATATGTAAATAAAAACGTGTATGAATTTAATGAGTAAATTAATGTAATCTAACATTTTTTGTTATTGAAATATCATTGGAGCCCACGATTTTGAATAAGTGCAAATGAAAAACATTTGATATCGATTGTTCTTTAATGAAACTAACAAATATTTTGAAAATAAAGTTTGCTATTAAAGTTTGTACGCCAACAAATGTACGTACAACTACTCCAAAATTTAGTATTGCAGGGTAATCCTATAGTATTTTTTCTTTACAAATTTAAAGTTGCAAAAAGTAGCAGCTAAAACACGAATTTTTGGATTGTGTACAATCCGCCCTTCATGGAAATATATAATATTCAAGGTTCTGGTAGGTTCCTTGAAACCTTTACTCTAAAACACTTTGTAACACATTTATTTATAAAGATTAAGCAAAAAAATCTTCACATTAAAAAAATAATCAAAACAGGAACACTGACTTACCTTTGTGTTTCTTATCCATTGTATTAATAATAAAATAATAACCTATTTGAAGAACATTACATACTGGGGTCCTACACAGCGACTAATTGACAGCGACAACTTTAACTACTGACCGGCTCCCGCATTATCTGAGTATTTGGCCTTATCTGCACTCCGCCCAATGACAATGCAATTATAATAATCATTGTTTTGACTCTTTTGACTATTTGTTTATTTATATTTTATGTCCTTTTGTTAAATAACAATATTTCTGATAGGCATTTTTGTCCAGCTAGATTATTAAAATTGGCCCACTATGCGACGTTCGACGTCTTGGCCGTATTTCACAATGATATATAATGGGGGCAGCTCACACTAAAGTAATAATACGAATACGTAAATGCAAAATACCTCAACTAGCTACACAACATAATTATTTTAGTTACAACAAAAGGTACCTAAATTAAATATGAATAGAGATAGAGAATCCAACCTGTACTAGCGTTCAGCAAAACAAAACGAGTGGGAGAGTTAATTACCTAGTAGAATGCAACCGGTGCGCAACCCATTAAATCAAGCTGTCAAGGGAACGCCCCGCGCCAGCTGTTACACGCGAAATTAAAAACCCCACTAAATCAGCCGAATTTTGTTTTTATGTCTAGAGCTGCATCACACAACAAAATACCCAACCAAATTACCCTGTGTCGGGAAAATTACCCGCGCCCTCCCGCGGGCATATAAGCGAGTGCTCCGGACAGTTCCTTAGCAGTCGTCGATCTAAGTCGAGACTGCTCCCATGCAAGTGACCTGCGTATTAAAGTGCGAGGACAATTGCAGTAGCGGGGTAATGCGGGGGGAGGGCGCCCCCCTCGTAAGATCTCGCTACCTGGGTTCTCTTTCTCTCTCTTTTCCTTCTCTTTCACTCTGTCTTTTCCTGCATGTTATATTGCTGCTTTATTAGTCTGGCTATAGTAGTTAGTTTCTTCCTTGTCTTTCTTTTCTTGCATGCTAGGGTCGCTGCTTTTGCTTTCAGCTTTTGTATTTAAAATCTTCCGCATGTCTTTGCTTTGCTTAACTGTATTGTAGTATGCTGATAAAAGCGAAATTAAAACCTCATCAAACTCAGCCGAGGTAATTTCGCGTCTCCTATATAAGCGAACCATGCAGTAACTGACATCAGTTGCTTGCTGTACAGTGGAGTGTTAACATGGTACCATCTCCACTGTTCAGTGCAACTGTCTAGTTGTTCTTTTTATAAGAACAACTGGAGAAATAAGGGGTTAATACTAAGTATGCGCACACTTTTTATTAATCCCTTATACTTTTGCATGTTGCATGTTGTATGTTTGGTTGAACTTTGCTTGTTTGTTTGCTTATTTTGTATTGTAGATAGTACTAACTCCTTTCTTTAAATTACTTTAAAGTTTGGCTAGGTTATTTATACATTTTTTTAATTTATTAACATCTTACACACACACACACACACACACACACACACACACACACACACACACACACACACACACACACACACACACACACACACACACACACACACACACACACACACATATTAATGACACCCTTCAACTCCATCTCCTTTCCTTGCGAGTACGGCAAGAAAACCGGCTCTCCTTAGCTTTTAAGAGTACGGCCAGCAAACCGGCTCTTGCTTTACAGTGTTTACGGCCCGCAAACCGATCACTGCACCTTCTTTGCATACCGGATGGGGTTTCGCATTTCCCCGGTTTTCGCTAGACCTCAGTGAGAGGGGTCCTAAGGCTCCTCACTGACTCCTTTATTTTAGATTAGTACAATTTACATTTATAACTCTTGTTAATTGAAATTAATTATTCATCATACAAATATGTAAGATACCCTTTAACTCCATCTCCTTTCCTTGCGAGTACGGCAATAAAACCGGCTCTCCTTAGCTTTTAGGAGTACGGCCAGCAAACCGGCTCTTGCTTTGCAGTGTTTACGGCCCGCAAACCGATCACTGCACCTTCTTTGCATACCGGATGGGGTTTCGCATTTCCCCGGTTTTCGCTAGACCTCGGTGAGAGGGGCCCTAAGGCTCCTCACCGACTCCTTTATTTTAGATTCGTACAATTTACATATTTGTTTGACTTTATATTTGTAAAATAATAACTCTTCATTGTGACTTGAACTTTAGCCAGACTTTACTGTAAATTATATCTACTTCCCTTTAGGTTTCCGGGGTGTGAGATTCTGTCAAATCTCACACCCCACCCCCCATTTTGATCAGAAACGACCTTGACCCAGTTAGAAGATGTGGTAGAAGGGGTGATCACAGGCGGGGAATATATCAGTTTGTGGTTATAGTGAGAATCACTTACTGCTCTATTCCCCGTTTTGGTAATATAATCAGACGGCTTGACCCACTTGCATGATGGGTATTAAAGCGCAATGTTGCAGAGTCAATAATCACTTTGGTTGTGAACTGCATCAATAGAGCATCTACCATGGTATACCTCCACTATATTAACTCTACTACTAAAGCGGATATCTTTACCCAGCGTGTATACCAACTGCTTATGGAGTATCATGAGGTTAAGGTCAAAGGATTGGGTATTCGTAAAACTGAAGAGGTAAAAATAGATGTGGAACCAATTCCTTTGAAGAGAGAAATTTACCGATTATTACAAGAGGGGTTTGTTTTGTGTCTTTATTACACTACACGTTAGGTTAGCGACTTTTTCCCGAACAAGACATTGAACCAGCTATATTCATTGTAAAAGGGTGGTGGTAAACATATATAAGGCAGTCGGCTTCGGAGTATAGTTATTGTTCAGCTATGGATAGCCCAGGAGCCTTTAACTTAGATGTTAAAGGCAATGTTGACTATTGAATATGTTAAAGATGAATCTACAACTGAAGATCCCTATTATTTTATGAAATTTTTAGTTGATCGAGATGCAATGTGTACAATCCGACTTCACATCCAAGTTTAAAAATCTATCAAATGTTCCTGTTGAAGAAAATTGTCCTTGTTAAATACAGAGCGGGGAATAGATCAATTTATGGTTTAAAATGAAATCATTTACTGCTTTATTCCCCGTTTTGGCAAATATGTTCAATGACCTTGAACTAAATACAAAAATTTTGTAGCCTCCAACTACAATAGTAAACAGAAAATGTAAAATATAGTAAACCTAACCTAATACTTACCCCCACCACTTCTTCTAGGGTATAAATAGAGGTGCATTTGCAGTGTTTTTATTATTGCGTTGACCCTTGTGGAGAGCACACCTACATTATGAATCGCTGCAATATTTGTAAAGCTTCTTTCAGAGATGAATGGCTTTTAACCATTCATAAAGAATTGAAACATAACACCAATACAAATACAGAAGAAGAAGAACCAAATGAAGAAGAATTAGATTCAATCGACCAACAATTAGCAAAACATCAAGAAGAACAAAATGTAGAAGAACACAACGAAGAAAAAGAAGAAAATGAAGAAAAAGAAGAAAATGAAGTTTCAAGACCAAGTGTCATTCATTATGCGCCTGGACCATCAGTAAATGTAGAACTACATGCCCGAGCACTTCCGGGTAATGTAGTAACCCACTTCAAAATTGATAATGCAAAATTACAACTCGAAGAATTTTTAAATAACGCAAAAGGATTGGTAAGCAGCACTTTGCAAAATGAATTAAAAAGATTAAATTTTATCAAATTTGGACTATTAATGGATGCTTTATTTACAAACATTCAAAATGAAACTTCACCGAGAGGGTTTTTAACAAAAAACCGAACTATTATGTTTTCGTCAGATATTGATTCAATAGTATCTGAATGTTTTGAAGAGCTAATGACAAAAATACAAGAACATGAAGGAAGAGGCTCTGGATGGAGTTTGTTAAGCATCACAGGGCTAGACTTAAGAGTACACAAACACGGTTATGGAATTCGAGGAAGTAGCTACATCCCTCTACCAACAAAGATTAGAAATACCTTATCCTGCGTCAACGTACAAAATAAAGATACTGAATGTTTTAAATATGCCATGTTGGTCAAATATGTAACAGACAATCCGATAAGACCAAGCCACAAATATGAAGAAGTACAACATAGATATAATTTTCAAGGGATGACTTACCCTGTTGCTATAACAGACATTTCAAAATTTGAAAAACAAAATCCTTCAGCTTCTGTCAACCTATTTGGATTGGATTCATCAAACAATGTGTACCCCTTGCGTATAACATCGAATGAGCGCAGAGATCATACAGATTTGTTATTGATTACTAAAGGCGATATTTCACACTTTGTGTATATCAAAAAATTTGAAAGTCTTGTTTCTAAACAATTATCTAAGCATAAAAGAAAGATGACAATTTGCAAAAGATGTTTTTGTCACGTGAACAAAGAACTAAGAAGGGGAGGGTCAGATTGGCTAGTAGAACACCAACGGCTATGTAATGAAAACTATGAAGTAAGAATTAAATTGCCACATCCTAGCAGAGCCCAGATAAAATTCGACAAAGTAATCCAACAATACCGTTTACCTTTTGTTGTGTATGCTGATTTTGAGGCGTCTTTACTTCCAATTGAACAACAAGAAGAGGATATCACAAAAAGAAGCAAATATCAAAAACACGCACCAAACAGTTACTGTATACTAACAAAATCCACGCTGTCTGAAGAACATCTTCAAGAATTTGGACTAACATCTGCTCCGAAGATTTATCGCGGTGAACAAGCAGCGAAACACTTTGTAGATGATTTGTATTACATTGCCTCTAAGGTGGAAGAACTCTACAAATTTAAAATACCGATGCAACCTATGGAAGAACACCAACTTCAACATCACAATTTGACAACAACATGCTATTTGTGTAATAACCTATTTACACCAGATAACGTTAAAGTGCGTGATCACGACCATCTTACAGGAGCCTACAGAGGTGCAGCCTGTAACGCTTGCAACTTAAATTACAAACTTCCATCTTTTATACCCGTTGTTCTACATAACCTTAGTGGATATGACTCTCACTTTATAATTCCCGAATTGGGAAGAGATGATGGGGCGATAGATGTTTTGGCAACAACAATTGAAAAATTTATAAGTTTCTCTAAAAAGGTTGGCAAAATAAAACTTAGGTTTATTGATTCGTTTCGATTTATGCCTTCTAGCCTAATGAAATTAACTGAGAATTTAAAAAGAGAAGATCTGATAGAAACAAGCAAAATTGTAGCCAGTAGTAAAATGGATCTGATTCTTCGAAAAGGAGTCTTCCCCTACGATTACATTGATGGACTTCATAGATTCAATGAAACATCACTTCCTCCACCAGAACAATTTAACAACAAACTTAATGATTCGGAGATTTCACTTGAAGACTATCAACACGCATGTCGAGTATGGAACGAGTTGGATATGAAGACTTTAGGAGAATACTCAGACTTTTATGTAAAACTTGACGTGACTCTTCTCTGCGATGTTATGGAAGAATTCCGAAGAACCTGTTTTGCTGCATACGGTTTGGACCCTCTACATTCGTATACTTCACCAGGATTAGCTTGGCAAGCCATGTTAAAAGAAACAAAATGCAAACTCCAACTTTTAACAGACATTGACATGGTTTTAATGGTTGAAGCTGGAGTAAGAGGCGGATTGACCCAAAGTGTTACCAGACATGTCAAAGCCAACAACAAATACCTTCTCGATTACGATGAAACCAAACCGTCAACCTATTTAGGATATTTCGATGCAAATAACCTGTACGGATGGGCAATGTCAAACCCACTTCCTTTTGATAACTTTAAATGGATTAATCCCGACTCTATTGGCGATATTTTACAAATTCCGAAACATGGTGACACTGGATATATTTTGGATTGCGATTTTGAATACCCAGAAAATTTACATGATCTTCATTAAGACCTTCCACTTCTTGCTAAAACAGAAATTTCACCAATTGGAAAACACCCCAAATTAATGATGACATTAAATAATAAACAACGCTACGTGGCTCACTTTTGGGTGGTTCAACAAGCTATCGAATTAGGACTACGTCTAACAAAAATTAATAGAGTTTTGGAATTTTCTCAATCATGCTGGTTGAAACCCTACATTGATTCAAATACCATCAGAAGAGCAGCAGCTACATCAGACTTTCAAAAAGATTTCTTTAAATTAATGAATAATGCGATATTTGGAAAAACATTGGAAAACAAAAGAAGACATAAAAATGTTAAACTTGTTACCGACGCAAAAAAATTACAGAAACTAGTACAGCAGCCAAATTTTGGAACATCTATAATTATTAATGAAAAACTTGTAGCAGTGTCCATGAAGAAGACGAGTGTGAAGATGGATCGTCCTTTGTATATAGGCATGTCAATCTTGGACATCTCAAAAACACACATGTACGACTTTCACTACAACAAAATGGTGGCGTTCTACGGAAGAGAAAATATATCTATTACATATATGGACACTGACGCTTTCATATATCGCATAGTAACATTGGACATGTATAAAGACTTACGTACATTTATTTACAAGAACGACTTTGATTTCTCCGATTATCCAAAAGATCATCCAAACTACGACAATGGTAGAAACAAAAAAGTACTAGGCAAATTCAAGGATGAGGCTAATGGTGTTCTACTTGAAGAGATTGTTGCACTGATGTCTAAACTATATTCTTTGAAACTCTATAATGAAAAAGAAGAAGAAGAAAAGAACAATAGCTATATTAAGAAAGCTAAAGGTGTAAAGAGTTTATATTTAAAGAAGAAAGTGCATTTTGAACACTACAAGCAATGCTTATTTGAGGATAACATCATTACAGCTAAATTCAACACCATCAGAAGTTTTAACCATCAGCTGTACAGCGTGACTGAAGTTAAAAAGGCGCTATCCTGTAATGACGACAAAAGACAAACCCTTCCAGACAACATCCACACTTTACCATTCGGTCACTATTCCCTCAACCCTATTGACTAATAACCCTTTCATCGTCCTAGATCCTCTATCCTTTTCCTTTCCGTAAAAAAAGGGGAAACACAGCAATGTTAAGCTGTGTTTCCACTTTTTTTACACAAGTTTTGAATGACCTTGAACTATATGTATATATATAAGCAGATTTATACAAAAGAATATTTAATACCATATCAGCTGCCTTCGTGAAACCATCATGTCAGACCTGAAGGAGAAGATTATTAATGAACTACACAAACCAGCAAGAATAAAGTTTCCAAGAAGAAAACTGTTATAAAAGGGATAAATGATCTATATCAAGCGGATTTAATTGAAATGCGACCGCATAGCAGAATAAACAAAGGATTTAAATATATACTCACAATTATTAATTGTTTTACAAAAGTTGCAGACGCTTTGCCTCTAAAGGACAAAACTGGTAAAAGCGTAACAGAAGCGATGGAGATAGCCATAAAAAGAGATAAAAACAAAATTAAACATTTACAAACTGATGATGGAACAGAATACTTTAATACAAACTTTGCACAGTTAATGAATAAATATAAAATAAATCATTATTCTACAAATTTAGAGAAAAAAGCAGCTATTGTAGAAAGATTCAATAAAACCTTAAAAGGAGCACTGTATAAACAATTTTCAAAAAGAGGTTCTTACGTATGGTATGATGTCTTACCACAATTAATAAATGATTATAACAACAGGTTTCATCGAACTATTGGTATGAAACCTAACAAAGTAAATAGAAGAAATGCAAAAGATGTATTAAAACGCATAAAGAAAAATACAAAGCCTAAAGTAGAAAAAATGCAGCCAAGAAAATTTAATGTAAGTGATAAAGTACGGATTAGTAAATATAAGGGAGTGTTTACCAAGAAATACCTTCCCAATTGGACGAATGAAGTTTTTACAGTGTATAAAGTGCAACCGACTGTACCTGAGACGTATATTTTAAAAGATAACAAAGGAAATTTGTTGCAAGGTGCATTTTATGGACATGAAATGTTAAAATCAACAGTAGGTGATGTATATCTTGTTGAAAAAGTGTTACAAAGAAAAAAGGACGCCGTTAAAGTGCGGTGGTTGGGATTTAACAAAACTGAGGATTCATGGATACCTATAAAGGACTTGGTTTAATGCAAGCAACTCATTTCATCGTTAACCTTTGAGCAGGATGGAGATTATTCACCATAAAGATCGATTCAATATTAATAACATAGATGATTTAACTGTGGATAACGTTAAAATCAACAATGGTAAACACGGTAGTTTACTTCCAAACACTGTTCGATGTATAGTAAGTGGTCCCTCAAACTGTGGAAAGACCAATGTTGTCTTTAATTTGATCACTAATCCGCAGGGATTAAGGTTTAATAACCTATATATTTTTTCAAAGTCTCTACATCAACCAAAGTATCAATTGCTGGATAAAATCCTATCTGATGTGTCTGATGTTAATTTTTACAAATTTAACGCTAGTGATAGCATTATGCAACCAAACGAAGCGAAACCGTATTCTGTATTTATATTTGACGATGTATCTTGTGAAAATCAGGATACTATTAGAAACTACTTTGCCATGGGAAGACATAATAACATTGACAGCATATATATAGGACAAACTTATAGCAAAATCCCAAAACAACTTATCAGAGATAATGCAAATATTCTAATTGTATTCAAACAAGATGATACTAACCTAAAACATATATATAACGATCATGTGAATGCGGATATGCCATTTGAAAAGTTTAAAGAGCTTTGCGGAAAAGCATGGGCGGAAAAGTATGGATTTTTGGTTATTATGAAAGATCATGCTATAAAAGATGGTCGTTATAGAATAGGTTTTGATAAATTCGTTTTAATACACTGATTAGCGGTATTACTGTACAAGTCGTCAAGGTGTGAAGATGGTTAACCAGGAAAAGCTATTAAAGGAAATAAAATCACTTAGTGATTCTATTAGACAAAAAAACCGAGCTTTAAAATCAGGTATAAATGAAAGAGAGCAATTTTTAGAAACAACATTCAAACCTGTTACTGAACCTTTAAAGCGATTAGCACTAAATATGGAAAAACCTTTAATTCGCTTCGAAGGAGACAAAATGCTACCAATTTCCAAATATGAAGAAGAATTTCAGAATGATGAAAGTTTTGGCCAGTTACAAACATCTGAAGAAAGCGACGAGTATGAAGAAAGCGGAGATATAGAGGATTTAAAGGAAAAGGACATTGCAGAAGATACAAGTACAGAAGATACAAGTGTAGAAGATACAAGAGCAGAAGAAGAGGATATTAACCCATCCAACTTAAGCAAATTAGGCACGGATATTATGTTTAAAGGAACACTTGGAAGAACATATAAGTTAAAAATGTTACACGCCGCACATGCTAATCGAAATTATCATACCTATGGAGCTAGAATAGAGGATAAAGGATTAATGATTGGAGATAGCAAGTTAGATATAAACGAAAATGATGATATAGTTATTGGAGATAAGAAATATAAAGGTACAAAAGGTTTGTTTGAACTTATCTTTAAAAATAATCCTGGTAAATATACTAAAAGGGATTTACAATTGTTTAAACATATATTAGAGTATACAAATGCACATAGAAAAAAGTATTCCAAAGACCTACCTATTTATAGAAATCGGTCAATAAAATATACAAGTATTATATCTAGTCTTTTCCCCTCAAAATCAAAAAAAGCTCAAATTAAAAGAAGAGCTTTATCTTCTGCTGAATTAAATGTTTTGCATGAAAAGAGAAAAACAACTGATCCTACCACATCTGGAAGGGGATTATTGAAAAACTTGTATAAAACTAATATAATATATTACAACGATATAAATAAGTTAGTTGATCGAATGAGGTTATTACATGAAGCTATGGAAGCCGGGCACACTGGTTTAGAAAACGAATGGGTAGCTTTGGTTGATGAACTGCGAAAACAAGGAATAATTGTTCAGTAGACGTATATATATATATAATAAGAACCTAAACGATAGCGATTCAGTTACATCATGAGTGTGGACAAGTTTGGACGGTATTACGAGATTGGAGTAAAATCTGGATATAGTGAAAAAAGAGCTGGGTTTCCGTTAACACCTGATGGCAACTATAATTTTGAAGGAAAAGTAATTCAAAATGTTGGTGATCCGCTTTTGTCTTCTGATGCGGTTACGGTAAAATACATGGATAAAAGAACCCCAACTGTACACGAAGATCATTGGGGGTTTTCCGGTAAAAGGTTAAGCAAGATACAACATCCCGTTTATGATGGCGAAGCAGTAAATTTCGCTACTCTAAAATTGTTAACGATTTACAAAAGGAATGAAACTGACACAAGCTATGATGTAAAAAATTAAAATTATCAAATGTAGGTGATTGTGAGCAGGATGGAGACGCTGTAAATAAGAAAATGTTTGATATTGTACACAATAAATGGACTACGGAATATGAAAAACATTTGGAAAGGTTTGGTGCAGCTCTATTCCATTATATCCATCGGGCTTCAGGAAGAGATGCAGCTTCAGATGTTGACAGTCACAATTATTTAGACTGGAAAACTATTCACAATCCAGAGAAACCTAATCAACGAGATAAACCGTCTGAGCCTTCTAAAGTCAAGACATTAGGAAAGGGGGATAAAGTGAATGTGATTAATGAACCAACAGAAAACGATGAAGATTACATAAGAGAAAAAAGAATTTAAAATACCCCATGATAAGGGATAAAGCATCAGTCATATTTGAGAGACGATACAGAGAGGATGATGGCATCCCATATTACTGCGTGGAGTTTAATATCTCAAGAGCCGAGATTTCCCCAAGGAGTGTTGACAGATGGTTTTGTTCAACGGTTTGATAGATATATGGATTGGGAACAACTTTCCATACAATACCTCTTTACAATGACTATGTTAAGAATTTATTTTCACAGAGTTAACTGGATCCATATTTTACAAAGACAACAGTTTTCAGAAGACTTCCTCGTAGAGATGACATCAAATTTTAATAACTGTTGGGAAGTAATAAGTAAATATCAAAATCTCTCTGAGAATTACATTGACAATTTTAAAGATAAACTAGACTGGGATGTGTTATTCAATTACCAACGATTAAGTGGCAAGTTTCTAAGGGAACATGACATCTATTTAAAGTTTATTCATTTTACCGAAGACAACGATACCTTCACCAGCGGAGAAACATCTGGACCATCTTCAATTACACCTTATTTCTATTTGTACTACTTTTGTTTAATATGTCTACATTTAATTAATAAATCCATTTCTATATAATAAATTGATTTTAAACAGTATATAATACAAGAAACCAAAACTGATATTACATTCATTGTCAAACATTTATAGAGTGCACCTACTGATTGTAAGTTTTGCTATAAATAGTCATGTCGAGGGTTAAACGCATCAGTCATAATCGAGAGAGATTACAGAGAGGAAGGGGAATAGCATCAACAGCATTTTCTCTATTGAGTAAACCGGTTGGAGCTATAGTTAACAAGGCGATTGATTTATTACCTGTGGAATTACATTTACCTGGAGGATATCAATATTGTGGTCCTGGAACCAAATTAGAGAAACGTCTTGCTAGAGGAGATCCTGGAATAAATAAGCTCGATCAGGCTTGTAAACAGCACGATATAGCGTATTCCAAATTTAGTGATACTAAAAATAGATCAATAGCAGATAGAGCACTTGCTGAGAAAGCCTGGCAAAGAGTAAAATCTAGTGACGCGAGTATTGGTGAAAAAGCAGCGTCTTTAGCAGTAACAGCAGCAATGAAAGCAAAAACTACGTTTGGAGGAGGAAAGAGAAGAAGGCGTGGGAAAAAACCCGCTAAGAAACAAGGAGGTAATATCAGAAGAAAACGTCGATCTACCAGTGGTAAAGCTAAAAAGAAACCAACAATATGGTCAATGATAAAAAAGGGAGGAGGATTATACCTAAGACCGTATCGTGTGTATTAAATAAGAAAGAGCAATTAATAATTAAAAACAAAGAATTAACCAACGAAGAACTGATTACATATGCTTCTTGTTTGAAAATCCCATTTTTTAGAGGAGTATTTATGAAAGATGAATTACCGGTTAAAATGTGGAAAAATGAGACTGGTATTGTAAATTTGGATAATAGTGAAGGATTAGGCACTCATTGGGTGTGTTACAAGAAACTTGGTAAAGCCATTTATTATTTCGACAGTTTTGGAGACCTTCCACCACCGAAAGAACTTCAACAATACTTTCGTGCGGCAGAAAATGTTTTTTACAATCATACAAGAAAACAACCTGATGATACATCCATTTGCGGTCATTTACGTTTAGACTTTTTAGCTAAAAGTGTTAGTCAACTTTAAGATGTCTTCGTATACAGTATCATTAACCGGTAACTCATGTACTTTGCGCAGTATTCTGTTTCCAGCGCTACGTTTGCAAAAAGGAAGACTATGGGAAGCCGCATTATTGGATTTAACAACATATAACTCTATTCCAAACGTTAGTGAAGGAATTAATAACAAAATACATTATTACAAGACAAAAGATGATAAAGGAAAGTATTCAGCTTTGGAAGAATTCAGTTTACCAACAGGAGCTTATGAAATTGATAATATAAATGAAGTTATACAAAAACATATGGGAAAAGAAAATATAACGATAAAAGGCAATAACAATACAATGAAAGCCGAAATTAGTCTAAGTATTATATTGATTTTAGTCAAGAACATTCAATTGGTAGTTTATTGGGGTTTTCTAAGGAAACAAAAGTATTAGAACCTAATGAAACTCATTCTGGGAATAAAACTGTGACGATCATCAAAGTTAATAGCATAGACATTACATGTAACATTATACAAGGATCCTACAGAGATGGAGAAAATCGTCATATATTACACACATTCTACCCATCAGTTGCACCAGGTTTCAAGATAGTAGAAAAGCCTCAAAACCTTGTGTACCTACCGTTAAACACCAGTTTCATTTCAGACATCGTGCTGAACATAGTGGATCAAGACGGAAACCTTATTGACTTTAGAGGAGAAGCTATTACTGTAAGAATACATATAAAATCATCCGCTTAGACAATGGGGTTATCATTTAAAAAGAGAGAGCCAACCAGCAAAGAGGTCAGTAGCTCATCAGCTGTAGAAGGATTAACAAGTGACAACATTCGTTTTCTAGAAGAAATTGGATTAAGGGTCATTAACAATGGATATACTGGATATAGCGCAGGGTCCAACATTCGACGAGACCTTATGGGAAAAGGAATATCACACGCACAACCCTTACGCTTCGTCCAAATTAAACAATAACGATGAAATTAGGATTCCTATACAACAACAAGACATTTATACTCTTCCATGCGAAAGTTATTTATATATTGAAGGAAAAGTAACAAAAACTGATGGTACTGCTGGAACCACTGTTCCGTTCATAAATAATCCTATGGCATTTTTATTTGACGAGATTAGATATGAAATTTCAGGAGTTACAGTCGATTCAACAAAAAAGGTTGGAATTTCCAGTACATTGAAAGGATTAGCGTCTTTAACACCAAATGAGAAGAATCTGTTAGCTGTTGCAGGATGGGTTGCACCAGACAAAAGTACAATCGCTCCTGACTCTTCGGGAAACTTTGATTTCTACGTACCTTTAAGATTACTCCTAGGATTTGCTGAAGACTACAGAAGAATAATAATAAATGTAAAACAAGAACTAGTTTTATTAAGATCATCAAACGATAATGATATTATTAAAGCAGCTGCTGGAACAACTGATGCCAATTTAGACTGGAAATTAACATTAGACAAGATTGTTTGGAGAGTACCACATGTGCGACTAAATGATGAACACAGAATTACATTATTAAGAAAGTTAAAATCAGATCGAGACATTGTAATGCCATTCAGAAGCTGGGAGTTTCATGAATACCCCGTTTTACCTACAACACAACGGCATACATGGACTGTAAAAACTTCTACTCATTTGGAAAAAGCGAGATATGTAATATTTGGATTACAAACGAAGAAAAAAGGTATATTAACTGAAAATGCTGGTGAATTTGACCATTGTAAATTAACTAACTGTAAAGTGTTCCTGAATTCACAATTCTTTCCCTACGACAACTTTAATATTTCTTTTGATAAAAAAAGGTACAGTGTTTTATACGATATGTACGCTAGGTTCCAAAATTCATATTACGGCAAAACAAATACACCTCTACTATCTCCCGTACAGTTTGAATCGAAAGCTCCGATTGTTGTAATTGATTGTTCCAAACAAAATGAATCTGTAAAATCGTCTAGTGTTGATATAAAAATAGAAATGGAATTTCAAGAAAACGTACCTGCAAATATATCTGCGTATTGTTTAATTTTGCACGATAAAATTGTTACATACACACCGTTGACCGGTATTGTAAAGACAGTATTGTAAAACGTTGTACCACCACCGGCACCGTCACAGCCGCTAACCTATAAATAGCGGAGCAACAATGCAGGTCTTCAGTTGATCGTCTATCGTCGCATGGGTAACATCTTCTACAAAATGAGTTCTCCATCTGTTGTACAAGGTGATGCAGAGGTAGCACCGTTATTGGAACGTGATAATACTAGTGAAGCAGAAATCATCAAGGAAATAACTGCATTTTTAAAGTTTGGTAAAAGAGATAGAGAGGAGGAAAGTAATGCAGACCCATCAAAGGTAGTACCAAAGAGGAAGAAGAAAGTTGAAGAATATATTCCTCCTCACATTTTAACTGAAGTTTTTTTGCGAATCTTTTACCCCATCTCAGCATGCATCAGTAAAAGTGTATCAGTTGGATTGATGAAATCATTGGATTATTCCCCTACAGTAATACTACACCATGGAACAAAAAAGGTTTTATTTTCGCAAAATGCTTGGGAGTCATTTTTGAAACATGTACATTTAATAGAATGTTAATAGAATGTTATTTAACTAACAGTTTGTGTGGAAGGAAAACACATATTCGACTTTTGGATTGTGACAATGAAATCGATATTGTTAAACATCGCGGACAACTACAAGTGCGAATTAGAGACTTGACTCAACATGAAAATAAGATTCTACTATCACGTGAAGAATTCTACGTTTTAAACTATGCAACAGAACCTATTACAAGGTACATGAGACAGTTGGTATTTGCAAGCGCTATTATTAAAGAATATTTGGTCGATACTTTGGAAAAACAACCTTATAGCACCATCGTGTACGGACCTGTGGATACATCTATTTTTAATAGAATACCTCATGAAGTTTGCATGTGGAGAAAGTTAAAGGATTTTGAACCACTTGTAGAAATCGCTACAGAAGCTACAGAAGAAACAACACAGGAAGAAGAAACAAAGAAACAAGAAGAAGAAGAAGAAGAAAACGAAACCCAAGAAGAAGTTAAAAAAGACTAAAGTTTGACTTAGTAAAGAAGAACACACGTGGGGTAGGCCTATTGGGGACGGTGCCCACGTTAAATATACACCAACGCGCCTGCAACTGTACGGCCTGGTATTTAACCTACCGTGGTGTGGAAAACAGTTTAGTTGATCGTTAGGTGCCATGATGAGCGGAGGGGATGAAGAAGTGAGTGTAAAGCCTTGTGTAATAGAATTTCAAGCATTTCGAAATAATGATGATAGGTTTATTATCAAGGAAGTAGTAATTTTAGACTTGCTTACATTTGTAGCCTACCCATTTACGTTTGAAGCTCCTTTTTCTTTTAACAAACTTAACGCCAAAGCAAAAATTACAAACAAATGGATAACAAACTACTTTCATCACATACACTGGTATGAAGGTTTTATAAGCTACAGTAATCTGCACAGTATTATGTTTAACTTTTGCAAACAATATTCGCATATATACACAAAAGGATTAGAAAAAAAGAATTGGATACAAAAGTACACGCACGGTTATGTTTTCGATATAACTATCAGTAAGGATTTTAACATTAATCTCGGAAATATTTGTGTCGCTGCAAAAGATCTTAAACACGGTCAAACAAACTGTGCATTGTACAACGCATATCGTTTGGCTGCTTACTTGAAACAAACGCAGGAATGTTGTGGGGGTAGCGGGGCCTATAAATACGAGGAGACAACACCGCCCCAGCACGAGTATTATTCGAGACTCCGAAGAGGCAACATCACAGAAGACACCACAACTACTGCTGACGAAGATGGCATCACAACAGTTTCTACAAACACTGGTTGATCAATTCAACACTCATTCAAAATCCGACCTTCTGCTAACTAAAATGTGTTCAGAACTAAAAGAACAAAAACACTACATTATTCATAACATCAAGAAAGTGGAAACCACACATGGAGAAGCAATTCTAGTTTCATTGAGCGAAGGACCTTTCACTCCAGGAGATGAGCCGAAGTTTCAAGTATTTCTTCCAAAACGATTTGTTCAACTGCTACAAAATGAAGATTTGCGAGATATTCAACCGGGACGTTGTATTTGGTATCACACGGTGTAAGCGGCAACAACTCTACGGAACTCACTCTGCACATCACGCATCTTTGTACATAATGTCTCTGTTTGTATTTCTCTGTTTGTATTTCTAGTCATTAATGTTAGACTTAAGCTTATTGTATTGTAAGATGTTTGTTTAATAAAGAAAAGAAAAAAAGAAAAACAGCAACACAGCAGTATATTATTTTATATACTGCTGTGTTGCTTTTTTTAAAATTCAAACGGATGACCTTGAACTTTCATTCAGGGTTAACTTATAAAGAGGTATAAAAGAGAGGGGAGCAGTGAAGTTAGTCTCAGTCTTGTCTAACACACGCTGCAGCTAACATGTCGGTGCCACCGATGAACAATTTATCATTCGATAACAATTTGAATACATATTGTTGCGAGTTACAATGTTTTAAAATACCAGGCGATCAAGTTGACGGGAAAGCTTGTCGTAAGTGCAGGTGTTTCAGCTATTGCATATGTAGATGTAAAACGTATCAAATGAACCGACAAGATAAAATACAAGAATTACGCCGACGGATTGCATTACTGTGGCGGCGAATGTAGTAGCAACCATCTGCCGTCCGCCATCTGCTCCGCCCCACCACACTTTTACCCCCACCATTTTGTTTGATACCAAAACGCTAGCTAGCGAATAGTCAGTACACCTCCAGCTCTTGACCAGTGTACATCGAGCTCTCTGTTGAAATGTCCATCAAAATTAGGTGTATTCATTATGACTCTATTCATCTGGCGACTTTCCAAGACCTCGAGGTTTTTAATGAAGAGTTAAGACTTCTCATTGCGTCCGGTTACGATTTATCTTTGGAACTTTACGCAACAAAAAACAACATGGACTCTGCGCAGGGATCGAAGTATCTACCTTCTTTCATCAGGAAAAAACACGATGATCGCGACTCGTCGGCATCATCAACTTCGATTTTAACCAACATCGGCGGAAGCTTCGTATTGTAATTAAGAACAAACATTGTTAATAAAATAAAGTTATTTTTGTAATAGTACTACCTCGCACTCGTATCATTCGATTGTTTCATTCGATTATTTTCATTCGATATTTATTATCGATTAACTATCGAATCACAATCGAATTTTACGCGTGCGAGGTAGTACTTTTTTAAAACACCCTCCCCGTGACCTTGAACTTTACCTCATTACGTCACAAAACCGCCTACGTCACTGGCTCAGCCTCAGATGACGTATTTATTCACTCAGCGCATCCGGTCACTGACCGGATGTGACGTCACTTCCGGCGCAAAAGCCCCTTTCCCCCACTACTGTCTAAATCATAAATTTGCTAGGATTTTTAAAACCTTGACTATTAATTGTATGATAGTTGCCTTATGCTACCTACTATAAGGCTTTTTCAAACCAAGCCCTATAACAATATAAAAAATAGATGTTATTAAAATGGTTATTTTGTTCTAAAACAACTGGAACAACACATTGTCAAGATGGTCAAGATACACAAAAATCATAAATTATAAAGTTGCTAGAATTTGCAAAACCTTTAAGATTGTAATATTTTTGCAATACAGTATTATATTTGACTTTTTACATTTTAGACTTAACATCAAAAATACATTCTATTGAAATAGTAATTTTGTTCTAAAATAACTGTCATGTATCATATCAGAGTAAAGCTTAGTTTATTTCGAGTAAGAAATTTCAGTCGGAAACAAGATATATTTATTGGTTTGGAAAATAAAGGTATTCCGTAAAATTTTCACTAAAATAAAAGGTAAAAGGCATTTTTCACTAAAATAACCGCCATTTTGAAACGGATAACGGTAATTGGATTCTGTTTCCTCGAAAATGTTTCTTTTGACGAGACCTTTAAAATTATGTATAATTCACCTTAGATTCAGACAAAAATATTTTGAGGTTCGAACTCGTGACCTTCGTTTTTGAGCACCCTGTATGTAGACGTTAACAAGAATATGTTTAATACATTTCCATATGCAATTTAGTACAGATAATTTTGTTTGATGTCTTTAGACTAAGCCGTTCTTATGTTATACATGCTGGACGTGTGATCTGACGCACCCTCTGTATATATTTATAACTTTAAATCATTAATAACTCAAAAACCGTCATGTTTAGAGCAAAAATGATAATACCAAAAATTGTACACCTCTTAATTTCCATCATTATTTGTATGAAAAATTTCTCTCTATAATCAATAATAAAAGAGTAATAAGCAAAAAAGTGAAAAATGACCACCATTTTCCAATATGGCGGCCCTATTACAGCATCAATTTTAGGGAAGGACTTTTAGTATGCTATACAGGAAGAAAATGACAGCAACTAAACCTAAATCCTAGGTTGTGCTAATGTTTTACTTATTTTTACAGTACTATTTCATGTGCCAAACCGCCACACCTAGTTGAGCGCTCCCACTTTTGTTTTAGCCTGTACCCCGTTTTTCTTCTCCAAACCATATTGGTTTATGCATTGTTTTAAAGCTTAAAATATTTTCTACATAACTAAATCAAATATTCCCTGAAAAATAGTCTCAAGAAAATTTTATTTGCTAATAATGAATATATTATTATTTTAGAAATTAATAATTTTAATTTATTGAGAAATTGCAAAGAAACTACTGCTTCTATCAAAATATTGATAATATCCTTTTTTATAGGTCTACTAACATGGAACACAACAAAAAAAGGAATGTTCGATTTGGTGCAGTGGTTATAGAAATATTAGCATATTTCGAAATGCTTGCAAAATCAACTTCAAAGGGGGGTGGGGGGTTTGGGTGAAAACCGGGGACTTTTGTAAAAATGCATGACTTAACGTGTTCGATTATGTGTAAAAAATCCAGCTTCGGGGGAATTATTTCCAACATAAAATCTTTGTTGACTGGGTTATTAGTTACAAACAGAATTGGCAGAAATTATTTTTGGGTACAGTAACTTCTTTTCTTCTTGTTCCAGTGGATATAGAAGAGCAAGCCATAATCCGTATCTATGGGGGAGGAAGGTTTAAATAATGTGTTTCCTCATACATAGTAACATTTGACAATTTAAATTTTAAGAATTTTAAGTGGTCTATGTTGTAAAAAAATAGATGAAAAACCACATACGAAAAAATCAGATTTTAAACTATCAAAAAACCAGAATGGTTGCTTCAAAATTAAGATTGGGTACATGTTTTCTAAATTTAACAGAGCTACAAAATAGATAAATTATTTTGCTTGTTTCGTATACAAATGTTTCTAGAGTCCGTTTCCCAACTTTGCATATTGTTTCAGGATGTCAATAAGAAAGTTTTCTTCGATGTTTTACTAGGAAATAAAGAAGCTGTCAAAGGTATTGGCTCGGGCAGAGTTCTGGAAAGGTAAGACTTTAAAGTAACATGTAGAGGTACATGCGGTGATATAATGCACCAGTTATTGATATTTTATATGAGATAACCAAAAATTATGAAAAATGTCCCAAACTATTTTTTGAGAAGCATATAATATATATATATATATATATATATATATATATATATATATATATATATATATATATATATATATATATATATCATATGATATGTATTGTTACATATAATATGGGACAAATTATGATATGATATTGTAACAAATTAAATGGGATATAATAAACTATGTCCCAACACAACCTATAAAGGTAGGAATTTATAGTGTTGTAAGACATAGTTTATTATGATAACCTGTTTACACATTTTCTGTCTCATGACAGACATTAGGAACTTTGACATCCATCAATTATTTTTGTGAGGAGTAATTTTTACATCACTACTTGGTAACTCTTATTCCTAAGACAGTTCACAAGCTCAACCAATGTAAGTTTCAATTTTCTGTAGGGAGATGACTTGATGGCCACCTAGTAAACAAAACCGTGACGGGAAGTTTATCCCTTTATTGCTTATGCCATTGGAAAAAGTCCATTTGATTGGTTTATTACTACAATATTTTATCATAGCTGATCATTAAGCGTCATTACATTTCAATGATAGTTTCTTGCTTGGCTGTGAAACTTTTTTACAAGCAGTTGTCACTGGCTTGTCCATGTGACTAATGCCGGCCATTAACGGTACCTCGCTATCTTTAGATCACCGCACAGGTCTCTTGGCCTATGGCAATGGGCTGTTAAGATTTTTTTATAAAAAAAGTATGAAGTCATTAAAATCTGCTTTCAAGTTTACAATATAGTATAAATAGTAATTACAATTAATTACTTAATTGCGTAATTAAAATGGACTTGTTAATTATTAAATAGACTGTTGTTAAAATTTTCAATTTTATTTAGACAAGCTTCTCTAAGAATATTATTGAGGGAAGAGACAAAAATTGCAAAGTTACATTCTGTTTGACAATTTTCTGGTATTATACTAAACAACTTTAACCCCATATAATATGGGCCCTTTTTAGCAATGGAGGACGGTGCCTTGGGAGTTGATAGTTTACTCTGTAGCTTGTATTGGAGGCATGATTTGGCAAAGAGTCATTAAAAATGTACATATTATTTTCTTCAGTCTTTAAAATTTCTAAAGTATAAAGGGCAGGGACTGTTAAAATTGTATATTCCTTGAAAATATTATTGCAGGATTTTCTGAATTTTAAATTTAAAAATTTAGCATATTACACATTGACTATAGTATTTAGGATCTATAGTCAATGGTTTTACTCTTTATTGTAAGAGAAAAATTGAATTAATTTGTTAAGTGTCTCACTATGTAATAATACAACTATACATAATCAAAGAAACAAAGTATACATGGTAGACCATTAAGGCTGTTTTTCTGTCTGTTACCTCTCATATTATTTGATTACAAAAATATTAATTGACTTACCATATGTAATTTACCTTGAAGCATGTCTATATGGTACTGCCAGTTCATTGTGTCGTCTAGTTTTACTCCAACAAATTTGCATGTACTTATTATAAATAGTACAATTCTCCCCCAAGAATAAGAACATGCTTATGTACTCTAAGTTTTTGTTTTGGGAAATAGAAATTATAAATAGAAATAGAAATAGTTTTGTTATAGAAATTTAATATGTGTAAATTAAGCTCAATGTAAAAATGACCAATTTTTAAATGAGATTTTTAACAAAATATTAATTTTCCTGGGGTTGAGATTTTAACAACGTTTTCCTATTCCAAAGTTTTAACTAAATCGTTCTGGTAAATTTTGTAAACAAACAGACCGACATTGCTTGAATTAGAGTATAGGATAGTAAAGCCAACATTTCACAGTTTGCTTAGTGAAACATTTTGTGTGGAAGTGTACAGTAATGACAGATTCAAAACATATGTTCTCAATGAATGTTATTTTGCTGACTTGCAGAACAAATGAGCCAAGCCCCTCCCCATCAACTACTGCTCACACTTTATTCATATTTCCTGATACTGTTTTAGGCTAGAAAATTAGTTTTTTATTTTTTATTTATTTATTTTTTATTTTTATTATTTTTTTATATTTTTTTTTGAATTTATAATACCATTAGTCTTTACTCAAAACATTATACTTAATTAAAAAACGTAAAATCAAATATCTGAATTTGAAATTTGCGAATGAATTAAATTCCTATCGTAGTTCCATCGTTCGTCGCAAGAGTTCGTCACAGGACGGCAACGTATGTAGCGCTGTTAAACATGTTTCAAATGGTCTGCAGACAAAACTCTGGTGGAGTTAAAACGAACTACAATCAAGATCCACTCCAAGAAGAAGAAGTCTTACAAGAAGAAGAAGTCTTAGAAGTCTGGTGGAGAAGTCTTACTTGAATTTTTTATAATGTTTACAATTTAGAGTTTGACATTCAAATTGATAAGTTTACAAACTAGATATACAATATGGGTGATTAATAAAGAGCTTATGTACAAAATTATTATTGTTCTGACACGCAAATATATCTGTGTCGGGGCCAATTCGATGAAATCTATCACTTTTGCAAACTTTCCTTTTGTGGGGTTAGGTCGATTCTGTCAGACTTGGATTATTATTTCACAGTGAGTACCATAAGTTAAATGTTTTTACAATACTTAAATTACAGGGATGAAACTTATCTAAATCTAATTATAAGAGTTATGGTCTAATATGTACAAATCCTTTTTTTATAACATGTTATCAGGTTCTTGAGTAGGCTAAAGTTTTTAGTTCATAGGCTATCCTTTTTACTTTGGGCTTAAATTATTTATATTGAATAATATCAATGTCTTTGTTTACTAATAACATATATAAAATACAGTTATAACCCCTTGAACCAAAGTCCAAGACGCTAACTGTTAGGCTAGCGAGACGACCAGTTTGAAGTTAGTCTATTAATTAATGATCCTGGCCAAAGAATCAGTCAGTCTTAGTCAGTAACCAGGCTACACAAGGCATCCCACCCACTCTACACTCATTATTCATTCATATTCGCCTTAAAATACACCCAGGTTGCATCGGCGTCTTAAAGAGATATTGAGATATTGAGATATTGAGATATTCCTAAAAAATGTGTTACAGTAGTCCACAACTGCTATACTAATAATGAGCATATCTTCATTATGGGTGTTTTGCAGATTTATCTACAATAACACATATCTATTAGTAGAATAACACATAACACATAACAAGTCCAAAGCAATATGGAATATCATTGCCAGTGAAAGGTGTGCTAGTAAAGAAAACGGCTCAAAGGCAATTCACCTTCTAATGAAGGAAACACTGTTACTAACCAACAAGTGACCAATCTGTTCAATCATTTTTTTACGACTGTTAGTGAAGACACACTGAAACATAATGGGACTCCAAGTGATTATTCCAAAAGAGCTGCCTCTCAAGAGATGCCTATCGCTTCCCCACTGTCTATTCTGGTACCACCAACTCTAAAAGGACTATCACTGATAATTGACTCGCTGAAATCAAAAACCTCCTCAGGAGTTGATGGGACCTCAGCCAATATAATGAAGCATTGTAAAGAGGAACTACTTCACCCTCATACATGTCATTCAGTTGACACTAGCTCAAAACACATTCCCCCACAAACTGCAAATTGCCAAAGTGTACCCTTTTTATAAAAAATGGCTCCAGACAGGAACTAAGTAACCACAGACCCATCTCCCTGATTCCAACTGACTAAAAAATCATTGAGAAGATTGTCTTAAATAGGATTTTTAACACTTATCACAAAACCTGCTGTTAACCAATAGGCAGCATGGTTTCATTTCTTGACGTGCTACCCTTACTGCTTTAGTTGAATTGGTTGAAACAATCGTAGACAGCGTGGAGGGTGGTGACAACGTTGAAGGAATCTTTGTGGAAATGAGTAAGGCATTTGATTGCCTCAGCCATGACAAAATAATCTCCAAACTGCAGTCTTTGGGAGTTGTGGATGGGGCACTGAAGTGGTTCAAAGCCTATCTAACCGGGAGGAGTCAAGTAATTGAACTCGGCCAATCCTTCAATGGCAATATCACCATTGTGACACCATGCCAATTTCTAGAGTATGTTCCTCAAGGGTTAGTGTTGGCCCGATCCTGATCATTCTATCTACCAACGACTTGCTAGCATACACTGAACCTTTCAGCTCGGCGATTATGTATGCGGATGTCACCGTTCTCCTCACTATCAAGAAAACTGTAAACGATTTGGAGATAGGCGCATATATCGGCTTGAATCTGGCAATGGAATATTGCAACCATAATGACCTAGTGTTTAACAAGGCCACAACAAAACAAATAACCTTTGGGAACAGAAGGACTGAACTGCCTAATCTACCATCAATTGATGGTAATCTGCTATTTCAGTAACACATTGTGGAGTTGTAGTGGATGAATCCCTTACTTGGAAAGAACTTGTTGACTCAAGTCAAGTCAAGTCATCTTTATTGTCACAACAAACGTTAACAAATTTTCTGATTAATACAGAAATATAACAGGTGACAGTGTCATTGTTAAATATATCAAAATAAAACTATACATGTAATCTTAACTAACTAAAATGTTAACAATATAAAACACTACAATAAACTCTCCCAGCTGCTGTCTTCAAAAAATTCCTCAACTGAATAATAAACTTTGTCAATTAAAATATCTTTAACTTTTTTAAGAAAAACTCTTTTGCTCAGTTGATTTATGGAATTAGGAATTTATTAAAAACTTTTATTCCCATATACAGTGGACTCTTTTCAAATAAAGTTAAGTTATGTTGAGGAAAGACAAATTTTGAAATTTTTCTTGTGTTGTGATTGTGCTTAAATTTGTGCTCCTCTAATAAATCTGGACGTTCTGTAATTAATTTGATTAGTTCATAAATATATAAGCCTGGTAATGTTAAAAACTGTAATTTTTTGAAAAGTGATTTACAGCTAGTTTTTTTTGCTTTTTTTTGATATGGTTCTAATAATAAACTTTTGGACTATGAATATTTTTTCAGATTTTTTATGTGATCCCCATAATAAAATACCATATCTAAGGACAGATTCAATGTAAGAATAATAAACAGTTTTACAAGTTTCTAGGGATCTTGACTGTATGAGAATATATAATGCATAGCGGAAACTATTTAGTTTGTTAGTTAAATAACTGATTTGTTTTTCCCATTTTAAATTTTGGTCAAATATTACTCCATCTGCTGCAAACTAAGTTCTGCTATCTTTGAAATTAAAAGGACAATCTTTATCAAGCACACTTTAACAATCTTACAATGAAAGCAGTTAGCGCTGAAACTGTTTTCTTGTTTGAAAGCCACCTTTGCTACCTTCTTAACCTTCTTATGCAGGGGCGAAGTTTTTAATCATATTTGGCAACATCGAAAACTCTTAACTCATGGTTGTTGGATAGGCCATTCTACAGTGGAGTGGAGTGGTGGTGGTGGTAGTTCTTGGAGTGTAAATGATAGAACAATAGGTGGGAATAGCCAGCTCTATGATAACACAAACAACCAATTTATATAATATTGACGCCATTTTCAATCTCAATGGATTGCACAAATAAAGCTTTCTGTATCTGTATCTGTATCTAGTGCTGCTGATGTTTCATCCTACAACAGCCACCCTCTTAACCAACACCTCTCCAACATCTGATCAGATGATTAACTGTCCCTGTCTGTTAGTAAGTAGTGTACTGTAACCTTTATCCGCTTTCAGGTATAAGGACCGATTAATTTTACCTCTGTTCTCTAGAAGCTAGATATTTACATGAACCGGTAGTTGTAGTTGTTTGTAATTAATTGTTCAGCACTGTGTGTATATATTTGGCAGTTAAGACTGTTATGTTTTAGATGTTTTACACCACATTGTCAAGGAACTAGATACTTTTCTTTGATGTGCTACAACCATGTTGTCCACCAGTTTAGCTCTCTATGCGAGATCACATTGGCGGTCGTGGGGCAGCTCCACGGAGGACTCTCCCCTCTGATACTCAGTGTCAAATAAACCTTTTAAATTTGGAATATTGTACCCTGTAGTTAAGGCTGTTATTTTTTTAACCATTAATTTTCAAATGGATTTTCCAGCGGTCCAAATGACCATGTATTCGTCTACTATGTAGACCATGGAATTCAAGGTTACTTAATGATGCCGGATAATAATAGTATAAGTTCTGCTGAGCTCCTCAAAGTTCTAACTGAGATGGCAGAAAACTCACGATTTCACAAGGTATAAGTTTAAGAATTTTAATTTTATTCCATTAAACTAAATAAAAACATAACACAACCAAAACTTGGAAACCACAGATCAAATTAATACTGATGGTCTGCACTATTGGAAAACAAACAAAATGTGTCTCTGCTAATTAGTCTGTATACTATAACAATAGTTGAAACCTGAGCGGCTTAGAAAATGTCTTTATCTGACCACTGATCAAATTGATTTATAATGTGCACACACTCACGGTAAATACAAACTTATTACAAAATAAACACTATAACTTGAAAAATGAACATTACTATGTATTCTTGCAGTTAACTAGGGGTACGCTCAAATGTTCCCATGATTGCATGAAGGAACTCAGGAAATGTAAATGAAAGTTACTGGTTGTTATAACGTATACACTTGGCTACCAATAAGAGCAGAGCACCAAGGAAAGGGATGCTGGTTGACAGACAGAGTGGAGTAAGAACGAAAGTGTCAGTCAGGAATGTCACGAGTGTCATGTGATTAAAGGGATACATTTTTGGCATTAAATAAAAGATGAGTTTTGGAAATAAGTATTAAGTATTAGTTTTAAATCAAAGTAAGATTCTCAATATGATGTACTGTCTTTTTGTCCGACCGTAAACTAAACTACAGTATTCCTTTATTGGCTGGGACACATTTTTAATTCACTACTAAAACTGCTTTAATTTGCCTTTCTTAGTTTGAACTAATATATTTCATTTTAATCATTTATAATTTCAAAATTGAACTCCACCTGGACACATAGTTGTGGCTCCTTCAGTATTTATATAGTACAGTTGCTCTAATGTTTAGTTTCGTATTATTTCCAGTTAGTTGTGTTGTCAAATTCACTTATTGTAATTTAATTTAATTTTATTATTTATCAATATTATTTGTAATCCTTATATTGGTGTTTAATTTCCAGGCCCCTTTAGAAATGGCTTAGTTCGACTATTTAATCATTCCACGCTAAAGGTTTGATTGATAAATGGAGGACTGAGTCATATAATATATACTATATGTATATAAATATAGTATAATTTTGAACAACTACCCAAAACGTTTGCAGGAACTTCAATGTTCACGTTAGGAACTTTAATGGTGGTCCCGGACTTAAAGTTTCACCGTGCAGGTCATGCTAATAGCTCACTTTTACATAGGAAATTTGCTAAAACAGGGTTCGCACATATTATGCTGATATAAGGGGAGCGAATTTCTACATAAAACTTTAAAAAATCACACACACACACACACACACACACACACACATATATATATATATATATATATATATATACAGTTTTGAACGAACGGTGTTTTTGGCATCTGGGGACCTCAAAACGAAAAGTTGTCATGGTCCCGGGCCTAGGTCTTATCATGCCGACTATGGTAATAGCTTCTTCCCTATAGGGGAAATTCGCTAAAAAAAATAACATTGGGCTTCTGGAAATTAAAATAAAAACTAAAGAATTATAACAGCGGTTTATAATCAATCAGCAAACTCTCAAAGATATACTCATGTAGTTTAAGTAGTTGAAAATGTAGGTATTACCTTGTTCAATATCCTCTGTGAGGTGTGGTCACGACATGTTTCGTGGCAACTGGCACATCTTCAGGTGATCCTCTAGAGTAGATTCATCATTAGAATTTAAAATTTAAAAATGAATTCAAGTTTAAGTAGTACCTGGGGGATCCCTTATAAACCTGCGTCCTCATCCAGGTGTATTCTCTAATAGTCCCTAATGTTATTCTTATGGAGAATAATTATTATTTTATATATCGCTTATCTATGAATATATTTAGATGAATCTTGGTAAGTGCTTTATGTGTTACTAAGACATGCAATGGAAATTTCCTGAGTACGCAGGTTTGCTGCGACGGGAGGTATTTAATTTAAGATTTTGTTTCAGATGTTCCTTTATATTGAAGCTTGTTATTCTGGGTCTATGGTCCTGCAATTACCAGATAATTTAAACAGTAAGTATTGTTGACTATTCATGTATGAAAATATTGTCTATCTCGCTCCGGTTTCTCTCTATGTGTTTGTATGTATACATTTTTTACTTTCTCCCTATATACAAAGTATATGGAGAAAGTATTGTTTTCGTCAAAATTTTCGAATTTGAGTTGTTAGTGGAAATATTCGTTTTGGTGCTCCCTGAACCCAAAAAAGTGGTTTTTACGTGATGTGTGTCTGTGTGTATGTGTATGTGTGTGTGTGTGTGTGTGTGTGTGTGTGTGTGTGTGTGTGTGTGTGTGTGTGTGTGTGTGTGTGTGTGTGTGTGTGTGTGTGTGTGTGTATCCGTGTGTGTGTGTGTGTGTGTGTGTCTGTGTGGATGTGTGGATGTGTACAGAGCTAGAGCCCTAACCAATGGGCCGATTTTTATGAAATTTGGTATGTAGGTACTAATCCACGATATCTCCAGGCGTTTTTTTATTTGTTTGAATTTTTTATTTTTAAGGGTAATTATCCCCCAAAAACCACCAAAAATCATGAAAAATCAAGATTTCTCAAAAACGGCTCTAACGATTTTGATTAAACTTTGGTCGTTTGTAGAACTTTAGTTTTCCAACAAAATTACACCACTCGCATGTCTATAAAAATTCGGGTTCAGTAATTACAGGACTTAAAACATCAAAAATTCATTTTTTTTGGATTTTTTCATAAAAAAACATAAACATTAAAAATATTACTATTTACCATTAAAAAGACCTCAAAAAACTAAATAATTTAGTATTTTGAATTACTATTCTACGATTGCTGGTTGCGGGGAAAATTGAAATTTTCACTTAGCGGTAAACGCAGTACGTTGTCCAATGTTATTCTTATGGGGAATACAAAAATTACTATTTCTGGATAAATTTCATTCAAACTTGATATGCTTGTCAAGTTAGCATTGACCAACAGAGGAAATTCGAAATATGTTGTCCCTTAACAACCCTGGGGGGGATAGGGGGCATTTCCCCTCTTAAAACCACGAGTGTAGCAATGGATTCTTAGTGCGTCCAAAGCAGGGATTTGGGTGGATGTTTTTTAAAACAACTTGTTTAAAAGATTTTCTGTACATTCGACTGTGCTTTGTATTCTATATGTAGTAAATAAAAAGTAATTTATTCATTAAAGTTGGGCTAAAAGGGAGAAAGTATGTGTCAGTTTCCTGATACCGTTTATTAATGTATGCACCATATTACTTATTATCTTATTACAAGGGTCATCCAGAAAGTAAAGAACGTTAGCTTTCTCCACCTAGCACAGCTCTCTCATCACCACAAAAATATTGCAAGTGTTGCAGTCCACTCACCTCCCCATTAAAGTATGAGCCGAGTCTCGTTGCTGTGCGGTCATGCGTCTTATTTCTACAGCAATTCAAAATGGCGGCGGCAATAGAAAATCCTGCCAAATATGAGATATGCAGTGTTATTCGGTTTCTGAGTTAAAAAAAGCCCAGACCATTCAAATTTTTTTAAATCACCAAAGAAAGCTTATGGTGAAAGTGCAAAAAACAAGACCTTAAAGTTGATGTAATGTGGTTTTAGCAGCTGCTTTCCTCAAATTTTCCCTCAAGTCTTTCTTTAAAATCATCTTTAGCGAGCAATGACCTCCCACTCCGATCCTTGTCGTGCACAATGGGTTTTCTTTCATTAAACCTGTTGCACCCCTTGAAGACTCGACTTGAAGACTTGTTTGCACTTTCACCATAAACTTTCTTTGATGTTTTTCAAAATATTTCTATAGTCTGGACATTTTTTAACTCGGAAACCGAATAACACTGCGTATCTCATATAAGAACAAGAATCATTTGTTTCCCATTATAAACAGTTTACAACATAATACAATAATTGACTACTGCAATTATAAATAAATGTTCATCTTTAAGTAACATGATGGTACAGTAGGCAGACATTTACATGAACTACATCTAACAATCATACTACGGTAATAGGTAAATCCTGTCAGCCTATTTACAAATCTAATAACTTGTTATAAAACCTAAATAAAGCTTACAGTATAATGGGAAATATAGGTACCCCTAAAGGCAAAGTCTGAGATGGGGTTACTATTATACAGTAACAAACAAAACGAAAACAGCGAAAACGAGCAGTGTTAATATCAAAACAACAAATATTTTTTGTAAAGTAGCTATACTTATTTTATAAATAACTAGCAGTTACCCGGCGCGCGTTGCTGCACCCAAAACTTTGAATTTTTTTAATTACAGCTGTTAATTAATTACAGCTGTTAATTTTGTAAACACTAAATTTCTAAAACCTGACACTGCACCCTTGTATGCCCTCTGGGTCGGAGCCCTTTGGACAGATTTGCACCAAACTTCACACAAACCATCCTTGAATAATGCTTAATAATGCCTGAAAGTTTCATTACAATCTATCGAGCGGTTTCGGAGTCCATAGGCTACATACATATATACATACATACTTCCTCTTTTATAGATATAGATTAGTTTTGAGCTGTGCATCCTATTTATTAAACTGAGAATAACAAACCATCTAATATTTTTCAATTTTCAAAAAACCCTGTCACTGAAATTTTTACATTTGTTTACTTTTTTAGAAGTTTGAACTATACTTTAGGATGTTAGGTTGTAATGTTAAAAAGGTTTCCAATCTCAGTTTGCTGAAAAAGCTAAGTTCTAAGTCTCTGAGAAAATTGAAAAATTTTCGCTTGATTTTAGTCTTTGTGGCAACAAGTTAAAGGTTTTTGGAGCCAAAAATTAATAAAATTTAGTGAAATGGGTAGTTTGTTAGGTAAGTGATATTAAGATACATATTTACAATGGAAATTCGCTGAGTACGCAGGTTTGCTGCTAGGGGGGTATTTATTAAATGTGTTGGACTAACTTAATCTGTGTCCAGTTAATCCTCTTTCCTTTGTGTAACCGCCACTGCTAAGCGAGTCGTTTGAAAATTATTAGTTTAACCCACTGGCGTAGACATACGAGCTGGTCTCGTTCCTTACTTGTAATTTTATTAACCTGTGAATTGGAGTATAAAATTGGTATTTTTAAATGGATTAATGGAGTATTTTAATTAAAATATTGTTTTCTTTCAGTTTAGAGAGTCGCATTGGCACACACACAGTAGACATAAGTAAAAATTAGCAAAATCAGTGTTGACCATGTGCAAGTCTCAAAGAATTAACCGATCCCGTCAACTTCAAAGCAAGCCTGCCACCGTTTGTTTTACTTGGGCCCTCCCACCAACGTTGCCACAGACCGGTTAACTCATTGAGAGTTGCACAACTGGTCAGTTTTGGTCGTGTGCGGGAAGTGAACCCACGAACATCGTATCACCACCTGGCCAAGGTGTTTCTACGACGTAGCCAACTCAGCTAACACGACCAAAGGCCTGGCGGCGATATTAAGGTTTTTCAGTCAGTCCGCGCCCCTAGCGGATAGAACCGTAGACGCCCGCGGTCATTAGTTACATATTTTGCTACTAGAGTGCAGCACCAATCAATTCCCGTTATAGGCTACTGCAAATAGAATAAAATTACTACCTCAATGGGTTAAAGTCAAGTGGGTACAACCACAGAATTTACAAAACATATATCTTAATGGCAAAATATTTACTTTTACAAAAAGAGGAGATGAACGTTGCATAATATTTGCGTTACACATTATTTTTATAAAATGTTTTTGAAGTGTTTTCAGCATTTTTAAATTAGTAATATATGTACCGCCCCAACTAGAAATTGCATAGTCACGGCGACTATTATCAAGAGAAAAATACACGGTGCAAAGTACATTTGGCGGACAACGTTTTTTAAGGAAAAAATGTGAAGTTGGGGAGTTAATTTTGATTTTAATTTTGTAATGTGTGCTTTCCAATTTAGTTCCCTATCCAACACCGTAACCAGATAATCTTTACAATCTTTTTTTGTTGTTTCAACACATTCACAACAGTAAAATCCAGGGGTGGACTGACGGTATGAAAAGGGCGGTGGAATAGGTCCTGAGGGCGCCAGTATTCTGGAATAAGTGTTGCTGGGGGGGGGGGGGGTGATACGTTTGCAGTTCAAGGGGACAGCATGGTGCAACAAGAGTTTCTGCAACTTTTTTCATGGTGATTCTCACTTAAATGGTTTATTTTATCTTGAATTTTCCCTAGTTTTAAAGATCAAACACTAAATTTGTACATTTACATATCCGTCTGACACTTTAAAAACAATAGAAGGAGACTGTCAGAAAACATGATCCATAGAACATGAAAAACCTAAAATGAAGAGTTCTCCGTCCGATGATGTCCGTGCGTCGATATTCAGACCACAAAATAACTTATTACTGACTGTCTGGATAGATAACACACTTGTTTTATGACAAGTTAACAACAAAAATCTGCATTTATATCAAACTCACAAAACATACACTGACTGCTTACTACTCACTACACATTGTCTGACTTTTAAACATGAAGAATGCTTAATGCATAATACTTTTACTAATGCTTACTTTTTTCACATAATTTGTAGATTATCCTATGTATTAGTTTTCTAACTAGCCAACTAATTTCCCTTGGTTGATATCTTAATTTCCTTTTAGGTTAGGACAATTAAGTGTATGGTAATTCGTACTGGTTTTGAAGTTTAGATTATCTAGGCCTACTTACATTTTAAAAATTACACATTTAAAATGATAGTTTTGAAGAGTCTATATAAGTAACCAAAAATACCCCCATGCTCATTTACAATATTTATCATTTCATATCACAGTAACCTAACCAACTTTTGTTCAGAAGGTAGTCAGCTGCAAGAGAGCATATGGCACTTGATAAAAAAAAGAGATGTATGGCCCTCTATGGTTTACTAACATCAAAAACAAAAGGTTAAAATTAATTAATTTTAATATGAAACATGATTTATATCAATGTGACATTTATTTAAATTATAATTAAAATAGACTGGTCTTAAATTGTGTATATCAATTACCAATATTTGTTTATTTTCACCCTTCGAGGAGGGCGCCATTACACGGAGGGTGCACCGGGAACTTTCCCAGTGTCCCGGCGGGTCAGTCCACCCCTGGTAACATCCACTCTTCAAACAATTTAAACATTTGTACAATATTGGACTTTGAAATTGTTCTTTCCCTCTAAGACTGAAATTTAAATAGACAGTTTTCTCTGGACTTAAAATCATGTGTTGTTTGCTACAAACCACCATTTCATTAGATTTAAGTTCAAATTAATATTTTGTTCTATTTCTGCACGAGAATCCTCAATGTAACAGAGAGCAGTGTCGTCAGTGAAGGAGAGGTTACACCGCCCCGAAATTTTGTGTTACAAAGATCATTAATATATATCAGGAACAAGATCGGTCCTAAACTGAACCCTGCGGAACTCCATTTTAAATTGTAACAATATCGCTTAAAACACCATTTATTCAAACTCTTTGCATCCTATTTTCTAAATAACTTGAAAACTACTTATATGCAACGCCTCTTATTCCGAAGAACGCATTTTCTTAAGTAATATTTCATAATTAACAAAATCAAAGGTTTTTTTATGTCCAAAAATCCCCACTACCCTTTTATTATTATTTATTCCATTTTCAACTACACCCATAAAATGTAACAAAGCTGACTCTGTACACAAACACCACTTCTAAGACCAAATTGATTGTTGCTTAGATAGTTTGTGTGTGCAAGATAGTTTAAAAGTAGTTTTTTTACAATTTTTTCGATTATCTTGGAAACGGTCGAAAGAAGTGATATGGGTCTGTAATTGCTACAGACTGTGTTTGGTCCTTTCTTATGCAAAGGGATAACCACTGCTACCTTGAGTTTATTAGAGAAAACACCAGCAATTAAACTAAGATTTACAATAAACAAGATTACATCTGAAATCTAAAAAAAAATATGTTTAGTAAAAAATGAATGAAATCCATCAATTCCAGGAGATTTATTATTCTTAGACATTACTTCACTTTTCTCCTCAAGTAGTCTGGATATATGACGCGGTAAGGTTTCACCACAGGAGCCTTCCTCAGTTACCAAATTTTCAACAACTGCCAAAAATTTTTGTTTTTTGCCCTGCAGTTTCATTTAGAATCTTCCAAGTCTCCTTACTATTCCCTTTACAATTTTGGAAAATATCCCTGTAGTAATTATGTTTTATTTCTTAAATATCATTCTGTAATTTATTGTAACTACTGGCGACCAACACTACAATTTATAGAAGAGTCATTACTCAATAACTATTATAGTCTATTTATCCTCAAGCAATTGAGATGAAATATGTTATTTTTATTTTTGACTATGCTCAATAATTGGCGATGTATCGAATTACTATTTTCTGTTTACGTCAGTTTTTACATATACCTATTAACCAGCAAAAACAATAGGACAAAAAGTTATTTACTACTAATAATACTAAAGTAAAGCAGGGTAGCGAGGCGTGCATGTTCAGTCTTATCGCTGAGCTACGGGAGGGGGGGAGGTTTAGGTTGATGTGGAGGGGGGCGGGGGCAGCAACAGATGCGTAGTTTCAGGATTTTGTTTGGAAGGTCAAAATTGGTTGTGATCGTGATTATTGTGACTTTTCATATATTACAATAATATTTTCCAAATTATTGGGGGGCAACTGCCCCCCCTTGCCCCCCTAAATTACGCCTATGGGCGGCAAGTTTGGTCTTTGCAGGGGCACAGAAAAACTGACGGGCCGTCCCTGTACAATAATATAGCCTAGCGCAGCCTAAAAATGATTTAATCGTTGTTGATTTATTGCTAATGTTAAATAATGATAATAGTTGCTGTTGATTTTTCAACAGGTGTTATGCTAGTATGATAAATGATGTATTATTTATTCTACGATATTACCTTATAAAACACTTGAGGCGTTGTCTTAAAGATTGACTTAAGCTCACTAACAATTCATTTTAGATTCTAATTTTGTATATATTTTATATTTTTTGTAGCATTTACCATTTCAAGATGCTGGCCATTTTTCGCTAAACAACTTGTTAATAGCCAAGGAGTTTTGCTCGAAGATTGCACTAAGCTGAGTGGTTTTATGCCACTGGGGATTTGTTGAATGTACATGGTGTTTCCGAATTCTCTATGGAAACTTCAGGAATTTGTTCCTGGGTCAAAACAAACCAAAGTTTTTAAACATAGGTCCTAACTTGCTTTGTTATATGCCTGTATGTTTGTTTGTGTTTTTAATCAATACATCATATCGTAGGAACCACACTTAAGTTATTGAGGTATATATCTAAAAGGTATTGAGGTATATATCTAAAAATGGCAAATTTAAATAAATGTATTTGAACATTATAAACTGTACAAAATCTTCAGTCAAAAAAGACGGTATGGAGATTTTAAAGATCACTCAACACATAGCAGAGTAATTGCAATTTTTTGAAATAAATACCCAGTAATTTCTTGTAATTTACACAGAATTTGCATGATTGGACTCATAAAAACTGTAAGTGGCTATGGGTTGAGTGATCTTTAAATTTTCTATACCCTCTTTGTTTACTTAAAATTTCATATTTTCTTAAAATTAAATTCATTTTTCAAACATTATTCTGTTTTCAAGATATACGCTTTTAAAAATGAAATGGCAGCCATTTGTAAATTTTAAAAATGTCAAAAAATGCTAGAAATGTCCAATTAACACCGAGCATGTACAACACCCGTGCTAAGTTTCAAGCCAGTATCTATTCAAGTGGTTTGCAAGTGATTAGACAACACAAACAGACAGGTAATGGAGTGAGTCCTATTTATATAAATTGGTTAATATGTTTTGACCTCAGAAACCATGCATATTAGACATTTTAAATTACATTGAAGATCTGCAAAAATTAACAATATTTATCTGTTGATGCTGCTCTGAAAATTCCTGTCCTTTAAATGTAATTTATATTATTAAAAATGTTTATAACTTCTATCATTTCCTAATTTCATCATTAATTTATATAATAGAATAAAAAATTAAAAGTGAACTATTCAGTTGAAAACAAATGTGTATGTAAGACTTGTTTTTAATGTACTCCCGAACAATACCTACCGTATGTTATATTGATTAATTTTTTAATGCAGCTCTCTACTTCCCATTTCAGTTTTCGCAATGACTTCAGCTGGGCCACACCACACCAGTTTGCAGTGTTTTTGTTCTCATGACAAGTGTTTGTCAACTGAATTTGGTTACAACTGGATGCGAGATGCTGAAACTGTAAGTTTGTAATTTTTGCTAGAAAGATAGTTCATTAACTTGTAAGACATTATTCTTACTGATATTTATATAAATTTAAGTTTTTAAACTCCAATCAGTAATACAAACTTGTACTTGGGGACAACAAGGCCTTTCGTTCATAATGTGGACATTTTCAGGTACCAAATGATAAGATTGTAAACGTTTTACATTAACCTTTTCAAGGCTAAGCTTCTGAAAGAAGTAGTTGAATATGTGATGTTTTGTTGTTTTTTTAATTCGTTGAACGCCTCTACAGTTACAAAAATCGTGCTTCCAGTGAACACACACACACACACACACACACACACACACACACACACACACACGCACACACGCACACACACACACACACACACACACACACACACACGCACACACACACACACACACACACACACACACACACGTGCACACACACACACACACACACACACACACACACGCACACGCACGCACGTGCACACTCACACACACACACACACACACACACACACACACACACCCACACACACACCAGCAAGGATGCGTAAAAATCAGTAAAACACTGGACCAGATGGGCAGCTCACAAAGATTTCACCCATCCTGTCAGCTTGGACCCATGCCATCCACCTTTTAGCGAATTTCCCCTATAGGGAAGAAGCTATTATCGTAGGTCTCATGGGAAGAATTAGGCCCGAGACCATGACAAATTTTTGTTTTGAGGTCCCCAGATGCAAAAAACACTATTCCTTCAAATTTATATATATATATGTAGCCGTTAACACGATAACTTGAGTAAAAAAGTCTGATTTTGATGAAATTTGGCTCAAACATTCATGACTTTAAGTTAAGTTCGAAAACCAGAAAAATCGGACCATGTGAAGGGGGTTTTATGGGAGTTTACAATTTTCCAAAAAACAGCCTTTTGCATTTTTCACCCTACAATTTTTAAAACACTTAATTTTGGTTTCGACCATTTTATAGAGCTAAAAAAACAAATAATATGGTATTTTGAATCATAAACCTAGGTTAAGTGGTTGTGGAGAAAATCCAAAAACGTGTTCATAAAATCTTCCATGTTAATCTTATGAAAGGTTTTTAGCTTTTCCTCAGTTCATTTTAATGTAAACCTCACATTTGCTTTTACCAATCAGTTCAGCTCTACAATACAATCATTTTGGTGTTTAAATTATGATTCTACGTCCAACCATTGCAGAGATATTCAAAGTGCTAAACACAGTACGTTGTCCAATGTTATCCTTATGGAGAATAACTCAAATTTGATATCTCGATTATTTATGAATGAATGTTGATGAAATTTGGCATCTGGCTTCAACTAGTTCTGGTATATTGATATTTCCACAAATAAATATTTTTTTGCCAATTATTCCCGCAGCAGCAAACCTGCATACTCAGCCCCCATGTTATTCTTATGGAGAATAAGTAAAATGTAATGTCTCCCTTAACCCTTTGAGTGGTAAGCTTCTGAAAGGAGTAATTAAATCTATGGTGTTTTGTTGAATTTTTAAATGTATTGAACACCTGAACAATTAAAATTAATAAAAACGTGCTTCCGCTGGACACACACAGTAAAGGATAGGAAAAAAGTAGCAAAGCACCTGATCAGATGTGCAACTCACAAAGAATCCACCCATCCTGTTAGCTTGGCCCCGAGCCGTCCACCATTTGCATAAGATCCGCCGTCCCCTTCAACTCTGCCACATACAGGTGAACTATCCATGATAAAATGTAATGTCTCCCTTAATTATGAACATAAATTAATAAAACTTGCTATACAGCTTCGACTGGTTAAGTTATATTGATAATTGCATAAAAACACATATTTTGTGTTCCTTGTTGCAGCATACCTGCACACTCAGCTTTCAATGTTATTCTTATGGAAAATAAATAAAATGCTATATATCACTTATTTATTCGTGTATTTTTATGAAACTTGGTGAGTGGCTTTATGTGGTAGTGAGAAACATATACATGCATTGAAAATTCGCTGAGTATGTAGGTTCGCTGCTATGGGGGTATTACTTATTGTCCACCCTCCCTTTCAACTCTGGCACAGACAGATGAACTCTCCATGAGTTGTATATAAAAACAACCAACTGTGATACGATTCGAACACTCGGTCGAAGTGTTAACCCCTGGCAGGGAAGCTAGCGCCTTAGACCGCACAGCCACTGATCAGACTAGCAGCTGTGCTGTTTGGAAATTCGCTGAGTATGTAGGTTCGCTGCTATGGGGGTATGACTTATTGTCCACCCTCCCTTTCAACTCTGGCATAGACAGATGAACTCTCAATGAGTTGTATATAAAAACAACCAACTGTGACACGATTCGAACACTCGGTCGAAGTGTTAACCCCTGGCAGGGAAGCTAGCGCCTTAGACCGCACAGCCACTGATCAGACTAGCAGCTGTGCTGTTTGGAAATTCGCTGAGTATGTAGGTTCGCTGCTATGGGGGTATTACTTATTGTCCACCCTCCCTTTCAACTCTGGCACAGACAGATGAACTCTCCATGAGTTGTATATAAAAACAACCAACTGTGACACGATTCGAACACTCGGTCGAAGTGTTAACCCCTGGCAGGGAAGCTAGCGCCTTAGACCGCACAGCCACTGATCAGACTAGCAGCTGTGCTGTTTGGAAATTCGCTGAGTATGTAGGTTCGCTGCTATGGGGGTATTACTTATTGTCCACCCTCCCTTTCAACTCTGGCACAGACAGATGAACTCTCCATGAGTTGTATATAAAAACAACCAACTGTGACACGATTCGAACACTCGGTCGAAGTGTTAACCCCTGGCAGGGAAGCTAGCGCCTTAGACCGCACAGCCACTGATCAGACTAGCAGCTGTGCTGTTTGGAAATTCGCTGAGTATGTAGGTTCGCTGCTATGGGGGTATTACTTATTGTCCACCCTCCCTTTCAACTCTGGCACAGACAGATGAACTCTCCATGAGTTGTATATAAAAACAACCAACTGTGACACGATTCGAACACTCGGTCGAAGTGTTAACCCCTGGCAGGGAAGCTAGCGCCTTAGACTGCACAGCCACTGATCAGACTAGCAGCTGTGCTGTTTGGAAATTCGCTGAGTATGTAGGTTTGCTGCTATGGGGGTATTACTTATTGTCCACCCTCCCTTTCAACTCTGGCATAGACAGATGAACTCTCCATGAGTTGTATATAAAAACAACCAACTGTGACATGATTTGAACACTCGGTCAAAGTGTTACCACCTGGCAGGGAAGCTAGCGCCTTAGACCGCACAGCCACTGATCAGACTAGCAGCTGTGCTGTTTGCCGCAGTTGGATAAGAAATAACTGAGTTATTAGCTATTTACCTAATTATGTATCAAATTTATACGGCAAAATGTATAACAATAACACTGTATACATTGTAAATAAATACTACTCAAAACCGTAACAATTTTCTAGTAAATAGCTTATAACAAAGTTATTTCTTATCCAATTGTGACAAACATTTCTTTTTGTTTGTCTTAAAATTCTAAAATTTTATATTACTGATAATAATTTTTAAAAAAATAATGATGTGTCATGGAAATTGACATCAAATCATAAGTAGCTCACATAAAACCACATTCTCCTCTGTGTCCACCTTAACAGTGGCAATTGATTGGCATGATTTAGTTATAAAGTCAAGTGAATGAAACAGAGTGTACACAAAGATTTGATAGTGCTGGTCAGGTTAATGTTGGAGGTTTCGAGAGCGAAGCCGGGGGTAACAGCTAGTATATTTTATAATTTTTAACATGGACCCACTATGATTTTAAATTAAATCAAATCAGTAACATCCTTCCTCACTAATTAATGCTTTTCATTGAGAAAGTTACTCTCTCTATACAGTTACAATCTATTGCAGTCTGCAATCTTCGCCTCTTATACTCCGTCGGTTATTAAAAAAAAATTAATTCAACATAAAGTTTTCCTAAAATAATTGAGAAACCATTATAAAAGTTTCAGAGGGCAAAAATGTGGCTTGCAGGTAGATCTTAGAAAGGAGAGTGTACAACAACATTTCCTGAAAGTACGAAGGGACACCAAAGGTAGTACAGTACACGAGTATGGAGACACAAATATCAGCACCACCAAAATCAGTGAAGTGATGGGTCACAGGGATCAGCTTTTGCCGTATTATGAGAACTGTAAGGTGAGTGATTAAAATTTTAAATTTGTATCATTTTTATCACTCTCGTGGACCTTGTTTCAGGAAAAAACAATTAAATAACATTTTATAACATTTTACTTTTAAGAGGTAATTTTTAGAAATGAATGTAATTGCAACTGGTTATTCATGTGCTCCCATGGTGATGTGAACAGAGATTAATAAGATTAAGTTGGTACTAAAATGTAGTACTGTTTATCAGCAAAGGTAAAAATAAAATAAAGTAATATATTAATTTAGCTACAAATAATAATTTAAATTAGGGATTTTGATTTTATGTATTTTTCACGAAGTTAAAGAACAGAACCAAAAAAGTGAAGGGATGTTAGGTGGAAGAATCCAGGAAATATATTCCAAAAGTAAGGATATTGTTCAAGAATAAATGTGAACTCATAATATATAAAACAAACTCTTTTTATAAAAAATAGAGCTGACTCTAATAATTATTAAGACACACTAAAAAGTGTGAAATAAAAATTACGTTTTTCTCTAAATTACGGAGCCTTTCCATTAAAAAAATAACTGAAGAAGAACTGGATAAGATAATAATATCATAGATTAAGCATACTTCTTAGGAGTAAAGTACCTAGTAAATCAAAAGTAAATCAACATTTTCACCACATCAAATCAGTACTGGTAGTTATACCATTGATTATGCATCGTAATACCAAGCTCGATAAGCTCGTTGTGTGCTGATACTATTAGAATTGACTGGTTGTTTTTCAGCAGTTGTTTTTATTTTAATTACACTTCATCTTATCCCCTGCAATGCTTTAATTTATATATTTACTGTCTTACTTTAGCAATCCTAGTTCCAAATCTTTACCCTAACAAAACTAGGATTGCTAAAGCAAGACAGTAATATCTAATTTTATTTTAAACTTCATGAGCCTCATTCAAATTTTGCTCAAATGATTTTACAGAATTATTTTGTTCTAGGATCTAGATCACATTTTCACCCCAGTTAAGACTAATTGTAGTAGGAAATGGTTTGTGCTGTTTTTGACCTAAGAGTTTCAATCAAGCAAACCTTACTCACATTATAAACGTAACATATTTTTATTAAAATCTGTCGACGAATCTAAGGGAACAATAAAACACTCCCAGTAAACGTACCTAATGATGTCAATTACTGGGGTAGGCGGCATATAGAACAGCGTTGACCTTATTGCTTAGGTTCCAAGGAACATGCTGCGCTGAAACATGTCCGTGATGGAAAGGGGCTGTTCCTATAGCTTTACACAGTAGCTATAGGAATCAAGAACCTACGGGAATTGTCACTCCGAAGGTCTTGAAATTGTACAATTTAAATACAGACATGCTGTAATAATGGCAACAATCAATCAATAAAAATCACCATAAACAACTTATTTTAGTTTAATTAAAGACTTTGATTCAGATTTTAGGCTGAGAAATATGTACCGAAAAAATTAAGAAAGTTCCATCTTACTATTTTACTAGATATCTTAATTTTTTTAGAAAGTGAACTAATCTCGTTATTTATATAAAAAAAATAAATATATGTAAATTTTTTGGAATATTCACCTCTTAAACGTTTTACTCATTGTTATCTAGTATAAAAGAATACAACAAAATTGTGCTTGATACTAAAACCCTATGTTTCAAGAAAACATCTTGCTGTTTGTCCAGGATCCTATAGTAACCCATCAGGTTCCTGTTATAGTCCTGGAACGTCGCATCCGGGCTTCAAAGGATCCAGAAGAAAAAAAGAGATTGGAAAAGGAACTGCAAGATTTGCAACAGGTATACCCTTTTACTTTCTCCCCCTATACAGATTATATGGAGAAAGTATTGTTTTCGTCATCATTTTCGAATTTGAGTTGTTAGTGGAAATATTCATTTTTAAGAAAGTCACACATATCATATGTCGTATATCATTTATATATTGTAAGTTTTTAGCGACACCCCAAATTGTGTTCACAGGTAGCGTTAGGATCTTCTATGGTGATACCCAGGCTTATGTTTCACCTGGTCGTGCAAATAGCTGACTTTTCCACAGGAAATTCGCTAATAAACAAATTACACTACATTTCTCTGCATTTCTCACATAATCCTTGCATAACAACATTTCCGATGGATGCCAAGAATTAATCCTAATACTACATTAAGTAGACAACAAACATTTACCATTAAATTCATAAACCTGATTTCTAAAATACTTCATGACAAATTTGATTTATTATGTAATCATAATCAATTCATAATAATATTTAATCTGGTGATTTTTGTAATTTTATAGACCCGTGAAGACATGGTTCAGTTCTTTTTAAAACTAGCAGAAGAACTATTAACCCCTGCCAATTTGGACCTTTACCAAGACACCATATCAAAGAAGTCAGAACTCACAAAAACCAACCTTGCCTGTTATGAAAATGCTGTTACTCATTTGAACGACAAGTGTTTCAAGATCTTCAGTGTGAGTATATAGAGCCAGCATTATTTTCACTGGTTAACTAATTATTGTATGTGATAAGTCAACTTAAATAGACTTTTTACTTGAAAAAAAAACCGCTAGTGATGAACCAATTAATTATGGGTCTAATTCTGGCTCTGGGAAGGTCAGTTAAGTTTTTAAAACATTTATTTCTCAAATTGCAACAACATGGATTGGAAACTTCTTTAACATTTTACGAGATTCATGCAGATCTTTCACTTTGCTTACTTTAAAGTAAATGAATCCACTCAGCTCGCCAACCTTGTTTTACAAATATCTGCATAAAAATGCAATCTGTCATTTGCTTTTTTTACGTTGCATGTGCATTATCATAGCTCATATTTTCCATTTGTTACAAGTAGGAGGCAGAATTGTCACGCATTCACCTTTCTCAACAAAAAAAAATATATATATATAGTAAAGGCCCTTCAACACTTTACTTCCATCATAATTATCTAATATATAAAAATAAACTGGTGTTTTTTATTTAAATATTCTAAGTTTGAATACTTGACAGATTTTTGTAACTATTTTGTTTTAAGGAAAGGCAATTTTGAGCAGAAGGGAATGTCGAAACTATAATTTCCATTCAAAGTATTAATTATTTCACAAATTTGATTTTAATATTGAAAATGTCTTAACAGGCGACGCAAACATTTTGTTATTTCCCCTGAAACTTTGAAATCATAAGGGGTAAGCTATCAGCTACATAATATTCAAGCCCAGTGAGCTCTATGTATAACTGGAGAAACTACTGCTGGTTGGAGATTGAGCCATCATCGGTAGAACATTTCTCCTCTACAGTACCAATATTACAACATGAACATGTATGGCACCATGAACATACATGGTGTTTGTTTTGTTACGTTGGTACTGTAGAGGGGAGATATTGTGCTTCCAGCTGTTTTTCTACGGCACGCTTTTTTGTCAGAAACTGCAAGGCAGTAGTCTTTCCAGATTGTATTGAGCTGACTGTTCAAGCTATGGAATTGACACAGTATAGTGAGGATGGTTTATAAATATATGGATCGTTTGTCAATAATCCTAAGTTTTAGTTTATGCGAACAAGGCCAAAAAATTAAAGCAACTATCTATAATCAACTCAGCCTACAGTGGCATTATTCTGCCCCATTGTTTATGTACAATAGTGTTTCAGTGTCTATTATATTCTGATACAATTTTTGTTACATTTTGATAGAAATCAGACTAAACCATGGTCTTATTACTATTTAACGTCGACTACTTTAAAAACCTTTAAAAAATGTTCAGATTTTGTTCAATATTGATCTGACAAACCTCGGATTACGAAGCGAGCTGGCTACCCACTATGCTATCCAGCCAGTTACAACAGTAGCATAGTTACTGTAACTTTGCTTGCTGTACAGTATCGGAGACCAATGATACATGTGTCTGTATCAGTCTTAACTTTTTATTAAAATATATGACACATTAAACCATTACTTCATTCCGTTTGACCACTGTCTATATTTTTCCAGGATCCGTTTGTTGGGACGCAGTTACATATACTCATCAACTTGTGTGATTTGGTGCCTGAAGCTCAGTTGGTGGAAAAAATACAATCTTTGTGCCATGAAAAACCAATACGCCAAGCGAATTTGTAACATGTATTTTACAAGGATTTATGTTTATCTTGCATACACATATTAATAATGTTATCTGTATCAATTAAGTTTTATGCATTAAAATAAACGATTAATTAATTAATGGGTCTTTAAATGTTTATGTTTTCCTTGAAACTTTTGTTCTGTTGTTAGTTGATATACTTACAGTAACGTAACATTTGCATAAAGTTTTAAAAAATGTACATACTGTGCATTTTAATTTATTAACTAATTCATTTATTAATTAAAGTCTGGTAAACCAATATTTGCAATTGTAAGAGTTAGTAATTTAATTGTCTCAATTTAATAATAAAATGTTTTTTAATGACAGATTGTAATATGACATTAACACACATAGAAAAGTTTTTTTTTTTTTTTTTTTTTTTTTTTGGAGGGGGTAGTTGACAATTATATATATGTATATATGGACATATATTTTATATTTGTTTACACTCTAGCAGTCACATTTTTTGCCCGATTTCAAGATTCAAAATTCAAAATTTTTATTTCCAAAATATAACATACATTTTCGATACATTTAAAAATAAATAAATATAAATATTCCTCACAAGACTATTGGTGTGAGAGTAAAAGTAATTGACCTTTAATTTAGTCACTCGAAAATTAATTTGAAAGTATATTATATAGAATAATTTTACAAAAACTGAAATGAATTAGTCATGAGCTAATGAAAAACAACAACAAAAAACAATGAAAGACTCAGACATAATGATTGACCAGAATACAGGGAACCAACTTATGTGCATATTGAGGCACTCAGCGACTGGATGAGTGACTCAGCAGCTGCAATGCCGATACGGAGCAACCACTCCTCCAGCTTCCGCTTGTAAACAGCGATACTCTCGCTTTCTGGGTTTATAAAACCACTCCTCCAGTTTCCGCTTGTAAACAGCAATACTTTCGCTTTCTGCGTTTATAAAACCACTCCTCCAATTTCCGCTTGTAAACAGCGATACTCTCGCTTTCTGCGTTTATAAAACCACTCCTCCAGTTTCCGCTTGTAAACAGCGATACTCTCGCTTTCTTCGTTTATAAAACCACTCCTCCAGTTTCCGCTTGTAAACAGCGATACTCTCGCTTTCTTCGTTTATAAAACCACTCCTCCAGTTTCCGCTTGTAAACAGCGATACTCTCGCTTTCTGCGTTTATAAATTCTTTTGGAAGATTATGATACAGTTGGTGTACTAAATAGAAAGAATTAAAGTAATTTGCTCTTTGGTTTAATTTAGGAAATTAAAAGCCAAATCTTATAAATGAATTCATTAAGGAATTTTGTTTTCGGCCCATTATGTTGTTATTTCTCAACCGATTTGGACAATCAATGTGTCATCGTAAAGTTTTTACACTGCAGATTAACAGAAAATGTGAAACTCAAAAATACCGCTTTAGTTTTAGAAATTTAAAAAATGCTCCATGTTATTTAAATGGGGGAATATTTTTGAAGGAACTCGGCCTTAGTTTGAGATTACCAGGCAACGTGTGGTCGTAGAATTTGTACCAATTTTAAACATTCCGATGCTCCCCAAAATTTTCAGATTTATCATTTCCCCCCTTTCAGTTCGTTAAATGATACAAAGTATAAGGTCCTAAAATTTCTCTATATTATTCATATAGGAGAATATTTGACCAGGAACTTGGCCTTCGTTTGGAAAAACCAAGTAATGTGTGGTCGTGGGATTTGTACCAATTTGAAGCTTAATCATTCCGATACTCCCCAAAGATATCAGATTTATAATTTTCTCCTTTTAAGTTTGTTAAATAATACAAAATATTAAAAACTCTACAAACCGTTCTGGTGGGATTTATAGTATGTTTTGTTTACAATAAACAGTTGATTGTAATTCCACCGCTGTGGTATTCATTAGACAGCTGTTCAGCGTGTTTGTTTTAGTTTTGTAACTTTTTAGCTGTATTGTGCCACATATAAAAGTGCTTTTCATAATTTGTCAAATGTTCAGTTAGGTATTTCATTTTTATTGATTACTCTTACAGGTTACTGTTGGATTAATCAAACTTAATGTATTGTATCCGTCGAATTTTGACGGGCACCTACCAGTTTATCTTATTTCTAGTTTTATTTCTCTGATGTGTTGTTAATGAGAAAATATGATTTTTGTTTTCATTTATGTAGATCAATAAAGTTTAAAGATGATGTTGTCTAATATTGGAAACAGGCAAATCTAAAAATAATAAATTAGTTGGATATCTTTGGTCTTTTTTAAAGATTGTTTTGATTATTGATCTCTGCTTTACGGCCAGAGGTTCCAGCACAGAGGCGGAGGCACCGCCCCATGCCAGGACTCGGTACTGCAAAACGGACTGCACATAGCTGTAGCGCACACTCCTGCAGTGGTTCACTGTCAGCACTTGGCTTAGCTGCCTGAAGGCATAAACCAGTTTCCTCATTTTTTGCTTCAAATACTGAACGTATGGTTCCCAAGTCAGTTTGTGATCAAAGATTACTCCAATATACTTATATTGAGCCACACGTTCAATGACATTGCAACCACAGGCTGCGGACCGGGGATCACTACAGGAATGCAATTTCAACACCTCGGAACAGGACCGCAATCATGTTTGAAATAAATAGGTAAACATTTTGTTTGTCTACATTTGAAAGTATTTTATGATACAAAGACTATTAAAAGAATAAATCTTCGAGGATGCATTATTGTACGCCTCGTCCCATGTGCGACCGTAAGACACCAGGGCCGTATCATCAGCAAAAAGAAAAAGTTTGTTATTGATATTTAATCTGGATTTGTTTTTTATGTAAATGAGAAACAACAAAAGTATCATACTCCTCTGAACCACTCCATAGTCTACGATGGTGGTTTCACTGTTGATTTAAGCTTACGTATATTAAAATATTTCAAAAACCAGTTTAGAGCAGTAATGTACATAACACCAATGAATTCCAGGTTTTCAGTAATAAATTTATATTTACTGAGTCAAAAGCCTTTGCAAGATCAAGAAAAGTAATTAAAACATAAATTTTGCTGGCCAATTTTTCTAGGATTAGTTTATTTAAGTAAAATAAAGCGTCAGATGTATTTATGCCTTTTATAAATCCATATTGAACTTCAGAGATGATACCCACTCTATTTATAAAGTTTGTTAATTGAATCTTAACATTTCTCAAGAATTTTTCTGTATCACTGTTAACAGGGAAATTGGTCTAAAATTATTCATAGATGCCATTAAACCAGTTTTGTAAACCGGAATAACATAAGCAATTTTTAAAGCATTAGGGAATTCGCCAGTGCCGATACTAAGATTGATTAAGTGAAATAGGGGCTGTGCAAGGTAATTACAATAATCTTAGATAATTTAACTGGGATTTTGTCCCAACCATCGAACTACATAAACACTGGAACGCACGCTGCGTACTCTGAAAACGGTCTGTCGGCCAGCCGGTCCCCATCTTGGTTCGGAGCAGAAGCCGGGCGGCATGCATTGTATCTGTATAGCGATTCACCTCCCACAGTTGTTATTTGATGTTTTAAATCTTAGTTTATTTAATCGAGTTACCTTTTGCATTTATTTTTTGCATAATAATGTTCTACTACCAATAATTTCATGTTACAGTTGATACATTTTCTGTTATAAAGATAATAATAAGGGACAAAACAATGCATTAAAGTAATTTTACCATAAATCTTGGAATAGTTATTGTGCAAAAGGAGATGAAACGTCTAAAAACAAACAAGATATAATCTTTTTTATTGTTATACTACACAATCCTCTTATAATACTTAAATTGTAAAAATATAGTTTAGTCATAATATTTTATATTTTCATATTAAAAAATATACAAACTTTTCCAAGCAATCTTTCCCACACGTAAGCCTAGTGCGTACTAAGCTACTCAACGTCTCTTGTCCCGACTCAATATGGCGGACGCCTGGCGCACCGGACCGTTTTCGAGATTCGCCGCCCTCCTGAGCGCATGTTCCAGTGTTTATATAGTTTGATGGTCCAACCAGAAACAGACCCCCTTTAATGCCATTAATTATGGTAATGAGTTGTTCATGATTAATAGGCTCAAGCACAAGTAAAGAGTCACAAGCATGGTCGGCATCCCCCAACTCAGGTGGACGTTTTGGGCTTATGGCGATGGCTAGATTTGAACTTACATTTTCAAAAAGTGATTGAATTGTTCACAGAGGTCTTTTACATAAAAATTTGACTTTTACTTCACCGCTCCTGCGGAAACTCTCGACTGGAAACCTGTCATCTTTCTGGGGACGACTTGATACTTCGCCTACAATAGACCATGAATTTCTAGCATCTCCTACAGCTTGGTCAACTTTATTCTTATAGTAACTATATTTTGTAAGTTTAATTAAGGAATAATGTCAAATATTTTGGTGACAGATGTATCGATTTTGAAGCACAGTTTGCAGGGTTCTTTTTCAGTTTATTATGTAGTGTATCACGTTTTCTAATTTAAATCAGAATACTCGATCTATGGCATTAATTTTAATTTTGTTTAATTAACTATAATTTGTTCAGTAGCAAAGGTTAATGAATTTTGGATATAGCCAATTAATTCTAAAGAGCACTCATCAACAACGTCAGAACATGTTAAAATTGTCTCACAGTCCTGATCAAACAAATTTCAACCTTTTTCCAGTCCACTTTTTTAATTAATATTATTCTTGCAATTATTAGTTAAATATTTAATTATTCCTAGAGCAATAGTGTAATAATCATTGGTGATAGTTTGAATTACAAGAGGAGTTTAATTTTCACGACAATAGTCACTAATGCCATCAACAAAAGTAACAAAATTCTGTAGACAGTTAGAAGTTTACAGGATTGACTGCCCCAGTCAAAGGTCAGAGATAGATAAGGCTGTGGCTACCGCTGATTACACGTCACTGATAAAAAATTGTCAGGTGCACTATGATACTGACTCTTTGGTTCAGATTACTAGATGATTAAAAAATATTGTAGCATGGAATATTTTTGAATTCTAAATCGTTATTGAGCTATGCTTCTGTTAAAACTATACAGCTAAATTTAACTCTGAAACCTTGGAGACCAAATAATAAATCTTCAAAATTCTTGTTATAGCTACAAATATTCTAATGAACCACTCTGAACTTATTATTACTTAAATCTACACTATTGTTAAGTACATAATTGATTTTAGTAAAATCTCCACAAACTAGGCAATAAACAAAAATTAACATCCTGCATGTTAAAGCACAAAATTAAAACCTTTCTGGAAGCAGGTGTAATTTGGGGGTGGCATCGGGCGGGGAGGGGGGAGCAGTTGCCCTATCAAATAATTTGGAGAACGTATTATTGTAATACATGAAAAGTCAAAATAATCACGATCACGACTGTGTTTGCCCCTCCAATCAAAATACTGAATTTACGCTTATGTTTCTGGAAGAATGTGTGAGAATTCCACTGGACCGATTTATAGCGGGTGGTGTCAAATCAAAGGTAACCTCTGTATTTTCACATTTTACCTTAAGTTTTGGTATCTAGTTTACTTGAAATTTGGTGGGGACATTCCTTTCTGTAATCGGTTGGACAAGTTCATTGGGCAAAACTGTTTGCGAAACTCTAACCCCTTCTTTTAAGGATTTAAATTTTTTAAATTTTGAGTTTTTGGGCCCAAAAAGGTTAAGAAAGCCCCATTTATGGCTAAGGCATATTACATAAAAGGGCCAGTTGCTCGGATTCGAGCAAATATTTTCCCTACTTCTAGGATTTCCCAGCTCACACGAGGTCCTATTATTTAGGAGGATTACATATTGTATAGGAGGAAATATGGCAGTTTTCACACAGTCAGATGTATATTGTCACTCACCCTTGGAGATTATTGGGATGGTTTGAGTTCAGCAGTGGCGGCATCACATCACCACCATCCCCACCATGACCACCATCCCCAACATTACCACTATCCCCACCCCCACCATCACCACCATCCTCACCATCACCACCAAGGAAGCGGTTGTCGGCTAGACTGAGGTTCATTGGATTGTTTGAGGCTGATTGGGAATTAATTCTAACTGCACTGAGTTCTTGAGGATGCAAACACTCTTAACAATGTAAAAACCGATTAAAATGCAAAATGCAACGGTAGTTTATCAAAAAGTGCCCACTGTACCGCGGACACAAGCTGCCCGCACTGAAATGAAGGAATGGGGAATAGAAGTACAATTACTGTAGAACTAATGGCTTGAAGGGGCCAAAGGCAAAGCCCCTAACCTTTCTCCAATAGTCTGCCTCATCCTTCTCTTTGACTCTCTACACAATAAAGAAAATAAAACGAATAAGTAGGAACACATGTCAGTTCGTAAACAAAAGTACTTAGACACTTAATCACATGTTGTAATGTAAACAAAGCAGACGTTTTTAAATCCCCATGCTTTTCTTGTGGGGGACGTTTTATGTTATCTCTCGTTTGCTGGTAACATTTTGGAAATACTGCTATATTTTTAAAGACTCACTTTGCGTGCTGGGTGCTCCGCCCCCGGATCCCCGCTTGGGGTCGCTCCAGTTGTTATTATAACTCAATGTCCCGTAGAGTATTTTTATACAGTATACTGTTTTCATTAATTTGATATATATCTGCTCTATATCTTTATTAATGGTTCTATTGTTTGTTTATACTCTACCATGTAAAAGTTACTCTGACAGCTTACTGGAGATTTTTTACAGCTGTTACAATTTCTTTTGTTTTGATTTGAAACTCCTTAAGCCCAATGTTAAAACTTCTGATTTTCAAAGTAAAATTTAGAGGTTTTAAAATTGGAAATTTTAACTTTCGGCAACTTTTCCGGGGGTTTTGAGGTACAGGCAACCTGCATGCTAAATTTCACGTTTCTAGCTCGTCTATAAGTGGTCTAGGTCTGGGTGTGTCAGACATGCGGCTGTATATTATATTAGATATACATAGATAGGACATGAGGCAAAATAAAACTTTAAATATGAGAAAGAGAGCATGAGAAAACGCCCAATGGCGAAAATGAGATGAGGGAGAGAGAAAATTCTTTATTTCGAGATCATCAAGACCTGAATTGGCATCAAACAATTATAACAAAAAAATAAGAATAATAATCACTAGCAGCCAGCGTCACTTCGTGACTTATCTTTTTGAAATTTTGAGGAACCATACTTGGTTGAACCTAAAAGCAGTAAATCAATCATGTGTCCCAAAAATAGCACGAAAATGCTCTGAATATAGTTCAATACATATTAGATTCAAAATGATTATTATATATTGATGTGAAACCAGAAAAACACTGATGTCGAAGTATATAATTCATGATAAAATATTTGAAAAGTTAGAACACACAAATTGTTGAACACTTCACTCATTCTCTTCACTTCATTGTCTTATATGAAATGTCTAAAATTTGCATGATAAACTGATAAATGACAGAAAATCACTGATGTTAAGGTATTTAATACATGGTAAAACGTATAAAAGTTATTACAAAAATTACTGTCGTTTCATAGATTATGAAATAAAACTTAAACACATTCTATTTTAGTTTCAAGTTTAAAAACATATTTAAATTTTCTAGATAAACTATGAACAAATAAAATTAAAACTTTTTACTTTACATTTTATTGTAAATTCTGTAACCTATATTCGGGGAAAAACTCTTCCATCTTATTATAAAATAACAGCTTTCAACATCTACCATATAAGAGACAGTAAATTAGTTGAAATCAAACTGGCTACGTCCCAGATTTACATGAGTGGTACTTTTCTTCGTGGTCAAAATTGAATTATTTTTTCCTCCATAAATCTATATTTCAAGAAATTAAATAAATTAGCCTATTTGAAAATCAACTTACTTATAACTTTAAAGAAAACACCAGTTTCATCAAATAAATAAATGCAAGTGCTGTATTCTGTGGTCAAACTTAAGAACTCGATAAAATCATCACCATATGTTTTGTGAAAAAACAAATGCGAATTGGAAAAAGTTCACAGGTTTAACAACAGATAGTAGCACATTCGCTGAAATTTCAAAAGCCTCCTGGACGAAGGCTTTTCATGGGATATTTTCGAAACCCAAAAGAGGCATATCTAGAGAGAAGTAGCTTTAATTTGATACCAAATAGAAAATTGATAGAAAATTAAATTTCTAGGGGTCGATATGCTGCGAAGAAAAATCGAGAAATTCTTTTAATAATATAGATAGATAAGTTAAAAGATATACATATGTTGTAGTGAATACAATATTAGTTGTGTTAATGAATTTCCGCCATGGGGAAGAAGCTATTACCGTAGGTGGCATGGTAAGACTTACCCTCGAGACCATGATAACTTTTTGTTTTGAAGTCCCCAGATTCCAAAAACACTATTCGTCCAAATTTATATATATGTAGGTATATATGCATGTGTCCGTTAACACGATAACTTGAGTAAAAAAGTTTGATTTTGATGAAATTTTCTCAAATGTGTAAAGTGACATTCATGAATCTTAAGTTCGAAAACAAAAAAAATCGGACCATGGGAAGAGGGGTTTATGGGGGCTTTCCAAAAATCTGTTTTTTGAATTTTTTACCCAAAAATTAAAAAAAAACACTCAATTTTTGTTATAGCCATTTTATAGAGCTTAAAAAACAAATAATTTTATATTTTGAATCATTAAACTAGGTTAAGTGGTTGCGGAGAAAATCCAAAAAACGTGTTCGTAAAATCTCCCATGTTAATCTTATGGGAAAAAGGTTTTTAGATTTTCCTCTGATAATTGTACTAAAAACTTCACATTTCATTTTACCAATAAGTTTAGCTCAACAAAATAATCATTTTGGTGTTTTAATTGTTGTTCTACGTCAAACCGTTGCAGAGATATTCAAAGTGCTAACACAGTAAGTTGTCCAATGTTATCCTTATGGAGAATAAATACAATTTTATATTTCGGTTATTTATGAATTTATATTGATGAAACTTGGTATGTGGCTTCAACTAGTTGTGGTATATTGATATTTGCACACAACAAATTTTGTTGGTTGATTTTCTCCGTAGTAGCAAACTCAGCCCTAATGTTAATCTTATGGAGAATAAATAAAATGCTATATTATATAAATTATTTATAAATGTATTTTTTTAAACTTGGTAAGTGGCTCTATGTAGTAGTGAGACGTGTATATATGCATTGGAAATTTGCTGAGTACTCAGGTTTGCTGCGACCGGGGTATTTAATATTGCATGTTCTCCCAATCTAAGAACTCTTCTGTGCAGTAACAGGGTCTTGTAACAAGTCACACAATTCCCTTTTTAAGGATATCCCATCTACTCTTGACAGCATTAGGAAGGACATTACAAAATTTAGACCAACATATGTTGGTTTACCCTCATGGTATTTTCGTTTCTGAGAAGGCAGGTTGAAATGTATCACATTTCTTGTATAATATTTGTGAACATTCAGATTTCAAGAATGCTCACTAAAAGATGCCAGGACAATAACTTCAAAAATGTAAATATTTACAACTGTCAGTACTTCCAAATCTACAAAATGTTCTCTACAACTGCCATGCTAATCTATGCCAGAAATGATTTGAATTGCCTTTTTCTGTAAGATTAGCCCCTGACAAAAATTATTTTTCACCACACTACGCTGTAATCACCTGTTTTCGGAACGTCATTTGAATACCGAAAGTAGAGTTTTTCCGCCCTAGGGCCAAAAGTCAGGTGATCTATTAAGCCGGTGTTGCCAACTTGTTTTCAAGTGTACACGACGTTACCTGGTTAATATGTGCATACTATTTTGTGTCCTTTGGTTGAAACACTGGAACAAATAACAATAAAATTCAAAACATTGTACTATCGATGATTTGTTTATTGGTTAACTGTATTTAGTCTGAGATTGCATGAGGCCGCTCATGTTTTATGACCGATCCCATTTAACCCGTTAATAATTGTAGTATGGTGGAAAATATCGTTCACACCTCTGCCGAAAGGGTTTTGCATAGCCCTCAAACGACTTATGACCTCGACTTCGTCTCGGTCATAAAACACGATCTCGGGCCAGCAAAACCCCACTTTCGGCCCTTGGTGCGAAATATACTACTGTATTTAGAAGTTGCACCCTAAGTAGCAATACCATAGTGCAGCTTCATTTCAAAAAGAGCATGGTAGGCTGTTTTTAATGCTTCATGTCGACTTATTGATTTTATTCTGTTTAAATCATAGACAGAACTACTTAGTTGCTTGCAGAGTCTATCAATGATGGGCGGAGAAACAAAAATGAGGTTGAATGACAGACATACTGTACAATATACAGTACGTCACTTTGCAATGCAAAATGTAATACTTTATTATTTTACATGCAATCAATTTGAAAGTTTATGACTTAATACCCCCGTCGCAGCAAACCTGCATACTCAGCGAATTTCCAATGAATATATAACATAACACATTAAAACACTTAACAGGATTCATAAGAAATGTATTCACAAACAAGCGATATTTAAAATATTAATTATTCTCCATAAGAATAACATTGGGGATGAGTACGCAGGTTTGCTGCAACAAGGCACACAAAATAATGAGTTTTTATGCAAATATCAATAGAACTCATCTTAGTGAAGTCACATACCAAGTTTCATCCATATACATTCATAAATAAGCGATTTATAACATTTTAAGTATTTTCCATAAGAATGACATAGGGATCAAGTACCTAGGTTTGCTGCTACAGGAACCATAGGCGAAAAATTGTTTTTTTGTGCAAACAACTATAAACCACAACCAGATCAAGCCATATACCAAATTTTGCCAGTTTATGTTCATAAATAAGCGAGATATACAATTTTTCTTTTTTTCCATAAGAATAACATTAGACAACGTACTGTGTTTAGTACTTTCAATATCTCGGTAACCAATTGACGTAGAGCAATGATCAAAATACCAAATTGTTTGTTTTTTTAAGCTGAATTCAATGGTGAAAATTAAAATTGGATTTAAATTAAAATTACATGTGAAAACCACAAAAAACACATTTTTGGGGTACAAAATCCCCCAAAAACCCCCCTTCTGATAGTGCGATTCATCTGGTTTTCGAACTCGTTCAAATAAATGGTACTTTACACATTTTTACTAAATTTCATTAAGATCGGACCTCTTTTACGAGAGTTATTGTGCTTACGGACACACACACATATATATATATATATATATATATATATATATATATATATATATATATAAATTTGAACGAATGGTGTTTTTGGCATCTGGGGACCTCAAAATGAAAAGTTGTCATGGTCTCGGGCTTAAGTCTTACCATGAGACCTACGGTAATAGCTTCTTCCCTATAGGGGAAATTCGCTAAAAACCTTTAAGACATAATCACCATAAATGAGCATAAATAAATAACCATATATGATTATAATTTGTTTTCTAATCATAAATAAGCATGCTTTAAGTTTAGTATGCTGAAAAAAGAAATATATTCAATATTGTAAGCAAAAGTGCACTGACAATCAAGTAGACAACATAACGACTTCCTAGATATTTGGGTATTTAGACCCAAAATAAAAATTGATCGAGTTAAGAAAACCCATATTGATTGTTTTTGTTGACAAGTCAAAAAGAAACAAGTTAGGTAGCAGTGCTTGCGTCTCACATTCAGGAGGTCACGGGTTAAAATCTGGACTGACCATTCTGCTAAGTTATGTTTATATAGTTTCTCATCTCACCTAGGAAATGACGGAATGACGGAATAGTCCGCTCTCTGCCTGGTGAGGTGGTAGAGAGGACCCTACAGTCCTAACCTTGCCTGGTAAAACAAAACCGTTTATGTATTAGCGAATTTCCCCTATAGGGAAGAAGCTATTACCGTAGGTCTCATGGTAAGACTTAAGCCCGAGATCATGTAACTTTTCGTTTTGAGGTCCCCAGATGCCAAAAACACCATTTGTTCAAATTTGTATATATGTATATATATATGTGTCCGTAAGCACGATAACTCTCGTAAAAAAGGTCTGATCTTAATGAAATTTGGTATATTTTGGCCTATGGTTCCCGTAGCAGCAAACCTTGGTACTTGGTCCCCATGTTATTCTTATGGAGAGTAATAAAAATGTTATTTATCGCTTATTTATGAATGTATATGGATGAAATTTGGTATGTGACTTCACTTAGATGATTTCTACTGATATTTGCATGAAAACCCATTATTTTGCGTTCCTTGTTGCAGAAAACCTGCGCACTCATCCCTAATGTTATTCTTATGGAGAATAATGAATAATTTTAAATATTGCTTATTCATGAATATATTTCTTATGAATCCTGGTAAGAGGCTTAATGTGTTATTAAGACATATATATTCATTGGAAATTCGCTGAGCATGCAGGTTTGCTGCGACAGGGGGTATTTTTAAACACCATCAAGCAGGACCATGTAAACTGCCTGGCACTAAAATAGTTAAGATAAAAGTGTAAAAAATCAAGATGACATAATTTTCTTGTCTAATAACATTTACTCATTAAACGATGTCAGATTTTTAACAAGCAACTGCCATTATTATTTTATGATTTCCACCAAACGGTAGTAAAATATATCTAGTTGTTAGTTACTATTTAGTTTGGAATGATTGAATTTAATACCGTTACTTTTAAGAAGTTAACTGATTTTATTTTCTTATCCAAACTTTATTGAATATCTAGGAATTTACGAACGTAAAAATGCTGTATATAATCAGCTACAAGAGCTCTTGCTCTATTGTGTGGTTTTTAAATACTAAAGAACTACTAACAACCATTCAAAATGTAAGTACATACAATATTTATAGGGTAACTATTTTTTGTTTAATGACTCTTATTTTTGAACATAGTTTTTAGCGAATTTCCCATATAGGGAAAATTACCGTAGGTAAGAAGCTATTACCGTAGGTCTCATGTTAAGACTTAAGCCCGAGACCATGATAACTTTTCATTTTGAGGTCCCCAGATGCCAAAAACACCATTCGTTCAAATTTGTATATATGTATATATACTAGGCTTTTCATTAATCAAAGAAAAACTACACAAAAATTACCTTTGGTGAGCACATTAACACCTACACAGGCGGTCCCATATCGGTTCGATATCGAAATATTTGACCAACCGGCTGCTTGTTAGTTTTATCGAATGAACTCTCGACTACGATGGTTGTTTCGAGGTGAATAAAAGCGAAAAATAAAGTGCTCCCTCAATCAAAGTCAATCAGATATAAATAACGAGTTCGCACGCAGCACGCTGACGTGAGGGAAGTGAATTTCCACATAAAAACTTCTAAAACTCAAAATAAGTGTAAAAACATACATTTTTCCAATTTTTATTGAAATCTGAAAATATTGATTTTTTGGCTGTTCTGATACTCCTGGTTTCATTTACTTGCAAAGCTGGGAATACAATTTTGCGCATTACAAGGTTATGAGAAGGTCCAGACAGGCTTGAAAGTAGGCGTGAGGTTGCTGTGGATGATAAAAGTACTCTAGCAAAGGAATAACAGGCTTTTCTAGTGTAAAACCCCCATATAAGACAACGTACTGTGTTTAGTCGATACACATTTTCTTTAATAACTCGGTAAATATTTATGCTAGATTGACGATAGAGGGCTTAAAACTTTTGCCTCACTAATTCCCATCTTTTTACATGCATTTATTTTGCATCTGGGGCTTTTTGGGCCCAAAAACTCAAAATTCGAAAGATTAATCCCCAAAAAAGGGGTTTAGAGTTTTCCGATTGTTTTGCCCAACGAACTTGTCCAACTGATTACAGAAAGGAACGTCCCTACCAAATATGAAGTAAATCGGACAAAAAATGCGACCGCTAGAGTGCAAACACACATATATATATATAAAATTTTGAACGACCCCCCAAAACGTGTTCAGGGGGTCACGTTAGGAACTTCTATGGTGGTCCCGGGCTTAAGTTTCACCGTGCAGGTCATGCTAATAGTTCACTTTCCAAAGGAAATTCACTAACAAGTTGTGGTTACAATGTTAAATTGGAGTTCTAAAAATGGATTTACGTGTAAAAAAACAACAAATTAGACTTCAGTTCACAACAAAATTATAGTAACCTAACCTAACCTAACGCCGCAGAGCATAGTGAGTATAGTGGCTGTTCATTGTGCAACATAATTACAAATAAATAAATGTGTAAAAACAAAAAAGTCAAATTAAACAGAAATAAATTGCAGCCACAAAAAGTAAGCATCAAAAGTAGGATTCAAACACGTGACCACATTATCTTGAATCATCTGACAACATATCCACTGGGCTACTGGGATTTGTTCTGTTACAAATATATTACAAATATTATAACTTTTGTTTTGTTCTATTCATTCGATAGAACAAACAATCGGTTGGTTACATTTTCCAATATCGTAACAAACAATATTCGCGATATTGGACCTCCCGTGTAGGCGATAATGTGCTCACCTTGTTTTGTAACAGCTGATTTATATAAACCTAATGTGAGCAAATTAGTATCCCCTATACGGGCGGTTTTTTAAAAATCAGCTGATACAACACATGTGGTATCAGCCAAAGATAGTGTGCTTTCATTAAACGGCTTTCCAAAACTGTACACATTTGAATGGGCCAAAATACTCAAAATTACTTCTTCTCCGATGAATAGCGGATGATCGGATCTTAAATCTGACAGAAAATCGTTAGTTTGAAATTAAATTTTCTAGAACTTTTGTATTTAATATGTTTTGCCATCTCTTACCGTTTCCGTACAAAACACGCTCAAAGTGGAAAAATTGAAAGTGGAATTTTCCCCGCCCCAAAAATGCCCCAAAAACTCAAAAATGTTAACTTTTGGTAATTTTCCTGGGAGTTTCTCGTCAAGAGCTTTAATTCAAGTATGGGGTCGAGGGGGATTATATTACGGGAAGTGCCTCATAATTTATGTCAGTGAGTGAGTGAGTGAATCCGTCTAGCTTTATATAATTGTAGCTTTCTCTGCTACAATTTTGTTCTAAATTGTGAGCCTAGCCATAAAACTCATAGACACAATATATAGTATTGTCTAATACAAAACTGTTTCACCTTATTTTCTAAATGACTAGGTTGCAGATCTTTTAACTCTTTGAGGTAAAGCATTGTAAAGTTTAATAAACTCATGAATAAAACTTTGTTGTGTTCTAGAGTAGTTATAAAAACTTATAACTAAATTATTATTATCCCTAGTATTATAGTTATGACACATATTACGTTCATAGAAATTACTATAGTTGTTCGTAACATAATTTAAACAGTGAAAAATGAATAATCTTGGAAGCGGCATCATTTTAACCATTTTAAAACATCAGCAAAAGCAGCTATTTCAAGCTAATTTTTGGAATAGCATCATAATAAAAACTAATTAATAGGATCTTATTTGAGGTGGGTAATCCAAAAATAATTTGTTTGAGTTTGAGCCTGGATTGACTGACATAACAATCAGTATCATAAGCGGTAAACATACCATTGCTGACATACACCTATACTCAGAATAGAAAAGCAAACTTGGAATAGAAAAGTAAATGCATCTGCAACAAACTCACTACTGAATCAGGAGAAACTGCTAGCAATTTGGTTCATCTCAATATGGAAAAAATAACAAACTTGGAAACTCCGAAGAACCTGATCTCGAATCATCTCTCACTCTGGCAGTAGAGATGGGAAATGCTCTTCTAACTGAGAACAATAAACTGAAACAATATCTACAAAATGTACCTTTAGAAAACTTAAAGCTGGCACAAAATATATCTGATTTAACTAAAGTTAATGAGCTAAACTATCAAACACAAATTAAACATTTCAGGAGGAATAGACCTTGCGTAGCAGAAATTAGTCATTAAAAGAAGTACTAAGAACTAGAACAGCAACTAGAAGAAGAAAAATACTTAAGGGCTCAACTCACGATGATCTCGGAAGAAAATTATGGAGAAACAGAAAAAGTAATTTCAAAGCAAGAAAATAAAAAAAAAACCTGCAAAATGAACTCAAATTAGCCAACCACTTCACTAACAAAGACAAAACACTCAAAACTTTCTCTATTCCTGGATCACTGAATGAGGAAAGCCCTACAGAAACCTCAGCTATTTTTGGTAAATCATTCTTTGTGTTTGATTAATGTAGGTTTTTTAATTGAAACTTATAATAGGTGAAAGTTAGTGTTTCTTACTAAAATCATCTGCATATAAGAATAGACTAACTCTTATACAGGGTGTTCGAAAAAAAGTGGGTAAATAATTTATGTAGTGATTCCTCTGGTCAAAATAAGCAAACAATTTTATATAAACATATGTCCTATCTCGTTTTGTTTAGCGTCTGCCTGTCTGTATGAGTTTTTTACAAAAACATTCAAAACTCCTTAACGGTTTTAGCTACAGTATTAAGATTCTGCACAAATATTCATCTTATTGGCCGCAGTATTTGTGTAAAATGTGAATAAAAACTCTTTGTTTTAAAACCAATTAATTGCGTAGATATATCTCTAAAATGCCTGATTCTCAAATTAAAACTAGTTTTTTATATTTGACAATAATAAATGATGGTGTACCTAATATATTGTTCAGTTGATTATAGGACTACTATTTAAAGGAGTTTTCATGTTAAAGGTGGAAATGGTCAACGGCCTTGCAGTTAGCTATCATAACCACAGTAGCTGCACTTATTGAACACAGTCAAGCCAAGTTCCATAAACTGCCAAACGGGGGAGAGATTAAGGCAGTTTTAATTGCAGGATCGAAAGGATGGGATAATTACAGACATCAAGTAAGTCCATTAAAAGTTATTGAATGAAAGACTAGCAGGAGTTTTGTGTGGGAATTTCAAAGTCATAAGTCAAGAAATTATGTAATTTCAACCTTTTACGAATTTCTCCTATAGGGAAGAAGCTTTTACCGTAGGTGGCATGGTAAGACTTAAGACCATGATAACTTTTTGTTTTGAGGTCCCCAGATGCCAAAAACACTATTCGTTCAAATTTATATATATGTATATATATATATCTATGTGTCCGTCACCGCGATAACTTTTGAAAGAAACACCCGATTTTGATGAAATTTGGCACAAATGTGGAGAGTAGCATTTATGACTTTAAGTTCGAAAACCAGATTGATCGCACTATGGGAAGGGGGTTTTATGGGGGTTTACAGTTTTCCAAAAATAGTTTTTTTGCAGATTTGACCCCAAAATGTTAAAAACACTCAATTTTGGTTATAGTCATTTTATAGAGCTTAAAAAACAAATAATTTAGTATTTTGAATCATTAACCTAGGTTAAGTAGTTGCGGAGAAAATCCAAAAACACGTGTCCCATGTTAATCTTATGGAAAAAAGGTTTTTAGATTTTTCTCAGATAGCTTTACTAAAAACTTCACATTTATTTTTATTAATGTGTTTATGTATGTTAATGTATGTAATGTGTTAATGTATGTTTAACAAAACAAACATTTTGGTATTTTAATCGTTGTTCTACGTCCAACCGTTGCAGAGATATTCAAAGTGCTAAACACAGTATGTTGTTCAGTGTTATCCTTGTGGAGAATAAATAAAATTCTACATCTCGATTATTTATGAATGTATATTGATGAAACTTGGTATGTGGCTTCAACTAGTTGTGGTATATTGATATTAGCACAAAAACAAGTTTTTTGTTGATAGGCCCTGTAGCAGCAAACCTGCATACTCAGCCCCCATGTTATTCATATGGAGAATAAGTAAAGTTGTATATCTCCCTTAATTATGAACCTACATTAAGAGAACTTGGCATGTAGCTTCACCTGGTTCAGTTGTATTGATAATTGCAAAAAAACACATTACTTATCTTCCTCGTTGCAGCAAACCTGCGTCCTCAACCCTAATGTTATTCTTATGGAGAATAAATAAAATGCTATATATCACTTATTTATGGATGTATTTTTGTGAAACTTGGTAAATAGCTCTATGTAGTAGTGAGTCACATATATATGCATTGGAAATTCGCTGAGTACGCAGGTTTGCTGCGAAGGGGGTATTTCATGTGTAGGATTTGTTTTGGTAATGTCCATTGAAAGTCCATTTTGATGATCAAGTTTTTTAAAACAATAAAATACACCTTTTATGTGAACCAATTATGGGAAATCATATATTACATTGACTTTCATGTACAGGATGTATAGCCAAACTATTCCAATAGCCAACTTTATTATTTGACATTTGATAGCTAACTTCTTATTGGGACCCCCTTTACTTTTTAAACCTTATTTTAAGATGCAATCCAATTTAAAAAAGTTCCCACCATTTTTCCAATGTGGCGGCCAACTTAATTTGTTCATATGTAATACTCATCATTTTATTGTTGAATCTGGTGACTGTAGAATTGCATTTAACATTAATTTATTGAGATCAAGTTTATGGTTGAATGATAGTGGCATGTTTAGCCTACACAAGTTGTGTAAACATTTAATCATTTACATCAGATGATTTTCAGGCTGATATTTGTCATGCTTACCAAATCCTGCGTGAAAACGGAATTCCAGAAGAGAACATCATTGTGTTGATGTATGATGACATCGCTTTTAACGAACTGTAAGTCATGTTCTAAGTATTAAGTGCCAATATTAAAGTTAATCAGGCAAATACACGAACCTACATTATGTGAATATTCTGTCGAGTCGCATGGGGGAATCATTTGACAAGTAATTTTACAAGATAAATAATAAGCTGTAATAACAGTGTAGAAGCAAATTACACATCCAAACTTGTATAATTCTTAGTATATTTAGTATTTGACAACAGTTGTCTTGAAACGTGCATTATACTAATTTAGGGCAAATTTGGTATTGAATTTGACGTACATAATTTTAACCGTTTAAAATAGCGGCCATTTCAACTTTTTAAAGCTTAATTTATTGAAAACAGATAATTGTTGAGTAAATACTCTAGATATTTAATAAAATGTAAAATGGTAATTCAAAAACTATGGTATGAAGACTTTAACACGGTTTGAAGACTTTTCAGCATGGTAGTTGCAATTGTTATCAGTAAATTCTGTGTAGATAACCACGATTTTACTCATAATAATTCCAATGAGTGGTCTTTAAAGTCTCTATACCATCGTTTTTTTTATTATATTTGACCTTTTTTAAATATCTAGATCAATTACAACAAATTTCCGTTTTCAACAAATTAAGCTTTAAAAACTTGAAATGGCTGCCATTTTGAAACGGTTAAAGCTATACACATCAAATTCAATAACAAATTTGCCCTAAACTAGTATAATGCAAATGTCTCAGGAACAAGTTCCATAAGTTTTCGTAGAGAGTTTGGGAACACTCTATACAGTTTTAACAAATGGTGTTTTTGGCATCTGGGGACCTAAAACAATAAGTAGTGGTCCCAGGCCTAGAATTTACCATTCCGACTATGGTAATCAAGTTTTTCCTTTAGGGAAAATTCCCTAAAATAAAATAAAATGAATATTAAAGTTACCCATGTTTGTTATAAATATATGTTTATGTTTATGTGTTGTTGAAGGGACGGATTCAGAGATCCAAAGATTCAAAGATCCTCACACGTAAACCGAAGCTCATTGTGTGTCCCTAGTACGTTATTTTGGCAAACCAATGCCCGTACCCTTTACGAGATCCAGGAGTTTTTTACCAATACTAGCGTCCCTTTCATCACCTGGTTGCTTACAACCAAACAGAGCCCTTCTCCTTGCCCCGAGTCTCTCGCAGTCCAGTTATGATGTGCTTGGCAGTCTCTTCAGACTGATTGCAGAGCCTACACACCTGACTTTCATTTCTGAGTCCGAGAGTGTGGAGATGTTTCCTGAAATGGCCATGTCCAGTTATCAAAGCAATCAACTGCTTAACCCGACCTCTGCGCAACCTCACCAACCAGTTAGTGAAGTAAGAGCTAGTATCTGCTAGCAGCCTTATTTTGCCAAGTGCTTGACCAGTATAACCTTGCCATTGCTGGCGATGTAAGTCCCTGGACCATTTGTTTATTGTGTGAAAAGCAGTTGTTTTGCTTATGCCACAGCTTGGCTCTGGACCAAAGAATGGCATACCGGAACCTCTTTTAGCAAGCTTATCTGCACACTCATTGCCACCTATGCCTACATGGCCAGGTACCCAACCAAGATGCACCGAGTTGCGTGTCGCGAGTTTGCTGAGTGTGTTGTAACATTCCCACACCAATTTTGATTTGATTTCGTTGGAGTCAAGAGCCTTGAGGGCAGCCTGACAATCTGACAAGATTACTATATGCTTCTCGCAATAGCGTCTGGCAATGCCTAGATTGGCACAACCCATGATGCCACAAATTTCTGCTTGAAAAATAGTACAGTGTTGTCCCAGACTTGCACAGAGTTCTGTTCTAGGTGATTCACTGTACACCCCGTAGCCAGATTTTCCTTCAATGAGAGAGTCGTCCGTGTACCAGACAAGGCTGCCCTTCCTCAGATGTCCACTCTTCTCTGGAGCAGAATCCAACAGAAAAAGGTTTAGTGAAAACCGTCTCCGTACTCATGACATCTGATGTCATATCAAGCACAGGGCTTTGAGCAACAGCTTTGGTGATGGTGCAATGGCCTGTTCCAGACAGGCCTTCCCTCCATTGGCCTGCGACTTTTAATCGATAGGCTGATTTCCGTGCTTCTGCCTTGATGAAGATATCCAAAGGCAGTAATCCAAGAGCAACTTCGAGAGCTGCTGACGGGCTACTCCTGAAAGCTCCAGTGACTAGAAGTGTGCCCAACCTTTGTAAACTTGTGAGTTTGGCTATGGCTGTAGTCTGGTTCACCTTTGTCCACCAGACAAGTGATCCATATGTGAATTGAGGCCTTATTACTGCCTTGTACAGCCACAGCGCTATGTGAGGCTTGATCCCCCACGTGGAGCCTACAAATCTCCTGGACGTCATGAGCGCCCATTTCGCCTTATGCAGTGTATTATTCAAATGATCATTCCAAGTCAGCTTAGATTCAATTGTCAGCCCTAGGTATTTGACTGTACCTGATACTTCAAGCCGTGTTGGTCCAAGTCTCAGCCTAGAAAGAGACTCCAGGTTCTTTTTCCTTGTGAACGGAACAACTACTGTCTTTGAGGGGTTTATGCTTAGACCCTCTCCAAGACACCAGACATTGACATATTGAAGATTGACATTCATGACATCAGCAACAATATTCGTGAACCTTCCCTGTACCATTAGGACTATGTCGTCTGCATAGCCCTGGACAAAGACGCCTCTGCTAGTGAGCTCACGAAGGAGACCGTCCACCACCAGGTTCCACAGAAGAGGCGAAAGTACACCTCCCTGCGGACAACCCCTCGTGGGTGCGATCACTATCGATTCACCTTGAAGATCGGCTCTAATCCGCCTGGAGCAGAGCACGGTCTCAATCCACCTACATACAGCAGACTCAGGACCACGCCCACGCACCGCCCGGACCATGGCCGTGTAAGTGACATTGTCAAAGGCACCTTCAATGTCCATGAAGGTGCATAGAGCGATTTCCTTAGCAGCAAGGCTGTCCTCCACCCTGCTCACAAGTTGATGCAGGGCGGTTTCGCAGGACTTACCAGACTGATAGGCATGCTGGTTTCGATGGAGAGGAGTACCTGAAAGCACTCCCTTTCTTAGATGTCTTTCTACCAGTCTCTCCAGCGTCTTCAAGAGAAACGATGAGAGACTGATAGGCCGAAATGATTTTGCAGTTGAGTAGTCTGCTCTTCCTCTCTTGGGAATGAAGACCACCCTACTGAGGCGCCAGGCTTGAGGAATGTACCCATAAGCCAGACTTGCTCTGAAGAGTTCGCACAGGAGGACCAAGAGAGCTTCCGGTCCTTGCTGTAACATTGCCGGTATGATACCGCCCCCCCCAGGAGATTTGAAAGGGCCAAACTTGCTGATGGCCCATTTAACTTTGGAAAGTGTGACAATCCGTCTGGCTAAAGTCCAGCTTCCGCGATCAGCTCTTGGCCATGAGCCCCTTTCGCTGTTGCCGGACATGCCTAAACAGTCACTCTCAAAAATGCAATCTGGAAAGTGAGTCTCAAGGAGAAGTTTGAGACTTCCTTCAATTCCAGTGGTATATTGTCCCCCTGGTGACCTCAGGGATCCCAGGAGGCCAATAGGGCTTGAAGCTAAAACACGCTGCAGTCTTGCTGCTGCGCTGAAACTGTTTACCTCCTGTGTAAACCGTCTCCAAGAGTTCTCTTTGGCTTTTTTGATTGCAAGGCTATATTCTGTGAGTGCCTTATGGTATGGCTCCCAGATACGGCTCCGTTTGCAATGGTTATGAAGCTTCCTGACAACCGTCCTTTTACGTTCAAGGTCAGCAGTCCACCACTTAGTATTAGTGCGACTCTTTCCCCGCCGCAATGGACAATTGTCCTGGAAGCAACTTACGATTGCGTTCTGAAGATCAGAAGCAATCTGGTCCATGTCCGCAAAGCAGCTGACCCTCCTACCTAATGATCCCAGTTGAGACAGGAGGTCAGACTTATAGAGTGACCAATCTGTTTTCCTGGGATCTCGATAGCAGGGCGGATCACCCTCACCTTGCAGGTTAAAACAGATGTACCTGTGGTCAGACAAGGAGGCCTCGTGGCTTACGTGTCAATTGTCAATGACTCTAAGGACTGCTTCTGAACAAAAAGTAATGTCAATAACCTCACTTCGATTTCGTGTAACGAACGTCGGACGGTTTCCAACATTACAGACATAAAGATTCTTAGATATGAGAAACTGAAGAAGAGCCTCACCTCTTGGATTCGTGTCAGAGCTTCCCCATCCGATTGTGTGATGAGCGTTGGCGTCACAACCTAAAAGGAGTTGTCGTCCGCCAGCGCAGGATGACTCCACCAAAAGTTCGAGTTCTCTCGATGGAGGAAGTTCCCCGGAGTCGTAGGGCAAGTAAACCGAACCTGCAATTGTGCTCCATTCCTTGTCTTCATAACTCCAGGTTATAGACACCGCAGTGAGATCTCTATAACAGAATTCAGTGAGGGTTAGGCAGTCCATACCTTTCTTCACAAGTATGCATGTTCTGACATTCTTGAGAGAGGTACAGTAAATCAACCTACCCTTGGTATCGCCCAGGCCTGCAACCCTTCCTTGGTGAAGCCATGGTTCTTAAATCAGTGCCAGGTCAAATCCCTCTCTGAGGAAGAACTGGCAGAAAGCGGCCGAGGCTGCTTTACTGTGGTGTAGGTTGATCTGGAGGACCCTGGGCATTGTCCTTGACTGTCGTTGAGACAATTGAGACTTGCCAGAGTCCTAGATTGGCTGTAGAGTTGGCTGACCTAACAGCATTGAAGCAGGCCTCATCCAGGAAACAGACGAATCCGTAACCTTTTGGGTCTGGCTTAGCTGGTAGGACCTTCCATTCCTTCACCTTCAGGGTGGGGTTTTGCTTGTCGAGCATCTCAAGGACCTTTTCTGGAGTTTTCTTCAGGAGCTTCGGGTGAGCTCTAAAGAATACCCTCGTTGACCTCAAGATGTCTCTCCTTAGTCCAACAATAAGTTTCTTCTCCCCAAGTGGTTTAAGTCTGGGGATGAGTGTCTCCAGCCAAAGCTTAGTTGCTTCGTGGATGCAGGATGTTATTAAGGCACCTTTTTCCATGTAGGTGCCTGCAAACGATGGAGCAGAGCCGTCCTCTAGGGGTACGAGCTCATCCATGATGGCGTCTTCAATAGCTTCTCCTTGCTCTGCTGAAAGCTTAGCCTCAGGATAGCCCTCAAAGACAATGGCCATTTTGATTGCGGAAATGTCCCTGTAAGAGACTCCTTTGCTAGAAGTCCCTGGATTCAAGGTTTGGTCATCATGATTTCTATGAGTTCCACTCCTGGCCTTTTTAGCAGGTCCTTCCGCCGAGGGAGGGGTGGCCATATTGCCTCTAGGGCGCTTGGCCGCCCTCGACTCAGCTTCTGGACCCACATTCGTGCCTGGAGTTTCACCCATATCTGGTCTCTTTGATTTTTTCTTTTTGCCCCTCCGAAACTTGGCTGGGTCAAAAACTTCACCTCTCTCAAGAAGTTTTGCCTGAATAGCCTTCCTTCTTTGGGCAGTGGTGAGGTTCGTTCTCTTCACCCGCAGGCTGTTCAGTTGCTCTATGGCATCATCGAGCATACCCGTAGATTTTGGTGTTCCTGGACTTCTGAGAACCTCATCCTCCCCCTCCAGTGGGGCTGATGTGATTGAGCTCACATTGTCCATGTTGAAGTCTGTGGAAGCCTTCTCATTGTTGATAGCCTCCTCATGAGAATGCATCGGAACCTCCTGTGTTCCTGATGCACTCATTTCAGGTTGAGGAACCTGCCCTGATGGGGCAGATCCTGATGGAGTTAGGGGCAAGGCAACTTCTGGAGTTGCCTCGAGGTTTGGTTCTGCTTGGTTATTTTGCCCTTGGCAGTCCATGTGGTTCCCACGATTAGCTAGGGACATGAAGTCGACCCGGACAGAGCCCCGCATGCCCGGGCAAGGCTGTATACTGCAGGAGGGCGCCTGGTATCCTGCAGGTACCGTTCTTGACACCATACAAAAGGCCTGGTGCCATCCACCCATCAGCACGGTCCACGTCACACCTTGGGTTGGCCTGTAACAGAGATAGAGGAAGGGGGAGGGAAGAATTGGGGTGAAGAGCAGGTTGGAGATAGCAAGATGAAGAAAGCTGATCCGTGTGTACATAAATGGAAAGAACATGGATCAATAGGAAAGTCTCTGGCACAGATGAAGAGTAGGGAGCCAGAGAGGCTAGCTGCAATGGACAAGCCACCGGGCGGTGAGGTCGCCACATCCCTACGCCATTTTAATAATTGCAATGAGTGGTCTTTAAAGTCTCTATACCATCGTTTTTTTTATTATATTTGACCTTTTTTAAATATCTAGATCAATTACAACAAATTTCCGTTTTCAACAAATTAAGCTTTAAAAACTTGAAATGGCTGCCATTTTGAAACGGTTAAAGCTATACACATCAAATTCAATAACAAATTTGCCCTAAACTAGTATAATGCAAATGTCTCAGGAACAAGTTCCATAAGTTTTCGTAGAGAGTTTGGGAACACTCTATACAGTTGTTAACAAATGGTGTTTTTGGCATCTGGGGACCTAAAACAATAAGTAGTGGTCCCAGGCCTAGAATTTACCATTCCGACTATGGTAATCAAGTTTTGCCTTTAGGGAAAATTCCCTAAAATAAAATAAAATGAATATTAAAGTTACCCATGTTTGTTATAAATATATAGAGATATATTCGAATCTAAAAATAATTTAATTTTCTCGTTACTATGAAAAATGTGAAAAAACATTCGACAATGGCAGTTTAGAGTTCATGCTTGCGCACACAGATCAAAGTATCCTAACACATTGATGCAAAGCTGGGAATTGGTGGTCCAACAAATGCTCCAAGAGCCACTAGGTGATGCTAGACATCTTGGAGCAGCTACTCCCTCAATGTGCCAATTTGCGGACACCCTATTTGATTTCATGAACAGCTGGAAAAATGCACTTGCTCCCGCCAAGTGTTCTCCACACCATACCTAATACACACCAAGGGAGAAAAACCAAAAACTTTTCTTCAATAAAAAAATTACCAGCCTTATTTTTTAGCGAATTTCCCCTATAGGGAAATTCGCTAAAAAGTAAGGCTACCACATGCCGACTACGGTAATAGCTTCTTCCCTATAGGGGAAATTCGCTAATATAGGGAGGAAGCTATTACCGTAGTCGGCATGGTAAGACTTAGGCCCGGGACCATGATAACTTTTCGTTTTGAGGTCCCCGGACCCCAAAAACACCATTTGTTCGAAACTGTATATATATTTATATATATGTGTCCGTGAGCACGATAACTCTCGTAAAAATGATCCGATTTTGATGAAATTTGGTATAAACGTGTAAAGCAACATTTATGACTTCAGAAACCAGCCGGGTTGCTCCATCCAAAGGGGTATTTTGGGGGGTTTTGTACCCCAAAAATGGGTTTTTTGAATTTTGTACATACAATTTTTGAAAAAGTCAAATAGTGGTTTTTGCCATTGGATTCAGCTTAAAAAAACACATAATTTAGTATTTTGATCATTTCTCTACGTCAATTGGTTACTGAGATATTGGAAGTGCTAAACACAGTATGTTGTCTAATGCTATTGTTATGGACGAAAAGAAAATATTTATATCTCGCTTATTTATGAATGTTTGGTACTGGCAAAATTTGGTATAACGCTTCATCTGGTTGTGGTCCATTGATATTTGGTCAAAAAAGCAATTTTTTGTAAAAGGCTCCTGTAGCAGCAAACCTGCGTACTCAGCCCCTATATTATTCTTATGGAGAATAATTAAATGCTATGTCTCCCTTAATTATGAACATAAATTAATAAAAATTAGTATACGACTTCACCTTGATGAGTTATATTGATACTACCATAAAAGCCCATTTTTTGTGTTCCTTGTTGCAGCTAACCTCTATACTTAGCCCCAATGTTATTCTTATAGAGAATAATTCAAATTGTATATACCGCTTATTTGTGAATATATTTTTATGAAACTTGGCCAATGGCTTTATGTAGTATTAAGACATTTATATCTCTATTGGAAATTCACTTAGTATGCAGGTTTGCTACGATGGGGGTATTTAAACTTACATTTCAAAGGGTACATGCCGCCCTCAGAGTTTGTTTGTTGTCAATGGGAATAATTATAAATGATAATTTATTTACTAATTTTGGAGATAAATTACTAGGATGATCTGCTGGTACAGTTTAGATGCATAGATGAGCGAAGTAACAGTTACAACATTAACCCATTGGCGTAGACATACGAGCTGGTCTCGTTCCTTACTTGTAATTTTATTAACCTGTGAATTGGAGTATAAAATTGGTGTTTTTAAATGGATTAATGGCGTATTTTAATTAAAATATTGTTTTCTTTCAGTTTAGAGAGTCGCATTGGCACACACACAGTAGACATAAGTAAAAATTAGCAAAATCAGTGTTGACCATGTGCAAGTCTCAAAGAATTAACCGATCCCGTCAACTTCCAAGCAAACCTGCCACCGTTTGTTTTACTTGGTCCCTCCCACCAACGTTGCCACAGACCGGTTGACTCATTGAGAGTTGCACAACTGGTCAGTTTTGGTCATGTGCAGAAATCGAACCCACAAACATCGTATCGCCACCTGGTCAAGGTGTTTCTACGATGTAGCCAACTCAGGTAACACGACCAAAGGCCTGGCGGCGATATTAAGGTTTTTCAGTCAGTCTGCGCCCCTAGCGGATAGAACCGAGACGCCCGCGGTCATTAGTTACATATTTTGCTACTAGAGTGCAGCACCAATCAATTCCCGTTATAGGCAAATAGAATAAAATTACTACCTCAATGGGTTAAAGCGCAAACAAAGAAGATCTACGGGGAAGAACGCTACATTTAGTAAACAAACTTGAAATAATGTAAACAAAACAGTGACAGTTTTGAACGGCTGTTTATTTAATTTAAATGAAGTCAGTTAAAAACATGGGACATAAACCCAATAAAATATTTCTTCCATTACAATTACATGTGAACTTTAAGACCCAATGGGGCATAACCTAGGAGGAATTTTGCAAATCTCTAAAGAAATTCTTCTCCTCGGTATCACCTAGCTACTAGCCAAATATCATATCAATCGGTAAAGCCATTTCACTGTGATGCCGTTACAGAGTATTGACAAAGAGAGCTTCGCTTGCTTTGCTCAATAACTTAATTGCATTCTATATCTGATGTTTATTTAGTAAAACACTGCAAACTACTGAGTAGAAAGTGTTTAATAAGTTTCAAGATTGAAAACAACTTTGCTCGGTTTTGAACAATAGGAAAGTTTGATCTATTAGTGACGTTTCTAATACATCTATAATCATTTCCCCAGAAATCCAGACAAAGGAGTGATCATCAACAGACATGGTGGCCCGAATGTTTACACAAACGTTAAGAAGGACTACGTTGGAGAGGTATGTTGGTTTTATTTGTCTCGCCTATTGATTTTTTTGTGAGGTTATATTGACTTTGAAAATTGCATAATTGGCAAAACATGGCAGACATAAAAAAATAAAGATCTCCATTTAAAAAGAGGCTTTGTTTTAAATGTTGATATTAATAATACTTTACATAATACTAAATTTTGTCTCAATATTTCACATCACACGTCAAAGATATAATGCGTAAAGAATAAAGTGTAATCCTATACTCTTATATGAGCAATGTTTGCTTGATTGGTTGGTTGGTTGCACAATCATCTCGAAAACGGCTCCGAGGATTTCCTTCAAATTTTGGAAATAACTAAGTTCTGGTATAAAAATATGTTCTAGACAGGTCTCATCCCCAGGAAAAATAAAATAATGTAAAAAAAACTAAAATTAAAAGTTAAAAAATTAACATTGGACTTATGGAGTTTTAAATCAAAACAAAAGAATTGTAACAGCTGTTCAAAATCAACCAGGGAACTGGCAAAGTACTGTAATACTCATGTTGTTTATGATTATTAACATGTGGTTTCCTCACAAGGTTCGTAGAGCTTTCAGACCAGGTGTGCTGAGTCGATCTATTTAAGGTTTTCTACTTACCTGGAAGAGACCTCGTAAAAACAGCTGTAAGGTCACGTGATCACCAATCCAATCTGCAGTGTTGCTGGAAACACGATATTTATCGTACGAGTACCACATTTTCCTCATCAGTATAATTAGAATTAACATTGTTTAACTGCTTACATTTTATGTTAAGCTGTTATTTTATGAAACTAATATATTGTTTTGATGTATTTGTATTAAGATTAATCGATTAAGGGTTTAAATTTTCTTTCTGCATGTCCAGTGACAATTTAAAAATAGCTGTTCCATTATTATACCTTTAAGGTTGGCACATAGAACTGTATTAATACACCTGGATCGCTCGGGCTGTGTCAAGAAATCGGTCTTTAACCCCACCCCTTCTTAGGCACTCACGGCCGCTCAGTGGATTTCAGCATTGTGCGCCCTATCGTTTACACGCTTTTGCGCCTCGCCATATTCATGTAATTACAATAAAGTGTATATATTATTGATCTGCATGAACTACGGAATCTAACAATATAAACTTCTTGTAGTTTGGTAATTTAATTTATTTGTAGTAATGAATACTATTTAGTGTTTTAAAAGTGTGACACAAAAAAGTCTCTAAGCGTAAACTTTTTTTGTTTTGGGGTTGAAAAGAAAATTCCAGCGGAAAAGTTGTAGATAATTAGTTGATCCACAATTTTTATCCCAAACTTTTTTCCATAAGTTGATTTATTTGTTCTGTAAAGAAGGTATTAACGTTTCCCGCGCTCAAACCAATTCGCGCTGCACTCATTCCAGCTAACTGATGCGACACTTTGCTATACAATACGAATTTGATTGTATTAACAAGCTGAACTATGACTTATTATTTTACAGGCAGTAAGTACTATGGTAGTCACTCTTGTTTTTATTTTGGAAATAGATATTTGTTTCATTGCCGCTGTTTTGTATTAAATAAACTGAATCACAAGTGGAACCAACATATACGGTAGCATGTAAAATGACACAGGGAACAGGTTAAAATTAATTTGAAACCCAATTTTAAAGGATGTTTTATTACAATATAAGACTATACAGTTGCTCTTAGACATCTTAAGTGTGATTAAATAAAATTAACTTATTCAATTTCTGCCTTAGGCCCATTGATGCTTTATTTTCTTCCATGGATCGAGTCCAAGCTAAATCATGGCATCGCACTTTGAAAAACAAATAGCAAATCTTTTTCACAAGCTGTAACTCATGCCGATCATCGTCAGGGGAGGTGATCGGATGATAACAAAAAATGTTGCCACCAAAGTAATTTATTGCACTGTTTACAAATGTATGAATGCCGCACGATTTACTTTCATTGGAGTGTTTCAGTGTTTTGTGACAAAAAAACTACTTTAAAAACATCAGATGCTTTACATAGCTTACCACTATTAACTTCGTTTAAAAAGTCCATAACACCGGTAGTTTGTAAAGCAGTTTGTTTAGTTAGTTCTGAAAAGCAATCATGGCATTTTATGCGGGTTACTAAGCTTTTTACAATAAATCCTGGAATGTAATACAATACATTGTTCTGGCAATAAGTAATGTTTATGTTACTTAGGTCTAAGATCAACATGGGATCATCAACATCATCAGCACTGTCCATGGCACAACGTTGTGCTTCATGGTTGCTTAGCACTGCTGCCTGTATGGTTGGCTAAAATTCTACACAATTTGCAACTGAGCTGGGAGTGACAGCATTCCTAAACATTAATTTTCTCACGGCCCACTGAAATTGTTTTACATTAGGATTGTTATTTCGGCCACCACCCAGGGCCGTGTCCTGCGTCGGGACAGCAACACGACGGCGCGGCGAAGGCGTGCGGCGGCGGTGGCGATATTGAAAGCGCGCGTTTAACCTTTAAAGGTAAGAAAACTACAGACTGTTTAAAAAAATGTTTTGAATAAAAGTTGTTAGTCATTTCCAACATTTTTCTCGCTAGTTTCTATCTCAAAAATTAAAAAAGTTCACGCTTAGTAACTTTTTCATGTTCTAATTTGACTAGCTGATTATATTTTGTATTTTTATAAATATGTTAACAAACAAATCTGTACGTTGTTAACTCCAATGGAATCCTCAATTCTTCCAGATAAGAAATATATAAGTTTATTTACAATCCGGTGATCCCTGTGCGATGGAGGAGCGTGTTAATGAGTGCGCGCATTAACATATTTTTCGGCAGAAATCGCTCAGTTGACGAAGTTGCCTAAGAAGTGGAGGGGGAAGGACCGTTTTTCGCATCAATAACTCCACTGCGCTAGCATTCCAGGTGTATTAATAGAGTTCTATGGGTTGGAAACACTTTATGGTATGTTGTTGATTTATGAATCAGCTGGATGCCCTCGTAAGACATATGTGCTGCGAACATTACTCTTATGTAAATAAGCACACCTGGTCTGAAAGCTCTATGAACCTTGGTTTCCTGAGAGCAGAGATTAAAATATTTGAGTGAAGATTACATTTATAGAGTAGTAAAATAAATCAAAGGGACATTGAGCTATAAATAACTACTGGATTGACCTTCAAAATGTAGAAATGAGGCTAATGAGTAACACAAATCTGATTATCAATAGGGGGAAGTGGTGAAATATTACTCCAAGTCATATAAACAAACTAACTGGCCTTTCCCCGAGCAAAGCTCGGCCCCCCAGGTACTATAATCTAAGTGAGTAATAAAACAAACAGACTATTTAATAGTGCCTCAAGATTAACAAAATATCCTCCATGTTTAAAATATGTAATTTTTAATAATCTAATTAATAATTAATAACCTAATTTCCTCCAAATTTTGAATGTTTCAGGATGTTAATAAGAAGGTGTTCTTTGATGTTTTACTGGGAAATAAAGAAGCCGTCAAGGATATTGGCTCGGGGAGAGTTCTGGAAAGGTATATTATATTATTATGTAATGCATAAATAGTTATTAAAAAGCCTTTACTATTTACACAACCACAATTAGTATTAAAAAGAAACGATCTGCACCCCCGCAATATTTTGCTGACATAATCCTTGTAACAGCTGTTCATTGAATCAAGAAAAACACATGTCACATAAACCAAACAAAACTCTCCTCCATATGAATAACATGAGAACTTGGAAGTCCCATGGGGCAGACCCTAGGGCCTAAATCGAAATTCTGGCTCGACAATAACTTAAAACTTAAAATTATCTTTTAAATAAAAAAAGAATCATCAAAATCGGTTAAGTATAAACTTCAGGAAGTGGGTGAACAAAAAGCAGGAATTTTTTTAACATGTAGATTTCCAGTTACACAATCAACAACACGATCTGAAATTTTACGAGAAGAAAGCTAGTTTTATAGGTACAACATTTGTATTTTCCTAGTCAATAAACCTTGTACACATCACGCAGAATATCTTGGCATATGGCTTACTCCACTGCCGGAGTGACTGAGATAACCAGCTGGGCAATATCGAGCTTCAGTTTGACTGAACAGATGATGGAAACAACAGATGGCAATCTCACTCTACTCCAACTGTTTGAACTGAAAACAGTTCCCACAGGCCAAGATATTCTGGGTGATGTGTACAAGAACAAAATTTACAAATATTCAAACATATGCTTGATTATCTTGTAAATTTAATATTATACTAGTAGACCCAGTTGCGGCTTCGGCCGCTTAAACTATGACAGTTGTATGTGCTGCATTCTGTGAAACTACTACGAATCAAGATCAGCTGTTTGTATTTTTGAATGTCCATAAGGAACACATGGTAACTTTGAAGCCCCTTGGGGCAGAGCCCTATGGGTGAATCGGTATGAAAACACCTTAACTCTCCTATTTTAGACATAAGAATCAATGTACCAAATGTCACCACTCTAGCATGCCGGGAAGTTGGAGAATTAGTGACGACTGAGTGAGGGATTTGCCTTTTATATGTATTAAGATTATTTGGAAGAGTACTGGGATTTAAACCTAATATTATAAATTTGAAAGCATGAATGTTTGTGCATAACTCTGAAGTTCCATCACGTGAAAACTACTGGTCCGATGAGCTCAAATTTTGCAGGACTAGAGCCAACATCCCAGAGATGGACATGGCCTATTTTTATTTTGAAACTCCACTAGGGCTATGCCTCATGGGAGTTCAAAGTTCCCATGTATTCCTTATGGACATTCATTAGTGAATTTCCTATGGAAAGTGAACTATTAGCATGACCCGCACGGTGAAACTTAAGCCCGGGACCACCATAGAAGTTACTAACGTGACCCCCTGAACACGTTTTGGGGGGTCGTTCAAAATTGTATATATATATATATATATATATATATATATATATGTATATATATATATATGTATATATATATATATATAGACATATATATATATATATATATATGTGTTTGCACTCTAGCGGTCACATTTTTTGTCCGATTAACTTCAAATTTGGTAGGGACGTTCCTTTCTTAAATCAGTTGGACAAGCTCGTTGGGCAAAAGAATCGTAAAACTCCAAACCCCTTTTTTGGGGATTAATTTTCCAAATTTCGAGTTTTTGGGCCCAAAAAGGGTCTAAAAAGCCCCAAATGTAAAGTTAATGCATGTAAAAAGATGGGAATTAGTGAGTCAAAAGTTTTAAGCCCTCTTTCGTCATTCTAGCATAAATATTTACCGAGTTATTAAAGAAAATGTGTTTAGACTAAACACAGTACGTTTGTCTTATGGGGGTTTTAGACTAGAAAAGCCTGCTACTCCTTTGTTAGAGTAATTTTATCATCCCCAGCAACCTCACGCCTACTTTCAAGCCTGACTGGACCTTCTTCTAACATTATAATGCGCAAAATTGTATTCCCAGCTTTGCACGTAAATGAAACCAGGAGCATCAGAACAGCCAAAAAATCAATGTTTTCAGATTTCAATAAAAATTGGAATACAAGTATGTTTTTAGACTAATTTTAAGTTTTAAAAGTTTTTATGTGGAAATTCACTTCCCTCACGTCAGCGTGCTGCGTGCGAACTGGTTTTGTTTGAGCTGATGAAAATAAAAAACAGCTGATCTTGATTCGTAGTAGTTCCACGGGCTAACCACAGAATGCAGCACACACAACTGTCATAGTTTTTATAAATTATTTGCAAGGCGAAGCCTGCGGGACAAGCTAGTAGTTTTTATAAATAATTCGTGGGGCGAAGCCTACGGGTAATAGCTAGTAATATATAATTTTGTTTTAACTATTAGTCCATGTAGATTTTGTATATTGTAATGCTGGTTGACATAACATCAAAACCAATATAGCAATAGCTGGTTTCCTGTTTGTGTTTATTGATAATATAAATAATTGTTTTTTTTATTCAAAAAGTTTGTGTAACAGTTTACATTAAGTGTGATATATTACTACTAAGGAATACTGTGAGAAGTTATTTTTTATGTTTTGTACATTGACAAATAAAGTTGATTATTTTGATTTGATTTTAATAAACACAAAGACTTGAGTTTTTTTTTTACAATAGACTAAGTTGTATAGTTTATTTTACTCTCACTTAACTTTTATATGTTGTTAGTACCATCTTTGGTGGTCCGTATGCAACTTTCTAGCATAGATTGGACTGTACAGAACATGTGTCAAAGCGATGTGAGTTGATGAACTTGGAAATCGATGTGAGAGATTTCCACCCCAGGATCCATGTGCTTTCTTGTGAAGGGTTGGAAGGCCTTCACAGAGTAATTGGAGAGGCTCCTGATTGGCTGAGGGCCATCTTACTCTGAGAGCCTTAAGGTTGTGCATCCGCCAGGCTAGTCTGGCGGCGAGGAGCAGTAGTTCCGCATATTCCCGCGCACACCGCTAGGAAGTCAATTCGGCTGCTGCGGGCATGAGTGTGCTTGTGTGGGTTGGCTGGGGGTAGGGAGAGAGACACTGGCTCCTTCTGCTCCTTCTCTCTCTCTTTCCCCCTCTCACCGTGTTTGTCATCGAGGCATACTTTTTACCTTGCGTTGGCCGGGCGGCCGGCTGGGGCTGGGCTGGGCTGACTCGCCGCTGGGCCGCTGGGCCGCCGAGCAATTTTTAGCATTGGACGCGCTTTCAATTACAAGCTTCTGCACAGTAATAGGATTATTTAAATAGGACAAATTTTATATATTTGTAATCTGCGTAATATGTTGCAACTAACAGTATAAATATCTTCCAGTTTGGTAAATGTTCGGAATTTATACAATAACAAATACTTCGATTTTTTTAATCGGGACAAGAAAAAGTAGTAAAGCGTAAACTTTTTTTATTTTTAGGGTAGAAAGAAACTTCCAGCGGCAAAGTTGTAGAACATTAGTTGATCTACATATTTTATTTCAAACATTTTTCAGTCAGATGTTTGGTTTGTCCACAAATCGCTTGCAAATAAGCGCAGCAAATATTATCAGGTACGTCGCGTCGCGCCCACGGTCCCACCGGACGCACAACGCATTCGTCGCCGGAAAGACCACAAATTATTAAGGGTGTCATCAGATGTAATTAGAATAGTGAAATTTATTAACCACACGGTAAATAATTCTGATTCTCTTATTCAAACCGATAGGCTGATTATGTTAACTTGCAGAGCATTTGTTGGTGAAGTATTTGTTACTCACCATTCAAATGTTGAGTTTTGAGAAGACACTCATGAAAGAAGATTAATTAGGTTAATTGGAAAAATGATTTTTAAAGTTATGTGCCATAAAATCGCAAGGGAAAAAACATTGGCTCAAAATTGTAGAAAACTGGGAATTTGGCAAAAACTGAATAAGTTAGTGCTTTTCAGCAATGTCTAGTTATCTAACAATGTCTTGTCTGTATATCATAGACCTCGTTGCTGTATACTGAATAAATGACCTTGTATAATAAATATATTAGTATAGTATAAGGTAGACCTATAGTTTAAAATATTAAATATAATTTTCTTTTATACTTACATTGTCCTACAAATAAAATGTTTATTGTGATTAGAGTACTCAAATAAAACACAAACTCAGAAAAGCCAATTCAAATCGTATTTTTTAGTCCCCAACCGATTCGAAAGCTTTCTACACAATAAGTTTACTAATCAGAAAGTATTTTTAAATTAGTGGAAATTACTACTCTGTAATAAATAAATACATTGCTGTCACAGTTCTTGTTTAGTTTGAATGACGAACATACAGAGCTACGCGGTGCTACTGTGTACAAGCGTAGCACCTACTGTTGCGTTTGTTTGAAAGACATTTTTGAACAAACCGAACGTCTGACCGAAAAATGTTTGAAATAAAACATGTAGATCAATTAATTTGCTACAACTTTGCCGCTGGAAGTTTCTTTCTACCCTAAAAATAAAAAAAGTTGACGCTTTATTACTTTTTATAGTCTCGATTTTATACGTAACAGCCCCCTTTTATAATAAATAAGGAGGTTATAAAGCGGCTAACATAAATGTAAAATAACGTTCAATAATAAAATTGAAACTAAACCAATATTTAAAATTTTAAAACGTAATATTTTCTTGAACCTATAATTTTTCTTTAATATTATAATACAGTCTAAAAGGACTGATAAATTCTACAGAGTTGTAGCATATTTCAGGTTAGGAAAGAAACTAAAATTCAGGTTTCATAATAAAATGTAATTTTGTCGTTTATACAATATTGTGTTACAATTATTATATTATTTTATTCACTCTAATGTCTTTTTTCTTCCCTTCAAATTTTCTTCAAAAGTTTTTATGTTTGTTTCTCTGCCCTTTTATTATTTTCTTCTTTACTTCTTGAATGGCAGGACTCATTCAAGGTAGAACTGAGTTACCTGAAATAATTTCATGTATACTTGAATAGTCTAACATAATAAACTGGTTTTAAGCTATTTGACTACAATATAGCTTAAAACTGTAATTAATTACAGTTAGAACTGCTAAACTTCATTATACGAAACTGTAAATGCATAATGTTTAATTCTGTTAGAACCGTTACTAGTAAATTATTATGGAAGTGCAACCAAGTAATATTGTGTGAGAGCTACGATACGTGGAAGTAAAGTCGCTGTCCTTGCTTATCTCGGAGGCTGTGAAAATTTAAAAATTAACTTTTACTTACCCACATCGTTTTCATTTGTCAGTGGAAAGTAGCTTCAATCTTTTATTTGTTGTTGGCTGTTTTGTAGTTGTTTTTGCCGTAATTTTCTGTCGCTTTTCAATGAGTTTTCTTTGTGCGTCAATTACAAAATCTGGATCTCTTATCTTCATTTGGCGGACTAAGCGGCTGTCTACTATTTCCGGTAAAATGCACTGCTTATAAAAGTCTGTTAGTTTTGGTTGAACCTTCTTCCAAAATCCCTCGTCCCTTTTTATTCTTTCAATGAAAAGTTCACCCCTCCTCGTATACACAACTAAATCACACCAATATCGTTTACAAATATTTAATTGGCCTTGAATTTGATAAAAGTAGTCATGTGTTCTCTTTAATCTAATTTTGTTTTCGAATAACTGCAAACACGAGATTTTGTTCTTTTTTAAGTATTCTTCAATCGGGTCATCATTGATGGAATACAAACATTTTACTTCCACCAGGCCATGACTGCCTACCAGGCCATCGGTCTTGCCCCTAAGAACGGATTCTCTTCGTCAACGAAAAGGCCACATTTCTCAACCTCCAGCGAGTTCTTTTCTTCATACATTTGTATGACATTATCCTCGTTGTCTCTTCCAAAGGCAACTGCATCGGTTTTGATTGGTCTTTGGATCAATATTGATTTTACCAAGTTGTGACAGGAGGTATAGGGTTTCCTTTTGGCTACGGAACCAAACCTTGAAGCTGTGAGGCGGTTTATTCTTTTTTCCCTCCATAAGGGATTGGTTTGTTGACCGACGGTGTTGCGCTCCAGATTGTTGTTTCCACCTTCGACGTCCTTCCGGAGTTCTTCGATGAATTTCACACTTTTCGAGGCCATTTCTGCATCATCAATATCGGCCTTCACCGCCAATGGACCGTAGTCCTCATCGTATCCACCACCTTCACGACGCTTCCTTTTAGGAGGATTTTTTTCTAGCTGGAGTTTTCTTCTAAAATTCCTTCTCTCTCTCTTTAAGATTTTTGATTTGAAAATAGCTCCAGGGCTTCTGGATGCGAATTTCTTCCATGGACTGCAATGCCAGCTGGGCCCTGCTGAGTGAGCAAGTGCAGCTCCTGAACATCTACGTTGGTAGGAACCACCAGTTGACAGGTTTACTCTTTTACCTCCTGTAAACTTGGATACATAGCCCATATACCTTTCAGCATGGTTTGTAGTTTGGTTGAACACCAAGCTATCAGCTTTACTTTCCACATTGCCGATTAATGATCGAAGTTTATTCAATAGATCAACATCCATGCTGGACACTACGTTTTCTTCTTGGGAATCTTTCCTCTTACAAAAACTTCCACAGCGTAAATGATTCCCAAATACATGGTCAATCGAATTCTTGATGTCTTGACGAAGATTCGCCACGTCCGTGACACTTTTAGTTGTTCCTGCTTCTTTTACAGCAGTGCGAACACCCTTCACTACGGATAGTGAAGGGTGTTCGCACTCTAGCCTTGTGATGGACTCACCATGAGCTGGTTTGCTTAGGAGTTGGCGTGAATGAAGAGGAAACTGGGTATTTTCAGCTAGCTTATGCAGGTTATCATTAAGGGCACGGGTCACATGGTTAGCGCATTCAATTTTTTGGACATATCTTCCGTACTGACAACCTTCCTGTATTCTAGCAAATACGCTGGAGTCACCGTCACCGATGTAATACTTGTATATCAGCCCATAGTCTTCTTCACTCCTCCTGAATCCCTCAACAATTACACTGGTTTCCATTCCTGTACTAGGGCCAGCGTAATTTCTATAGCACAAGTGCTCTAATTTCCTTTTTCTAGGATTGCTGCAGGCGTAACAAAACTTGTTTTTTACTCCTAAATAGAGAAGTTTTTTTGTCTCTGCACCAATGATTACTCCCTAAAATAACACATTAAAATTAATTGTCAAACATTTTCAGGGGCAAATACAGGAAAGTATTTCGGGGAGGATGTTACAGTTTTTATTCACGGTATCAAATTTATCCTATACTCTTATACGAGCAATGTTAGTATGTATGTATGTATGTATGTATGTATGTATGCTTGCACAATTATCTCAAAAACGGCTCCGACGATTTCCTTCAAATGTTTGAAATAACTAATTCCTGGTATAAAAATAAGTTCTAGACAGGCCTCATCCCCAGGGAAAATCAAATAATGTCAAAAAACGAAAATGAAAGGTTAAAAAATTTAACATTGGCCTTATGAGTTGCTATGTTAGCAACCAAAAAACAAAATAAATAAACAAAGAAAGCAAAATCATATGATTTTAAAATATGATTGGTGAAATATTACTCCAAGTCATATTTAAACAAACTGACTGGCCTTCCCTCGAGAAAAGCTCGGCCCCCAGGTACTATTTATAATACTGCCATCACAGCGCAGACCTGCGTAGGGCCTACTCAGCGAATTTCCAATATAATTTGATTATTTATGATTTTTCCATAAAAATACCTTAAAAACCATGATGTAGAATTGTCCCTATGAAAATATTTTGTGCAAATACTAGCAAGTCCTGATGATATGAAAGCACATAGTAAGTTATATCCCAACAAGCAATAGGCCTATATGGCATTTGAAATTATTTCAAATTTTTTGACATTATTAAACTCTAATAACACGTAATAGTTTGTATATTTCCCAAACCCCCGTTTAAAATAGTTTGTATTTTTCGAAACGTCGTTACCGTCACGTCAGCTGATGGTCCTCTCACACAACACATAAGTACACGTGCAAGGGATACAGACCGGGCATATTTACTAAATTACTAAATATTTTAGGCCTATTGTTATTTCGTTAACATTATCTTACCACGCCACTGCTGGAATTCATCCCATGGCCGTAGGATCTTTTCGCCCAGCCACCGTCGCCAATGACAGTTATGAATGGCTTGCCTTGAAAAATGTTGCCCTTTTCTAGAGCAATTTTTTTTTCTTCCTCTGCATTATCTTTCATTTTTTTAACCAGGGTATCTTCCCAAGCCTGAATAATAGATTATGAATTTTGAGAAGACATTGAAGTTTTACATTATATTTCGTCTATAAATATTTTTTTCTGATATTTAGTCTTTTATAAAAATACTAAAATATTAGAGGCCTCTTTTTAAGTACTGTAGTTTTTTTATCACACAGATAAAAGAGCAAGAACAAGATAAAAGCATACTTTTTAACTAAACCAGATTACAGTATTGTAGTTGTTTTGTGAAATCGTTAGCTTGGTTGCAGTATGACGAAAAATGCAGTTCCTCACACGGCCCAAAAATGGCTTTTTGATCATCGCTCTAATTTTCCGAGAAAATATCAAAAAGCTTCATTTTTGGCCCTTGTGATAAAATATACCTACTATATTTACATAGCCTTATTAATTATCTTTCATCTTACCTTCCCGATTTTTCTTTCGTGAGATTGGTACTTGTTTTGACCCATGACAGGTATATTCATGATGCCAAACAACTCTTCTATTTAGGAATAACCAATACCAACAGATAGTGCACCCCAGACTAATGCATCATTACACTCGTTTTTCGTTGCCTTGGGTTCAGACGTCATCATATACTCCTTTTCACAATTGTCACAATAATAAACAAAGGTAGAGAATGTTCCGTTTACAATTTCTCTCTGAAAAGTAAACTTTCCCATTGTACATATTTTCGAGTGACCAACAATATGCTTCATCTGATCCAAAAGATGATTTATGTCAACTATTCTGCGTCCAGTTATCTTTGAATCCTCTTCATCTTTTGATTTTTCAAAGATCAAATCAGGGAAATAATCCGGATCATCAGGATCTTCACAAGCTTCGTCACTGTTGCTGCTTAACTCTGACTGTTCATCTTTTCCCGCATCGGTTTTTGGTTTTATGTATGTTTTCCTGGAAAGTAGGTTTGGCATTACTATGAGGGAAATCAAATCAATAACAATCAACCAACCAGCGCTCTCGGATTAATTATAAATGGACCGCGCTCTAAATTAGCGAAAACCGCGCCACCGAGACTGTCTGAAGGCATAAGAAACTCAATCCCAGAGGTATGTTACTGAGGTTACATTTAATTAATATCAAATGCCCCCGTCACAGCAAACCTGCGTACTCAGCAGATTTCCAATGCATAATATATGTCTTAATACCACATAAAGCCGCATACCAAATTTCATAAAAATATATTCACAAATATACAATTTTAATTATTTTCCATAAGAATAACATTGGGGATAAGTATGTAGGTTTGCTGAAACTAGAAACATAAACAATTGGGTTTTAAGCAAATATCAACATATCTCAACTAGGTGAAGCCACATACCTAGTTTCATCAATATACATTCATAAATAAGCAATATATCCCATTTTGATTAATCTCCATAAGAATAACATGGGGGATGAGTACGCAGGTTTGCTGCAACAAGGAACGAAAAAAAGGGGTGTTTAGGCAAATATCAATATAACTCAACTAGGTGAAGTCATGTCTAAGGTTTAATTAATTTATGTTCATATTTAAGGGAGACATAGCATTTAAATCTTTTTCAATAAGAATAACATGGGGGCTGAGGTTTGCTGCTACGGAAACCTTTAGCAAGAAATTTTTTTTAGCTAATATCAATAGACCACAACCAGATAAAGCCGTATACCAAATTTCGTTAGTATACGTTCATAAAGAAGCGAGATATAATTTTTTTATAATTTTCCATAAGAATAACATTAGACAACGTACTGTGTTTAGCACTTTCAATATCTCGGTAACTGATTGACGTAGAGGAATGATCAAAATACCAAATTGTGTGTTTTTTAAGCTGAATCTAATGGTAAACATTAAAATTTGACTTTAAAAAAAATTATATGTAAAAAGTTCAAAAAACCCATTTTTGGGGTACAAACCCCCCCAAAATACCCCTTTGGATAACGCGATATGGCTGGTTTTCGAACTTAAAGTCATAAATGTTGCTTTACACGTTTATACCAAATTTCATGAAAATCGGACCTTTTTTACGAGAGTTATCCCACCCAAGGTCACATATATAACATACATAGTGTATATATATGTAAAGTTTCGAACGAATGGTTTTTTTGGGGTCTGGGGACCTCAAAACAAAAAGTTATCATGGTCCCGGGCCTAGGTCTTACCATGCCGACTAAGGCAATAGCTTCTTCCCTATAGGGAAAATTCGCTAAAACAAAACTTTAAACTTTACAAATGTAACTAGCAATTTACCTTTGTTCTTCAAGCAGCCTGTTGAATGTAACTTCACTTGAATCTTCTGTGTAGTCTGTGGCACTGTTTGTCGGAACTTGTGATTCGTTCTGTTTTTCTTCGAGCTTCTTTTTTATTACTAGTCTCCTAGCTCTGGAGCGTTTACAACGCTTTCGCGGACGAGGCCTTCTGGCCATTACAAATGTTATACTATTACCACCGAAAATATAAAACGCCTTAATTAGGAAAACACACAACAGTCAATCGACAACAAAACTGAAAACAGGTGAATCTGTCAATTTGCCGCAGGGCCGCAGAATCCTTTTTGCCGGAATTTTACGCGCGAAACTGAAGAAGTGGTGGGAGTGCAGAGGAGAGAGACAGAAATAGAGAGAGAGAGAGAGAGAGAGAGAGAGAGAGAGAGAGAGAGTAACACAGAAAGCGCGCGGAGTACGGTATGACTTTGAGCGGCGACGCACCTCGTCCCTCGATGCGTGCGGGCACTGTAGGTGATCACCACTACACTTGCAGTGCAGCGTGCCGACCCTACATGGTGCTACTTTTACCAATAAGGAAGCAGAACTGTTATAAATAGAAAAGATTTTAAAAAGGCCTATACAATAACAGATAAAACCCACATCTATTAAAACAAAACTCGTTTATTATTGTTTAAATCTTAATTTTAAAATAATGTGTAAAACAAAAAAATTAAAAATTGTTTTTCAGATTTTTATTATTTTATTTTAACGCATAAAGGAAGCAATCAGAAAGCAAAATATGTATTTTTATTTTAAAAAATATCAACGGGTTGCTTTGCTTATTGGTAACAAAACACCCAAAAATCGCCCCTTTAGACCCTTGTAATATACCCCTGAATTTTTTTTAAATTTTTTAAACCTCATTTTCGTGTTTAGTACATTGTAACAAACACATTCATACATAAAAATCTGAAATTTATTTTTTGAACGAACAACCTTACGGGACTCTGTAACATGAGCAGAGGCGACCCGTAATTGACTCGTCAGTTTTTTAGCGACTGTGCAAAGTCCCTGTTTGCCTGTTGATTTTCTGGCAGATTAAATAATCACAGTCGCTCATCTCCACACAAAGAATGTGAGCCCCTATTTAATCCAAGTTTGTAATATTTATACCTATAACAGGCAGAGCCCTCACTCACTCATCACCAATTCTCCAACTTTCCGGTTTGCTAGAGTTGTGAAATTTGGTACGTTGATTCTTCAGGTCTAAAATAGGAAAGTTAAAGTGTTTTCATACCGATTTAACTATGGGGCTTTGCCCCACGGGGATTCAAAGTTACCACACACTCCTTATGGACATAAACAGCTGATCTTGATTTGTAGTAGTTCCACGGGCTAACCACAGAATGCAGCACACACAACTGTCAAAGTTTACATGGGTGAAGCTGCAAGGGGTCTGCTAGTAACTGACATTTTTAAATTGGTAAATACAATTATTAATTAAACTTACTTTGATTTTTATTTAATTTTTCCAGCGGCCCAAAAGATCATGTGTTTCTCAACTTTGTGGACCACGGTAATAGCGGAATTTTAAATTTGCCAAATGAAATTATACGTTCTTCTGAGTTCCACAAGGTTCTAGAAAAGATGGCAAAAACATCACGGTTTCAAAAGGTAATTTATTATGCTATTTCATGTATACAATTTAATTTATATTTTAGAAGAATTTCTTGAATTTTATGGAGTGCAGATTTTTGGCTTCTAACAAATTCTGGATGCATGTTTGGTGTCAAAAAAAGCTCTTACTCTCTAGATCCCAATATATCTATATTGCTTTCCTCTTGGAGTCTTTAAAAACATCCACCTTCAGGACTCTGCCCAGTGGCATAGATAAGGAGTGTATAAAATATAAGGAGTAGTTTAATCTATGCTGATGGGCTCTCAAAGTCGTGATGTTAATTTTAAAGGTATACACGTGAGAGATTTTTGCTGGCAGAGAGTTTGTGGTAGTAAAATGTGTCCTGTAAACGGTGCCGAGCAACCAAAGACAAACAAACGGTCAGAGAAACTGTCCAAAGAACTGCAAATAAGTGAATTCTACCTCATGTTAAATGAGGAAACACATCAACACAAAACCCTACAAACCCACAAAACCCTAGGGGTTTTTGTGTTGTGAGGAATGTTCACTGCTGGATAAGAGAATTTTAATTCTAGCTTTCATACAGTTTACCAACCAAATACAACCAAAACCTGCAAATACAGGTACACAAGTATTCAGTACAAATAGAATGAAGTTTGGCCCAGTAGCAGTCTGAGACAAACTGTCTAAAGAATTCATTTTTGGATTTTAAAAATTAGGATATTCGAAAAATCTCCCCAAAAATCAAATTTCTCCATTAAAATACCCACCAAAGTTAAATTTTATAGCGCGACCCTTGCTATCAACCCCCTTCAGCATAAGATAGATGTAAATGAAGAAAGAGTAACGTGACTACCCTGTAAAATCATTTTTTGTCTGCCAAGGCACGATACCGAAGAGAGACAGTCCCAGACAATCCTGGATGTGAATTCCCAGGAATCCAGCGCCTTCAGCGCAGCCTGGCTGTCTGAGAAAATGCAAGATCTCATCCCTAAAACCACATCTCAAGCTCTCCCGAACACACTCCATGTGACTCACAGTGACCTCAGCCTGCAACACCGTGGGATGCACATCCGTTGACACAGGCCAACCCCAGCCTGCACCTTTGAACCGTCAGTGTACCACTCTTGGTTGCAGGTCGAGAGAGGATTATTTTCTTCATCCCACTCCTCTCTAGAGGGGAGTCCTTCAAATGACTTACCGAAAGAGTACCTGATTGGCATGTGATCAGAGGGCATGTCAAGCACTCTGAACCACACGAGTAATTTTGAGGAATTCTGGTGTGACCTACTGGTGTTCCACAAGTCGTCCAGAGATTCTCGCGTTGGAGACGATGCGTACCCTTTCTAGTCACCTCCTTGATGAAAAAGTCAATTGGCGTGTAGTAGAAATTTTGATTAGTATTTCAGAACCTATTTATTAAGTATAACAAACGCACCTAAACATGGAAATATATCACAGAACCTAATAAACGGTATCAGGAAACTGACACATACTTTCTCCCTTTTAGCCAAACTTTAATGACAAAAATATTTGTTATTTACTAAATATAGAATATGAAGTATAGATAAATGTACAGAAAATTGTCTAAAATAGTTGATTTCAGAAATATCCACCCAAATCCCTTTTTGGGAGGCACTATAGAGTCCGTTGCTACACACAGAGGTTTTGAGAGGGGAAATGCCCCCTTGCCCCCCCCAGGGTTAAATAGCAACACATTTCGAACATCATCTGTTGGTCAATGCTAACTTGACCTGCATATCAAATTTTAATGAAATTGATCAGTAAATAAGAGAGAAATAGTTATTTTTGTATTCCCCATAAGAATAACATTGGACAACGTACTGTGTTTACCGCTAAATGAAAATTTCAATTTTCTCCGCAACTAGCAATCGTAGAATAGTAATTTAAAATACTAATTTATTTAGTTTTTTGAGCTCTTTTTAATGCTGAATAGTAATCTTTTTTAACATTTATGATTTTATATGAAAAATCCAAAAAACTGAATTTTGGATGTTTTAAGTCCTGTAATTTCTGAACCCGAATTTTTTCAGAAATGCGGGTGGTGTCATTTTGTTTGAAACCTAAAGTTCTACAAACCACGAAAGTTTAATCAAAATCGTTAGAGCCGTTTTTGAGAAATTTGGATTTTTCATGTTTTTTAGCGGTTTTTGGGGGATAATTACCCTTAAAAATCAAAAATTCAAAAAAATGAAAAAAATACCTGGAGATATCGTGGATTAGTACCTACATACCAAATTTCATAAAAATCGGCCCATAGGTTAGGGCTCTAGCTCTGTACACATCCACACAGACACACACACACACACGGACACACACACACACACACACACACACACAGACAGACATCACGTAAAAACCACTTTTTTGGGTTCAGGGAGCACCAAAACTAATATTTCCACTAACAACTCAAATTCGAAAATTTTTACGAAAACAATACTTTCTCCATATACTATGTATAGGGGGAGAAAGTAAAAATGTATCTAAAATTTAATTAATTATAAATGATCACACTTTTTTATTGTGTTTTAATGTTACAGATGTTCATTTATATTGAGGCTTGTTTATCTGCATCTATGGTGAACACGTTACCAGATAATTTAAATAGTAAGTAATTTTTCACTATTAAAGCTTTTTATATGCTAGTAAATATAATTCTATTATCTCTAAACCTTCATTGTTTATTTTATGTTTTTATTAAGATCTTACTGAACAACATTCGCTCACAAACTTACCATATTAGCTGTCTCGACTCTATATCATTTGAAATTTACCACATAGTCCAGTAAAATTATACATGCTATCCTGCAAAAGGTAGAGTCTTTGTACATTTTGGATATGTTATTAGGACTAAAGCGAAGAGTAAAAAACTACTTTTGCAGAAACAAAGACCCTGTGGAAAAAAATTACAGCGCCAAAACATATAAAAGTTCCCTAATTTTTTTTGTTTTTGCTTAATATCTCCTTTTCAATGTACCGTAGAGCAAATTATGTTATTATAAGATTTAAAGAAGAGAACATTTTCTACAACTTTGATCTCCTTAAACGTTTTGATATGGACAAAACTTTCCGAGCTACAAACCTTTGAAATTTACATAAGTTCTGTTTATTTGAAAAACAACGATTTTCTAAATATTGATGAATTATTTTTTATGATTGCATTACATATTTGAATAGCCTAAAAAATAAACTGCCGTACATAAAATTTACATGTACTTTACTGCATTTATAGGTACCTTTGTAGGCCAAACAACAAAAACACACTCAGCAGTCTTGAACTAACAAACCTTATCTATCCCGCGGTGATGCTACTTAAATCAACAGGAATAAATGTGGATTCTATCAAATCATAAATTAGCATTTTAATTCTCTTACCTAAAATTAATTTCAACTAAGTACCATTATAATAGGTAACATTATTTATTCTTCTGAATTGGAAGGGCTTCATCAAAGTTTTTTGCGGTTTTCCAGTGACAATTAACTGAACTACGCATCGGGTTTCTTTGGAAGCGTTCGGCAATTTCGGCGATATGACCATTGAGCAAACTCTCATGAGATCGATCAAAACGAATGGTGGTTTGACTCATGGCTGTGGAATAACAGATAGCGTACTAGCTCGGTGGACTCTAGGGATGGTTAATTTACAGAGCATATGTGATGAAGTTAAGAGATTTAGTGGGATAGACTCCTCCACAGGTGAGCAGCATGTTGACATGAGGCCATCTCGAATTACTAGAGATGATGCAGATGTGACAAAACTGTTGAACTGATTTGAGCATCATCATACTTTTCCCAAGTCTGATCATATAGTATCCATCCACAGTGGAGTAGTGGGAGGGAAATAAGTCAACTGCCACATGGCTCAACCTATTGGAATCAAGGGGATGTTAAGAATTGTTGGTGACAACTTCGGAACTGTTACTTTCAAGCGAAAGTAAAAAGTGGTTTCTCTAGCATCAGTCACAAGCACTGTCCAAATAGCTAACAAGAAAATTGTAATTGA